>CM062807.1:266576287-267776524 GCA_031772625.1 Pinus tabuliformis
TGCGTCTGAAGTATTGAACCCAGGTTTTGGGTCCTTAGTATTGGTTCTCTATGGTTTTGGACCATGGTTTGAGTAAGGCCTAAGATTATAAAAAGGAGGAGATCATTTGGCAAAGGCATTGACTGAAGCATTGAATATCTTATGAATAGCAAGATCTGGAATACTGGTGATTTGCTTATGGTGCATAGATGAATCTGAATCAAGGAGGAACCTGAGCGCAAGAAGATGGATAAGTTCTATTGATGGGTCAAAACTCAAGACTTGAATAGTAGTATATTTGTGTGTTTTTGATCTGTTATATTTGGCGCATGACTAGATCTATAAATATGATAATCTAGGTATAACTGATGTTTGAATATTTGAAAGAGTGAACTATCTTTTATAGATCTGTACACAGGTTCGGCACATCAGAGGCGTGTATACACGCTGGTTCAGTAAGTAAAAATAGCGTATACGCTGGTTGGCCTTAATTCAGAAGCGTATGCACACAGGTTGCACACATTGAAGTAGCGTACGTCTCTTGAAATATGTTTTAGCTACTTTTGTTTATTGCTGCAGGGTTCTGGGTTCAGAATTGGTGTTTGGTTACTGTTACTGCTTTCTGGGTACAACATTCAGAGAAGTGATTATTTGATTCAGTTTATTTGGTGCAAAATAGATATGGTAATGCAGATATACTTTATGTTTGATTGTTTTTATTCATGGATCCAGTCTGAAAATTTATGAAACGTGGTCCCTGGAAGAAAAGAGAAGGTTGTAGCCTTCTGTAGGTCAGCACCTATGTAGTAGTACCTCAGCTAGTACAAGATCTAAGGGGGTTGTAGCTCCCTTCCAGGAGAAGCTGGAGAACGAGAGAAGGTTGTAGCCTTCTGCAGGTAGCTGCCTGCGTACTGGTATAAGACTACACCAGTACAGAATCATTGTAAAAAGTAGTTTCTAATTAAAAGAATATAGAGACGAATTGCAGCAAGTGGTTTTCACCCACATTGGGTTTCCACCTTACATCCTGGTGTTCATGTGTGTTGTGATTTGCTTTGCTTTACTACTCCTGTTCATATGGTTAATAGTGTTATGATGCACTCATGAAGAAGCAACTAACTGAATTATAAGTTTACTAGATATACGCTTGTTTCATTTCACACAGTTGCGTATACACGCGGTTTTCCTTAACTGAAGTAGCGTATATGAAACTGAATTTGGAAATGAAAAAGTTATATTGATTAGATAATACTGATTCACCCCCCCTCTGAGTATTATTTCCAACATAACAACAATGCCCCAATTAAATGTCGATGCTCAGAAGGATTCAACAAGTTAGGTCCTGCAACATCTCCACATAACTTCTTGAAGTTCATCTCCGTTGGTGTGGTCATGGACTTGCATTATACCATTCCAAATATTTCCAACATCTTTTCCACATATTTTCCTTGTGAAAGGAAAATCTCACAGGGCCTTTTCAACACCTCTAAGCCCAAGAAATAGTGTATCAATCCAAGGTATTTCATTTCAAACTCAGAGTTCATCTCCCTCTTACACATGAGCATCATAGGCTCACTACCTATAAGGAATAGATCATCAACATATAAAACCAAAATAAGGGACACACCTTGGACCACTTTGAAGTAGAGGTTCAAGTTGGCATTGCTTCTTGTAAATCCAAGCTTCACTAGGTAACTATCAATATGGACATGCCAAGCTCTAGGGCCTTGCTTCAATCCATAAAGTTCCTTATTTAGTCTACGGATGTGATTCTTCCTATCGTGTACTTCAAAGCCCTATGGTTTCTCAACTTATACTTCTTCCTGTAATATGCCATGAATCAATATAGTCTTCACATCCATTTGGTGAAGTTTCCATCCCTGACTAGTAGAAAGGGAAAAAATCAATTGAACTGTATTGTAGCAGGCAACAGGTGAAAATATATCATCATAGTATTCTCCCTCTTTTTAGGAGAAACCTCTAGCCACGAACCTCACCTTATATTTCTCAATACTTCCATCAGCTCCATGTTTGATATTGTACAACCACTTAGACGTCACAATAGACTCCCCTTTGGGTCTCAAAACCACTTTCCACACATAATTCTTTATAATGGATTCATCCATTATGAAGCATCGCTTCTTGATTTCTCGTCTTCAAGAGTCTTGTCACCCAGTGCTTGATGAAGAGTATTATTTTGAACATAGATCATTGTATTAGTGACTTCTCCCAAAAGGAACTTCGACAACTTTTGATCATGCAACATGACTTGAATTTCAAATTAAAAAAACTCATTAGAAGTATATTATCCACCATTGTTAGACCTGAAGAGCTTGATCCTTTTTCCTATTTGATTCTCTATCAGAGCCTTGAAGTCTTGGAACATATAAAATGATTCATCCTTGTGCTTCAAGTAGAATATCCAAGTATTCCAGGAGAAGACATCCACAAAGATTATGTAATACAAATAGTCGGCTAAATATTTCACCAACATGGGACCACATAGATCAGAATGAATGAGTTGAAGAATATCACTAGTCCTGCTTTTGCTAGAGGGGAATGATTGCCTTGACTTCTTTCCACTAGCACATCCCAGACATACTCCATCATGGTTAGTTTGAACTTCAGGCATTTTGGAAACTATCCTTTTCATGTTAGGCAAGGCTTCATAATGAAGATGAGAAAAATTTCGATGTCATAGCTCACTTTGATGATTGCTATCATGTACCATTGCTTGAAAAGATCTTCCATTGTCTCTATAGGGTCCTTCAATTTTAGATCCCAAGGTGAAAGAATCCCTCATGCAAGATTCCATAGGCCAGGTGAGGACCTTTCCTCTTATGAAGGAAACTCTCTTATTTTGTATTCCAAGGCAGATATAGATACAAGGTTATTCTGCAACCCCAAAACATACATAACATCATGAAGAAGTATGGTTTCCCCTCAATCCAAATGAAAATTAACATAACCAAAACCCTTCACAGGATAAGTAGAATTATCTCCAAGAATGATTTTCAAGTTAGTCTCCCTCTCAACCAATTTTGAGAGGACTTCACGATACCTAGAGAAATTTCTAGAGGCCCCACTATCTACCAACCAACTATCACACAAATTTGGAGGAGAGGAACTTGAAAGAGGAAAAAAAAGTATATATTTAGATTGAGTGGAAATTTCATTATTTCCATACCTGGAGATCCTTGATCTCTTTTGAGGATGATGGCCTTCTTCAAAATCATCAGGAGAATCTCTTCTTCTTCTATCATTGAACATGTTTTTGTTGAAGCCTCGATTGTTATTGTAATTGGACCTTGGAGCATTCTCATTTTCCGGACAGTATTTAGCAAGGTGTCCTTACCTATGGCACTTGAAACACTCAACTTTTTCCTTCTTAAATCTTCTTTGAGAGTCCCTAGATGTTTCCTTTCTTGAATTAAATGATCTTCATTTTCCTTTCTTCCTCTTATCTTGAGTAGGAAAGGCAGAGGGCTCTCCTTCTTCATGTTTTTGAATTATCCCTTTGGAAATCATCTTGGTTTCTTCTTGAGTGAATTTACCAACCAACTCGTCAAATGTCGGAAATTTGTCATTGTTTCTTATAGTAGTAATGGAGGTTTCCAAAATAGGAGGAAGGCCTTGAAGAGTAACAAGCATCAACTCTCTATTAGATATAGGTTCTCCAACAGTATGCAATTGATTCCATAGATGGGATATCCTCATGACATATGATTGCATAATTTCCCATATTTTTTTATCTTAATGTCCTTGAGTTGATTCTTCAAGGAAAGAATATGATTCAAATTATTGACCTCATACATACCAACTTGCTTGTCATAGATATCCTTAGAATTATTCATTTTTCCAATGTAAGAAAGCAAATGATATTTCAAAGAATCAATGAGTATTTTCTTGGATTTGATCTCACCTTTCTTATACATGGCCTTGGCAACTACAAGAGCAATTTCTAGTGGCTTAGGTATTTTTCCTTCCACATATTCCAAAACATCACTTTCATCCAATGTCACTTCCAACCTGATCTTCCAAGCAACAAAATATGGCGAGTCACCCAATTTCTCTGCATCCTTGAAGTAAGAGGTAGACATCTTGACCAAATAGCATCTTCCAAATGGATTCCTTCAAAGGTGATTTCTTTAGTATCTTGTCTCCTTGGACTTGTCTTCACCTTAGCTTTGATACCATGTTAATTTTTCTAGTTTAGTATGCTTAACACAATCACTTATTCTAATTCTTCTTCAATTAGCAATCAATTTATCAATAATTCAATCTTCTAGTAACAATAAGGAATTGAAGATAGAATGGTAAAATCCAATGCAAAATAGAATACGACCAAGAGCAATAACAAGAGACAAAAGATTTGGTCAAAGACTGGGGAAAATCCCCACAAGGGGGAAAACCCTTTCAAATTCTTCTTTTATTAGATTGTCATCAAATGTTCAAAAGAGAGACAATGTTCCAATTCAACAATAAAGAGCCAAAGTCAAATATTTGACTTATCCAACAATCCACTAATCAATATCCAAGGGATGAGCCCAAAAGTCAAATCTGCAATTTCTGTCAAAGTCAACAACAGTCAAAGATGCCTAACTAGTCAATGTTCAGAGAGCCTTCAAAATTTTTGATTTGGTAGTAGAAAATTTATCCTCTTTAGCTCAGTCAAAGATGGTCAAAATCATCCCAAAAAGTGCCTCAAAAATTGGTCAACCTTGCGATCAAATGGTAGCTTCAAATATGCGGTTAACCAAGGTCAAAGTGCCTAGAAATCATTCCTCTCCTTGCCTTTCAATATTGCATCCAAAACTGATCCAAAAACCCAAGTCAAAACAAGTCAAACAAGTCCAAAACCCAAAGAGTTAGCGTTGTCAAAGGTGCCCTAATAAGAAAAGTCAATATAACCCTGAAATTCCTTCTCTTCGCATGTGTGAGATCACACCCCAACAATTTCAGATCAGATCGAACCAATAAAGAGAAGAGATATTCTTGATGTGATGCTCCAAAGTGGTGTATTTATATGCTTCTTAAGAGGTTGAATTAGCTTTCCGAGGCCAAATTGTACTTTTGTGTATTGTGGGTTTCACTTTGAAAATTAAATTTTTCCTTGATCAAATTAAATTATTTCCAGTAGATATGAGGGGTCTTTCTTGATGAGGAAGGTTGTCCAAAGGAGAGAAGTTATCTTTGAGCTTCCATATTAACAGGGATGAATTATTTAATTCTTCAATAATACTTTTTAACTTCAATTAATTAATCTTCAATCAATCATCAACTAACTACCAGAACACATTAATTTATATCAACATCACAATGATAAACCATAGTAGCACATCACATCGATACACAAAGATTTTACATGGAAACCCAAAAGAGAGTAAACCACATAATTCTTTTTCTTTAGCACGTCACTTTTGTGCTACAACATAAGGAAGCCCCAAAATCCCCAAAACATAACGAGGATCAATTTACTAGCAACAACTAGAACGAGGCTTTGTCCTCCTAGTAGGCTACTACCCACAAAGATTTATCAATTGTAAATAAATGGAGATTCAATTTACCAGCTACAACTACATGGAGGCTTCAATCCCCCTAGGCATGCTACAACATGTGTCCAAGCACCACCATATCACCGTGGTTGTATGATGATTAATCAATATTTATCAAGCATTTGAACCCAGATATCAATGTAATGTTATGATGATACACAAGTCCTCAATACTCTAAATGTAGAAAAAAGAAAATGGACTTGAGACCTCTGCTCACCAAACAATTGCTCAATAATAACATTGTCAAACCCTAGTAGGCCTCAACAACTATGTCCTCAATATCCAACAAGGCAACACAATACTCTCTCAATCCTCTACAACAATAGCATATATAATTATTATGCATGAAACACTGGCGGCATACCAAATAACTCCCAAGACTAGCAGAAACATCAATAAACCTATCTGCTCATTAATAGAATCAAGCCCTAAATGTTGATACAGCCAAACCCTAGCATATTCAACTAGGAAAAATTCTTAGATAATACATGGAACAAATAACAACAATCCTAGATGATCTGGAATTACACTCCCTTAAATAAGCATGCAGTATAATAGCCTTAATACAACAAAGAAACAATCACCATGTTATCAACTATATCACACTGTAAGAAGACCAAAACTCCATCCTCAAGGCATGTCAGTGATTTAGCATCTCTGACACAAGCAATCCAATAATCTGACCTCTCTATTATAAATAATTCTAAGCAATATAGTGCTTGACAACCAACGATATAGCCCTCAACTCAATCCACACACTACTCTCTTAGATCAATGACGCATAACTCACACAATGGTCTCACACAAGATCGACCTTTTTTTCTCATATCAAACCATGCCACAAACTCAGATTGTGCCCTGTTCTACTATTATATACATCCATTCCATCACTTCTCTCCAAAACAGATAGTAACATCACATAATTTTGGCTCCCAACACATCGCACAGGCTCTAATACTCAATGGCTTCTCGAAATGCAGGCAATCACATAAAATAACAATTGTTGTATTGCTTGAACATATACCATAGGTTTGGACAATCAATTCTCTAGATTACATATATGTTATATGCACTAGATGGAGATCATGCTAACCACTGACTCCTACGCACAGATTTTGTACTGTCACATTGAATCTCACAAGTTTGTGCTATTATTGGCAGTTATGGGTGTGGGGGCACTTATCAAACTTAGCCTAGATCATGAATATTGTTTTTATTGGCATGGGGAGGGGACAAATTTCAAGGTTGATATTGTGGAACTTGGGGGCTCTTAAAATGTGTGAAATGGCTAACAATTGAATCCATTAAGATTTTTGGGGACTCTAAATTGATCATTGGTTAGGTGTTGGGTCAGAAATCCCTTGAAATTCTCGCCCTACATCACTAGATGGACCACATCTTGCATATCATTCCTTCATTTAGAGACATCTCTTTTGTTCATGTGTTTAGGGAACAAAATAGGGAGGTAGATGCCCTGTCTAAACTCGGAGTGCACCTCTCTTTTAGTAAGATGTTTTTTGAAATGCTACGGCATGGCTCAATCTGTGCAAAGGGCTCATTCGATTTATGATTCAGAGATTTTCTTCATTTTTTTCCATTTTTCCAGTTATGTTTGGATGCCCTATTTTGGTTTGTGCTAGAATTCTAAGATGCATTTTCACAACTATAGGATTTGATAGGTATCCTGGAAATTATGTTTGTTTTTTTTTTCTACCTTTCATGGCTAAATGTCTGCTTTTTGAAGAGGATATGTATTATCCTTTATTGTATCAAACACTTTTTCCTTTTTCATACAACAAGATATGCTAATGACAACACGTTAAGAAGTCACTAGAGATTAATCCACAATATTCATCAGCAATAATAGTGTGAATAATATTCTCTATTACACCAGAATTGTTCCCAAGAGGTGGGAAATCTGTTCCAATCATTCCTGCACTCCCGAGAGCTTTGAAACTATATTGGAACATTACCTTTTTAGCGAGATCTCCAATGGGAGTTGGGGAAAGTTCCAGCAGCTTTGAAGGCTATTTTTTTGGAGTTTTGAAGTTCCTTGGGGTTGGGGAATACAAAGCCTATAGAGAAATATAATGAACTACCCACAAAACATGAGCCTATGTTGAAACCTTCATAGGAAGAAAGGCCAAAGACGTCCTTAACACCAATATCCTTAATTAAGAAACTGGAGCAATCTCTTTATGAGTTAAGGAAGCGTGTGGCACCTTGACAGATGGGCGATATCTGGGATGTTATGCTGATGAGTATTTCTTTTGTTGTTTATGTATATATATATTGCAAAAGATTGTGTGTGCATATTGCATGTGGAAATCAATGCTTAAACACTAGAGTTTCTTTGCTTTTTTCTCTTAATAATAACTAGAGAAACATATGTAAAATTGCTCCTTTGTATTTTTAAGCCAGTTTGTTTCAAAGACTAGTCATGTGTCAGAGCATTGATAATGAATTTGACATTATATATATATATATATATATATATATATATATATAAAAGGGAGAGACTGAGAGAGAGAGACATCTAGAGAATATATTTATATATAAGAGAGATTATATATTATATATTTATATATTTAAATTGATTTTAATATTTGAATATTTTGATTCAATATTAATTTTGATTACTATATAAATTATATAATTAAAAATAAAATTAAAAAATTATTATATAATATTACCGCTCTCGATTAAGTTTCCTGTAAATTTTGGAGAAACCTCTAGCCATTCCATACACTCGTACACAAGTTCCCAACATTCCCACATTCCAAAAACTCATGCAACATAGATAATATTCCATAAATCTCAGACTCAATCACATAGCTAGGAAGATCAACACAACAACACTCTCGAATTACATCGACAATGGCATTAGCATGAACTCAAGCGACCTCACTCCATACAAGCATGCACGGGAGAAATTAAATCACATATTGGAACCAAACACATCTCAGTTTTGGTCAATCTCCATTACACACGTGTTGTCTATTCCACATGCCCTTGTGACAAGCAATCAATCCACAATGCACTGTCCATGAGAGATTAACTACTGTAAATTGCTCAAAACATAGCATAGATAACCATCACAAGCATTCAGATTTAATTTGCATTTTTTTGTGTGATAAATTTTAGCACTCCAGAGGACATTGGCTAGTGTCATTTCAATCATCAACACCTCTATGTATGGTGAAAGAGAGATAGGCTAGAGTGTTATTCCAAAACACAAAAATAAATAGAAAACTCAAATTACTCTTCTCCATATACCACCAAATCGATCCTAGAATAATGATCCTTCAGTCGTTCAGATCAATACAATTCACATTGTTTCAAACTCCACGCCAATCTTCAGAAATATGCAAATTTTCATTTTTACCCATGATCAGAATAGCCAAGACTCAGATTTAACATAGTTCAACCAACTTCAAGAGCCAAAAGCATCCCTTGTTGCAGTCCTTAAATCATGAGTTGCGGATTTTTACCTATACCAAAACAATAAAACAAATAGAAACAAAAAAGGAAACCATTTCTCTAATCAAATTGTCCTCACATATCAAACCACAAAAGGACTTCTTCACCTCCTTCTATAATTGTCATGAAGGTCTGAAGTGTGGAGGGTGGATGACCTGTCAGATTTAAATTTAAATTTTAAATAAAAATATACTCTAATAATGTGTCTGAGTCTGACACTAATTGAAAAAAATTTCACAGTATAAGTTCTTGCTTTTGAGGACTTGGTCAACAATTTGTAACTGCTAAGACCCAAAAAAAAAATATCCAAAATCCAACGTATCTTCTATCATTTTTAAGTCAAACTTTGGACCAAAACAATATTTATTTGGGGCACTTTGACCAGAGCTTCAGGATATTAAATTTGGGACATATCTCCTCAGCCATGAGGAACTATGTGATGTTCCATGTATGGATGGGAAGGACTCGACATGATCTATATAATTATTATACCATTATGCATCGTAACCTAATTCACTGCATCCATAATCCACATTCATTGCCAATACTGATGACAATATTTGCACTCTTAACATCAATGACAACTCTCCTTTGACATCAATGACAACCTATCCAACAATATCCCCCTTTGTCATTGATGGCAACACTCATACTCCCCTTACAATTACTACTCTCCCTATCTCCATGCTTCTGATCCTCCTCTCTTGATTTCTCTCCCCCTTTGACGTCAATGGAAAAGGGTAACTCTCCCTAAGAATTATTTTCCTTTGTATTCCAACAATTAGCCTTTCTCCCCTTGCCTTGTGCCTCTCACAACTTTCCATTCTAAGACTAGCTAATTCCATTATTCACTTCTATGATAATGACAACGATTCCTTCTTGAAGTGCCACAATGTTGTCCATGACTCCACTTTCCAGGTATGTTGCTCATTTTTCCATAATACATCTATTGCAGTAGATCACCACATGTTCCTACTTAAATACATGCTCAAAATATTCAATCATAAATCAACGAGCTACACCTTGAAACAATCAACCAATCCGACACGATACGTTCCAAAAATCTATAATCAAACCACTGTGACTGCATTTCCAAATCAAAATTCCTAAAATATAGATATTCAAATTTGTAATTACTTCTAGTTAGACTCCCCTCTTCAACATTCACAAGATTGGGAGTCTCCAAGTTGGATTGTTCAGAATAATGTATAAACTTGCTCTACTACAGGATCATCATTTTGAATCTTGACATCTTCCTTTTCGTCAATGGATTCTTCATGGTCCCATGATTGAGCCGAGAGGCTCATTCTACAACTCAGTATGAGGGGGGATGTGTAAGTGTGTTTGTCCATCCATTAAGTTGACTGTGCCCCTTTAAAATAAAATAAATTGTGATCTAAATAGAAAAATAATGTTGGCTATAATATAAACAAATGAATATGTTGTAAAGTAATTAGAAGTAAAAAATATGTGAATAATATGTTTAAACCTTATTCTTTTCAAAAATATTTCATCAAGAGATTTAAATAAAATATTTGAAGATCTATGTTAACTAATTTATGTCGATATAAACTTCTTATATATATATTTTAATGTTGTATATAAAAAAATATTCAATGTGGGTTATCAATAAAATATTTTAATATGAATTAATATTGACATATACTTAAAAATATATTAATAATAAAAAAACCATTTTAATTTGGGTTGATAAAATATCTTCATGTACATGTCATGTAAAATATTTTAATGACAATTATGTATATATTATATATCATTTAAAAAAATTGTGTGTATATTATGAAAATAATAAGTTTTTATGGTTAAAACGTTTATTTGCTCCTATATATATTACATATAGCATTCAAAATACAATTTAAATAATGAAAAATTAAAAATTGTATTTTTCACTCTAAATAAGTTTGCACGTGAAGAGATTTGACCCCTATCGGCTCATGTTAGATCTATACTTAAGATGGATCTATGTTGGTTTTACAAATCTTGTGAGCATGACCTCTAGGATTTCTTCATTCACTTATTCTTCTTGTTTTTGTTTTCTTCTCCAAACCTTCTTATACCTGATATTAAAGTTTTCCTTCATGGAAGACTTCATCATGCTTCTACAATAACAAGCTATGTGTCCATATTTATGGCATATGAAGCATCCTATGGGGTACCTAAATGATAGTGCAGTTGACATATGCCTTTTTGTCAATGATGTCATTTGGATATCTATCTTGTGTACTTGCAAGACTTCTTTTAGGGTTTTGATAATGTCTTTGGTAATCATCCCTTTCATAAGTTTTGCAATCCATAACCTTATGCCCAAAATTTGTATATGAAAAATAATAGCTAGAAAATATATTGGACTACCGGGATGAAATGAATTACTTTGATGTTATGGATTTTTTAAGGCATTCTTCCTTAGAGGCGGTTCAATTATTTTTTGATCAACATAAATTCTTGGAGCATCAACACTTTGTTGAAAATAACAACAAGAAATGTTAAAAATAGCATCAAGAAAAATCTTAATTTAATTTGTCCTTGAATTAAATTGGGAATAAAATTGCAATTCCACATCTCATGACAACTTGTAATAGTTAGCTAAATTAATTTGACTTAGTTAGCTCAGTTAATTCGAGTTGAGGGTCTAACTAGAGTCATGTAGAGTTTCTCCTACAATTAGGAGCGCTAGTTGAGTTGTAATTATTTAATTCAGTCTAATTGAGTTAAAGTTAGTTAAACTAGTTCCAACTGACGAAGGAATTAGTGGGAGGTCTAGTAGTGGAGTGTAACCTGCAGTAGTGGGGTGTAACCTACAATGATCAACCAGTAAACTGAAGATTCACTCATAATCAACTCATGCATTTCAGATCAAAGAAAGACTCAGTTGATATTGGAGTTCAGGGAAAATGTACTATTAGTTGTAAAATCATCTAAATTAAGCTGATGGTGCATGCAATCATAGGAAGGCCTATGAGGATTGTGTAATTTATAATTGAGCAATTTCCCAATTAAATAGGGGCTAATTCCTTGAGGAACAATGCAAGGAAGTAGGAGGTTGGAAGGCTAGGAATTTGGCTAAGTATTGCCAAAGGCAGTCAGTTAAGGAATAGATAAAAAATATTTGTGCAAGTTGAGCTCAAGGTTGAGCAGGGAATATTGTATTCATCCAAGGTTTGCCTAGGAAGCAGTGAGACAAATAGATGTAGTGTAGCTGTTACTCGGGCTTAAGAAAAGCATTGTAATATTCTCATATTTTGTGACTAATGCAATATAGAGATAGCAAGGGTTTTTAGCTGTGGTTTTCCCTAGAAAATCATTATGTTATATGTAATTGAATTCTTTCTCTTATATGCTTCGTGATTTCATCGATCATTTATTGTTTTCATTGATGAGTAGAGTAGATTCAAGTCAATTGTTCTATCATATTACAATCTGCATTTTGAATCTATAAGGAATTTCTACATGGTATCGTACCTAAATTTGTAGAAATATCTACATGGTATCGGAGATGAAATCACGATAGAAGAGAACAATTCGAAGTTGTCCTTGCTAACATAAGCAATACGAATTTCCCAGTTTCACTATGCAACTGCAATTCCAACCAGGATATTCTCAGGAGGGAGCAGAGAGATTTCCCATAAGGAGATCGAGACTCAGAGGGATTTCAGTTTTAGAGGAAGCAGCCCTGTGGAAGCCAGTACTCCTAGATATGGGGAGATCAGACTCATTATTGCAGTAGTTGCAGCAACAGTGCGGAAGCATCAATAGACCAGTAGCAGTAGAAGTATGAGTATATCATATTTAGCTCATGCATTCAAAGCCTTGAGGAGCAAGGCAAAGGTTAGAGACTTGGTGATTGAGAGGGAGCATGAATTACCTCTCAACATGTAGCCTCAAAAGCAACCTCAGCAAGTTGTGGAGTAGCCACAATTGGAGAAGCATGGAGGAGGCTGAGTGGAGACACCAACCAAAGAAAAGACCTCTACTAGGGGGAAATTTTGAGCCAAGTGGGTAGAGGGAGCACATGTGGCCATACCTCCAGGCGTGAGGTGGAGCGATGTGAAGCAATAGTCCCAAGAGTGCATAAATTTGGGCAGGATCCATTGAGGTGTTTTTTGTCTCATGGATCATTATCTTGCTACGGGGGCCCACAGTATTCAGTAGCAGGAGGATCAATGTCAGTTAGATACTGAGGAGTGTAGAGCAGTGTTGACCGCAGAGTAGGAGGCTCAGTAGTAGAGTCAACAACAACACAATTTTTTTCAGTGGACAGTTGCAAACACAATTGATTCAATTTATTTGGGATGCTTTTTTGTTGCAGATGTTGCAGTAGAAACAACAACAATGAGAAGTGTTGCATGCAAAACATTCCAAAGGTACCATATCAAGATAGAGTTGAATTCCTTTCTTGTTGAGAGGGAGTGTTGAAAATAGAAACAAGAAATGTTAAAAATAGCATCAAGAAAAATTCTAATTTAATTTTTCCTTGAATTAAATTGGGAATAAAATTGTAATTCCACATCTTATGACAACTTGTAATAGTTAACTAAGTTAATTTGACTTAGTTAGCTCAGTTAATTCGAGTTGGGGGTCTAACTAGAGTCATGCAGAGTGTCTCCTACAATTAGGAGCACTATTTGAGTTTATTTTGAGTTGTAATTATTTAATTCAGTTTAATTGAGTTAAAGTCAGTGAAATTAGTTCTAACTGATGGAAGAATTAGTGGGTGTAATAGCCCAAAATAAATATGTAGTTAATTTTCTAATTAATATCAGATTCAATCAAATCAACGCTTACCTATATTACCTATATTACCGCAACAAGGTTTTGGGGACCACTCTCCACCCAACTGTAGGCTCAATTGTGCAAGGATATGCTACAACTGGCCACCCCCGAGCCCTCAATCAACGTACTACTGCCAGTGACTCCTAAGTCTTAGAACACCATTCTCCTAAGAGAATGAAGATAGAATCTCAGAATGATGGAATGCCTCCCATCCTCCTCACCATCTAATAAATAGAAAAAACATTGGATGGGAAACCACATGTACACACTCCATGCAACTTTCTTTTGATTTTTAACTTTCTTGTTTTATTTTCTTCTTTTTGATAGTTTTCTTGTTTTATTTCTATTTATTCTTTATTAGAGCTTTAGTATGATTATTACTATTTTTTATTTTATTTTTATTTTTATTTATTTTCTTGTATATATTTTTAATATCATTCATTATTTAACATTTATTATCTATTATTATTTATTATTTATTATTATATTATTATTTTTATTATTTATTATTTATTATTAAGGGGAGGGATATTACATACCTTTTAAGTACCAAGTTTCTGTCTTGATAATGATTTTTTAGCATCTTTGGATGCTTCTCTGCCCAACGTCTTTCTTTCATGGTTGTCATTTTCCTTGAGTTGTAAAAGTAAATTCATTTTTCATTCAGAAGACAGCTAGACAACTGCTTGTAATAAAATCTTGATAAGAAAGCCTATTGGCGCTTTTGTTTGCTTGGCAAAATTATTGAATGAGTATTTAGCATACGCTGCATACAAAATGGTTGATAATATCTCTGAGTGGATGTGTGAGAACCGTTTGTAAAATTACAAAATAAAGTAACAGTACATGTTTTCCGTTACAAGATTTTCATGCTCATCTATGATGAAATCTGTTATGAAACCAGCTCAAGAAAAGATAGAAAAGAGAGATCAACGCCTTAGAATTCAGCCTCTTCGAGGGGGCAACCTCCTTTACATTACATAAATGAACAATTCTTGGATGATTCAAATGACAAAACCTCCTTTCTATATATAGGAGTCTAAGGAGTCACAATATAATCCAGCCGACCTAACAATAATAATATAAAGCCACAAAAATAACAATAGAGGGATTCTATGGGCACATTAATAACAATATGGGGGTAATAGGGGCACAACAATATAAATAAGGGGTATAACTACAATAGTAATGGGGTAATCACTAGTATTATAGGGACCCAACATGCCCCTCTCCTTCAAAAAAGTGTTGTCCTCAACGCTTGAGTAGTTCTGGATACTTCTGCATAAAATTCTCATCCTCCCATGTGGAATCTTCAGCGGATAAGTTCTTCCACTTGATAAGATACTCTGAAATTGATCGATTTCGTAGCTGTCGAGTTCTTGTTTCTGTGACTGCTTCGGTTCCAATATAATTTTTCCTTCCTCGTCAAGTTCTGGCAATATTGTTTGAACTGGGAGCTTGTCGCCTATAACCTTCTTTAAACATGAAACATGGAAAACTGGGTGCAATCGAGAAGCTGCAGGAAGCTCCAATTTGTATGCCATAGTACCAATCTTTTGCAACACCTTGTACGGACCATAATACTTTGGTGATAATTTATTATCCTTCTTAGCTTGCTTGAGGGACATTTGCTTATATGGTTGTAGCCGTAGGAATACCCAATCACCTACATCAAAACTTCTTTCACTGCGATGTTGATCTGCCTGTTGTTTCATTCTATTTTGTGCCAACACGAGGTTATCCTTTAAGAGTTGGAGGACTTGTTGTTGATGTTCGATGTGATGTTCCACTGCCTGAACCTTAGAATTTTCTCTTAAATATGATGTGATGGATGGTGGTTGATACCCATAAAGTGCCATAAATGGGGTCATTTTTGTTGCTGTATGGAAGGAAGTGTTATACCACCATTCAGCCAGAGGCAACCATTTGACCCATTGTGTCTGTTTATCAGATACAAAGCAACGAAGATATCCTTCCAAACATTTGTTTACTATCTCAGTTTGCCCATCAGATTGAGGATGATAAGATGAGCTATGAGCTAACTGAGTACCAAGACAAGAAAATAATTCTGTCCAAAAATTTCCAGTGAAAATGGGATCTCTGTCACTTACAATAATCTTTGGGTTTCCATGTAGCTTTTGAATTGTTTCCATAAATGCAGTAGAAACTGTACTGGCTTTAAATGGATGTGATAATGCACAAAAGTGTGCATACTTGGTAAGTCTGTCAACTACCACCATGATGACACTCTTTCCCTCAGACTTGGGTAAACCTGTGATAAAATCCATTGAAACCTCCTCCCAACGTTGGCTTGGAATGGATAAAGGTTGTAATAGACCCGGTGTCTTAATTGTTTCAACTTTATTTTGTTGGCAAACCAAACATTCCGCCACAAACTTTTGAATATCTGATTTAAGGCCATCCCAAAAAAATTCCTTCTTAACCCTGTGGTAAGTTTTTAAAAATCCTGAGTGCCCTCCTAAGGGAGAAGTGTGCAATTCCATAAGAATCTTTTGTTTTAGCTGGGAATTCTTACAGAGGTATAAGCGATCTTTGTACCATAACGAATCATTTTTCCAGCTAAATGTATCAGACGTACTGGAATCTTGTTGTAGCTTTCGAATAAGTGCCCACACTTCTTCGTCATTCTTCCATTCCTCCCTTGCTTCGTTTATCCAATCTGGTTGGATAATAGAAATGGCACACAACAATGCTTCCACATCCTCATCCTTTCTTGAGAGTGCATCTGCCACCACATTTTGCTTCCCTTTTTTGTAGATGATTTCAAAGTCATAACCCAACATCTTTGTGACCCACTTTTGTTGCTCTTCAGAGGATAATCTTTGTTCTAAAAAGTATTTAAGGCTATCATGATCCGTTTTTACCTTGAAGTGTCTTCCCATTAGGTAGGGTCGCCATTTCTTAAGTGCATGGAGTATTGCCAACATTTCCTTCTCATAAATAGCTTTGCTTAAAAACTTTCCCTTGATTGGACGACTTTCAAAAGCAATGGGTCTTTCATCTTGCATTAGAACAGCACCAATTCCATTTCCTGAAGCATCACATTCCACAATAAAGGTTTTTGTGAAGTCCGGTGTAGCTAAGACCGGTGCTTGGCACATTGCCTCTTTAAGATGTTCAAAGGCCTTTGTTGCTTCCGGAGTCCATGAAAATGCATCTTTCTTCAATAATGTTGTTAGAGGTGCTGCTATTCTCCCATAATTCTTAACAAACTTGCGATAATACCCTGTCAACCCAAGAAATCCTCGCAGATGCTTTATGGATGTGGGGATTTTCCATTCCTTAATGGCTTTAATTTTGCTAGGGTCTACCTTAACTCCTTCATGAGATACAATATGACCCAAATATTCCACCTCCTGGACTCCAAAGAAACATTTGGATCTTTTTGCATATAATTGTTTCTCCTCCAATAGTTGTAGCACCCTGTCAACATGTTCAACATGATCCTTCCAAGACTTGCTGTAGATTAGTATATCATCAAAAAATACTAACACAAATTTTCTAAGGAATGGTTTGAAAATTGAATTCATCAAACCTTGAAATGTTGAAGGTGCATTGGTAAGGCCAAAAGGCATGACCAAAAATTCATAATGACCCTCATGAGTTCTAAATGCCGTTTTCGGAATGTCTTCAATCTTCATTCTGATTTGATGATATCCTGAACGAAGATCCAACTTGGTGAAGTAAATTGATCCATGCAATTCATCCAGTAATTCATCAATGACAGGAATGGGGAACTTATCTTTAATAGTGAGCTTGTTGAGCTCCCTATAATCCGGACACATGCGCCATGATCCATCCTTCTTGTGCACCAATACTACTGGAGCAGAGAAAGAACTTTGACTCGGTTGAATTATACCAGCCTCTAGCATTTCTGCAACCATACGTTCAATTTCACTTTTTTGGACATAGGGATATCTGTACGGCCTGATGTTTGGAGGAACACTTCCTGGAATCAGATGAATAGCATGATCATGATCACGCATAGGTGGGAGACCTTTGGGAGTCTCAAATACCTTGGAATGATTGTCCAGGACTTTTTGGAGATCTGGAGAAATAGATGATTCCAATGTGGAAACATCTAGCGAACATAATTGTGCAATTACACCTCTTTGCTCCTTTTTTAGAAGCTTTGTCATGCCATTAGAGCTGATTATCTTTCCTGGTTTCCCTGCAATACCCCTTAATTCAACTTCCTTTCCTTCCACAGAAAATTTCATGAAAAGTTCTTGAAAATTAAAAGCTATTGTACCCAAGGATTGTAGCCATTGGACTCCTAGTACAACATCAGCACCTCCCATTGGAATGGAAAGCATTGGGCTAGTCAATACATATTCTCCCATGGATAGCTTGATATTATGGCACTTTCCAGAACAATTTATTGTTCCTCCATTTGCAATCATCACTTGACACTCTGGTGCTGGATATAGGAAGCAATTCAATTCTTTTGCTACCCTACAATGAATAAAATTGTGGGTGCTTCCTGAATCAATCAACACTATTACCTTTTTCTTCTTGATTTGTCCTTCTATCTTGATGGTTTGAGGAGTGGTAATTCCCGCCAATGCATTACAAGATATGGTCGGATTTATTTGTTCTTCATCTAGGCTTTGTTCCTGGAATATATCCTCTTCTTTTGACCTTTCTTGCTCCTTTTCTTCTTCCTCTTCACAATCTATGTAGAATAATTTCTTCTCAGCACACTTATGACCTTTTGTGTATTTGCTATCACAATTGTAACAAAGCCCTTTTGCTCTTTTTTCTTCCAATTGTTGTGGTGTCAACCTTGTAGGTTGTGGAAGACTATGGGCAACAACACTTCCGTCTTTATAGTTGTGAATGGTATGCTTCCTAGTTGCCATAATTTTGCTTTCCATTTTTCTTGCTAACCTGAATGCCTTCTCTAATGAATCAGGTTCCCAAAGGCGCACATCATGTTGGATATTATCCTTTAAAGACCCTATGAACACATCAATCCTATGCTCCTCTGGAATATCTTTTACCCTTATGTTCAATTTTTGGAACTCCTCAATGTGCTCCATTATTGAACCCTTTTGTTTGAGACTTATCAATTGGCTAAAAAAAGTGTTGCTTTTTGTATCCTCATAATGTGCTATCAATTCTTCCGTAAAAATTGCCCAAGTGATAAATTGTTTACGAGAACAAAGCCATTGATACCATACAAACTGATTTGGTTCCAAATATAAAGTTGCCATACGTACCTTTTGTGTGTTTTGCACATTATTGAGATCGAAGAATTGCTCCATCTGTAATATCCATGTGGCGGGATCCTTGCCATCAAACTTCCTCATATCGATTTTTGGAATATGGTGAGTCTTCGATCCAACATTAGAGTCTATGGAATCATGATTAACATTTCTTTTGTTCTCATCATGAGTTTCCTTTACTACTCTTTCACCATTAGTGACCATTTCTTGTAGCAACTTATTCATATTTATCTTCAATTCTTCCATCTTATCATCCATGCCATCAATTTTACCGTCCATGCCATTCACCTTAGCTTCCATGCCATCCATCTTAGCTTCCATGCCCTTTATCTTAGATTCCACGCCATTTATCTTAGCATCTGTTAGCTTTTGTGAGCGTGACATTTGTTGCACTTGTTCTTGTAATTTTGATATATCATGTAGCATTTCTTCCTCTTCTTCATGAGTCATGCTAGAGCTTTCAGGTTCCTTACTAGGTGTTTGCATTTTCTTTCCTCGGGGCATCAGTTACCGATAATAATGCTTTACTATGCCCTTTGAATTCCTTCAAACCAAGCTTATGCAAAAATTTAAAAAAAAAACTACACACCTTTTTTTCTTTGTAGAAGCCTGATATTGAATCTGATGTATCTCTGTAATTTCGAATCATCCAGTTCTAAATTTTTACCTGTAGTAGCCTTCTATGTCCTCTTTCCAATGCCACAAGTCTGATCCAAATTGGATTCTCCAAGAAAGAGTTATGCAAATCTCCCAGTGACTTGATTATAGACTAGTTCAGTAGAGCGAACTTGTACGAAGTGCCACGTGTCACTGTTTCAACCTTTGACTCTGAAAAATATATAAAGAAAACTACAGTCCGTCCTCTTTCTGTACCTTCTTACGAAATTTCAATCCGATGCTCAGAGAGAAAGTTATGACGATTTTCCCCAGGTCACCTGTTTTGAATGTAATTCAGGAGTCTGCAAAAAGACCAACTTCCTCAGATCATATCTCCGAAAATATCGCGCGAAAAGCTCTGAAATTCGGACCCAAGGTTCAGCGCGATTTCTTCTCAAATGGGTTTTTTTTGTGACTTCTGAAACGTCACAGAAAAAAGTTATAGCGAAAATTCCACGATGACCTGTTTGGAGCAGCGAAACCCTAGAATCCAAAGCTCTGATACCAAATGTTATGAAACCAGCTCAAGAAAAGATAGAAAAGATAGATCAACGCCTTAGAATTCAGCCTCTTCGAGGGGGAAACCTCCTTTACATTACATAAATGAACAATTCTTGGATGATTCAAATGACAAAACCTCCTTTCTATATATAGGAGTCTAAGGAGTCACAATATAATCCAGCCGACCTAACAATAATAATATAAAGCCACAAAAATAACAATAGAGGGATTCTATGGGCACATTAATAACAATATGGGGGGCAATGGGGGCACAACAATATAAATAAGGGGTATAACTACAATAGTAATGGGGTAATCACTAGTATTATAGGGACCCAACAAAATCCCTTTAAAAGGAGCATCACCCAGACATCACGTATAGGAGGAAGGGTACCCCAATTCAAAGTTTTGACCCACTACCCAGACCCTGTCACTACTGGATTGGCTCCTGGAAACCCCAGGGGTATGCCTGAAAGGTATGAAGCCTAAATTCCTGGGAAAAAGGTACAAAAAAAAACTTGTGATAAAGTTTTGGTGTTTCCTTCAAATCTGGAATTAATTTCTTGGAATAAAAAATGCTCAATTGCAAATTGATGATTTAAATTGTCAAATCAACTTAAAAAAAACATAACTCCGTGAAATTCTCCACCTACTTTTTTTAAGTACGTCCATGCATCTAAATTTAATATATATATATATATATATATATATATATATATATATATATATATATATATATAGTAAAAAGAAAGGTGAGATTTGTTTTATTTCTTTCAAATTTAGTTCGATTAAATTTTTCTTGATCATCACAAACAAAATAATTGGATAAAAATAATTTAGTATTTTTCTCAAAAATTTCACTTAGAGGTCACACAAAGTTGAAACCCTGCTCTGATACCACATGTAACAGCCCAAAATAAATATGTAGTTAATTTTCTAATTAATATCAGATTCAATCAAATCAATGCTTACCTATATTACCTATATTACCGCGACAAGGTTTTGGTGACCACTCTCCACCCAACCGTAGGCTCAATTGTGCAAGGATTTGCTACAACTGGCCACCCCCGAGCCCTCAATCAACGTATTACTGCCAGTGACTCCTAAGTCTTAGAACACCATTCTCCCAAGAGAATGAAGATAGAATCTCAGAATGATGGAATGCCTCCCATCCTCCTCACCATCTAATAAATAGAACAAACATTGGATGGGAAACCACATGTACACACTCCATGTGTCTACATGCAACTTTCTTTTGATTTTTAGCTTTCTTCTTTTATTTTCTTCTTTTTGATAGTTTTCTTGTTTTATTTCTATTTATTCTTTATTAGAGCTTTAGTATGGTTATTACTATTTTTTATTTTTTTTATTTTTATTTATTTTCTTGTATATATTTTTAATATCATTCATTATTTAACATTTATTATTTATTATTAAGTGATTTATTTATTATTTATTTATATTATTATTATTTATTATTTATTATTAAGGGGAGGGATATTATAGTGGGAGGTCCAATAGTGGGGTGTAACCCACAATGATCAACCAATAAACTAAATATTCAATCATAATTAACTAATGAATTTCAGATCAGAGAAAGACGCAGTCGAGATTGGAGTTCAGGGACAATGTACTAACAGTTGTAAAATCATCTAAATTAAATCAATGGTGCATACAATCAGAGGAATGCCTATGAGGATTATGCAATTCATAATTGAGGAATTTCCCCATTAAATAGGGGATAATTCCTTGAGCAGAACAAGGCAAGGAAGTAGGAGATTGGAAGGCTAGAAATTTGGAAGTATTGGGCAAAGACAGTCAGTCAGGAAGAGGATAGAAAATACCTGTGCAGGTTGAGCTCAAGGTTGAGCAAAGCATATTGTTTTAATCCAAGTATTGCCTAGGAAGTAATGAGATAGATAGAGATAGTGTAAAGGTTACTCGGGCTTGAGAAAAGCATTGTAATCTTCTCATATTTTTTGACTAATGCAATATACAGATAACAGGGTTCTTTAGCTATGGCTTTCCCCTGAAAATCATTGTGTTATATGTGATTGGATTCTTTCTCTACAATGTTTCATGATTTCACCGATTGTTTATTGTTTTCACTGATGAGTAGAGTAGATTCAAGTAAATTGTTTTAGCATATTACAATATGCAGTTTGAATCTACAAGGAATTTCTACACACTTTCAATCTTTTTTTGTCTTTCACTTTGATTTGGCCTTTGAAGGATGATGACTTTTCTTTCAAGCTTCTCTTTAACCTTGCTATGTGGGGGATCAAAATGTGTGCCTTCGTTGCATAGAGTTTCACCTGCTTCTTTTTCATTCATCTTTAAGTGAGCAATTTATTGTTCCTTTTCATCAATGATATGAGCCTTCTATTCAACATATTATATTTACTCCTTCTGCCATTCCTTGAACATGTTTATTTCAGCTAGAGTTGTGTCAAGTTCCTTTTTCTTTTGAGTAATTTCTTCCTCATAGCCCTAAAACTGACTTTTCAATATTTTTTGTCTCTTTTTTGCCTCTTCTACTTGAAGTCTTAGGATGGAAACTTCTTCTTCGAGCATATGGTTTTTCTTTTCTATTTTCTAATATCACTTAATTCACTAATCAATTCTCTATCCATGTCCAGTTCTGCTTCT
Organism: Pinus tabuliformis; assembly: GCA_031772625.1. Taxonomy (NCBI): domain Eukaryota; kingdom Viridiplantae; phylum Streptophyta; class Pinopsida; order Pinales; family Pinaceae; genus Pinus; species Pinus tabuliformis. Next base: position 266,599,149 of record CM062807.1, read on the forward strand.
TCTTCTTGATCATCATCATATTATTTGATTTGAGTATTTGCTTTATTTGAATCATGATCATGATCATCATATCAATCTTGATTTGCATGCTTCTTTATTAGATATTTTGAAGCTTCTCCCAAATAATTTTTGCTAAAGAGCATTGATTCACTTTGGCTTTCACATAATCTTACAAAGCACCTAGAATGACATTCATTGATTTTGTATTGTACGTTCTTGATTCATCAGTAGATGTGTTTCCAGAAATAAATGAATACCATACATCATACCCAAGAGCTACCAAATAGGCTTCCATTCTACCTACTGGGGAAAGTATATGTGTTATAATTCCAACATTAAATTATCAATCTGGGGTCGTAAGACTTTGAGGCACAAGCACAGGTAATGCAGGATCAGAATATCTAACCTAAACTAGAGTGATCAAATCAATTTACTGTTTAAGTATAGAATCACCATTTCTAGTTTGTTCAAACTATTTTCAATCACACAAACTGAAGTGAATAAGCTTATCAAACTAAATCCTTAAACCTTAATCACTACTCTATTTGGATCATAACTTGACTAATTAAAAGCCCACTTAATAGTAAAGCAAAAAAGTAACTAGTCTGCAAGCCACTCGAGAATTAAAGTATAAACAATGTAACTCATCAATCATGGGAGATATAAGTTATTGTATAAATGATTAAGCGATTATGCATATAAGATGAGTCACAACATCAGTTATACTATTAATCACTATGCAAACAATGCTTAATTATTGTTCAAGCAAATTTATTTCTAACCTAAGACATACTTTATCACAACTTAGGCACTCTGATTCAGTACTTAAAAAAAAACTTGAATTGAAATCTACAGCTCAAAACAAACCACTTTATTATCTACTCTCACTTTGGATGATAGGAAGCTCAAATCAATGATAAGATCTACTTAAAACCAACTGAAACTAATTCAAAAGGCATCAAACTTATGTTAGGGAAAGCAAGAAAATTCTACTCAAATGAAATCTAATTACTTAAGCCTAAATCCGGGACATGAGAAATCAATCAACAAACATAATCATTCCTCAAAGAACTAAATGCAGCCTCTATTTGATTCTTCACACCAACAATATAACATAATTCAGAAATCAAATCCCTGTTCTAGACTAAAGTGATTGCAAATTAAACTTAAGGAACTTCAATTTCTATCAGACTTCGATCTTAACAAAACTCTTATCCTATTCTAATCATGCTAAATTCAACACAATCAATTCGTAACCAACATCCGTTTTTCTATTTTCCTGAGAAATTCTCACATAATCATAATGTTGCAAAACTTGGTAACATATGGAAAATAAACAGAGCATAATCAATTCATTCCTATTCTTGTGACACGGTGATTAATGCTGATTCATTACTTGTTTCATGCCATGAAATTATACCAAGAATACTTTTCAGGTCATGGATCGTTTCTCAACGAATACTCTCACTTAATCATTTAACAACTAGGAAACCAGATCTACAACGTTCAAATGCAAAACAGAGCAAGAATATTAAGTGCAAAAATGAAAGCATGAAAGATGTAAGCAATCATTTGACAAGATTTACTCTTTAAATGTAATTCCTATGATCTAAACTAATTTCAGAACTTGTTTCCAGGTGGTGGTGGGCCCTTGCCACTCCTGGAGCAAGTTTAAGTTAATTCAATGCGATTAAAAACTGAATGGAACCATAATACTCACAAAGATTATTGTTGAATCAAGTTTTGTATTAAGATTCAAAAATAAGTGCCAATGTCATATGCCAATATTATCTGAGATAAAACTTCTTACATAAATACCATCTGCTTCTTCTCCTCCCAGCGTACATGCAGAGCATCGGCTTTATACAGAGCTTTCGATGAAAACAAAGCATAACTATTTGACTATCAAAAGAAAATACAACAACAGGCTAAAGGAGGCCGCATGCAATCTTCTAGAGAGCCTTCGAATGGGTGATGGTTGGGTTCATCCTGATCATTGCATGGATGGAGGAACCATTTCCATGTTTAGCATAAATAAATTCATCAAATCGTGGTCCTCCACGTAGCTGTGGCCGAAACAGTCAAACCCAAAATTCGACACTATTTTTGTACTTAAGATTCCCCTGATCATAACTCCTTCATGGTAATGAATTTTGACAAAAGGTTTCTGGGTTACATGAATGAGGGTACACTAAACAGAACCCACGTGTTGGAATCTAAATATTCTTCTCCATTTGATCGCAAATTTGATATGTTCAACTAGAAAAAATTTGCATTTTGTAATTAACATGTAGCAGCTAGTTTAATTGACTTGTGAAGAATTTCGGTAATGGAACCCTGCGACAAATGAACTTGGCAAAAACCATCATTAGAAAATCATGGAAAAATCATCTCTAATCATTGAAAAATAAAGAAAACTAATGATAATTAACCACAAAGTGGAAGATGTGAATTGGTGGCAAGTTGTGGAATTATAGTATGAAATGAGTTAAAAATGTTGGAATTTACGTTATGAAATAGTGGTACTATGCAATGGAAAAATGGGCATATTTGAGGCCCAACACTACCTTTCCAAAATTCATAGCTTGTTTTATTGAACAAAGAAACTATACCAACCTATTTCTCTTCATTAATTGTAACATATTTTGAAACTAGTTCATTGTTGAATGCTTGATCATTTGGAGGTGTGCTTCCTTGACTTTCCTATCTTTGTTTTCCTGAGATCAACCTTCTAGCTATTAGGCTATGACTAAATAAATGAATCTAATGCCAATTGTTGGAAACATTGCGAGGGAGGTGAATTAGTATTTCACTTCAATTAGTTAAATTTCAACTTACAGAGCATTAAATATCATTAGCATCAAATCAAAACATAAACCAACATCACATCATAGGAATAATACACAGAAATTTTTAGGCGGAAACCCTTCTAAGAGAAAAACCACTAAATTCTTTCTAATATAATTAATGAGTACAATAATTTATCAGCTCCAACTGAAGAGAATTTCCAACTTCTTAGTGCTCTAGAAGAAAAGAATTATGTTTTGTCAAGAAGCTCCAACTCCTTAAAGTATGCTCTAACACACTAGTTTTACTAGCTCCAACTGGAAGGATGCTCCAACACCCTAGTTTTATTGGCTTCAACTGAAAGGATGCTCTATCATTCTACAAGTTCCAACTTTCCCTAGCACCACCCTGCCACATTGAAGTGTTTTCATGTTCCAACCTAAATCGACTTCACTCTCTGCCTTGCACCCCCCTACTACCTTAATTATTGAAGATAGAAAAATTAAATGTGGGATCCCGTACTAGGGACAATGACCCACTTACAAGAATATACAAATAAAATTTTATTGCTATCTCTACTAATATATACCCAGATCACAATTTGTAGGCAATAACGTTTTGTCAACAAATTGCTTACAGACTTCAAGACTGCATCTAATGTTGTTGTAGATCAGACTTCAATTTGCAAAATATAATTATTAAACAAACATAAGAATCTACTCATGCCTCAATTATTTTAAGAGATTGTACCATACACGAAGATGAACATCAAGTTTCCACTAATTTTCCTTCTACTCCCATTGTTGCTTTAGAGTTTCCCTCTAATTAACCCTTCAATTTGTGAACAAATAAGCAATTGAAATTCAATTCACAATAGCCTTTACAAAGCGCTTAACACTCTCTTTTTCTTCTACCAACCTTGGATCTAGATCAACGCTTTAAAGAATCCTTGAACAACCCTTAAAATTGGCCTAATTTGTCCCTTTTGGAATCCAAGAAATAGGGCTTGAATTGATCCCTATTATGTGGCTAAATAAGTCTTAATTGACCTGTTTCTACAACAATGTTTGTCACCCTTATGTGGCCATCATTGGCCTCAAATATTGCGGCTTAATGTGGCGTTTTCTCAGTACCTGGAATGGGTTCCAACCACACCTTAATAGTCTAAAATTCATCAAAATAAACTTTAAAAAATGACCTTATATACAACGAATACAAGCTTCTAATTCTATCTTAGATACACCTTCAACAAAGATTAGATATTCCTTTGATCAAGTTGTGGAAGTGCCTCAGAAAATGACCTCAAGAGGGTAAAAAAGGGAGCCTTGGACTTGACTTAAATTTTTCTTTGAAAGGGGTCTCAGAACTGCTTCAAAATTTTCGTTAATACTCCCTTTAACTCATCCTCAAGACTTCCCAAACTCGTCCATGAAACAACCTCAGGAAAATCACTTTGTCCTGCCACAATGGGGCTGAAATTATGCCTTGGATGGGGGGAGTAATAGGCCTCATAAGCTCTGCCTCAGAGGGCCAAGAATTCCTTTGAGAATCTTCTATAGAACATGTCTCATACCTAGTGAAAAACCCAACAAAATATAAGCAAATAAGCCCAAAAACCCTTTAATAATTTGGTCTCCTCCTAATTTTCATTTTTCCTTGGCCTCAGGGATATAATAAGAAATATTGCTTTAGATTAGCATGTGATCATCATGTATTTAGGAGGGAAATCAAGCTCTCTATTTATGGTTTGATGAACCTTCCTTCCTTTCTTGCACAAAGCCATTCTTTCATTCATATCAAAAGAAATGAAATAATTTGAATGGTTATGAGAAGATAGATCTATAAGATCTTTAGCCATCCCAAGGAAGATATACTCTTCTACCCCGTAAGAGTAGTAGTGCTCCTAAGGCTGGGATAATTAGTTGTGGGCTGGCGAATTTCCCCCCTGCCTATACCATTAGATTTGTCGATTGCTAAATTGCTCTCCGACAACACCTCCACTGGACGGGGGTTACCATTCATTACCTGCTTAATTCCATTGATTCCAGTACCCACCCACAATAATAATAACATATGAGATAGATTCCTTTCACTAGTTCACGGGCCAACTATTTTTAGATATTTAAGGTAGGCTAAGGAAGATATGGAGAGCTCTTATATAAAAGAAAAAAGAGGAATATAATTTTTCACCTAGATATGATAACTCATTGATCTTCTTGGACAATTAATATTTAATGAACTTGTTTGGAAATAGAATCCAAATTCTTAGACAAACATTTGAGAGTAGTGTTCTTCCAGTTTTAGAGTTGTAATGAGGCTGACAATTCCTCATTCTTTTTGTAGGCATGGCAGTATTTGGCTTGACACAACTAAATTAGTTAATTTAGGGCATCCTATACACCTCATGTTGTTATTGAGCTGGTTATAATCCATACCTCCAAGAAATAATTTAAGTGATCATCTATCCGAGAAGGTGACCTAACCCAAGCAATATAATTGGTCTAATCCCATCTATCCAAGCTAGTTGTTCTCATCATGGGGTCTCCTCGATATGAAGTCCCAAGTAAACCTCAAATTGTTTATAGTAGGACTCCCATCTAGGAAATAGGCTTCTCTACCATATTCTTAATTATTTTCCTTATATGAAATGAATGACATAAGACAAATGCATATAATTTTAAGACAAACAAGTAAATTAGGCTTGTGATGTATTCAATTATAAAGTGTACAATGGTTCTTTCATGGAAAGGGTAAAGAAAGTAAGTCTTTAAAACAAGAGTAAAAATATTATCCTAGTAAATACACATGCATATATTTGAAATAAGTGTTAGCTATCTTGTGAAATAGTGCACAAAGAAATAATGATCATGAAAACAAGAGACACGTAGTTCAAAGATGCATACCAAAGCTAACAGAATAGTTCATTTTCATTAGTATGTAAAGACATAAATATACACCGTAAACAATAAAATAATAGTCTTACAATCATTCAAAACATATGAATGAAATTGTTTTGGCTCCAAGATCTTTGAACTATAAAGTGAGAGTCCCAAGATACACCATTATAATGATACATCACTAGTTCCAATAGTGGAACGTTAAGCAACTACTTGCTTCTCAAAAGATTAATCTTCTCTCCTATGCCTAGCTTGAGAAGCCAAGGTGAAAAGTCCTTTTCTTGAGCTATGAGGGTGTATATATAATAAGTGAGGTGACTCTCCACCTCCCCTGTGACTCTTGAGCTTCCATCATGACTCTTGTGTTGGCATTATGATACAGGTGTTGTCCTTGATGGCAACTCACTCAGATGACAGATCATAGTGCAGCAGGTCAATAGCAAAGAATTAATGATCAGACTACAAAGAATGAAGAAAGAGAGGTATACGCAGGTTCACCTTGACAAAGGAGCGTATACACGTGGGTTAACAGACCAAAAGGAGCGTATAACGTACACACGCACTTTCACAGAATGAAAAGCGCGTATATCTTGGAAAACTAAGTTTTGGTCCAAGGTATTTGGTCCATGGTATTTTGATCCATGGTATTGGTCCAAGGTATTTGGTTCGAGGTATTGACCCTAGGTATTTGGTCCAAGGTATTGGTCCTAAGTGGTTTTGGTCCATGGTATTGAGAAAGGCCTAAAACTATATAAGGAGGAGAAGATCATTAGGCCGAGGTTGCAAGTATTGAATATCTGATGAAGTGTGAGATCCAGTATGCATGTTATGCGTTTGTGATGATTTGTTTGATCTGAACTAAGGATGCACCTATGTGGATGATGATGGATGATGGATCGGTATCTTAAGGCTTGGAATGTATTATCATTATGTGGTTTGATCATGGATAGACTAGATCTGAATACTGACACATGTTTTATTCTACAAATGTTATGATCTAGGTGTAACTGAATTCTGAAATAGCTGTGAAGTTTTTAAGTTAGTATTTGCAGATTTGTATGTGGGTTCACTTTGGTAAAAGCGCGTATTTGAGTATGAAAAGAAAAAATATTATTGATTTGACTAATATTGATTCACCCCCCCCCCCCCCCAGTATTATTTCCAACAAAGTGGTACCAGAGCAGGTCCTTTGGTAGAAGCTTGATCGCTTGAAGGAGATCCATAGAAACAATGGGAAAGAAGCTAAAGAAGAAAGCACCTCAAAAGAAGAACACAGCTCAAAGGAACGGTGACAGTAGGAGAGACAATTGGTCGTTAGATGGAAGCAAGGATTCATATTCCAAATCACCTCAAGATGAACAAGCAAATGAAGCATCAGATAAAATCATAGATCAACAAGATCTATTTAACAAAAGGGAGTGTGCCCTCAAAGAAGAAGTTACCAGATTAAAATCTCAGCTAGAGTGTGCCTTCAAAGTACGTCAAATGCTGCAAGATGAAGTGATATTATTAAAAAATAAGCAGAATGAAGAACTACCTCAAGTAGATAAAGAACAAGAAAATGAGATTCTCAAATTAAGGCAACAAGTGGAAGAAGGAAGAAAGGCTGAAGAAATCTTGAAGAAGCAACATTTGGAAAAGGAAGAACAACATCAGGTTGAGGTAAATATCTTAAAAAGTAAATTAGAATAAAAAGATAAACTGTTACGATTTCAAGACAATACTAAGATTCTGGATGATATTCTTAGTAGTCAAAGATCTCTTGCTATCAAAACTGGTCTTGGTTTTTATGAATATGTTGAAGGTGAATCTAGCTCACAGGGTGAGGCAAGGAACTCTAATGCAAAACCTGAAATGCTCAACAAGGAGATAAGAGGTCAACCCCATCAACAACCAAGGAAAGAAATCCTTCAAAGAAAATCTTTTACTCCAAACTATGGAAGTGATAGTCGGTTATTTTCTCAGATGAATAATGTTGAGTGTTATGTATGTCATAATCTTGGACATGTTGCAGCGAGATGAAGAAGTAGAATGGTTCAAGACCCTCACACAGAAATATCATCACATTCCAGGTACTTTAAGGGATATTGTTTTTCTTGCAACATGTTTGGTCACAAAACCATTGACTGCCATAGAAGGAATATGAAACATATCTGATATGGTTCAATGAATTATATGCTCTATTTGATGATGGCTACAATCTGCTGATGATGTGTGGAAATGTGTTGGTACTCATAAGATTTTATTTAGAAGTGCTTTCGATCCTCACAAGTTAACTTGATATATATCTTATTGATGATGATGTCTTGATACTTCTTGCTGATATATACATGATTAGATCTAACAGTGAATAGATGGAACAGGTTCAGGGGGAGCATATGCTTCGAATAATGCATTATTGGCATTATGTTAGAAGATCATGGTACTTGAAGATGCTTATATTGCTTAATCCACATATTTTTTTTGATTCGGGTGACTCTCTGGATGATGGAAATGTACAAGATGTTGATCTTGATGCTACTAATGGTGCAGATCATATATAGTGATGACTATCATGGTCTTGTTTAGATCGATTGTCCTTATTATAAATGGAATGTATATCATTTGATGTAAAGGTCATGAAAAGACCTAAAATGCATGGGAAGGATGATGTAATAGTTTCTATTTTCAGTCATGTATAAACAATTGGTATATCCCCACTTGGTTGGGTGGATGAGTCAAATTTGGTATATCCCCACTTGGTTGGGAGATGGATGTATGTATGATTCATTGGTGATAGGAAGGTCATACTCACATAGTTGAGATATAGAGTCATGTTATTCTTTCGGAAATATCTTTGCAGACTCTACATGTGGTCAGGGGGAGCATGGATGGTTTAGAGCATCTCAACGTGTACAAAGGGAAGCTCAATCAGAGATTAAAGAATGTACTCAGGGGGAGCATGAACAACATATGTATGTCAAAGGGAGAGAATATCTTGGTCCACCCTTTTCCCTTGATGTCAAAGGCAGAGAGTGACTTGGTGTTGTTGTTGCCATCAAGTCCAAAGGGGGAGATTGTTGGCATTATGATACAGTTGTTGTCCTTGATGGCAACTCACTCAGACGATAGATCATAGTGCAGCAGGTCAATAGCAAAGAATTAATGATCGGACTACAAAGAATGAAGAAAGAGAAGTATACGCAGGTTCACCTTGACAAAGGAGTGTATACACGTGGGTTAACAGACCAAAAGGAGCGTATAATGTACACACACACTTTCACAAAATCAAAAGTACGTATATGTTGGAAAACTAAGTTTTGGTCCAAGGTATTTGGTCCATGTTATTTTGATCCATGGTATTGGTCCAAGGTATCTGGTCTGAGGTATTTACCCTAGGTATTTGGTCCAAGGTATCTGGTCTGAGGTATTTACCCTAGGTATTTGGTCCAAGGTATTGGTCCTAAGTGGTTTTGGTCCATGGTATTGAGAAAGGCCTAAAACTATATAAGGAGGAGAAGATCATTAGGCCGAGGGTGCAAATATTGAATATTTGATGAAGTGTGAGATCCAGTATGAAGGTTATGGGTGTGTGACGCTTTGCTTGATCTGAACTAAGGATGCACCTATGTGGATGATGATGGATGATGGGTCAGAATCTTAAGGCTTGGAATGTATTATCATTATGTGGTTTGATCATGGATAGACTAGATCTGAATACTAACGCATGCCTTATTCGACAAATGTTATGATCTGGGTATGACTAAATTCTGAAATAGCTGTGAAGTTTTTAAGTTAGTATTTGCAGATCTGTACGCGGGTTCTATTTGGTAAAAGCGTGTATACATGCTGGTTCGGCTCTTCATAGTAGCGTATACATTATGAAATATGATATTGAATTTGCAGTTGGTTCTAGTGGTTGTTACAGAGTTCTGGTTTCTGCTCTATGTTCTGGTGACTGTGTTTTGATGACAGACCTTTAGTGATTCAGATATTGATGACTGAGTATTCAATGATTGGTTAATGCAATGGTTGTATTGCAGTGGTGATTGATTTTGAGCTTCAATGTTGTTGATGGGTCCAGTATGAAAATTGGATGAAACGTGGCCTTCAGATTATGGTGTTGTGTTCCAGGAGTATCCAGTTTGAAAATTTATGAAACGTGGTCCCTAGAGGAAGAGAGAAGGTCGTAGCCTTCTGTAGGCTGGCACCTATGTACTGGTAAACATATTGGCCAATACAAGAGCCAGGGGGTTGGAGCTCCCTTCCAATAGTAGCTGGAAAATGAGCAAAGGTTGGAGTCTTCAGTAGGCCGGCGCCTACATACTAGTAAACAGATAGGCTAGTACAAGAGCTAGGGGGTTGTATCTCCCTTCCAATAGAAGCTGGAGAATGAGAGAAGGTTGTAGCCTTCTGCAGGTGGGTGCCTATGTACTGGTATGAGTTTTCACTAGTATAAGATTGTAAATAGGTTTTTCTTATATTAAAGAAGACAACAATAGGTGGTTTTTGTCCCGCATTGGGTTTCCACCTTAAATCTTGGTGTTCATGTGTGTTTCTTATGTGTGATGGTCTGTTTTTATTTTATTACACCTGGTTACTGTTTACATGGTTAATGAAGTACTAATGTACTGATTAAATATAAACATATGATGAATTAACTGAATCATAAGTTTGCTAGATATACACTAGTTGTCTTAAACACAGTTGCGTGTACATGCTAGTTACCTTCACTGAAGTAGCGTATATGAATTTGAGTATGAAAAGAAAAAGATTATTGATTTGACTAATATTGATTCACCCCCCCCCCCTCTCAATATTATTTCCAACATCTTGCACATATTTATGACTTTTTGAATTCCTATGAGACCTTTGAGCTTCTACATGACTTTTCACATTCTATGTGTGACCTTTGGGTTTCAACAAATTTTATAATTTCTCATTTTTCAAAAATACAATATTACATTTCCACATATTTTTTGAAAAATAAAATGACACATGAATTTTGAGGTGATACTTTGAGAAGCCACGACTTGGCAATGGTGACATGGAACTTCATTATGGAGTATCAATGCCAATCTTTTCTCCTTGTTGTTATCCCCACATCTTCATAATAGGTCTTGCATGTACTTCATCTTCATCCTCTAAGATTTTGGTTAGGATATGGAGTCTTCTATGTGATCTTGATCTTCATCCTTTTGTTGTGATTTGGTGTTCCTTTATCTCTTTGCTTGATGATCTATTTATACTTTTAGCTTCACAAGTGTCTTCTTGCATCATCTCCTTGGTATCCTCCATGAGAATCATCTGTTCATGTCAAGATAATAACACCTACAATTAGAGTTCACTCATGACAAGATGAAATTAGTCCCACAATATCCTAGTTTATCTTTCTTCTCATGCAACATAATAAATGAGCTGGGATATTGCACCATATTGAGTAGGAGGACAAGCATTGTACATTGCGTAGGAGAAATAGGTAGGGAGTGAGGGTCTATGCTTTGTGACTGCGCAATGCACATTAGCTAAGAGATAGGGAGGCTTAATTACATAGTTAGGCAAGTTAGAGAGATGCAAAAGATAGGCTTGCTCACTATTATTGTGTAGTGTGTAGTTCTAGAAGGAGAGAGTCAACGCACTGTGCAGTTACACACTATACAAGCTGTCTTGTAATATAAAGTGTGAAGTGCGTAGTGTAGGAAATAATAGGTAAGGACTGCGCAGTGTGCAATGTAGGCAAGAATGGGAAAGAGCAACTAAAAGTGACTGAGCACTAGGACTGTGAAATATGCAGTTGATGTAGGCTGGCCTCTGTGACTGTGTAGTGCATAGTTATAGGAGGCTACATATGCTTAATTGTGGCTTGTGACTGTGGAGTGTGTATTTCTAGGGGGAAGAAAGATAGGTGCTTGGTTGGGCAAGTTGCAAAGGCAATAAAACTCCAAAATTGACTAAGTGTGGGATTAATATGGAAAAAAGATGAGATTGAAGCATGTAACAAGACTTGTACATGATCACACACTCATAAATGACCAACCAAAAAACAATAAAACAATCAACACCCAAAACCAACATGCATCCTATTGTAGGATCCATTGTCCTTTTAATTTTCTTTTCAGTTTTATTGCAAAATGGAAAAAAATCAAATATTGTGTTATAGTGGAAATAAGAGGAAATGTGGAAATTTGAAAGAAATGACTTATTTTATATTATTAATGGCCTTTGAATGTGAGAAACCTGTGAGAAGATTTGAGCCATCAGTTTCGAAGGAAACAGATCCAACAGAAATCACGCGTTAACAAGCGCGAGGGTTAATTCAAAATCAGACACGATAAATTATAAAATGGAGTTAAAACCTTAGTTAATCAGAGCCATCTGCTTGAAGGTAGCAGATTCCACAGATATCGCGTCAAAAAGTGAACGGGTTTTATTTTAAATTTCGGACCCGAGAAATCTTTTAATCGCAGTTTAGTTTCCTATCAGGTCCGTGGGGAAGTCAAAGGCTTGTGGAAAAAGTGGACGCGATAAGGTTTTGTTCAATAGGTTTAAAGTCTCATTGAGTTCTGAAGGATCAGACCATCCATTGAATGGGTGATCGGACGGTGATCGTGCTCAAATGTGCACGTGGGTTAATGGCTCAGGTGGACCCGATATGTAATGAACTGGGGCTTAATTCCTTTGGTTTCCAGTGATGGTGATTGGTCGTGTTTCCTTGTGTTTTGGCCAATCACAACACTTCCGATATGTATGTGGGCCCATAACCCACAAGTCCATGCACAGAGTTCTTGTAAAGTTGCAGTTTGTTGTGTTAAAACAATCTAACTGTCATTAGGATGTCTACAGGGTTACAACTTGCAGAATAACACTCAGACTACATACTCAAGCCATAGATTCGAACAACGAACAATCGTCACATTCTAATTTCTGTTACATCTAGTTATTTTGTTTTCTTGAGGAGAATGAGGTGTCTTTTACCCTCCATTGTAATATTCTGTAATAACTTTTACTTTAGACAGTTAGAAAGTAGTTAAGCAGTTTGACAATTTTGGTGATTACCAACTGTCTCATAATGTATAAAAGAGGAAAATCTACATAAAAAGGGTTCGAATTTTGAAGAACCTAGAGACTAGGCCACTGTATTCTTGATAAAATTGTTGATTAATGAAAGAATCAGAAGTTTTCCACACATTGTTCAGTATGATTTTGTAACTTCTCTGTTATGTGTCATCATATGTCTTCTTTCCTTTAATTATGGTAATGAAGTTGTAGGTCTTTGTTTGCTTATGTGAATGAAGTTAAATTTCCTTAAAAGAGCACTCCTATACTTGAAGTTCCTACCTCTGCAATTATTCTAAGTTACAGATAGTAGTTTCTATGTAAAACAACATATTGTCTTTAACTTCCCTAAGTGTCACAGATAATAGTTTTTGTGTAAAAAGACATATTGTGTCTGACTTCTCCAAGAATTCTTCATTCAAAATTTATATTCAGCAATCAAATGGCATTCTGAGACTTTCATGTCACCTAAGTATTGAGGGTTTAAAACCAGGTCTTTTAGGTCCTTCATTTGAGAATACAACATACAACTAAGTGACATAAACAATAAACATTAATGTCTTAAGCACAATTTCTACACAGCCAGGAAATTGGTTTCTTAAGGGACAACATTAATTGGCGTCGTTGCCGGGGAGAGAAGACAAGAACACTTTTCCCTGGGTTTTTAATATTTTCCTCTAGTTTCTCAATGAGGAGGAAATATTTGGTTGTATTGAACAAAAAATAATAACTCTGGCTCCAAAAAGGCCCCATACAAGGTCAGATACCTCACAACAGAAAGTTCAAGCCCTTTTAGACCCTGAGAGGCTAGTTTCCAAGAGGGTTGGAAGGCCAAAAACTCTAGTTACACCAAGTCCTACACTGTCTGCACCTGGCAGCAATTCAACTCATTTTTCATCCAAACATTCACCTTTATTTGACCAAGAGTCACCTTTTACATCCACTTCATTTCAAGAACCCAACTGTCAAGAACAATCTTTAGAGTCTGTTTCTTTCTTAGTGTCTGCTATAGTTATTCAACCTGAACCTATAACTACATTATCACCTTCTCATACTCCATTTACTCCTCAGTCAGGTTCCACATCTATTGGTAATCAAGATTCAGTAAGTTCAGGAGCAAACATGGTAGCACCTGAATTCTTGATGAATAGGTATGCACCTATTCCATTTCCACAACAGTTGAATCAAATGCCACATGATACTTGAATATTCTTCCTTGTTTCACAGGGAAGGATGAACAAACAGTAGAGAATAATATAGTAGTATTTTGTAATTTTGCAGAAAATATAAATGTTGAGCATCTGGATGTTGTTTTAAGACTTTTGTGCAATCCCTGGATGGAGAAGAAAGAAAATTGTTTAAAGGGCTTCCTAATAACTTTATTCCTACATGGGAAGAGATGGAGCACATGTTCACCCAAATATGGGGAGAGAAAAGAGACCATGGGTATTCAATCACAGAGTTCAATGCTATTAAGAAGAAATCTAATGAAAGTGTTGTTGAATTAATCAGAAGGGTCAATAAATTGTACAATAGTCTTCCAGTGGAGATTAAGCCCCCTCCTGCTGGTGCAAAAATAACTTTTGCAGGGGATTTTGAGTCAAATTTTGGATTCACATTGAGGGAGAGAAGATTTGAAACCCTTGATCAGATCCAGATTGATGCCTTAGAGACAGAAGAAAATCTGGTGGTTGCAGGTAAAGCACCAGAGACACAACCTATTCAAGATAAGGGAAAGGCTAAAGTGGAATCCTCTCAAAGTCAAACATTAGAGGATATGAATAATGTAATTAAAAATTTGTCAAATAAATTGATTAAATTAGAGTTGGAGAGTAAGAATTCTCAGAGGCAAGCACAATAGAATAAAAACTTTAATCCTCAGTATAGAAGACAACCTCTGCAAATTTTGTAGAAGGAGAGAAAAGATCAAGATCGGGTTCAAGCACCACTTTACTTAGAGGCAGATCCTGATGAAGTACCAGAGGATTCTAGGGACCATGATAATCAGTTTTCCACATTGTATGTAATAGATGAAGATGAACAAGGTGTTGAGGGAGAAGAATATGAATATGCTGAAATAGATGCCATTTATGATGAGAGTGAAATTGACGAGTATTGGAAGCAGTTTTATGATTTTATGCAGGCAAAATTACATAAGAAATATGACTTGAGATCAAGGAAAAGATTTAGAAGTCAAGAAAATGAAGGTGAGCAGCAAGTTCCAACTCCCTTACAAAAGGCGACTCCGCAAGAACCACAGCCTGCAAAGCAATCGAATAAAGGAAAGCAACAACATAATACAATTTACAAGACTTAAATACTTCAAGGCGAGTCTTATCAAGACAAAAGTGATAAAATTCCTCTAGAAAAGCTTGTTTCCATTCCATAAGAGGTTTCAGTGATGAAGAGAAGTGAAGATGAAAATGAAAGGAATACTAAACAGGTTCATGTGTTTAGTCTTACTAAATAATTAGAAAAAATCAGAATTCAAGTGCCCCTCATAGAGTTGGTCAAAACACCAGTTTATCAGAGAGAGATTGCTGAGTTTATCAATCTAAGAGAGAATGTGAATGTAAATGACACTGTGAATCTACAAGAAGATAAACTAGTAGTGGTTTTTGGTCCACATGTGGAGGAGGTAGATTCTTCAACACCTCCTTTCTACATTTCTTTATTGATACATGATTTCCTCTAGCATAATTGTATGTTTTATTCAGGGGCTTCACATAACCTTATGCCATTATCAATGATGAAACATCTAAACCTACAAGTTACTAAACCTTACATAGACCTGTATTCTTTTTATTCAAATAAAGTCAAGTGTCTGTGGGTGATTAAATATATGGTGGTGTCACTAGCCCAGATCCCAATTTGAAGCTTGGTAATGGATGTAGTGGTAGTAGATATCCCTGCTAGGTTTGGAATGTTTCTATCTAGGTCATGGGGGGCTAAATTGGGTGGTGTTTTGAAACTAGATTTTACTTATGCTGTCATACCAATTTTTGGTGGAGAAGAAAGGAGGTTGTACAAAGAAACCAGATTTGTAAAAACAATCACAAAAAATGGAGCAAGTAATTCATCTATATATAGCCAAGAGAAAGATGAATTTTCTTGCTTCGTGCTGCATGAAAATGCAGAATTGGCTCAAGATAATTAGAGGCAGCTTACTTCAGCCAGTGTAAATATAGAGCTATAAACAAAAGGTGTGTGGAAGTGCTTCTTTGATGGAGCCTATTCTAAAGAAGGAACAAGTGCTAGTTTCCTTCTAATTACACCTGGAGGTAATATGTTCCCTTTTTCTTTTAAATTGGAGTTCGAAGCAACAAATAATGTGGCAGAATATGAATTTTTTATCATTTCTTTGCAAACAGCAAAACAAATGGGAGTCCAATCAATTTATGTTTTTGGAGATTCAGAGCTAATTATAAAGCAAATAAAGAACCACTGCCAAACAAAACACCCTAGGCTTAGGGCATACAGAAATGAAGTGTGGGATTTGGTTGAGAACTTCTTTGAAGCTTTCAACATTCAGTTCATTCCAAGAGATGGAAACAGATTAGTAGACTCTTTGGTTGTGGCTGCTAGTACTTTTAGGCCTCCTATTAATCCAAAGCTAAGATATGAGGTTGAAATGAGGCATAGGTCTTTTGTTCCTGATAATATAAAGCACTGGAATATTTTTGAAGATGATCAGTAGATTAAGGAATTCTTGACTATGATTGAAGATTTTCAGGGCACAAAGATTGATCAAGATGAATATGTAGTAGTAGCAGGAGCAGAAGTGGTTTGAAAAATTCTATAGTTAATCAAAAAATTATTCAATTGAAAGATAATATTCTGCCAAGGGGGCTTGTCCCTCTTGAAAGAATTTTTAACTCCAATGATGTAGCTGTCAGTTCAGAGAAAATTCTACATGATGAGAAGATTCAACATCACAATATTGGAACTCAGAAAGAGCCCAAGTTAGTCAAATTATTTAATGGAGTTGCACTTAATTACAAGAAGAGATATATTAAGCTTTTCAAGGACTACATTGATGTTTTTTCTTGGTCCTATTAGGATCTCAAAACATATGATGTAAGTGTTATTCAGCACAAGATTCCCTTGAAAGAGGGGATTAAACCATTTAAGTAGAAACTTAGACAGATAAACCCTCTTCTTTTACCATTGATTGAGAAAGGAGTCAAAAAGCTGCTTGATGCCAAAATAATAGTTCCACTCAGGTAGTCTGACTAGGTGGCCAATTTAGTGCCTGTAAGGAAGAAAAATGGAGAAATAAGGCTATGTGTGGATTTTAGAAATCTAAATAGGGCTTCCTTAAAAGATAACTATTCGTTACCTAAAATGGATCATGTGCTATAGAAGGTAACAAGATCATTCATGATTTCAATGCTGGATGGGTTTTCTGGGTATAACCAGGTGGCTATTGATAAAGAAGATCAGAAGAAGATTGCATTCACAACTCCTTGGGGAATGTTTATGTATGCTCGAATGCCTTTTGGGTTGATGAATGCAGGTGCTACATTTCAGAGGGATATGGACATTGCTTTTGTGGGTGATAAGTTTGTAGTGATATACTTGGATGACATCACTATTTTCTCTAAGTTTAATGAGGAGCATTTGGACCATCTTAAAAAGACTTTTGAGAAATGTAGAAAATTTGGGCTTTCCTTGAATCCTAAGAAGTCTATTTTTTCTCTAGAAGAGGGAAAACTGCTGGGGCACATTGTTTCTAGAGATGGAGTGAAGATAGATCCAACAAGGGTGCAAGCTATGCAGAAAATACCCCTGCCCAGGAGTAAGAAAGACATTCAAAAATTTCTGGGAAAGATAAACTTTTTAAGGAGGTTTGTGTCCAATTATGCTGAAATTGTAAAAGAAATTACTAATATGTTGAAGAAGGAAAATGAAGTGCATTGGACCAAGGAAGCCAGAGAGTCATTCTCCAGAATTAAAGAAGCATTACAAGCAGCTCCAGTTTTAATTAGCCCTGATTATCAAAAGCCTTTTCAAGTTTTTTCATTTGCATCACCTAATTCAATAGCTGTTGTTTTGTTACATAAGAATGATGAAGAAAAGGAGCAGCCAGTTTCTTTCTTTAGAAAGACTCTTAGAGATGCTGAACTAAAGCACCATATTCTTGAAAAATAGGTATATGCTTTGGTAAAAGCCCTAAAGGCCTTCAGGACTTATGTGCTACAGTCACAGATCATTGCTTATGTGCCAAATGTTGTAGTAAAGGATGTCTTAGTCCAGAGTGATGTGGAAGGAAAAAGAGGGAAATGGATAGCCAAGATCCAAGAGTATGACTTGGACATAAAGCCCACAAAGTTGGTGAAAGGGAAAGTATTGGAAAAGATGTTGATAAAGTCAAATTTTCAGGCATTGTGAATCAACTTGCTAACACCTGCAAATGAGGAGATAATTGAAGAAGGTGAAGAAAAATCAAATCCAGGTATGAAGATCAGGTATAAGTTTTTATGTTCATAATGGTACAAGCACATAGTCCATTATTTATGTTTTCTCTCTTGTCCTCAATCTTTGGATAAAACAAAATATAGAGCATTAAAGTTCAAAGCACAGGCATATGTGATTGTTGAGGGCAGATTGTATTGGAAGGATCCTGTGGGAATTTTATTGTTATGTTTAATAGAGGATGAATTGTTATAGAAATATTTGGGCACATCAACCTGAAACTTATATGTCAATAAAGTAGGTCTCATCAACCCCTAAAAGAGTTGTTTCATACCCTAAAGGAACATAGTCATCCGAATACATCGTTCCCCAAAAGTTCCATCTGAGAAACCATCCAGAAATGGCCTAAATTAAACCATACTGACTACTCCACTGGCATAGTGCGATGCATACTGAGTGGAACACTGCCAGGGTGCGATGCATACTGTTTGGGCCTTCTATAGAGTGCGATGGGCGAGGATGGACAAATTTCTGAGACATTTTTCTAGGTGGTTGCTCATGGAATATTCTAGAAACTTCTCCTGTGCCACTTGCCTCTTTGAATTCGCATAGGGATGAGTAAGAGATCTAGGAAATCTCCAAGTGGAACCAAGTGTAACAAGTGGAATGACACTAATCAAACCCCATGGATGAATCACACCCTTGCACACATCTATAAATGGATCCCTCATCTAAGAGATCTAGAGGCGGGAATATTTTGAATTGCAAGGAAGTGTTGATAGTTTGTGATTGAGGAAGGAGCATTGTATTGTTGGAGTGATCTTGCTATTTCATGAGGTGAAGAAGGATTGAAGTTGGGAGGATGATGTTGGATCAGACAACTAGGTTGTAATTCTCCCTTCTATTAATAAAGTTCTTCAAGTTTTCTTCCATATGATTGTGCAATTGTGAATTTTATCATTTATGAATGTTATAATTTGTTCATTATATATCTGATTCTGTAATGTTTATGTTGTAATAGATCATGATTCTTTGACAGTTCTTTGTTGTTGTACTTGTGCAGGTACTCTCCAAGCGTGTTAAGTACAGGGAGGAGTTGCAGGATCTATCAAAGGGGAGAGAGAGCAAGCAAGGGATTAAGCAGAAGTTCCAGGTTGGTTCCATTATCTTTCTCTTATCTGTTACACATAGAAGAAATCGTTGAATTGCTTTAAACTGTTGTTTCTAGGGTAGCTGCCAAACCTAGAGGGCTAGCATTCTATAGGAATACTAGTTTTCCCATAAACAAATTGGCGACTCCACTGGGGAAGAACAGATGTTTGTTTGTTGTTATTGTTTGTTTTATAAACTATAGATAGAGTCTGAAGTCAGCCAGGTAGCCTTCGAACTGCTCTTGCTCTGCAATTGCATAGTAGATGAATGTTGCTTCAGTCAATCTCTGGTTTAGTTTATGAATTAAAAATTTGACTTACAAGCACATCTAGATGCCCTTTTGGTAGCTCAGTAACCTCTCAAGACATTCCTTCATACTTTTCTCTTTACTATTCATCAAAGCCTAGCTTAACTCATTGAAAACAGTTGCACATCTGAGCCAAAACCCATTTCAGTTGCGCTCCCTGGACCATCGCACTGTCTTCCACTATAACCCAGTATGCATCGCACCTCCCGAGTGTAGTAAGTGTGATGCATCTCTGTATTTGTGAAGTCCATGTGCAATGACTAACTGAACTCTTTTTCCATTCTAGAAATTGGGGGTTTTTGACCTTTTTTTTTTCAGTTTTGTTTAGTTGTTTTGCTGCATATGAACAATGCCTCCTTATTGAAACTTACTTGCATCACATAAATTAGCCTCAATTAGATTAGGTTTAGTGAATTTTTTTTGTGTATTTTTTTCATCATTTACAATCCTTTGTCGAAAAGTTGTTTAAATCGTTTTGTCGCTTTGGTACAAAAAGTGTCGTAATTGTCGTTTTGTGTCGAAAAGAGAAGTGTCGTGAATTCTTCCTTCCCTTGACAATCGATTGAAATTTTCTTCATGTATTTGGTTTGATTTGTTTATATTCGAAGTGTCGAAAGAATTTTTTATTCAAAATTGAAAAGTGTCGTGGAGTCTTCCTTTCTCTTTTGAAGAAGAAATTGTCGAAAATGTCATTTTGAATGAAATATTTCAAATCTTTGCTACATTTAGTTTTCCTTTTTGGCATTTTTCACATTAAGGAGAACGAAAACAAATACATGCATTTGCATTTAGCAGTTGTAGATTTGTGTGTGAAAATATGATTTAGGGAAATGCACTAGGGCATGCTCTTTTCTCTTTGTTTAAAAGCACTGTAATGTTTTCCCTAGTAGCTAGGATTTTCATTGATCAAAATAAACAAAGATTGTTTATCATTGTAGATTGCATTTTAGGAATTTCAAATCATCATCACACGGTGAACCATTGAAAGGCAAACTCTAAACAAGATCAACTTTAAAATAAATTTCAATGAACCTAACAACGCTTTGGAACTTAACGCAACATATCTAGAGGTCTAGGCTAGAGACATGTTCTGGCGTCATTACAATTGGTGGCTATTGGTTTCATTGAAGGTTGGGTGATTCCTTCTCCTTGATACGACAAGTGCTAGCATGGACTTGTGCTCCCAGTACCATCGTTTATATATTGGAAGACCACAATAGGCTTATATCCTTTATCCATAGGAAGCTGAGTCAGCCGCCTTATTGATCGCAATGCACTAAACACAGCATTCGGGAAGATTGACTGTTGTACATAAGTCCTTGGTAATTATCACCAAGGTGTATATTGCAGTTTTACGATTGGTTTGATAATCCCTCTGTCTAGATTTTCCAGAGAAGTCACTTTCATTCCTTTTTGACTCTTTAAAAGAAAAGGTCCATCTGAGCACTTATCCTTTCAGGATCATTAAAAATCGAAGGAGACTAGAGTCATATTTAGATTTTTCTTGACTCTTAAAAACTGAAAAAGCAAAGTTGTGTCCAAAGTGTCGTTAAAATTAATTGACTGCGAATAACATCCATATTCCTTAGTTGATCTTAGGTTGAGACATATGGCGACAAATCTGGAGTCCACTGATCAAGGAATCCCTTTTGATGGGAATCCTAGTCCTTTTCCTTCTTTCGGAAATATTGGTGCTCCTTATATGGCCACATTGTCCCTTTTGGGATTTACCATTGGCTTGCCAGTATGGTTGTTTTCAACCTCCTCGATTCAAAATGTCAAGACATCTCTGAAATTGAGTACACCTCCAAATGGAAAAAATCAACCTCTAGTTGATCCTAAAGTTGACCCTTTGCCTTCTTCCTCGTTTGTTCTTCCTCCCCTTCTTCCTCTTCGCTTGGTGAAAGTATTGGTACTAGAAACCAGGTGGCTAAGAAGAAGAAGAAAGGGAAGAAGAAGAAGAAGAAGCCAATTCAGCAAGGGGGCAACCAAGAAACCATTGCTTTGAATGCATCATCTGATAAAAATCCGCCCATTAAACTTCCAAAAGCGAAATATCCATGCATAATTTGTACAGGAGACCATTTTCATCGAGATTGTCCTTACTTTCCTCAGATCTTGAAAGAATGGTCTTCCCGTTCACACCATCCCGTGTCCTCAACCTCTGGAGATCATGTTGGTAACACACCATCAGCTGGTGATAGTAAAGTTCGCGGACAGAAGGGAAAGGTCAAGATTCCATGTAGGTTATGTGAAGGTATACACCCCTTTCACCTTTGTCCCTATTTGGATGAAGCCAAAAGAGTGTTGGATAACTGTCTTGCTTCACCGCGGTGACTTCCATCTAGTTACAGGAAACTTTCCCTGAATCCTTCACTAGGTAATTAATCGACTGACTTAAATCGACCGTCAATCGAAACCACTCTCTCTAAAAGTGAATCCTATGAGTCTATGCCTGACCAAAATCAATAGGTCGAGGTAGCAGTTGACCTGATTTCGCCTTCAGCTAATCGTACCTTTTCCGAAGAGTGTGAAAATGATACCACTCAAGTTCTTTTTGTTACCTCAGATTCAAATGAGCTTGGGGGTAGTCTACCTGTTTCATCAAGATAGGAGGAAAATCCTCCAGTTCTCATAACTAAAGGGGTTAATTCTCCCGTTTCTACGGTACCCCCTCCAAGTAGTCTAGTCACTTCCTTTGATTGGAATCGACTAGCAAGATCCCGCCTTCCTTCTTATGTGCCTTTCTAGATCATAGTACAAGTTTGTAAAATGATTGTATATGGCACTATTATAAACGAAGGTGCATTAGTGAGTATCCTTTCCTCAACTACTTGGCAAGCGCTTGGTTCGCCATTGCTTGTGCCTGTTACATAGAATCTGTTGGGCTTTAATAGAGGAACTAGTCAACCGTTAGGGATCCTTCCTCAGTTACCTATCACTTTGGGAGGAAAAACAATTTATCTGAATGTGATGGTAGTCCCAGGACCTTTAGATTACAATTTACTTCTTGGGTGTGACTATGTTTATCACATGGGAGCTATTTTTTCAACACTCTTTCAAGTGATTTGTTTTTCGCATGAAGGCAAGATTGTCACTGTTGACTAGCTTTCATTTCCCGGTCCAAATATGGCTCCTAGTCAACCATCTTCCCTAAATGGTCCTTTTGTACCAATGGTATCATCCCCCTAACGATCAATTCAGTGATGTTGTACATTATGTACAGGAGGCATTGGAACCAGATCTCTCCTTCATGACCACTTATGAGTTCTGAACAAAGGAGTCTAAGGATAGTTCGTTGTCTTGTGTCGACCTCATTAAAAAAATGAAACCAAGGATCTATGAGGATAGTTCGTTGTCTTGTGTCAACCTCGTTAAAAAATGAAACCAATGTGAGCATAATTCCTTGTCTTGTGAAACAAGGTCCCAAGTTCAAAGTCGAGTCTCTAATTAGATCTCGTAAAATCCCAGTCGATTCTTTCACTAGATCTCATAAAAGAACCTTCATTCCATCCACCAGATAGCCATAAGTAGTCTACTTAAGTGAATGTAATGAAGCTTGGGGGGCATGCACCTAGTTGTAAAGATAAGTTTCCCTGTAGGCTATATGATTGGTCTAACACACCATTCACCTTTGTCTATTCTGGATGAAGCCGGGAGGTGTTTTGTCTAATCTAGACGCAACCATCCTACCTCACCACAGTGACTTCCATCTGGTTACAAGAGGCTCTCCCTTTCATCATGCTTGGGGAATGCAACCCTTTTCTTCAAGCATAGTTTTGTCGTTTTGAGCTTGTGTAAAAATGAAACCGAATCCAAGCATAATTCCCCATGGTTCAAGCTTGTCTAAAAATGAACCCATTTTCAATTTTTAAACCCTTGTGATTGCCATTATATCATCCTTCTGAGCCTTGGTTGTTTTCCTCTCATCACCACCATCTCTTCGATCGACCATACGCTTTCACTTGGTCGTTTTACCCTTTTTTGAGGAACAGTTGCAATGAATGGTCTTATCAGCCAGCCTCTTCACAGAAATCAACATGTTTTAAGAAGTTCCAACATCACCGGAACCAGTTGCTACCCTAGACACCACTCATTCCTCAAAATAGAGTCCTCTTTAAACCATTTTCAGACTTGTTAAATATGAAAAGATTGTCGAGTGCTTATCTTTTTCAGCTCGTTAAAGTGATTGGAAAAGTCATCCCTCCTGTATTATTTTATCATTTTTCGGACCTGAGGGATTCTTTTACAAAAAAGAAATTTTGGAGTTTTCTTTTCATCCCTTTTCAAACTCTCTAAACATGAAAAGGACCGATTTATCCTTGTCGTTAAACTCATTAAAACAATAGCGACAAACTCATCCACCTAGATGAGACCGAGTTTCACTGTCACTAGACTCATTAAAACATCAAATAGCAACAGGTTTGCCTGAAGGGCAAATTAAAGAACAAGAATATGTTATCCTCCTCAAGCTTGACAAAAATAAAGAGGTATTGGTCAGCAATGACTGGGAAAAAGGGAAAAAACTTGAAGAATTTATGGTAGCAAGTCTCTCTTGAACATGACACGTTCACTTCATCATTATTATTGAGTTGGGTTGGGTTATTCCGTTCACCGGTCATCTCACCATTGGTCTTTCATACCATCCATCTTTTGGGGTTAACGCTACCAATTCATCTCAGTGTCGCCGACATGTTCAAGAGAAGTCATTCAGTTGAGAAATCACCATCCAATTAATGTCTCATCCACTGCAATACCTCCAACCTTCATTTTTTCATGGCCGCCATTCCTGAACCTTGTGTCGTCAGTTCATTTTCACCTCCAGAAATCATTTGCTTCATTTCGTGTCGTAGATGTGGGATACATCAAGGCCCTCCTACAATGAGTCACTTCTTGTCGAAATCATCTCATTATCTAAGAATTTGACTTAGAAACACCCCTTTCAGTGCCTTGAAGCTTGCATACATCAATGGCAAGTTTCTCACTTCCGGCGACAGGTTGACATCAATGGCCTTCGATCGAAAGATTTTGTGTGGCAAAGATTGAACGAGTTTGAAGACCTTGGATCTAGTTTCATCCATTTGGGTTGTGATATATTCAGGGATATAAAAACATCAAACGTACAAAGGCTCTACACAGATGGTCATCCTAACCATGGATGATGACTCTATATCTAAAGAATCACCAGTCTGTATCTACAGATGACTATCTGATCTATGTACATGAAATGAATTTATAAAGCTGAGCATGGGAATGCCTCCCTCAGCTAGATCATGAAAATTATGTTATGATGATGTATTGTACTATAACTTATGCAGGTCACCTTCTAGTTCTAAACTTCGGATCCTCATGATAAAGCATTTCACCTAACATCAATATTTACGACTTCATGCTTTAGGGGGCAACTGTTATAGACATATTTGGGCACATCAACCCCAAACTTATATGTCGATAAATTAGGGCTCATCAACCACTAAAGAGTTGTTTTGTACCCGAAAGGAACATAGTCATCCGAATACATCATTCCCCAAACGTTCCATCTAAGAAACCATCCAGAAATGGCCTAAATTAAACCATACTAACTGCTCCATTGGCAAAGTGCAATGCATACTGAGTGGAACACTGCCAGGGTGCGGTGCAGGCGGGAATATTGTGAATTGCAAGGAAGTGCTGATAGTTTTTGATTGAGGAAGGAGCATTGTATTTTTGGAGTGATCTTGCTATTTCATGAGGTGAAGAAGGATTGAAGCTGGGAGGATGATGCTGGATCAGAAAACTGGGTTGTAATTATCCCTTCTATTAATAAAGTTCTTCAAGTTTTCTTCCATATGATTGTGCAATTGTGAATGTTATCATTTGTGAATGCTATCATTTGTTCATTATATATCTGATTTTGTAATGTTTATGTTGTAATAGATCACGATGCTTTGGTGGTTCTTTGTTGCTGTACTTGTGCAGGTACTCTCCAAGCGTGTTAAGTACGGGGAGGAGTTGCAGGATTTGTCAAAGGGGAGAGAGAGCAAGCAAGGGATTAAGCGGAAGTTCCAAGTTGGTTCCATTATCTTTCTCTTATCTGTTACACATAGAAAAAATCATTGAATTGCTTTAAACTGTTGCTTCTAGGGTAGCTGCCAAACCTAGAGGGCTAGAATTCTATAGGAATACTAGTTTTCCAAGAAACATGAATCTACAAAGACCATTAAAGATTATCATGAGATGTTATGTGGTGGACATTATAGTTGGAAGGCTACTGCACATAAAATCCTCCAGGCAGGGTTTTATTGGCCTACTCTATTTGGTGATACATATAAGTTTGTTATAAGCTACCAGAAGTGACATCTTTTTGCTAAGAAGAAGAGGCTAGCTTCCTTCCCTTTGATCCCAGTCTTCATAGAAGAACCATTTAGAAAATGGGGACTAGATTTTGTTGGAGAAATTAATCCACCTTCAAGTGGACAACACAAGTGGGTTCTTACAACTACTGATTATTTCACCAAGTGGGTAGAAGCTATACCTACTAAAAGGGAAAATGACCAGGTGGTGATGATATTCTTAGAGGGAAATATTTTCAGCAGATTTTGATGCCCTGTCAAAATCATAACAGACAATGCTCAAGTCTTCTGTTCAAGTAAGTTTCTTTCTTTTTTTCAAAAGTATAATGTTATTTTATCTCATTCAACAACTTATCATCTTCAGGGAAATGGATTGGCTGAATCCACTAACAAAGCATTGATGAAGATCCTTAAGAAAACAATTGGAGAGAATAAAAAATACTAGGATTCTAAAGTAAAGTTTTCTCTATGGGTTGTCAGAGTGACTACAAGAAGGTCCGCAGGAAAATCACCTTTTGAATTAGTGTATGGAATTCAAGCTTTGTTCCCTAGTCAGCTTGTGAAGCTTGTGATTGTAATGATTTAGGAGGCAAAAGAAGAACCCAATGCTTTGGTAAGAAGGATGCATAAGGTAGTTGAATTAAGTGAAAGCAGGGATAAGGTAAGAGACAACTTGATTATGTATCAATCAAAGATGAAGGGTATTTTTGATAGAAAGGCTAGAGAAATTGATTTTAAAGTTAGAGACCTGGTATTGAAGTGGGATACTAAAAGAGAAGATAAGGGTAAACATGGGAAATTTGATCCTCTCTTGTATGACCCATTCAAAATTATAGAAGCAAGGACAAATAATACATTCTTCCTGGAGAATCTTGATGGTGAATCTTTACAACTGCCTATCAATGGGCAGTACCTCAAACATTACTTCTAGTTCTGAAGCACAAGCATCCTGTCATTATAGATACTGGAGTGAATTCACTGTACAAATTCCATAGAATTTAATTGGCTAAGCAATATGTGACTCCATGCCTGAGGTGAAAGCACTGATCTGCGGTTCTTAGTTCTTCTATGACAAAAGCACTATCCCCGAGTGGAGCCACATGTTGTAGCATCCATTGTCCTTTTAATTTTCTTTTCAGTTTTATTGAAAAAATGGAAATAAGATCAAATATTGTGTTATAGCGGAAATAAGAGGAAATGCGGAAATTTGAAAGAAATGATTTATTTTATATTATTAATGGCTTTTGAATGTGAGAAACTCGTGAGAAGATCTGAGCCGTCAGTTTGGAAGGCAACATATTCGACAGTAATCACGCGGTTAACAAGCGCGAGGGTTAATTCAAAATCGGATGTGATAAATTATAAAATGGAGTTAAAACCTTAGTTAATCAGGGCTGTCTACTTGAAGGCAGCATATCCAACGGATATCGTGTCAAAAAGTGAACCGGTTTTATTTTAAATTTCGGACCCGAGAAATATTTTAATCATAGTTTAGTTTCCTATCAGGTCCATGGGGAAGTCAAAGGCTTGTGGAAAAAACGGATGCGATAAGGTTTTGTTCAACAGGTTTAAAGTCTCGTTGAGTTTTGAAGGATCGGACCGTCCATTGAATGGGTGATCGGACGGTGATTTCTCTGAAATGTGTGCATGGGTTAACAGCTCAGGTGAACCCGATATGTAATGAACTGGGGCTTAATTCCTTTGGTTTCCAATGATAGTGATTGGTCGTGTTTCCTTGCGTTTTGGCCAATCAAAACACTTCTGATATGTACGTGGGCCTGTTGGGCAATTTAATTGCTTAAATTGCTTTCATTAAATTATCAACCAGGGAAACTCGTAAGCTTGTGATGATGCCAGCAAAATATATGCAGGAGTAGGCAACTAACTCTATGTCTAACTAAATGATTTATGATTCAATATAATATGCAAGGGAAGAGGCTCCTAATTGAGGAGGTGCTGGTTGTCCTTCCCTACAGTATTATAGATTGAAAAGAAATCATTGATTACATAAAACTAGAAACTTGAAATAAAGACAAGAGAATGAATTTAAATGTTGTTTAGATTCAAATAGAGAGAGAGACTAACTTAGTCCCTTGATTGTACCCTCATATACTAATCCAAACTAAACTAAGATTCATTCATAAACATAAGAAATGAAATAACTTGAAACTTAAAAGTAAAAGAATGAATTTCAATTATCATGCAAATCAAATAGAGGGAGAGCCTAACTTAGACCCTTGGTTGTTCCCTCATATGCTGATAAGATTTTAATTTAAAACCCATTCACCAATCACAAACAAATCCTCAAACATCTAAGCAATGAAATAAGATCTATTATGAAATAAAATGTTTCTTTGATCCTTTTAGAGTGAGCTCAATTCTCTTAAGAACAAAGCGACAAACTATTACATAAATTCATATACTACATTAAGACAATTTATATCTAAAACTATAGTATGTAAATTTATGTAAAATGAAGCTTTATTCTATTCCATCATAAGTTGGATACATGCTCCAAGAGTCCTCCTCTTTGGAATGGAGGAGGTACTCCTATTTATACAAAAACTATGATAACAACCTCATAAATGTAGACCCACTATTCCCTCCTTTGACCCACATATTTCTCAACCAATGGTGACACATAACCCTATCCTCCATGATCTCCTCCATGAGGTTCATGATCTTCTCAAATTCGAATTTGAACATAGAGTGCCACATAAGGATGCCTTGGAAGCTTCCTTTGTACCTACACATGTCAACAAACTCATTCTAATTGTTAGGTATAAGTATAAGCATATTATTTTCTAAAGTTTAACCATAAATCCACTTTAAAATGTTAAGAATTAATAAACTTTGGAAAAGCATAGTTATAACCCAATGATGAGGTAAATGTAATGATGTGGAGGTGGAATGGAGGTGACATGAAGGTTATATGGAAGTAATGTGAAGGTATTGGTGAATAATGGAGTGAGAATAAGGACTATTTTGAGGCCCAACAGGGCCCATAACCCACAAGTCCATGCACGGAGTTCTTGTAAAGTTGCAATTTGTTGTGTTAAAACAGTCTAACTGTCATTAGGACATCTACAGGGTTACAGCTTGCAGAATAGCACTTAGACCACATACTCAAGCCACAAATTCAAACAATGAACAACCATCACCTTCTAATTTATGTTACCTCTCGTTATTTTGTTTTCTTGAGGAGAGTGAGGTGTCTTTTACCCTCCATTGTAATATTCTGTAATAACTTTTACTTTAGATAGTTAGAAAATAGTTCAACAGTGTGATAGTTTTGGTGATTACCAACTATCTCATAATGTATAAAAAGAGGAAAATTTACAGAGAAAGGGTTTGAATTTTGAAGAACCTGGAGACTAGACCACTGTATTCTTGATAAAATTGTTGATTAATGAAAGAATCAGAAGTTTTCCACACATTGTTGGGTATGATTTTGTAACTCCTCTGTTATGTGTCATCATATGTCTTCTTTCCTTTAAGTATGGTAATGAAGCTGCAGGTCTTTGTTTTATTATGTGAATGAAGTTAAATTTCCTTAAAAGAGCGCTCCTATACTTGAAGTTCCTACCTCTGCAATTCTTCTAAGTTACAGATAGTAGTTTCTGTGTAAAACAACATATTGTCTTTAACTTCCCTAAGTGTCACAGATAATAGTTTCTGTGTAAAACAACATATTGTCTCTAACTTCTCCAAGCATTCTTCATTCAACATTTATATTCAGCAATCAAATGGCATTCTGAGACTTTCATGTCACCTAAGTATTGAGGGTTTAAAACTAGGTCTTTCAGGTCCTTCATTTGAGAATACAACATACAACTAAGTGACATAAACAATAAAAATTGTTGTCTTAAGCACAATTTATACATATCGAGGAAATTGGTTTCTTACGGGACAAAACATCCATTTAAACATCAACAAAATGACACTTACCTCCAAATACAGCACTTAAGAAACACTTTTGACGCAATTTTCAACTTCAATAAGAAAGTGCACATTACCTTGAGAATGGGTCCAAGGCATGTCTCTATGATTGAAAGAATTTTTTAATGCATAAGAAAGCATTGGAGCTGCCTCTTAAAGGTGTCCCATGACTACCTTTCACAAAGAGTGACACTTCCCTTAACAAAAGATGATACTTGGAATTCCTTCAAAAAGGGACTTTGAATCTTAAGTAATAAGCATGGGATGACTCTAACAACTAGAAATGATAGTTCACATTATCAAAGGGAGGCTCCAAAGTTTGAATAGGGGCCAAAATTTGTGAGGGTGTTGTAGCAGAGAGAACACTTGGCAATTCATTGGAAGAACCCCAGCTTCTCTGTTCAAGTCTAGCTTTATGCATTGGGTCAAGCCTTTCAGGAAGTATTGATTCATTGAATAGATTACCTAAAATTCCCCATTCATCTTGTTTATAGGAATATTTTCTCTTGTTCCCTTTCTCGGCTTAACACAATTATAGAGCTTGCTGTATCACAATTTCTTCAATTTGGGAGAAGGATAATACATATTCGCGACTTTAGAATGATCATAGTTTTAGTTCCATCTCTGTTGTTGCTCCACTTTTAGCAACCTTGTTCAGTACCCCGTTTAAGTTGCAATAGGAACACAAGAATTACTCACTGCTAACGAGCCTGTTTAGTACCACAAAAAGTTACTTGCTTCACCTTTCTGCATAGGAATCCTTTCTCTTCTTTCACCCCTTATTTTATTTTCAATTTTCACATTGCCATTTTATCGGTGTTTATATCGCTAGCGTGGAAGAGGGATACCGACCTATTGAGATAAAAAGAGGTTACTCCTTTAGAGACTATTATATACCTCTGAAATTAGTATGCTTGCCTTTAATTTTCTCCTTTCCCTTCTCTATTTGATTGGATTGGCATGCAAAACATCATTCAATTACAACATTGAGTTAAGGAATGAAGATACTGAAAAGGATATGGGTATCATGGTTTTGCTCAAAGCTTTCTGTTCGAATGGATCATATTTTCCATTCAGACATTGTTGACCTTAAAGATATTAGACCAAAGCGAAGAAGAGTGACCAAAAGTTAACCAGGTGTTGTTGTATGTCACAAAGTCCATTAAAACTTTTTCCACATCGGTTAGAACCACTCAAGGTCTTATTTACATAGACCAACGAAACAAAATGAATAAAGGTCTCCCACACCAAAATCCCATTTCAATACTAGGTCTCCCACACCGAACTCCTTGTTCCCTATAGATTTCTTGTCAAACCAGTGCTTGATACGACTATGATGCATAGCCAAATTTTCTTTTTCTTTCTGCCTTTCTTCCTCTAACTTAAGAAGGGTGTCTATCCTACTCTAAACAACAAGACATGGTTTACCTCAGGATTCTTGAGAAAGTTGAAGGGTCAGGAGGTATATGTTCGGAGGAAGGATAACTTCTTTTCCATACATGAGGAAGTAAGGGGAAGTCTTCAGAGAGGGTTTTGGTGTGACATGGTTAGCCCATAAAGCATTCATCAATGCCTTGTCCATTTTCCTTTATTCAGATTAAATTATTTTCATGATGATTGAAATTAGATTCTTATTAGTGGACTCAACTAAATCATTTCGATGAGGGTAGTAATTAGATGAGTGATTTAAAACATTAACATTCTCTAATGAAAAATCATAAATTTTAGCAAAGAAAAGCATGTTTCATTATAAAAAACAAGTGACATGGGAATTTCAAACCTGGTAATAATATTATGCTTGAGAAACTGAATGAATTCCTACTTGTTCACTTGTTTCAATGGAACTGCTTCAACCCACCGAGTAAAATAATTTATAGTAGTTAAGATATATTGGTGGTTTTTTTTATGAATGATGGAAAATTTTATTAATAACATCCAATCCCCATTGTTGAAATGGTTCTTTAACAACAATGGGTTGCAATGGGACGGTTGACTTCTTATCTAGACCAACACATCTTTGACATACGGGACACTTACACGCATAGGCATGTGCATCCTTGAATAATGTGGGCCAATAATAACCAACCTGCATTACTTTATGAGTAGTAATTTCACCTTCGTAGTTCCCACCAGCTGCCTAGTCATGAAAGTTCCTCAATACCCTTTCCAAATATCGTGCTTCCAAGCATCTGAGCAATACACCATTGTGGTGCTTCCGAAAAATTCACACCATGCACAAGATGATATGATAAAGCTTTAAGTTGAATTTCCCTCTTCTGCTTCATTGATAAGTGTGAGGGCAAGGTGTCATGCTCTAGATATTGATTTACATTAGTGTACCAAGATGTGGTTACATTTGTAGGGGTAGCTTTGATATGGATTTATTAAGGAATGCAACGAAATATAGATACAAACATAAACATCGAGATGCAACAAAAATAAAACTTCATTTCATTGATATCAAAGAGTTGAAATATGCTTACATATAGAATGGAAATAAACTAGCTCGGGTGATGGTAGATTCTCTCCGACAAGAGATGTGGTGGCTACATGCCTCTGAACTATGTTACAATGAGGCTCGGTGGCCTTTTTATCATTTAGAAATAATGAGAAACCCTAAACATCCAAAAAGCTAAACCTAGGAGATGAAGTGTCAAAATATTGTGGGCTCCGTTGGGGTAAGTTGGAACGTCAACTTCCTAGGGTTGTAACTTTGGCATACGACTAATAAATTATTTCAAATATCTCAAAGAGGAGGCTTAAAAAAAACCATTGAATTGGTTTTGCACTTTTCTGATATCTCCATTTTCCCTAACAATGTATTTTAGTCCCTAAAAACGGCTTTGGAAGTTTAGGACCTGAAAAACTACCAAAAATAGTAAGTTGTGCTACAATTAAGGAAACTGGAAAGAAACAATGGTGGGGGTCCAACTAGAATAGGCGGGTGACCACCAATATCCACCTTCATTAGTCCTCCCCCCTTAGGAAGCAGTGGTCCCCATTGTGTTGAGTGCCTCCATGAGATGGGGAAACTTCTACTAAACTTGGTCCCTGGTGAGACACTTGCCTTGGTGCAGGAGTTGGTTAGCTTTGACAACCCGATATAATTGGATCTTTTGTTGGTGAGTGTTCTTGATTTGCATGTCCATGATCTAATCAATTGTGCCTTGTTCCATGCAGTCTGGGTTTAGCTCTGTTGGTGTGAGTTGTTCTACAATGTCTGATGTGTCAAGTAATGGTGGAAAGTATGGTCGAAGGTGGTCCACATTGAAAATTGGGTGCAGACCAAGGAATGGGGGAATTTTGAGCTCAAAATAATTGCCTCCCACAACCTTAGTGTTGGTGTAAGGTCCATACTGGAGCGGGTGAAGCCTGCGGTGGGCCTCAACGAGACACTCCTTCTGCAAATGTAACCAAACTTTGTCGCCCACTTGGAACTTGTGTGGCACCTGATGTTGATCATGGCACTACTTGTACTTAGAATTGGATTTGTCCAATATGTCTAGAACTACTGGCAAATGTGCTAAATGCGCTCAATGAAGTCGTTAGCCCTATCAGATTCGACCTGGACATGAGCCAAATCTACCTGAGTAGCTGCAAATGGTATGTTCACATCAATGGGACATAGTGGCTGGAATCCCAATCCCACCTGAAATGGGATGTGGGCAGTTGAGATGTGGAGAGATCTATTGTAACTATGCTGGACATAGGGGAGTATTTCATCCCATGGGCGTGGATGGTTAGAGTTGTACATGCACACAATGTGGAGGATCATCCTGTTGACAACCTTTGTTTGGCCATCCGTTTGGGGGTGGAAGGCCGTGGGCTTAGTGAGCTTGGTATCCAACATCAACCAGAGGGTTGACCAAAATGTACTCAGAAACCTGCTATTCCGATCTGAGATAATGGAATGTGGGATCCCAAAGTGTACCCACACGCGTTCAAAGAAGAGCGTAGCAGTGGCTTTTCTTGTGATATTTTTCTTGCAAGTCACCATAATGGCCATCTTATAGAATCTGTCGATGACCATAAAAATGTAGTTGTTTCCATTCTTAGTAGAAGGAAGGCCCGACATGTAATCCATGGAGATGGA
The DNA here is from genome assembly GCA_031772625.1 of Pinus tabuliformis. Classification (NCBI taxonomy): domain Eukaryota; kingdom Viridiplantae; phylum Streptophyta; class Pinopsida; order Pinales; family Pinaceae; genus Pinus; species Pinus tabuliformis. The sequence continues at coordinate 266,633,106 of CM062807.1, forward strand.
TTCCCAAATCCAACTAGGAGTAGGTAAAGGAGTATATAGGCCTTGCTTCTTGATGGTCGGTTTGGAAATGGCATAGGGAGTGTAGGATTTGATGTACTACCCAACATCCTATTGGAGTTTCGGCCAATAAAAATACTTCTATAGCACTGCAATTGTTTTCTCTAATCCAAAATGTATAGCAACCTGATTGTAGTGCGCCTCCCAAATCATCTTGTCACGCTTGATTGAAGGAACACATAGGTGTCCCAGGTGGCATAATAGTGCACCCTAGAGGTGAAAATCAAGAACTTGCTTGCCCTCTAGGAGAATTTGGTATGTGTTTCTGAATTCTAGATTTCTCTTGTAAAGATGCGGCCACCCTACATTACCATGTCCATAAGAGTCAAGCACAATGGTCACTGCCATGACTAATGGTCAGCCAAGGCAGTCTACAACATTTTTGGTGTTGCCCTTCTTGTACTTAATGTTCAAATGGAATTGTTGCAGGTATGTGGACCATTTCTAATGGCGATTGTTCTGTAGCTTTCATTGTGTTTGTATGAACTGCAGGGGCCAGTGGTTTGTGTGGATGACCATTTCCTTCCCCAGAATGTAATTCTTCCATTGTTGGCAGGCCTGCATAATGGAATACATCTCTTTGTCATAGGTGGGATACTTTCGGACTTTGTCTGAAAGTGTCTCACTATGATATGTCATTGGAAGCCCCTGCAGAGTAAGAATTGTAACAATAACATAGTTGGAGGCATCTATCTCAATATCAAATGGTTGCTACAAGTTCGGTAATGTGAGTGTTGGGTGTGGAGCCTGATTATCTTCTTTATACAGAGGTCTTTGTTTTAGCTATATTTATACCACAGGAAGACTGCACACACCTCCACGTGGGGGTTTGGGGGGGCGGGCCCTCACCTGGGGGTTTAGGGGCAGCACCCTCAAAGCTAAAAAATATATGTAAAATTGCCTTGTAAAATGTTGTAATTTCATAGTCAATTTGAGACGTTCATTAGGAAGATGATCTGATGGTAGAAGTTATGTTTAATTTATGGTTTTTTTTCCCTAGAAGGAAACCCCTCACTATATATGAGGGAATTGTATTGCAACCATGAAGATGTGTATTCTGAGCAAGAAAGAGAGAGGAGATTGTGTGAGAGCGAAGAGGAAATTACAATGGATTTGCTATAGGTTGTGTCTCTTCATTTGATGGATAGTATATGAAAGGAAGGAGTAGTTGTTTCTCTGTGGACATAGCCCAAATTGGATGAACCACATATATTTGTGTCTCTTTAGTTTTATATGTTTTTTGTGTTTCTATTTCTACAATATTTTGTGTGTTCTATTGCTCTGTAATATATAATTTTGTAACAACTCGTATCAGAGTCGAAGATCTATTTGGCTGATAAAATTGTAGGAGAGAAGGGTTCCTGGTTCGAGTGGGAGAAATGGCGGAAGATGGTAGGTTTAGGGTCAAAAAATGTAACGACCAAAACTACCAGTTGTGGAAGATGTAGATGGAATATTATATGTATTAGAAAGATATGTACCTACCATTGAGTGAAAAGACAAAGAGGCCAACGAGTATGACAGACATAGAATGGGATATTCTCGACAGAAAGTCACTTAGAACAATATAGTTGTGCCTAGTGGTGTCAATAGCCTTTAATATTTAAAATGAAAAGAAAACAAAGGGTTTAATGTTGGCATTGGCCAAACTATATGAAAAACCCTCGGCCTCTAATAAGGTATTTCTTATGAAACGTTTATTTAATATGAAGATGTCAGAAGGTGGATTTGTTGTTGATCATTTAAATGAATTTAATACAGTTACCAGCCAGTTAAGTTCTATAGGGGTAAATTTTGATGATGAAGATAGGTCTCTATTATTTTTGTGCTCATTTCCAGAAATTTGGAATGGTTTAGTTATGGCCATTAGTAACTTTGTCTCTGGATCTAGTACTTTAAAGTTTGATGATGTTGTCAGTGCAATTCTTAGAGAGGAAATGCGACGAAAAAGCTCTGGTGAGACATCAGGTAATGCTTTGACTGCAGAGACTAGGGGAAGAAAAATGGTAAGAGGAAGGAGCCCAAGATATCACAGTAAGTCAAGGAAAGATAGATCTAAGTCTAGATTGGGGATAATGTGCTAGAAATGTGGGAAGAAAGGACACCTGAAGAAATATTGTAAGTCTCAGAAGGGAAAAGAAGGATACGCGCAACAAGAAAACAATCATGAAGCAAATGTGATAGGTGATGTGCTGCAAGATGCTTTGATTCTTTCATTATAAAATATTATTGATGCCTGGGTGGTAGATTCAGGGGCCTCATTCCCTGACACGCATGATAGGAAATTTTTTCATGATTATGTTCAAGGAGATTTTGGATAGGTTTGTTTGGGTGATGATAAACCCTATAAAATAATTGGAATGGGTAAAATTTTTCATAAAATAGTAGAATGGAAACCAATGGCTACTAAAGGAGGTAAGGCATGTTCCAAATCTGAAGAAAAACATAATTTCAACATTGAAGTTGGTAGGTGAGGGTTGTGTAACTACTTTTACAGATAAAACTTGGAAGATCACTAAAGGAGCCCTGGTAATAGCAAAAGGAGAAAAGGTTGGTACATTTTATTTATGAAATGGTATTTCTAATTTTGTTAATGCTTTAACCTCTACAATAGTAGATACAACATTGTGGCATCATAGGCTCGGGCACTTGAGTGAGAAGAGGATGAAGATTCTTCACTCAAGAAATTTGTTATTAGGTTTGAAGCATGTTGATTTGGAATTCTGTGAGAATTGTGTTTATGGAAAACAGAAGAGAGTCAGATTTCTAAGAGTTGGGCATGGAAAATTTTAGGGGCTAATGTTCGCCCAATGGGCTAATTTTCCATGATTTTTCCACAGAATAGATTCGTCAACTTCCAATTTTATATAAGATGATTCGCCCAAATTTTAGAATATAAATTTTTTTTACCTTAAAAATCGCCAACATTATATAAATACTATATATAAAATCATTATAAATTTGAATAATTTTACAAATATATCAATAAACATTTTATAGTTTGCATATTAGGGATCAATGAGATTCGCCAATGTTTCTAAACTTCAAGAAAATTTTCCATCCTTAAAATTTTCCTTGGAGTTGGGAAAGAAAAGAAGAATGAAAAATTAGAGCTTGTGCATATAGATGTATGGGGACCTTCTCAAGTATCATCTCTCGGTGGCTCTCATCATTATGTTATTTTAATTGATGATGCAACTAGAAAACCTGGATTTATTGTATTCGAAATAAATATGATGTATTTGATACTTTCATGAAATGGAAAGCTTTGGTTGAGAACGAGACAGGGAAAAGGTTGAAGTGTCTCATATAAGACAATGGAGGTGAATATTGCAGCAGAGAGTTTGATAAGTAATATTCCGAACATGGAATTCACAGAGAGAAGACAGTTCCAGGAACACCACAAGAAAATGGTGTGTCATATAGGATGAATAGGACAATCATGGAGCTTGCAAGGTGCATGAGATTGCATGCAAGATTTCCTTTACAATTTTGGGAAGATGTTGTAGATATTGTTGTTTATCTAATAAACAGAGGGTCTTCAAGTCCCTTGGAAGGAGTTATTCTAAAGGAGGTATGGATAGGAAAAAAGGTAAACTAATCATTTTTAAAGACCTTTGGTTGTGAATCCTTTGTCCACATCAATTAAAAAATAAGACAAAGCTTGAGGCAAAATCAAAGAAATGTACCTTTACTGGATATGGTGTTAATGATTTTGGTTATCATTTATATGATTATGAAAATATCAAAATCATTAGGAGAAGAGATGTCATATTCAATGAAAAGGTTTTGTATAAGGATCAAATGTAGGAAAAGAAACAGGAAAAGGAAAAGAGAGAATACATTGTGCTTGATGAGATCATAGAAAAAGTAAAGGTGCCTGAAAATCATAATGATCAATAGCTAGAACAAAAACAACAACAACCACAACAACAACATGCATCTCAAACACCTGAAAGTGGTGTTAGAAGATCTACTAGGATAAGTATACCCCTTGAATGATACTCTCCTTCATTATATTATGTTTTGAAACCAGCTCACAAAAAAATAGAAAAGAAAGATCAACGCCTTAGAAATTAGCCTCTTAGAGGGGGAAACCTCCTTTACATTACACAAATGAACAATTCTTGGATGATACAAATGAAAAAACCTCCTTTCTATGTATAGGAGTCTAAGGGGTCACAATACAATCAAATCCGACATAAAAATAATAATATAAGGGCACAACAATAACAATACTGGGCTTCTATGGGGCACAATAATAACAATATGGGGACAATAGGGGCACAACAATAACAATAAGGGCTACAATGACAATAGTAATGGGGGAATCACTAGTATTATAGGGACATAACATGCCCCTCTCCTGCAAAAAAGTGTTGTCCTCAATGCTTGAGTAGTTCTGGATGCTTTTGTATAAAATTTTCATCCTCCCATGTGGAATGTTCTATGGGTAAGTTCTTCCACTTGACAAGATACTCTGAATTTGATCGATTTCGCAATTGCTGAGTTCTTGTTTCTATGACTGCTTCAGGTTCCAATATGATTTTTCCTTCCTCGTTAAGTTCTGGCAATATTATTTGAACTGGGAGCTTGTCACCAATAACCTTCTTTAAGCATGAAACATGGAAAACTGGGTGCACTCAGGAAGCTGTAGGAAGCTCCAATTTGTATGCCATAGTACCAATCTTTTTCAACACCTTGTATGGGCCATAATACTTTGGTGATAATATATTATCCTTCTTAGCTTGCTTGAGGGACATTTGTTCATATGGTTGTAGCCGTAGAAATACCCAGTCACCTATATCAAAACTTCTTTCACTGCGATGTTGATCTGCTCATTGTTTCATTCTATTATGTACCAAAGTTAGGTTATCCTTTAAGAGTTGGATAACTTGTTGTTGATGCTTGATGTGATATTCCACTGCTTGAACCTTAGAATTTTCTCTTAAATATGATGTTATGGATGGTGGGTGATATCCATAAAGTGCCATAAATGGGGTCATTATTATTGTAGTATGGAAGGAAGTGTTATACCACCATTCAGCCAAAGGAAACCATTTGACCCATTTTATCTGTTTATCAGATACAAAGCAGTGAAGATATCATTCCAAAAATTCATTTACTATCTCAGTTTTACCATTAGATTCAGGATGATAGGATGAGCTATGAGCTAACTGAGTACCAAGACAAGAAAATAATTTTGTCCAAAAATTTCTAGTGAAAATGGGATCTATGTTGCTTACAATAATTTTTGGGTTTCCATGTAGCTTTTGAATTGTTTCCATAAATGAAATAGAAACTGTACTGGATTTAAATGGATGAGATAATGCAAAAAAGTGTGCATACTTGGTAAGTCTATCAACTACCACCATGATGACACTCTTTCCTTCGGACTTGGGTAAACTTGTGATGAAATCCATTGATACCTCCTCCCAGTGTTGACTTGGAATGGATAAAGGTTATAATAGAACCAAGGTCTTAATTGTTTCAAATTTATTGTGTTGGCAAACCAACCATTCCGCCACAAACTTTTGAATATCAGATTTAAGGCCATCCAAAAAAACTCCTTCTTAATCCTGTGGTAAGTTTTTAAAAATATCGTGTGCCCTCCTAAGGGAGAGGCGTGCAATTCCATAAGAATATTTTGTTTGAGTTTGGAATTCTGACATAGGTATAAGCAATCTTTGTACCATAACGAATCATTTTTCCAGCGAAATGTATCAGATGTAGTGGGATCTTGTTGTAACTTTTGAATGAGTGCCCACACTTCTTCGTCATTGTTCCATTCATCCCTTGCTTCGTTTATCCAATCTGGGTGGATAATAGAAATGGAACAAAACAATGCTTCCACATCCTCATTCTTTCTTGAGAGTGCATCTGCCATAACATTTTGCTTCCCTTTTTTGTATATGATTTCAAAGTTATAACCCAACATCTTTGTGACCCATTTTTTCTGCTCTTTTGAAGATAATCTTTGTTCTAAAATTTATTTCAGACTATCATGATCCGTTTTTACCTTGAAGTGTCTTCCCATTAGGTAGGGTCGCCATTTCTTAAGTGTATTTAGTATTGCCAACATTTCTTTCTCATAAATAGCTTTGTGTAAATACTTTCCTTTGATTGGATGACATTCAAAAGAAATGGGTCTTTCTTCTTGCATTAAAACAACACCAATTCCATTTCCTGAGGCATCACATTCCAAAATAAAGGTTTTTGTGAAGTCTGGTGTAGCTAAGATCGGTGCTTGGCACATTTCCTCTTTAAGATGCTCAAAGGTCTTCATTGCTTTTGGAATCCATAAAAATGCATCTTTCTTCAATAATGTTGTTAGAGGTGCTGCTATTCTCCAATAATTCTTAACATACTTGCGATAATACCTTGTTAACCCGAGAAATCCTCATAGATGCTTTATGGATGTGGGGATTTTCCATTCCTTAATGACTTTAATTGTGCTAGGCTCTACCTTAACACCTTCATGAGATACAGTATGATCCATATATTCCACCTCTTGTCCTCCAAAGAAACATTTGGAGCTTTTTTCATATAATTGTTTCTCCTCCAATAGTTTGAGCACCCTGTCAACATGTTGAACATGATCCTTCCAAGACTTGATATAGATTAGTATGTCATAAAAAAATATTAACACAAATTTTCTAAGGAAGGGTTTGAAAATGGAATTCATCAAACCTTGAAATGTAGAAGGTGCATTGGTAAGGCCAAAAGGCATGACCAAAAATTCATAATGACCTTCATGAGTTCTAAATGTTGTTTTCAGAATGTCTTTAGTCTTCATTATGCTTTGAGGATATCCTGAATGAAGATCCAACCTGGTGAAGTAAATTGATCCATGCAATTCATCCAATAGTTCATCAATGACAGGAACGAGAAATTTATCTTTAATAGTGAGCTTGTTGAGCTCCCTATAATCCGGACACATGTGCCATGATCCATCCTTATTGTGCACCAATACTACTGGAGCAGAGAAAGAAATTTGACTAGGTTGAATTATACCAGCCTCTATCATTTCTGCAACCATACGTTTAATTTCACTCTTTTGGGCATAGGGATATCTGTAAGGCCTGATGTTTGGAGGAACACTTCCTATAATCAAATGAATAACATGATCATGATCATAAATAGGTTGGAGACCTTTGGCAGTCTCAAATACCTTGGAATGATTGTCCAAGATTTTTTTGGAGATTTGGAGAAATAGATGATTTTGATGTGGGAACCTCTAGCGAACATAATTGTGCAATTACACCTCGTTGTTATTTATTTAGAAGCTTTGTCATTCCATTAGAGTTGATTATCTTTCCTGGTTTCCCTATGATACCTCTTAATTCTGCTTCCTTTCCTTCTAAAGAAAATTTCATGAAAAGTTCTTGAAAATTAAGATCTATTGTACCCAAGGATTGTAGCCATTAGACTCCTAGTACAACATCAGCACCACCCATTGGAATGGAAAGCATTAGGCTGTTCAATACATTTTCTCCCATGGATAGCTTGATATTATGGCACTTTCCAGAGCAATTTATGGTTCCTCTACTTGCAACCATCCCTTGACACTCTAGTGTTGGATATAGGAAGCAATTCAATTCCTTGGCTATCTTACAATGAATAAAATTATGGGTATTGCCCAAATAAATCAACACTATTACCTTTTTCTTGTTGATATGTCCTTCTATCTTGATAGTTTGAGGAGTGGTAATTCTGACCAATGCATTACAAGATATGTTTGGATTCATTTCTTCTTTCTCTAGGGTTTTTTCCTAGTGTATATCCTCTTCTTTTGATGTTTCTTGTTCCTTTTCTTCCTCCTCTTCACAATCTATGTAAAATAATTTCTTCTCGGCACACTTATGACCTTCAGTGTATTTTCTATCACAATTGTAACAAAGCCCTTTTTCTCTTTTTTCTTCCAATTGTTGGGGTGTCAACCTTGTAGGTTGTGGAAGGCTAGGGGAAACAACACTTCCATCCTTATAGTTGTGAGTGGTAGGCTTCCTTGTTGCCATAATTTTTCTTTCCATTTTTCTTGCCAACCTGAATTCCTTCTCCAATGAGTTAGGTTCCCAAAGGTGAACCTCATGTTGGATGTTATCCTTTAAAGTCCCTATGAACACATCAATCCTATGCTCCTCTGGAATATCTTTTACCCTTATATTCAATTTTTGGAAGTCCTCAATGTGCTCCATCATTGAACCCTTTTGTTTGACGTTTATCGAATGGCTAAAAAAAGTGTTTCTTTTTGTATCCTCATAATGTGCTATCATTTCTTCCGTAAAAAATTCCCAAGTGACAATTTGTTTATGAGAGAAAATCCATCGATACCATACAAATTGATTTGGTTCCAAATATAAAGTTACAATGCGTACCTTTTATGTGTTTTGCACATTATGGAGATCGAAATATTGATCCATTTGTAGTATCCATGTTACGGGATCCTTGCCATCAAACTTCCTCATATCAATCTTTGGAACATGGTGGGTCTTCAATCCAACATTAGAGTCTATGAAATCATTATTAACATTTCTTTTGTTCTCATCATGAGTTTCCTTTACTACCCTTTCACCATTAGTAAGAATTTCTTGAGCAACTTAGTCAAATCTATCTTCAAATCTTCCATCTTAGCTTCCATGCCATTCATCTTAACTTCCATGCCATCCATCTTAACTTGCATGTCATTCATATTAGCTTCTGCATCTTTCTTTAAGCCATCAATCTTAACTTCTGTTACCTTTTGTGAGAGTGAAATTTGTTTCACTTGGTCTTGTAATTTTGATATATTATGTTGCATTAATTCCTCTTCTTCTTGAGTCATGCTAGAGATTTCAGATTGCTTACTAAGTGTTTCCATTTTATTTCTTCAGGGCATCAATTAATGATAATTATGCTTCACTATGCCCTTTGAACTTCAACCTAATTTTTCAACTGAAACTTATGCAAAATTTTAAAAGGACTTCACACCTTTTTTCGCTTTGTAGAATCTCAACGCTGAATATGTCGTATCTCTATAATTGTGGATCTCCAAGGTCTGAAATTTCTTCCTGTGGTAGCCCTATGAGTCCTATTTCCCATGCTACTAGCCTTATCAAAATTGGATTCTCCAAGAAACTGTTATGCCCAATCTCCCAAGATGACTTGATTATATAATTTTTTAGTAGAGCTAACTTGTACGATGTGCCACGTGTCACTATTTCAACCTTTAGATATGAAAAAGATAAAAAGAAAAACAGTCCGTGCTCTTTATGTAACTTCTTACAAAATTTCAATCTGAAGAGAGAATGTTATGGTGATTCTCCCAAGATCGCCTGTTTGGAATGTAATTCGGGAGTATGAAAAAACCATGTCTTCCTCAGATCATATCTCCAAAAATTTAGTGAGACAAGGTTTGAAATTTGGAGCCGAGATTCAGAGCAATTTCAGCTCAAATGGGTTTTTTTTTAGCTTCTGAAACATCACATAATAAAACTCTATAGCGAAAATTCCACAGTTCCTTGTTTGGAGCAGCGAAACCCTAGAATCCAAAGCTCTGATACCAAATGTTATGAAACCAGCTCACAAAAAGATAGAAAAGAAAGATCAACGCCTTAGAAATCAACCTCTTTGAGGGAGAAACCTCCTTTACATTACACAAATGAACAATTCTTGGATGATAAAAATGAAAAAACCTCCTTTCTATATATAGGATTCTAAGGGGTCACAATACAATCAAAGCCGACATAAAAATAATAATATAAAGGCACAACAATAATAATCTGGGCTTCTATGGGGCACAATAAAAACAATATGGGGACAATAGGGGCACAACAATAACAATAGTAATGGGGGAATCACTAGTATTATAGGGACCTAACATATTATGTATTGTTGACTAATTCTGGTGAACCAGAATGTTATGAAGAAGTGGTGTAGGTAGAAACCAGGAGGAACTAGGAGCTAGCCATGAAAGAAGAGATGGAATCCTTGGTAAATAACCAGAATTTGGACTTAGTCAGGTTGCTTGCAGGTAAAATAACATTGTAGAATAAATGGATTTATAGGTTGAAGGAAGAAGGAAGAAGATGGAGGTAAAAAAAGGTATAAAGTTAGACTTGTGGTGAAGGGGTTTGCACAGAAAAAGGTATAGACTTTGATGAGATGTTTTCTCCTATTGTTAAAATGACTTCAATTAGAACTATTTGAGTCTAGTAGCTACAGAGGATTTGCATCTTGAGTTGTTAGATGTAAAGACGACCTTTCTCCATGGGGATTTGGAGGAAGAGATATATATGCAACAACCACAAGGATATGAGGTCAAATGGAAGGAGAAAATAGTGCGTAGGTTGAAGAAGAGCTTGTATGGTTCAAAACAGGCTCTAAGGCAGTGGTATCTAAAATTCGACAGGTTTATGTTTGAACAAGGTTATACTAGATATCACTCTGATCATTGTGTTTATCTCAAAAGGAAAAATGATGGCAACTATATTATATTATTATTGTATGTAGATGACATGCTTGTTGCAGGTTCTAACATGCAGGAAGTAATTGTGCTCAAAAGAAAATTGGAAAATTCATTTGCAATGAAGGATTTGGGTGATGCAAAAAAAATCCTTGGTATGAGAATAAATAGAGACAGCAAAAATCACAAATTAACATTGTCTCAAAGTGATTACATACAAAAGGTGTCGAAATTATTTAATATGTAGAACACAAAACCAATTACTACACCTTTGGCTAGCCATTTCGAACTAAGGAGATGTGCCCCAAGACTTAGGAAGAGATGGATTATATGTCTAAATTTCCATATGCATCGACAATTGGAAGCTTAATTTATGCAATGGTCTACACAAGGCCTGATATTTCACATGTAGTGGGAGTTATAAGTAGGTACATGAACAATCTAGGAAAAGAACATTGGATGGTAGTGAAGTGGATTCTCAGGTATTTGAGAGGTACCACATCTCAAGCATTATGCTTTGGTGGTTCAAACATTGCTCTAAAAGGATATGTTGATGCAAATATGGCAATTGATAGAGATAACATGAGGAGCACCACATGGTATGTGTTTACTGTAGGTGGAAAAGCTGTCAGTTGGGTCTCAAAATTGTAGAGTGTTGTTGGACTCTCAATGATGGAAGCAGGGTATGTTTCTACTATAGAGGCTAGTAAAGGAATGATTTGGTTACAAAGGTTTTTGGATGAATTGGGTAAGAAGCAGGAGTTGGGAAGGTTACACTGGCTAGAGTGTCATTCATCTTACAAAGAACTCAACATTTCATTCCAAGACTAAACATATACAACTCAAGTAACACTTCATACAGCTAGTGTTGGAAGATGGACAATTGAAGCTAGAAAAGATACACACTAGCCAGAATCCTGTAGATATGTTAACAAAAGTTGTAACCAGGGAGAAAATAAGATTTTTCTTAGTTCAATTGGTCTTGAAGTATGATGATGAAGATGAGAAATAACCAAGTCCAAAGTGGAGTAATTTTTCATCAAATGAAGCAGCGGTGGAGTTGCTATAATCAGTCTCCAAGTGGGAGATTGTTGGGTGTGGAGCATGATTATCTTATTTATTATGAGGTTTTTGTTTTAGCTAAAAGTATAACCCAGGAAGGTTATAAACCCCTCCACACGGGGGGGAATTGTCCCCCCTACGGGGATTTGGGGGGGGGGGGGAATCCCCCCTAGTGTTATAGATCCATTTGGGCATATCACTCCCATGATTCAGATCAGTACCATTGCGGCTGATCAAACCCTAATTCAGTTGCTACATGCCCTAGACAAGTCAACACTTTGAATTCCTCCTTCCCTGACAGTTTCATGGCTTGAAGACATCTTGAAATGACTCCTAGAAGGACTAGCATAGGTAGGCCCATGCAAGGGTGCTCTGCAGAGCACTTAGGTCCATGCAAGGGTGCTCTACAGAGCACTTAGGCCCACTTTGACCTGCGCTGGGTGAGATTGAGCGAATTCCACATAGGATTCTGGGAATATTCTTATCTTCTGGAGCCTTCTAGAGGATTCCCATGCTTATCATCTCCTATGAGCTTGAAAATGGATGAGGAATGAGTTAAGTAACCTCCTATCCTCTCATCCCTTCCTCCATGGAAACTAACTCTAAGTATGGAAGGCCATTAAATACCCTCATTCATGACAAAACCTCCTTCATCTTCCTATAAATTGAGCACTCATCTAAGTGATCAGGGGTTGGACTATGAGAATTTGTAAGGAGATATTGTTGGTGTGAGGATTGAGATTATAATCAAGTATTGTTATGCTGTCAGAGTGTTGTGATGTTGGTTGGAACCCAAGTTGGGAGAGTGACAATAGATTGGACTTCATGGTTGTAATTCTTCCTTCTACTTAATAAAGGTGTTTACACCTTTTTCCATATGCTTCTCTTGATATATGATGTTTATATGTGTGAATGTATTCGATTCCATTTACTTATAATCGATAGATCTCTTGCTTTGATTGGTTCTTTTTCTTTTGTTTATGCTTGCAGGTACTTTCTGAGCGAGTTAAGTTTGAGGAGGAGCGACAAGAGCCATACAAAGGAGACAAGGGAAAGCGAAAGAACAAGTAGGTCCCTTGTCTTATTTATCTTCTATAAAAAAAGGTTAAGTGCTTTAAATCTGTTGTTCTAGGTGTAGCTACCCACCCAGGGAAATTGTGTTTATCCGTAGATGCAAAATTCCTCATAACAAATTGGCAACTCCACTGGGGAATGATCATCGTTCTAGGTAGTTTACCTTCATCCTACTACACCCTCGTAGATTTTACTTGCTTCCATTGATCTTATTTCAGCCTTTTTGAAGTTTTTTTGTCAAAATTTGCACTAGAATGCCTACTTTAGGAATGTGTTGGAATCAGTGCACCCTTGGTCAGGGTACAGTGCATTGATTAGTGCACCCTTGGCTTAGAGACAATGTGCTGATCAGTGCACCCTTGGTTTAGAGACAGTGTATTTCAGCATACTGTCTCCCATTCAGACCTGTGCTGATCTACCTTAGGTCAAATTTCCACCTTTGGATTGGGTTTTTTCCAAAATTTCCTTTTGTTTCTGCTTGTTGAATGATCAATGAATGTTATGTCTCTGAAATGAACATTGTATTTCCTTTGCTAGCCCTACTTTGGCTTTGATTAATTAATGTTTCTTAAATGATTTCTTTGTTATTATTGATTCATTGTCAAAGTTGGAGTATAGTCAATTAATCTTGTTCAAAAGAAAGTGTTGTAAAAGTCTTCATTTCTTTCGAAAAGGAACTGTCTTAAAGTCTTCGTTCTTGAAAAAATATTGATTGATTGTATGTGCATTAGTTTCCTTTTGTTCATTTCAACATTAAGGGAATTGAAAAGAAAAAATTGCATTGTGCATATTGTAGTTTGTGAATGCTTGATAGGAATAGTTAGGGAAATTGCATTAGATGTTCTCTTTTCTCTTTGTCAAAGATCTGATTGCTATATCCCTTTCTAGCTAAGGTTTTCATTGTTCAAATTGAATGAAAAGAATTTTTATCATAATAGTTGCATTCTAGGAATTGCAAACATACATCATGCGGTGAACCTTGAAAGGAAAATTCTAAAGAAGATCAACTTAAAATTCATCTGAATTAACCTAATGGAGCATTGTAACTTAACACATAACATTTAGAGGTTCTAGGCTAGAGACATGTTCCGGCATCGTAAAACATAGCAACTGTCGCTAACTTGTCTGTGATACATCCCGAGTGTGATACCTCATTCCACGTACGTGAGTATATCGTAGCTCGTCCACGTACCTTCAAGTATATAATGCGGTGTTGCAATACATAAAGTATATGGGAATGCTCTCACTGTGCGGTTTCACATTAGACAACGCTAACATGGATTGGGCCTCCACGTACTTTCGGGTATATATGGGACGACTAAATTAGGTTTCTATGCATCCATAGTTAATCGAGTCAGCCACCTTGTATATTTTGATACACCAAACACAACATTCGGGGAGATTGCCTGCATGTATGTTAATTCCTTGGTTTACTGAGGCAGTATATTGTAGTTCACAGTTGCTTGGTAATCCTTTTGCCTAGATTATCCCTCTTTTGTTTTGTTATGTTATTTTGATTAAAATAAAATTAATTAACCGTGGATAACATCCTCCACTCTCACTCCTTAGTTGATATTAGGTTGAGACATATGGCAACAACTTCAGAGTCCACCGATCAAGGAATTACTTTTGATGGGAATTCTAGTCCTTTTCCTCCTTTCGGAAATATTGGTGCTCCTTATATGGCTACATTGTCCCTTCTGGGATTTACCATTGGCTTGCTAGTGGTTGTTTTCAACCTCCTTGGTTCAAAATGTCATGATTTCTCCGCAATCGAGTAATCCTCCAACTGGACAAAATCAACCTCCAGTTGATCTTAAAGTTGACCCTTTGCCTTCTTCCTCGGTTTTTTCTTCCTCCCCTTCTTCCTCTTTACCTGGTGAAAGTATTGACACTAGTAACCAGGTGGCTAAGAAGAAGAAGAAGAAGAAGAAGAAGAAGAAGATGAAGAAAATTCAGCAAGGGGGCAACCAAGCAACCATTGCTTTGAATGCAACTTCTGATGAGAAACCATCTGATAAGCCTCACAAAACTCGATATCCATGCAAAATTTGTACGGGAGACCATCTTATTTGAAATTGTATTGATATTCCTTAGATATTAGAAGAATGGTCTTCTCGTTCACATCATTCAGTGTCATTAACTTCTCGAGATCATGCTGGTGACACACCATCAACTAGTGGTAGTAAAGTTCATGGAAAGAAGGGTAAAGTTAAGTTTCCATGTAGGTTATGTCAAAGGAATCACCCCATTCACCTTTGTCTCTATCTAGATGAAGTGAAAAAAGTGTTGGATAACCATCCTGCTTCTCCGCAGCGACTTCCATCTAGTTACAGGAGACTATCCCTTAATCCTTCACTAGTTGATAAAGTGATTAACCAAAATCAACCATTAATGAAACCCACTCTCTCTGAGTGTGAATCCCATGAGTCTATACCTGACCCATCACAGGTCGAGGAAACAGTTGACTTGATTTCACCTTCAGTTAATCGTACCTTTCCCATAGAGAGTGAGTATGATACCACCTAGGTTCTTTTTGTTTCTTCAGATTCCAATGAGCTTGGGTGAAATCCTCCTGTTCAGTCAAGACAGGAGGAAAATCCTCCCGCTCTTGTAACTCAAGGGGGTAATACTCTCGTTTCTATGGTACCCCCTCCAACTAGTCTAGTCACTTCCTTTGATTGGAATCGACTGGCAGGATGTCATCTTCCTTCTTATGTGCCTTTCCAGATCATAGTACAGGTTTGTAATATGATTGTACCTAGCACTATTATAGATGAAGGTGCATCTGTGAGTATCCTTTCCTCAACTGCTTGGAAAGCGCTCAGTTCGCCACCACTTGTGCTTGTTACCCAGAATCTATTGGCTTTTAACAGAGGAACCAGTCAACCATTAGGGATCCTTCCTCAGTTGCCTATTACTTTGGGAGGAAATATTGTTTATCTCAATGTGATGGTAATCCCAGGCCCTTTAGATTACAATTTACTTCTTGGGTGTGACTATGTTTATGACATGGGAGCTATTGTTTCCACACTCTTTTGAGTGATGTGTTTCCCACATGAAGGCAAAATTGTCACCATTTACCAGCTTTCATTTCTCGGCCCAAATATGGCTTCCAGTCAACCATCTTGCCTAAATGGTCCTTTTGTCCCAATGGTATCTTCCCCACCACTAGTCAATTATGTGGTAACCTGTTCCATGCCTACATCAATTGACGATCAATTATGTGATGTTTTGCAGTATGTACTGGGGACATTGGAACTAGATCTCTCTAATGTTCTCCCATCTGATGAGAACCTCTTGGAAGTCATGACCTCTTATGGGTCATGATCAAGGAATATGAGGATAGTTCTTGGTCTTGTGCGTTAAAAAATGAAACAAAGGGTATGAGCATAGTTCCCTATCTTGTGTCAAGCTCGTTAAAAAATGAAACAAGGAAAATGAGGATAGTTCGTTGTCTTGTGTCAACCTCGTTAAAAAATGAAACAAGGAATATGAGGATAGTTCCTTGTCTTGTGTCAACCTCGTTAAAAAATGAAACAAAGGATCTGAGCATAGTTCTTTGTCTTGTGTAAAGCTCATTAAAAAATGAAACAAGGAATATGAGGATAGTTCTTTTACTGTGTCAACCTCATTTAAAAATGAAACAGGTCCCAGAGCATAGTTCATTGTCTTGTGTAAAGCTCATTAAAAAATGAAATAAGGAATTGGAGCATAGTTCCTTGTCTTGTGTCAAGCTCATTAAAAAATGAAATAAATCTGAGAAGAGTTCCTTGTCTTGTGTCAAGCTCATTAAAAAATGAAACAAGGTCCCCTGGAGAAAAGTTCCAACTCGAGTCTTTGATTAGATCTCGTAAAATCCCAGTCGAGTCTTTCACTTGATCTCATAAATGAACCTTCATTCCATCCACTTGATAGCCACAAGTAGTCTACCTAGGTGAATGTAATGAAGCTTGGGGGGCATGCACCTAGAATCAAGTCATCATGTTGGGGGCATGTAAACCAATCCAAGCATAGTTTTTTGTTTCAAGCTTGTGTAAACATGAAATTGAATCCAAGCATAGTTTTTCGTTTCAAGCTTGTGTAAAAATGAAACTGAATCCAAGCATAGTTTTTCGTTTCAAGCTTGTGTAAACATGAAACTGAATCCAAGCATAGTCCCCTATGGTTCAAGCTTGTGTAAAAAAGAACCCATCTCCATATTAACTCTCGTGATTTCCATTCTATCAGCCTCTTTCGCCATAAGAGCCTTGGTTTTTCTCCTTCCATCGTCACTATCTGCCTGGCCGATCATATGCTTTCACTTGGTTGTTTTACCCTTTTTGAGGAACATTTGCAATGAGTGGTCTTATTAGCCAACCTCTTCACATAAATCAACATGTTTTGAGAAGTTCCAGCATCAGCGGAACCATTTTCTATCTTAGACACCACTCATTCCTCAAAGTGGAATCCTCTATAAGCTCTTTTCAGACTCTCAAAATATGAAAAGATTGTTGAGCACTTGTCCTTTTCAGCTCATTAACGGATTGGAAACGACATCTACTCAGTATAAGTTTAACCCTTTTCCGGACTGAGATAGATTACTTACGAAAAAGGAATACGTTGATCAAACATGGTCAATAGGTTCTCTCTCGTATTATTTTACGCTTTTTTGGACTTGAGAGACAAATCTACAAAAAAGAACTTGTGGAGTTTTCTTTTTGTCCCTTTTTAAACTCTCTAAGCATGAAAAGGACCAAGTTATCATTTTTGTTAAACTCGTTAAAACATCAAATAGCAACAAACTTGTCCATCATGACAAGACCGCGTTTCACCTTCACTAGACTCATTAAAACATAACATGGTGATGGATTCATCCGAAGGGTGGAATTATACAACAAGCATATGTTATCCTCCTCAAGCTTGATAAAAATAAAGAGGTACTGGTTAGCAATGACTGGGGAAAATTGGAAAAAGGGGTAAACCACTTTATGTTAGCAAGTCGCTCTTGAACATGACGCTTTCACTTCATCTTTGTGACTACTTGGGTTGGGTTATATTCTTGATGGTTATCATACCATTGGTCTATCATACCATCCATTACTTTGTTTTGGGTCAATGCTACCAATCCATTTAGTGTCGCCGACATGTTCAAGAGAAGTAACTCAGTTTGAAATTCATCCTTTGCAATACTCATAAACCTTCATTTTCATGACCGCCATTCCTGAACTTTGTGTCATCAATCACATTTTGTCTCCAAAAATCATTACACTTGTTTCGTGTTGTTGATGTGGTATACATCAAGGCCCTCCTACGCAAGTCGCTTCTTTTCGACATCAACACATTATCCAAGAAGTTGACTTAGAAACACCCTTCCAGTACCTTGAGGCTTGCATACATCAATAACAGGTTTCTCGCTTCCTACGATAGGTTGAAATCATTGGCCTTCGACTAAAAGACTTTGTATGGTGTTCAACATCAAAAAATCCATTCGCACCATGAAGAATGTACTGCAGTACCTTGAGGATCATTATCATTATCGATGATTTCTCTCATGTCTGTTAACGGCTTACATCATTAGCTAGTAATTAGACGGTGTCTTCCCATGTTCAAATTTATATCACATATCCGAATGGTTAGACTTGTACTTGAGCGAACGATTGAACAAGATAGAAGGCCCCGGATCTAGTTTCATCCATCCAGGCTGCGATTTCAGGAAATGTACCAAATCATCCGTACAATGGCTTTACATTGATAGTCATCCTATCATGAATCTATATTTGTAGACGACTATCTATGTACTTGTAATGAAAGTTTATACGCTGAGCATGGATATGCCTTCCCTCAGCAATTCATAAGAAAAAATCAAAATATCATGATATTATGTATTGTAATCGATGCAGGTCACCATCCACTTGAGAACCTCCTCATCACATCGTAAAGCATATCACTCGACATTATTATTTTCAACTTCATGCTTTAGGGGGTAGCTATTACAGATCCATTTGGGCACATCACTCCCATCATTCATATCAATACCATTGGGGCTCTGTTGAAAATGGCAACAAGAAATGCTAAAAAAGAAATGCTATAAATAACATTGCTATAAATAGCATCTTAGGTACCAGTGTTGGATATAGAAACAAGGAATGAAAAATGGAAATGCTAAAATTAGCATTGCTATAAATAGTATTTTGGGATATATTCCAATTTTAGATAGTCCCTGAACGAAAATTGAGAAGTAAATTTTGAATTTGATCTTAGCATTTGTTTGTAAAATAATTAATTAATTCATCTTGAGTTAATTATTTGGAGAAAATAAAACATGAAGTCTATGTGAAGACATGCAACAGTTTCTCCATTGATTGAGGAAGTTATCCCTTGATTAAAAGAGATTAGGATGAGTTGTACTTTGAGTTGTAATTAGTTAGCTTAGTTAACTGAGTTAAGTCTAGTTAGATTAGTTCAAATAGTTTGTTGAACTAATTGTGAGTTCAGTTAGTTAATGCATACATGCATGTAACTACTACACTTCAGATAACTGAATATTCTCTCATAAATAACTCATGCATGTCAGTTTAGTCAGAGACTCAGTTGAGATCAGAGGAAGGGAAAATGCACTATCAGTTGGAGGATTTTTCCTATATAGGAAACTCATCCATGCAGAAGGAATTATCTCCTTCAGGACTGCACAGTTACTTTTGAGTTTAATGTGTTGTGTGAGAGGTAAATTCACACAGGTGGCAGCATTGGACCCAAGAGAAACTGCGCAAGGAAATAGGAGGCTTGGAGGGTAGAGGAGAAGGTCTGTGAGAAGCCTTTGACTGTCTATGAGAAGCAAAGGGATTGTACTGAGAGCAGGATAGCTTGTGAGCTAATGCTTTGTGGAATCCAGACATATTTCCACTTGTATGATAATACATAGATTAGGGTTTTTAGTTGAGGCTTTCCCCAGAGTATTCTTCTATGTTCATGTGTGATTGCTTTCTGATTCTCAATTATATGTGTTCTATTTGATCTTGCTCAAATTCGATTAAGCTTCTGCACGTTTGTTGTAGAAGTAGATCTTGTATTTTTCTTTAGTATATTGCATAATCTGTTGATCTACAATGAGAAAGTTCCACATGGTATTAGAGCAAAGGTGATCAAAGTGAAGAACAATATACAAAGAAGTTAGAAGTTCAAAGTTTCAAGTTCCTGATTATAGTATGTGAATTATTATCACGTCTCAAATTTCACCAATGGCGTTCAATGGTTTAAGACTCGAGTATGCCCTTGATGGTAGCTCGAATTATATAGCCTGGAAGGATCGCATGGAAGCAGTATTAGAGGACAATGATCTAAAGGACTTCATTGATCAAGAAGTCCCCAAGCCGAAAGCAGCTAATGCTACAGAATTGGTCAAATGGAAGAAATGTGTGGCTAGAGTGAGGAGAATCCTCCTGGAGAGAGTTCGAGACCACATTTTCTCGAGCCTCCATGGGAAGGAGACACCATTTTCAATGTTGAAAACATTGAAATACTATATTAGAACAGTAGCGATTAGAGGAATATGGCGCTGAAAGAAAAGCTTTCGAAAATCAAGTGTGAAAAGGGCGACACGATCTCTACATATCTGATGCAGGACCAACCTGCAAAACCAGGATCTCCATATTTTTATGCATATAAACATCCTCTCAGCTCTTTTTACCCAAATCAAAATCGCAATTACTGGAAAATTCACACTTTCCCTTTTATATGCAGAAGCTATCTTTCAGATTATGGTTATAAAACCATTTCACAATCAATCAATCTTTGTATATAAGAGTTTCCTCCTTCATGGCAAATTCAGAACTTCTGAAATCTTCAATCAAATCCAATGACTCAATTCATGCATATATGACTTGAACAAATGAAATAATGTGCCCATATTCCATTCGACATTATATTAATTGACCCAACCAGCACAAAACTCTGTATTTTTGACCCAATATCAATCATGTATATATTAGCAGATTAAATATTCAACTCGAATCTGTTCAAGAATAAATGCCCACCAGACACCTTGAATTCGCATTCATATAACCCAATACAACAATGGTACCACAACGAACCAAACAACGTATGAATTCAAAAATAATTGAATTTGATTAGAAGTTTATGCAGCACACAGTGAAAACCAGAATCATTATTGAAGCCGGTTGCCGAGTAAATGAGGATAGTGGTTTATGTGAAGTCCACGATTTCAAAACCTGCAGTTGGACTTCTGTCTACATGGATATATACCCATCAAAATTTTACAAAATCCTTTCACATCACTTCCACGCTATTGCAAAGAAGAATTGTTTAAATATACAGAAAGGCAAACTGAAGTCGTTGACTGGTTGAATGCTTAGCAATCAAAGGAGTGCTAATTAAAAATCTGTATTGATTTTTCCTTGGGCATCGATTCTTTCAGTCAACCTAACAACAATCCATTCAACTTTGAAATATGCGTTAAATACAATCAATCATCACAGCGAAGGATCGAAACTTGTATCGATTGCCACGGCAAAGAATCGATGCTCCAAATTTATATGGAATCCTTTACCCAACTTACAATCAACCATAGTTCTTCACAAAGTTTCAACACGCATTACCTTTGTTGTGTCTGGAAATTCGTGCCACTGTCAAGACTGATCAATACACCATCCAAATGCCTTTCAAATTTTTTCATCTCATGGTCTTTATCAGCCAACGTAGCTGCAGTTCCCCAATGTGTGAATCAAATTCACTCAGAGCTCTTTTCTTGAAGATGTTCCAGGCTTGCATAGGGCATTTATTCTTCTCCGGCACTTCTGCAAAACAAAACTCAACTCAACCTTTTATCATCCAGTTTACCACTCACTCGCTTTCACATCGACCTCTGTCAGCTATTGATTCCAGACAGTGCTTTTTACATACATCTAACTCCCTTCATTTGGGAATTTAACATGATTTCTGTATCACAACATCGATTCTTAGAAATAGATTTAAATTCTTGTATTAAAACAGAAACCCAATCATCTTCCATCACTACATTCCATCATTACTACAATATTGATATTAATAATACCAATTCCTTTAAACCGGTGCAGAGTCACAATACAAACCAATTACAACATCGATTATTCAAATCGATTTCCCATTACATTGCAAATTAACCATTCACACAAGATTTAATGTTCGATTCAATGTCTTATGTCTTCAATAGTTTTGCAATGAACTCATAAACAACGATTTCTCAACCAAATTATATAAAACGGGCATTCTTCATTTAAACCCAATTGCAGCAGATATATTCCACTCCAGAAATCAAATTACACAATTCTGAAACCACTTTTTACATTAACAATGAAAGCACTTACAGACTTTGTCTTTGCCGGATGTGCGACAGTGATGGCCTTACAATTGCTGAAGGCTTACAAGCCTTGGCTGCCCAAGCTTTACTTCTCCTTTCTATTCTACCCTATCTGCCTAATTGCCTTTGAGGCTTTGCTGAATTTATACAATTTTTAAAATGATCTAATTAAATGTTTTATCCCTTCAATTCCTCAAAAAACCCATAAATCTCTCAACATCCCTAAAAGATAGATTCTTATCCCTAAGACTTAGAAACTAATTCTAACTTAGGCTCCATCATTAATTCTAAATAATCTAGAAACTAATTTCTCTCATATTTACAAATTCTCACAAATGATTAATTAAAATATAATTAATCACTCAAAATAATATTAATATTTACATGAAATTTTAAAACATGAAACCCCCTAGCTTAGATAAAATACAATGTGTTTTTCGGAGCTGATGCTCCTGCATCAGACTCCCCATGTAAGAAAATTCATGACCACCTGGTCATAAGTCTGGATAATTATTTCCTCCTGGATCCCAAATTTTATTTTCCTTGCTTGTCAATTGCTTTACTGCTGTTGTTATCTGCTGTTGTCTTCCAGGTTTCCATATTTTGTGTTGTAGTGCTCCACTTGCTCTGCCTTCCAAGTCTGCTACTGTCTTCCTCTTGTTGTCTTTCCTTTTCTTTCTTATTGTCGTCTTTCTCTGGGATGGTTTTATCATTAACCTCCTTATCAACTCAATTTCTCTGTCCAGTATGTCCTCTGTTTGCTGATTGTTTCCATCTCTTGATTGTTGAACTCTCATTCTTTCTTGTTCTTCACTTGTTTTGATCGCTTCCTTTTCACCCTTACTGATATTTTGCACCTTTTCTGCTGCTGCTACATCTTCTTTTAGAACAATTTCTTGCCTCTGTTTTCTGCATCTGTCAATTTCTTCTTGATTATCATTTATGACAACTGCTTTGTCATCCTTCGTCAACAATCTCTCCTTAACATCCTTTAGTAGATGTTCTTCCTCTCCTTCTTTCATTTGGCTATCCACTTGTGCCAAATATGTTCCAGCGTCTGCAACAACATCTTCAATCATAAGACAATCATTATAATAAAAAAAATAAGGCCTCTGTACCTCTTTTCCCTTTAGCAACACTTCAGTATGTTGCGTTGATTTCTCTTCTTCTGTCAGCATATCAGTATGTTGATCCAAACTCAAAGAACTCTTGAGACTGTTAGCTAGTCTCCCCTTCTCATCAGCTATTTCAATGATGTCTTCCAGCATTTGTCCACTGTAGTGAACTAATTCTTTCCCAGCCTCTTTATCATATTCTACTTCAAAACTTTCATTTTCTGGAAGGTATTCTTTCACATCTTTGACAACTTCAAAAGACTGCCTATCTTCTTCCAAACCTGCAATCACACACAAATCATTAGTTTTAAAATCACAAGACCTTACGGTCTTATTTGATGCTTTAGTCATCAAGTCTTTGGGTTGCTTCGAATCATTCATATGATTCAACTCCTCTAGCTCTTCATCACTTTCAAAAAGTAATGGTCCACTCTCTGGGTAACATATCGAAACTTCAACATCTTCTTCAGCATCTTCATTTTGTTGTAGCTCAACTCTTTCGAGCTTCTCTATCCTCTGTCTGGCATCAATAACCTGTTCAAGTTCCCTTAGTTCCTTTATCAACTGCATATTCACCTGATGATTCCTCTTCTCTTGTAGCCTCTGCCACTTCAGCTTCTTTCTCATGACATAACCATGCTTCTGGTCTTCCTCATTTCTTTGCAACATCTCCATTAACACCTCAAGCTGAACTACTATCTCAGCCTTCTCCCTCTCATATTCCTCTTTGCTTAACTGTCTCTGTATGCCAATTGCCTTGGCATCCTTTTCCTTTTGTCTTCTGCTGTGGTTTATTTCAGAACCTCTATTACGACTGTCACTAGTCATCATCCTTTCCATCTCTATTAGTCCCTCACTCACTTTACTATGAGTTGCACTAAAGCCTCTTCAACAGCAAGTCCTCTCGTGCCGCCACTTACCTCACCAAGCTCTCCTCACTCAGTCTTTTGGTAAGCAATTGGTTCTCTATCTCTCGAACCTCCTTTGAGCACTTCTCTTTGCTCTTCCTGGGCTTCAACTCATCTGCATGTTCACAACTGTCCTCCTTATCCAATCTCTATTAGAATTCCTCAAGGTTCTGCCACATCTATGTTTTCACTAAGAAACTTTCACCAGTTTTCTTTATTTGTTAGCAATTCTAAACACATTGCCTTTTGGGAGTTGCAATAATACTTCAATGCAAAGACTACAATATTCTATTCTTAAAATCCAAATAAAACCATATCATCTTACCTCCAAGATCTCGTTCGATCTTGTCCTTCCATTCACCTACACTTCAATTAATTCCTGCAAATCTGTTTCAGCAAATCTTTATGCTTCCTCTGCACAATTTCTCGATATTCAACTACTGTCAATCATATTTTAGAATCTGATCCTCTTTTCCAATCCTCTGGCAAACTTCAGCTGTCAGTAATAATTCGCTCTTTGTTGAGTTTCTTCCACTCAGAAATCATTAACAGCTTCTTTCATTACTAACCCTTGATCTCCTTGGCTGAGATACTTCATTTCTGCAATCATCAATCCTCATTCCATTTCTTTGTCAGTAAAACTCAAATCAAAATTAAACAACACAATACCTGCACAATTCTTCATTCATTCAGCTGCATTCTGGTTGCTTGACTGTCAGATTAGAATCTGATCTCCTTTGCCTGCATGCACATCTGCTACTTCATAAATGATGTCATAATTTATCCCTGCACTTATTGCCTGTAATTTTTCAATCACTTATACAACTCATATCGAAGTTTACCAATCAAAACAGATTTCTATTCTGTTCGAATGCATAACGAAGACTTACTTCTCCACACAAAGTTTGATATAAATTCAAATTTAGTCTTCAACGTTTTTCAAGAACTTTCATTCAGAGCCAGGCTCTGATACCAAATGATGCAGGACCAACCTGCAAAACCAGGATCTCCATATTTTTATGCATATAAACATCTTCTCAGCTTTTTTTACCCAAATCAAAATCGCAATTACTGGCAAATTCACACTTTCCCTTTTATATGCAGAAGCTATCTTTCAGATTATGGTTATAAAACCATTTCACAATCAATCAATCTCTGTATATGAGAGTTTCCTCCTTCATGGCAAATTCAGAACTTCTGAAATCTTCAATCAAATCCAATGACTCAATTCATGCATATATGACTTGAACCCATGAAACAATGCGCCCATATTCCATTCGACATTATATTAATCGACCCAACCAGCACAAAACTCTGTATTTTCGACCCAATATCAATCATGTATATATTAGCAGATTAAATATTCAACTCGAATCTGTTCAAGAATAAACGCCCACCAGACACCTTGAATTCGCATTCATATAACCCAATACAACAATGGTCCCACAACGAACCAAACAGCGTATGAATTCAACATTAATTGAATTTGATTAGAAGTTTATGCAGCACACAGTGAAAACCAGAGTCACTATTGAAGCCGGTTGCCGAGTAAATGAGGATAGTGGTTTATGTGAAGTCCACGATTTCAAAACCTACAGTTGGACTTCTGTCTACATGGATATATAACCATCACAGTTTTACAAAATCCTTTCACATCACTTCCACACTATTGCAAAGCAGAATTGTTTAAATATACAGAAAGGCAAACTGAAGTCGTTGACTGGTTGAATGCTTAGCAATCAAAGGAGTGCTAATTAAAAATCTGTATTGATTTTTCCTTGGGCATCGATTCTTTCAGTCAACCTAACAACAATCCATTCAACTTTGAAATATGTGTTAAATACAATCAATCATCACAGCGAAGGATCGAAACTTGTATCGATTGCCACGACAAAGAATCGATGCTCCAAATTTATATGGAACCCTTTACCCAACTTACAATCAACCACAGTTCTTCACAAAGTTTCAACACACATTACCTTTGCTGTGTCTGGCAATTCGTGCCACTGTCAAGAATGATCAATACGCCCTCCAAATGCCTTTCAAAGTTGTTCATCTCATGGTCTTTATTGGCCAACGTAGTTGCAGTTCCCCAATGTGTGAATCAAATTCACTCAGCGCTCTTTTCTTGAAGATGTTCCAGGCTTGCGCAGGGCATTTATTCTTCTCCGACACTTCTGCAAAACAAAACTCAACTCAACCTTTTATCATCCAGCTTACCACTCACTCGCTTGCACATCGACCTCTGTCAGCTATTGATTCCAGACAGTGCTTTTTACATACATTTAACTCCCTTCATTTGGGAATTTAACATGATTTTTGTATCACAACATCGATTCTCAGAAATAGATTTAAATTCTTGTATTAAAACAGAAACCCAATCATCTTCCATCATCGCATTCCATCATTACCACAATATTGATATTAATAATACCAATTCCTTTAAACCGGTGCAGAGTCACAATACAAACCAATTACAACATCGATTATTCAAATCGATTTCCCATTACATTGCAAATTAACCATTCACACAAGATTTAATGTTCGATTCAATGTCTTATGTCTTCAATAGTTTTGCAATGAACTCATAAACAATGATTTCTCAACCAAATTATATAAAATGAGCATTCTTCATTTAAACCCAATTGCAGCAAATATATTCCACTCCAGAAATCAAATTACACAATTCTGAAACCACTTTTTACATTAACAATGAAAGCACTTACAGACTTTGTCTTTGCCGAATGTGCGACAGTGATGGCCTTACAATTGCCGAAGGCTTACAAGCCTTGGCTGCCCAAGCTTTACTTCTCCTTTCTATTCTACCCTATCTGCCTAATTTCCTTTGAGACTTTGCTGAATTTATACAATTTTTAAAGTGATCTAACTAAATGCTTTATCCCTTCAATTCCTCAACAAACCCCTAAATCTCTCAACATCCCTAAAAGATAGATTCTTATCCCTAAGACTTAGAAACTAATTCTAACTTAGGCTTCATCATTAATTCTAAATAATCTAGAAACTAATTTCTCTCATATTTACAAATTCTCACAAATGATTAATTAAAATATAATTAATCACTCAAAATAATATTAATATTTACATGAAATTTTAAAACATGAAGCCCCCTAGCTTAGATAAAATACAATATGTTTTTCGGAGATGATGCTCCTGCATCAATATCTGAACAAGCTCACCACCTGAAGGGATGAGCTTGGAAGTGTAGGGATCATGACAGCCGATGATGACATGGTGAGTCTTGCACTCCTCGGTCTTCCTAAGAGCTGGCATAGCTACCAAGACTTGGTAAATGGAAGAGAGAAACTGCCAGATTGGGAACGAATTTGGTCGGATCTGATGCAAGAGGAGATAATAAGAAGCACCAAAGATGGTTCTTCATCCAAGGAGGATGAAGAAAACTGCGCCTTAGTGAGTAAGGAAAAGAAAGGGGAGGAGAAGGATTCTCATCCCAAATTGAGTTCTTCCTATGGTGGGAAGAAGTTTGACAAATCAAAAGTATGATGCTTTCTTTGTGATGAGGTGGGCCATTTTGCTACAAATTGTCCACTGAAGAAATCTAAGATGGGATCCAAGGGTGGATTTGAAGGTGAGGCATTGGCCTCACAGTTCGAGTTAGATTTCACCCTCTTTGCATGCATGGTTTCATCCATGGTGGGATGTGGTTGGTTTCTTGACAGTGGAGCTTCATTCCAAATGACCGAAGATAAGAATTTGTTTAGTGCCTTGGAGGAGAAATATTTCCAGATACTCATATCAATGGGTAATGATGAAAATTATAGTGTCTCAGGAGTAGGCACAGTTGTTTTTCAGAGGGAGCATGGAGCTCGCATTACTCTGACTGATGTAAAGTATGTACCGGATCTGAAGAAGAATCTTGTGTCCATCGCTATGCTGGAAGACAAAGGCTATGATGTAGTCTTCAGTACGGGAAAGGTTTTCCTTAGACATGTCACCACGAGACAGGTGAAGCAGATTGGTTCATGAGTCAAGAACCTGTATGCTCTTGAGGTTCAAGATGCATGCAAATCCTTGAGGAGCAATTCAATTGTAGGAGACTTGGTGGTTGAGAGGGAGAGTACATTACCTCTCAACGTGCAGCACCCAAAGAAGTCTCATACAATTGTGGAGGAGCCACAATTGGTGAAGTAGCTTCAGGAGGTTGTGGAGCAGCCACAACTAGAGAAGCCGAGAGGAGACCGAGTGGAGGCATCCACTCATGCAGAGACCTCTAGTAGGGTGGAATTTCAAGCCAAGTGGGTAGAGGGATCACATGCATCCACACCTCCAGGTAGGAGGTGGGGCAATGTGGAGTGGCAGTCCCAAGAAGGCTGGAATAGGGGTAGGATCATTGAGGTACCCAACCTCTTTGATTAGACCATGTTATGGGAACCCTGATGAGGAGTAGCAGGACTGGATGAGTGGGTAGAGACAGATGCAGATGGAGCAGAAGAGAGAGCTATAATGCAGGAATCCCAAGACAGTGTAGAGCTAGTAGGATACAACAATGGGAGAGGCATAGGAGTGTTGCACCAGTGCAGGATGGCACAAAGAGGTGTGCAACGGTGTGAGATGCATGGAGTGTTGTAGCAGCTCAGAGGTCACAGAGGGAGCACTTGTTAGTGGTAAAGGAAGATTCAACATCAAAGGATGTTTCTAGCCCAATAGGGAGGTCAGTTGGGAGTTTCTTTTGTTTCTAGAGTTGCTGGAGCAATAACACTTGGGAGAAGTGTTGCATGTAGAACATTCCAAAGGTTCAGGATCAGGTTCGAGTTGAATGCCTTTCTTGTTGAGAGGTAGTGTTGAAAATGGCAACAAGAAATGCTAAAAATATAAATTTTATAAATAGCATTGCTATAAATAGTGTCTCAGGTACCAGTGTTGGATATAGCAACAAGGAATGAAAAATGGAAATGCTAAAAACAACATTGCTATAAATAGTATTTCGGGATAGATTCCAATTTTAGTTAGTCCCTGAACTAAAATTGAGAAGTAAAATTCGAAGTTGATCTTAACAGTTGTTTGTAAAATAATTAATTAATTCATCTTGAGTTAATTAGTTGGAGAAAATCAAACGTGAAGTCTATGTGAAGACATGCAACAGTTTCTCCATTGATTGAGGAAGTTATCCCTTGATTAAAGGAGATCATGATGAGTTGTACTTTGAGTTGTAATTAGTTAGCTTAGTTAACTAAGTTAAGTCCAGTTAGATTAGTTCAAATAGTTTGTTGAACTAATTGTGAGTTCAATTAGTTAATGCATGCATGCATGTAACTGCCGCACTTTAGATAATTGAATATTCTCTCATAGATAACTCATGCATGTCAGTTCAGTCAGAGACCCAGTTGAGATCAGAGGAAGGGATAGTGTACTATTAGTTGGAGGATTTTTCCTATATAGGAAACTCATCCATGCAGAAGGAATTATCTCCCTCAGGACTGCGTAGTTACTTCTTAATTTAATGTGTTGTGTGAGAGGTAAATTCACACAGGTGGCAGCATTGGACCCCAAGAGAAACTGCGTAAGGAAATAGGAGGCTTGGAGGGTAGGGGAGAAGGTTTGTGAGAAGCCTTTGACTGTCTATGAGCAGCAGAGGGATTGTACTGAGAGCAGGATAGCTTGTGAGCTAATGCTTTGTGTAATCCGGACATAGTTCCACTTGTATGATAATACAAAGGTCGAGGTTTTTAGCTGAGGCTTTCCCCAGAGTATTCTTATCTGTTCATGTGTGATTGCTTTCTGATTCTCAGTTATATGTGTTCTATTTGATCTTGCTAAAATTCAATTAAGCTTCTGCAAGTTTGTTGTAGAAGTAGATCTTGTATTTTACTTTATTATATTGCATAATTTGTTGATCTACAGTGGAAAAATTCTACAGGCTCATCAAACCCTAATTCAGTTGCTACATGCCCTAGAAAAGTCAACATTTTGAATGCCTCCTTCCCTGATAGTTTCATGGCTTGAAGACATCCTGAAATGACTCCTAGAAGGACCAGCATAGGTAGGCCCATATTAGGGTGCTCTGCAGAGCACTTAGGCCCATGAAAGGGTGATCTGTAGAGCACTTAGGCACACTTTGACCTGCGCTGGGCGAGATTGAGCGAATTCCACATAGTATTCTAGGAATATTCTTACCTTTTGGATCGTTCTAGAGGATTCCCACACTTATCATCTCCTATGAGCTCAAAAATGGACGAGGAATGAGTTAAGTAACCTCCTACCCTCTAATCCCTTCCTCCATGGAAACTAACCCTAAGTATGGAAGGCCATTCAATACCCTCATTTATGAAAAAACCTCCTCCATATTCCTATAAATTGAGCACTCACCTAAGTGATCAAGGGCTAGATTTTGAGAATTTTTAAGGAGATATTGTTGGTGTGAGGATTGAGATTATAAGCAAGTATTGTTATGTTGTCGGTGTGTTGTTTTATTGATGTGATGTTGGTTGGAACCCAAGCTGGGAGAGTGACAATGGATCGGACTTCATAGTTGTAATTCTTCCTTCTACTTAATAAAGTTGTTTAAACCTTTTTCCATATGTTTATCTTGATATATGATGTTTATATGTGTGAATGTATCTGATTCCATTCACTTATAGTCGATAGTATCTTGCTTTGATTGGTTCTCTGTCTTCTGTTTATGCTTGCAAGTACTTTCTGAGCGAGTTAAGTTCGAGGAGGAGTGACGGGAGCCATACAAAGGAGACAAAGGAAAGCGAAAGAACAAGTAGGTCCCTTGTCTTATTTATCTTCTATAGAAAAAGGTTAAGCGCTTTAAATCTATTGTTCTAGGTGTAGCTACCCACCTAGGGAAATTGTGTTTATCCATAGATGAAAAATTCCTCATAACACTTGACTGGGGGGTCTAAGGGCCAATGGGCCCCCGACGGGGGTTCAGGGGTAGTGCCCCTAAAGCTAAAAAATAGATGTAAAATTTCCTTGTAAAATGTTGTAATTTCATAGTCAATATGAGTCATTCATTGGGCAGATGATCTTATGGTAGAAGTTATGTTTAATTTAAGGTTTTTTTCCCTAGAAGGAAACCCCTTGCTATATATGAGGGAATTGTATTGCGACTGTGAAGATGTGTATTCTGAGCAAGAAAGAGAGAGGAGATTGTGTGAGAGTGAAGAGGAAATTACAATGGATTTATTGTAGGTTGTATCCCTTCATTTTGTTGGATAATATAAAAGGAAGGATTGGCTATTTCCCCATGGACATAGCCCAAATTGGGTGAGCCACGTATATCTATGTCTCTTTGGTTTTATGTGTTTTCTGAGTTTGTGTTTATGTACTATTTTAGTTTTCAATTGCTCTGTAATATATATAATTTTCTAATAGTGATCACTAGTGCAGAGAAGAGATGATGCTTCAACTCTAAAAACACCTTATGTTGGGATTCATAAAAAATAATTTGATTTTTTTCTCCACCCTTGGTGACTTGACTCAAATGCTAAGTGATATGAGAGAACCCCAACACGAAGTTGCAATAGAAATTGGAAAGACCCAAAAAGTTGCGGAGATCTGTTAAAGTGGTTGGGGCTGGCCAATCCCGAATAACTTGTATCTTGGCTAGGTCCACATGCACACCCTGCTCATCAATGATGTACCCCATATATTGAACCTAGGTCATACCAAAAGTGCATTTCTCTTGATTGAAACACTATTTGTGTTGTCACTGGTTTTGGAGGACTTTTCGAATATGGTGGAAGTGCTCTTCCCAACTCTGGATAAAGATCGAGATGTCATCCAAATACACTACCATGAATGAGTTGGTGAAGGGTTGCAAGATGTCATCCATCAAACTCATAAAGTTTGTGGGGGCATTCTTCAAACCAAAAGGAACGACCATCAATTCAAAAAGGTCCTCCTTGGATTTGAAGGAAGTCTTCCACACATCGGAGGGTTCAATTTGTACCTGGTGAAAATTAGACTTCAAGTCAATGTTGGTGAAATATTTGGCCCCCTTGAGCTAGTCCATAAGGTCACAATCCATGGGATTGGATACTTATTCCATATAATGACGTTATTCGTGCTTGATAGTCAATACAGAGTCTCTAGGTCCCATCCTTCTTTTGTACCAACATGATTGGGCACCCACAGGGTGATGAAATCAACCCGATGTGCCCTTTTGGCAAGAACTCTTGAATCTGCCTCTTGATTTCATCATTTCGCAGAACAAAGCATTGATAGATCAACCCATTGGGTAGAGACACACCCTGGTTTAGATCAATGGAGTAATTGACATGACAGTGTAGGGGTATTCTTATGGGTGAGGTGAAGATATCCTTGTACTCTTCCACAACATTTGCCATGTGTTTTTGTCATGTAGAGGAGCCTTATCTACAGGATGTGGATGTGGCAACAACCTTCTTCTTGCCTTGAGGGTGAATCATAAGGAAGACAAATTTCCCAGTCTGGGAAATTATCTTACTACATTGCTTCATACAGATCAAAGATATGGCGGTAGGCGACACTACCTCTGGTATCCTGTATAACGTATTTCCCAAATAAATAATAACAGTGTGAGACCTAGACTCATACAAAACATGACGCTTCCAAAAGTATTGTTAGCATAATAATTCATCACAAACTTCAAGAAGAGCAACATCACACAGTACCTCATATGTGAAGGGCTTGAGGCTATATGGAAGGTGACATTGTTGTCCGACATGGAGATCTCATCCTTGGTGAAGCCACCCGTTGGTGTACGGTTATGGTTGTGGTGTGTTCGGCAGGCCAAACCACTTCACAATCTCTACTGAAATGAGGTTCTTTTGGCATCCACTGTCGACAATGGGCTATAGCATAGAACCCTTCACCCACATATGTGAGTGGAAGAGCCACTCCCCCTCCTCTGTATCTTTTGGCTCAATTTTTTGGAGCTTGGTGGTGGCAATGGTGGCACTTGGCTTCGCATCAATAATATGCTTCACTTTGTCATTCCCTTTTCAAGTTTTGACTTAGAGTTTGAACTTGCATCTGATTCGGGAGCTTTCAGCTCGGCCACCAGTGATTGCTTGGCTCAACACTCACTTGTGTTGTGAGTGGGGCTCGTATGGAACTCACACCACTTCCCCATGTCCTCCTTTTTCTTCATGGTGTTGTTCTTTGCTTGCAGCTTCAGCGGGTTGTCCTGGGTTGCCCCACCTTGTCTTTTTCCTTTGTTCTGTGGTTTGGTGGCGACTTTCCCTTGCTTCGGATTCACAGATCCAAAGTCTCGCTTCTTCTATTTAAATTTATGTTCGATCTTGACATCGTATCGATATATGGCACCAAGAGAGGAGATTTCCAAGAACTCCATCTCGTCCTGGATGTAGTTTTGTAGACCGTCATGGTACTTGAGTACCAAATTCTGCTTATAATCCTTGATACCCAACTTCGTGCGAAGGGTATGAAAAATATTTGTGAACTTTGACACATCTTGGTCCCTTCCCTGTCACAACGTGGTCCACTTTATTTATTTATCGTCATAGCTCTCGATAGGGTAATATTGTTCCTTGATGGCATCTCATAAATAATTCCAAGTGGGTGCGACCTAAAAGAGTGAGGATTCCCTCTCGTCCTTCTATTCACAGTAGGTTTCCCACTAGTCCTTGACATGGGGGGTGACTTTAAGGAATGCAAAAGTAATATTTTCCCAATTGGAAAAGTCATGAAACAAAAAATATCCTTCCAATAGATTTAACCATCTATCTATGGAATTTTCATCTATCTGTCCTTAAAATATGGGAATGTCAAAGTTGACTTGTACCTTAAAGGGAGAGGTGCCTCCAGAGTGGCTACTAGATGAAGATGCATTACATGTGGGTAGACGCTGAAGGATCTAGGAAAATTTATCTGTTATCACATTCCTTTGTCACTTGAGGGCTTCCTCGAGCAATATTTTTAAAGGATCTCCTACTCCCTTGTCTTTATTTTCTTTTTCCATGGGAGGTCATCGGGGTTTGCGAGGTTGTTCTTGCAAAGATTCAACTAGTTCAATCCCAAACTCCTTATACCCTTACCTCATTAGGGATAGATAAAGAGAATAATGCTCTGATACCACTGATCCAAACTTATACAAGAACGCAACATAATACAAATACAAACATAAACACCAAGATGTAGTAGAAACAAAACTTCATTTCATTAATATCAAAGAATTGAATTATTCTTACATACATAATGGAAATAAACTAGCTTGAACGATGGAATCTTATCTTTGAGAAGAGATGTGGCAGTTGGTGAAACCTGGTATTGCACCAAGAGTGCTGCAACTCCCAAGAGCTCCTCAACTCTATTTATCAACCCGGGGTTCGTACAAACTTCGAGGTGACAGTGCTATATGCACAGTAGATGGGATTCTACTCATGCCACTTGCAACTAGGACGTCTGATCAATAATGCTCCAAGACAATTCCTCCTACTGAATTAGAATGAAATATAGCTAATGAAGGTGCAATTTAGAAGCTACCTCTAACTATGAAAAGGAAAATGTTATTAACTTCAACTTGCAAATTCTATAGAAACAATTCATGAAAAGGCAAGAGCTAAACTACTTGTAGAAATGAAACTACATTATCTTGCAATCATCCATCTAGTTATCAGATCTACTTGTAGAAAAGAAGCTAACCTACCAAACCATAATTCAAGATTCTATGTACCATCTAACTAGCTCACACTTGCATGTAAATCAATGTTCTATTTGTGCCAAATATGTGATAAGGAAACTAACATTATTCTATTTTTGTAGTGAAGAAAAAGGAGGGTTTTGACTGGCTTAGGAGATTCCCTTGACAATGAAGTCATAGCTGGGGGTCAACATATTTCTAAACTAAGTCCAAATTGTAGCAAGGATCAAAACTAGTGAAGAAACAGGCTACTATAGGTTTGTTATAGGAGGTTGTTATAGGTGCTCTATATTACTACAAGAAGGCTTGTAATGCTACAGGAGGGTTGTTGAGAAGATTTAAGAGGTGAAAATGATGGTTTAAAGGCATGGAAAGGTGGATGGAGGTTAGGTCAAATCAGTGAAGGGTGGCCAAAGCCCCTAGCCAAGCTCAAAGCCTTTTGAAGGCTTGTTTTGCACTAGGAGGGATGCTCTTGGTGACATTAGGAAAATGATCTCATGGAAAAAAAAAAATTGGGACAACACTTGGGGTTCACAAGAGAATGTGAGGGAGTCCAAGATGGAGGTGGTGAAGGTGACCTTGCCTTCATATCCAAACATCCCTACAATCATTACATGCATGCATCCATTTATCATTGACAAAAATGAAACAACTAGTAGTGGAAAAGATGAGTTGAATTTAAATTTTATCTAATCTATGCCAGAAATTTGATCTAATAAATAAACCAACTCCTAAGCTACAATAAGCACATGAAAAATAAGATAACTAACACAAATATTCTTCCAAAAAATCATAAACATAATGATTTTGGGTTGTGGTTGTAAATCCTTTTATTCATTCTCCCATGAGAGAGATGAGGTAGAGGCCGCAATCACATATTTTGATGGATTATTCTCTACTAAAATGCAAGAAACTAAGCAATAATCTGAAACTAAAAGAGATAAAAATACACAAGAGAGACCTAAGCTACTAGGTTGGGTCCAAACCCAAGAGCCTCAGCCCTTTGGAACTAACTTAGTGATGAATCAACAAGAAACTTCTCATTATCATTGAATAAAAGTCTAATACATCACATCATAGTCAAAATAACAATGCCAAGTTCTTGAGCTCAATATGTACCTAGATGAAAACAAAACTCGAATCCTAATGAGCTCTTCTACATGTTTATTTATACAAGAGGATAGCTACTAGCATATCCCTAGAAGATAGGAATATTTGTCTCCTACGACTCGAGAATGGTGGATATTGTTCCTCATTACTTGCACTTGCTTGGCTACCAATGACCTCGTTACTTTCACTTTCTTGGTTTCCATTGACCTCTTTACTTTCACTTTCTTGTCTGCCAATGACCTTGAGCTGATGAGAGAGAGAGTGTTGGGATCTTGGGTTGATTAAGGGATTTAAAGAGGTGGAGCACCCCCTAGGTTCTGTCTTTAAGGTCTACTCAGAGCCCTTGCATAGAAATCATCTAAAAAATTGCTCCATTTCTTGAAATTAAACCATATTAGGACACATTACATGAAAAACATATTTTATCCTTCTCACTAAGCATAATATAACAAAAAATGTAAATAAATGTGAGAAATAGATAGTTCTAAAGCTGGAGGATGGAATCATGACCCTTATAATGTACCTATTGATGAGCCTCGTGATCACCCCCCTACTGAAATTGTTGTTCATCCTCTAAGAAACTTAGTCATACATGTACATCTCTCTCATGGCCCTGGTGGCCTCCCTAGCATCCCAAGGATCCTCAGATGGTTTTCCCTCTTGAGGATAAAAACCCTCATTCTTCTCTATTTCTGTCCACTCCTTCTCTTGTACTTCATCTCTTCCATCTTGTAGGCCTATAAGAAAGGGTGGACTGAGCTTGAGTCCTATCCACCTGAATTTCAACCTTTGCATGATCCTCTTGCATAAGGTTGTTCTCTCCAAGGAATTCCTTAGCCTTTCAGGAGAGTGATATTCTCTGATCTATAGGTTGTGGGGTAAGGCATGCCATATTCTTTGGCATGCTTACAGGATTTCCATTCCCAACAATTTGAATGTGCCTTCAAAGTACATGATGGCTTATTCCTAGTTGGCAAGGTATTTAGGTGCTAAAATAACACCATTGGATATGATTACATGATTGCTAATGATAGCCATTGGGATCACTAGCTATTCCCTGGTATACAATGGTTCCTTTTCTTCCTTTTCCATTATTATTTTCACTTCTTCATATCTAGCCTCCTCAAGAGTCATTCAGGATGCTAAGGCCATCAGCTATGTATCCTCCAATCTTGCATTGGGATCCCAAAAATTCATATATGTCATAGTGAGGTTGTGTATGTAAAATTAAACCAATTTTTCTTTGTCTTCCATGTTAGCTTGGTTGTAAAATTAAATGAACTATTTTTAATCCTGAAAGAACATAGATCCATTCTGTGCCAAGGTTTTGATTTGGAATTGCAACCACTATTCTTTGAGAAAGAGAGCATAAGACTTTGATAGTTGTCTGCACTGCAATGCCTCCATGGAGAGTCTTTCCATGGTGGAAAGTTATGTTTCTTTCTCCTTCAGCCTCTTTTTCAACCTCATATTTTTTTTCCTATAGCTTCTCCTTCATTATAGACTCTCTCATTCTCAACTCACTTATTTATTTTCTCATTTCAAGGACCTTTTCTTACATGAGGCCTACATCCTCTACCTTCTTATTTTTATCATTTTTCATCCACTTGTGGGTTCTTCTTCTTTCTATCTCCAGCTCATAAAGAAGTGGAACTGCAAATTTTTAGGGAATAATCCTCCCTCCTTCAATTAGATTTTAGTACAAGATCATGCTAGGTTGTGGACTAGGTTCTTGGAGCTTTGGGAAGTCCTCAAATGTTCTTGGGGAGGTTGTTGCCTCCTGTAGATGTTGTGTCACATTCTACCCTTCTAATATCACATTCTGCTCCTCTAGAAACACATTTTGCCCCTCCCGTAACATACTTTGTCCCTCCTGTAGCATACTCTATCCCTCTTGTAGCTTCCCTTTTTCTTCTTGTTGGATGATTTTTGGTGTCTTGGATTGATTTAAGGAGGTTGATTTGGTGGTAGGCTTCCTCACATATGCTATAGGAGCCTTTTTTTTGGGTTTTGGAGAGGTGAACTCTTCAATTTTTGCTTTAGTTGATCCTACCTCCTCTTTCTTGCTTGGGGACTCCTCAATTGTGATGGGGACCTTTGTGGGAGTTTGTGGCCTCCCTTTCTTGATCCTGGTGCTTTTCCTGGTCTTAAAATATAGGGGGGCTTGCCTTTGTCTCTTTCTTTTAGGTTTGATTGGGGTGCCTAAGGTAGCTAAAGTTGCAACTACCTCATGTTCAGTGTTTCCTGGAGACAAGCTTGTTTTCTTTGGGGATATATATGTTTTTATGGTCTCAGTAGTCCTCTTAGGACTTAATGTTTCCTTTTCTTATTTCCCCCCCTCTTCTTTTTCATCTTCTGCTTCTCCTACCTCTGTCTTTATTTCTTTGTATTTAACCTTGTTGCCTCTTCCTCTTCTGTCTTTGCCCCTTCTTCTTCTTCCTCTGTTTTTCCCTCTCTTCCTACAACATTATATGTTTGGTTCTCTCCTAGTGTGAGGGCTTGCGTTTCTATGAATGTCTCTCTAGGCAGGTCTATGAATTTGGACCAAAGGATAGGGATTCTCAAATTGTGTCAGGCATCCACCACTATCATTTTGATGACACCATGGTGGGCTAGGTTTTGGTGCTTTCCCTCTCTTACCTTTTGACACATTTCCCTGATGAACTGAAGGAGGAAGTATGGCACACTAAGTCTTTAAGCAAGAGGAAAATCTGCCTTGAATTTGAGTTCATGAAGTAACCTAAATTGGTAAGCATATACCACACTCATTCTTCCCTCATAGGAGATGTACTTTAGAATATGGTAGGCCACCTTATCCCAAGGATAAGGTAGCCTTTCCCTCCTAACTCCATTCTTGTCCTCAAAAGGATTTTATTTGGCAATGAAGAAAGTCTTTTTAGCAGTGAAACCGGTGGCTTTATCTTCTATGCTCCACTTGATCCCTAGTGGTAGGGTTTTTTTGGAAAATGTAACTAGGTTTGGTCTTCATTAAATGTATTTGAGTCATCTTGTAATGTACTTTTCAAAAGAATAAAGAAAAGAATTATTATTATTATGACTTATTAAAGCATAGATTTCATGCTTGGGTCATCATGTTTCAGATCAAATTCCCCATTGCGAACTTCTAAGATTTATTCTAAGTTAATAAATTCATTGTACTTTTAAAGAGACCCTTCTTAGGCTTTTGAATCATGTAAAAAGGTTAAGTATTGAGTCAAATATGAATTATGTTTCCTCCACACCAAGTCAGCCTTAAGATGACCAAGCCAGCCTCAAAGAGGGATATTTGACCTCACCAAAGGACTATAAATGAAGCAGTTCAAATTCCATTTGAGGCACTCACTCACAAGCTAGTTTGATATCTCTTGAAGCTGGAAAAAGTGCAAAATAAAGGAAGGAAGAAAAGAAAGTGTGAGTTTTTTCTAGGAGAAGGAAGGGAAGAAGATTGAAGTTTTGGTGCATCTATCTCTCTCTCTCATGCCTTGGCTTGGAAGATCAAATTTCTCTTGATGATGTTGAGTGAGTTGTCATGTGTTGTTGCTGCCAGATAAAAGTATAGGTCGAAGTTGCTGGTGTCGGGTGTCGCTGCCTCAGGAATTTGTATTTGGCCAAGATCTAATTCCCTATGTGAATATCAAAGTCTTTCAGTGAAGATAGAAGTCTCCAAAGAAAGGTCGAAGTTGTTTGGTTGAAGAAAGTGTTGCTACTACTACTGTTGTTGCCAAATCAAGTAGGATTATCTGCAAGAGTGTTATAGACATTTTTGTGCCTTACAGCATTGAGCATGAAATGTCCATAATCCAAGGGATCCTAAGTCCCTAAACATGTTGTTCCTACCCCTAGAGGAACAAGGCTAACAAACCATAGCAATTCACAGAAGTTCTCCACCAGAAATTGCTCAAAAACAAGTCAATTCAGGATCAATTCAGAAGCTCCACTAGCTGTCTACGCTGAAATGCAAAGTCAACACTGGCTACCTGCACTGCAACGCAGGTAGAAGCAATACTAGGGTGCGC
Source organism: Pinus tabuliformis (assembly GCA_031772625.1). Classification (NCBI taxonomy): domain Eukaryota; kingdom Viridiplantae; phylum Streptophyta; class Pinopsida; order Pinales; family Pinaceae; genus Pinus; species Pinus tabuliformis. Next base: position 266,672,859 of record CM062807.1, read on the forward strand.
TGAGTGGGAATTGACAAATGGCAAGTTCATTCAACAAGGTGTCAAGACCCTGGAAGCTTCCAGAATCTTCCTCAATGACACTTGCCTCAGTGAATTCGACTAGTGATGAGTAAGAGGTTCTCAATCTCCAAGTGGAAACAAGAACTGACAGAGGGAGAGGACACTAGTCAGATCTCAATCTGACTCATCCTCTCTCCAAACATCTATATATGGATCTCTCCTCCATGAGATCTAGAGGCTGGAATTTTGTTATTGCAAAGAATTGCTGTTGGTTTGAGATTGGAATCATTGGGTGCTTAATGCTTTGAGGGAAGGTGAAGATAGGAATTTCATTTGCTGGTAAGGAGATGCTGGATTGGAGCCCTCTGGGTTGTATCTCTTCCTGAGCCTTGTTATTCATCAATAAAGCTATCTTGGTTTCTCCTATATACTGATGTATCTTTGATGCATGATTGCATTAGTATGTTTAGTTTATTTCTAATCCTGAACTAGTTATGAATATGAATCTATGTCTTGTGTAGTGTTCTCTTCTTGTGATCTTGCATAAACCTCTTGAAGCTGGGCGAGCGAGAAGGCAAGTAGCTGGGAACTCTCAAAGAGAAGAGAAACTGGATCGAGGGACAAATGGAAGACACCGGTTAGTCCATCCATCTCTCTTCATTCTTAATTCATAAAGGAAGAATACTAGAATAGTTGTCTCTGTTTGTTGCTAAGGCACTGTCACACCTTAGGTGGATAGGATCGTCCTGCATAGGCATTTTTCCCCACAAAAAATTGGCGACTCCGCTGGGGAGATCTGTCTAGTCATTTTATTTATGTTTCCATCATTGTTTGTTTCATAGACTCAACAGCAACAATCGAACTGCATATGCTATTCTCAGATGCAAAGTAGACAGCTGCTGCTTTGATCCAATCACTGGATTTGTTTATGATCTGAACAATGGACTCACAAATGATTTGATGATCCTTTTTGATAGATCTTAGCCCTTCCTCAAAGCATCCCTTTGATTGTACCTTGCTTGTTGCTTTTATTTGGCCTGAAACTGTAGATTAAATAGCAATCTGTGACCCAGAACCCAGTGAGAAACTCTCGTTTCTCCTTCAGTGCAGACCCTGTGAAGAGGTTCTGCATTTCAACGCAGGTCCCGTGAAGGCTACCTGCGCTGAATGTCAAAACCTCTGTGTTGAGGGTGCGTTGATCCAGTTAGGCCTTGTGAAGCTGGGGTTCTCTGCTCTGTTTTGCCCTGTTTTGATCTCTGTTTTTTGCAGCCTGTAACCAGCATAGGTACCTGTCTGATAACTCCTTTTCTCTGCTTAAATTCCGCCTCCTTTTGTACAAAAAGACTGTGAGTGTTTTTATGTGTTTGTGGCGTCATTTACAGTTTTCCTTTGCAAGAGTGAAATAGTCATCCTGTAGCCCTTGATTCAGATCTGTTGATTGTGATCTTAGGAGAGAGTTCATTGGCTGTTTACAGTTGATTATACATTTACTTTTGCTTTTGGTTTGAGTTTGTCTCTTTTAAGTGTCGAAACAAGTAGTCATTTCGAAAATTGTTAAGTATTGTAATCTCTTCTACCCTTTCTGATTTCGAAAAAGTAAACTTGTTTGTATTTGTCATTTAAAAGCAAATTCAAAGTTGTACAAAAAGCTTTCTTTTTAGGCATCAATATTAAGAAAGCGGAAAACAAACACCTGCATTGTGCATTTGCATCTTGATAGTTTGCATGCTTGATTTAGGAAAAGTGCATTAGAGTGTGCTGTTTGCTCTTTGAGAAAAGATGGTGTCTTTCTTTTCCCTTTGTAGCTAGGATTTTCATAGTTGAAAAGATATAAATCTTGCTTATCATCTTTAGACTGCATTTAGGAATTGTATCATACATCTCGTGGTGATCCAGAAAGGCAAACTTCTAAAAAGATCAACCTAAAATAAATTGAATGAACTTAACAACGCTTTGTAACTTAACGCACAACATAGAGGTCTAGGCTAGAGACGTGTTCCGGTGTCGTAAAGCCTGGTGAGTGTCGATCTCGCTGATGGTGGGTGATTCCTCCTGAGGGACGATAGCGCCAGTACGGATTGTGCTCCCACGTACCGTCGCGTATATATTGGGAGACCCCTATAGGCATAAAACCTTTATCCTTAGGAAGCCGTGTCGGCCACCCTACTGATCGCAATGCACTGAACACAACATTCAGGAAGATCGACCGCCCGTACCTTAAAAAGTATTCTACGGTTTTGCGAAAAGTTTGGCACACCCTCTACCTAGAACTCCAGAGCAGTTCCTTTTGGCCTTTTTTAGACTCTATAACGGAAAAATTCCATCCGAGAATTTGTCACTTCGGGCTCGTTAAAACATCGAAGGAGACTAGAGTCATCTTTAGCTTTTTCTCGACTCTTTAAAATTGAAAAAGCAAGTTGTGTCTAAAGCGTCGTTAAAATTTATTTTAAATGGAACAATCACCCCTTCTTCCTGCGTTGATCTTTAGGTTGAGAAAATGGAGCACACTAACCAAGGAATTCCCCTTGGTGGAAATCCTAGTCCCTTCTCCTCTTGGGGAGATGTTGGTGCGCCCCATATGGCCACATTGTCGCTTCCAGGACTGACAATTGGCTTGCCGGTCTGGCTCTTCTCAACCAATGTCGTTCAGAACACCACTATTCCTGAATAGTCGAATCAACAGTTAGACCAGTCCAGAGTTACCCACCAGCCTTCTACTTCATCTAATTCTTCCTCTCCTCCTTCCTCTTCTCTTGACGGAACTGGTAAAACAAAAAACCAAGTTCATAAGGAGAAGAAGGAAAAGAAGAAGAAAGAGAAGAAGAAGAAGGAGCCAAAAGCGACTGGGGGCAAACAAGTGGCGTCTGATAGAAATCCACACACAGCACTGACTAGGCCTAAATCGCCATGTGTCATATGCAAGGGAGACCACTTCCACAGAGATTGTCCCTGCATCCCTCGGATACTAAGGGACTGGTCTCCCCGTTTGCACAATTCGGTGGCGTCAACCTCTGATAGCCATGTTGACAGCTCACCGTCAACTAGTGAAAGTGAAGTCACAGGACAGAGAGGGAAAGCTAGATTCCCCTGCAAACTGTTTGAAGGCGACCATGCCATCCACCGTTGTCCCTTCTTAGACGAGGCTAAAAGATTTTTGGAAGATCGCCCGATTTTACGAGCGCAACTTCCTCCTGGATATCAAAAACTCCTGCCAAGTCCTTCACCAGTTGAGAACCCGGCTGGCCCACTCAGGTGGTCAGCCGAAGCACCTATCATTGAGGATGAACCGTCTGAATCCATACCTGACGAAAGTCAAAAGGTTGAGGCGGCAGTTGACCCGGTTTTGCCTTCAGAGGCTCCATCTTCGAATGATACCATCACGGAGGAGAATAAAGACGACACCGTCCAAATTCTCTTCATCAACACAGACTCTGACGAACAAGGGGGCAATTTGCCCATTCCTTTATCGCACGAAGGAACTCCATCAGAGTCATACCCGGCCGTCTATTCGGTCCCACCACCAAGCAACCTAGTTGTCTCGTTCGACTGGAACCAACTAGGCAGACCCCGTTTGCCAGCCAGCGTACCATTCAGGATTATCGTTCAAATATACAGAATGGTAATGGATGGCACCATCATTGATGAGGGGGCATCTGTGAGTATCCTTTCCTCTATTGCTTGGAAAGCGCTTGGTTCGCCAACGCTTTTGCCTGAAATGAGAAATATGACAGGCTTTGATAAAGGAACCAGTCGACCTTTAGGGATCCTCCCCAATGTGCCTATAACATTGAAAGGGAAGACCGTTCAAATGAACGTGATGGTCGTTCAGGGACCCTTGGATTATAACCTACTCCTTGGACGAGACTATATATATTGCATGGGAGCCATTGTCTCCTCACTCTTTAGAGTAATGTGTTTTCCGCACGAAGGAAGAGTGGTCAAGCTCGTGGACCAGCTTTCATTTCCCGGATCACGCTTCACAAATAGTCATATACCATCCCTAAATTGTCTCTTCATGCAAGAAATGTCTCAACCCACGGTCCGTCCTCCCGATGAGCGCGAGTAATCCGGAAGGATATGACTGGAACCCAGGGGGCATGCGTCCTGGTCTGCTTCGGCAGGAAAACTTCGGGTATAAGGTAGGTTTCCGCGGGAGAATATGACTAGTCTGTACCCCGCCCATGCTAGAAGAGGGTTATTCTAGAATAAGATTCTCTTGTCAAAGTTATGTGAGAGGGCGGGCGTCGTCACTCACCTTTGTCTATTTCGGTAGATATCGCCGAAGAAGTGTTTTGTTTGAAAGATTAACGAGACAATCTTTGGGTAACCTGAAAGAGGTAGGCCTCTCCCGGTAAAACAAATGTTTTATTGGACTAAGAAGGGGTAACCTTGAAATCATACTTTATGCCTGGGGGCATGCAAACCTTTTGGAGTGCAAGCAAGGGGCGGCTATTTATTTTTTAAATTTTTAGGTCCTTCCCTTTAAACCTGTAGGTCTAACCCTTTAAACTCGTAGGATTAGTTGTTTCCAAACTTGCATAAAGAAAGGATCCGGAGCAAAGCTTTGTGAGATGAAGCTCCATAAAAAATAGAATCTTAATGAGACATTCTTATCATATGACTGGGTAATCGAGCAGTTTTAGCACACAGTTCATGCTCGTTAAAAAATAAACGCAAGATCCGAGCAGTTTTAGCGCATAGTTCATGCTCGTTAAAAAATAAACATAAGATCGAGAAAATGTTTACACCCACGTTTAAGCTCGTTAACAAATGAACTATCCCGGTAAATAGCCACAGTGAATGTAATATCATCAGCCATTAAAGCCTTGGTCGTGTTTGCACCGTCACCTCCACTTTTCATTTGGCCGATCGTTCACCTCCATATGATTGTTTACCCATTTTGAGGAATAGCTGCGAAGAGTGATTTCACTAGCCATCCTTGTGACACTTCCGTGATTGGAAAATTCCAACCCGTACCTGGAATCAGCTGCTAACCCGTTTTATCACTCGTTCCTCAAAAGACGAGTCTTCTTTAAGCTCTTTTCATCTGACTCATAAAATATGAAAAGATTGCCGAGTTTTGGCCTTCCAGCTCGTTAAAGCGACCGGAAGAGCTATCCCTCCTCTAGATTTTAATCTTTTTGGACCTGAGGGATTATTGCACAAAAAGATCGAGCGCTTGTTTTGTTCGGCTCGTTAAAACTATCGAAAACTCATCCCTTCTGTATTGTTTTATACTTTTTCGGACTTAAGGGATTAGATGACGAAAAAGGACTTCCGGAGTTGACTTTACGTACCTTTTCAGACTCTCTAAAAATGAAAAGGACCGAGTTATCCTTGTCGTTAGACTCGTTAAATACATTAAATAGCGACAAACTTGTCTTTAGACGAGAACGAGTTTCACTATCGCTAGGCTCGTTAAAACATAGCAATGGGCTTGCCCGAAGGGAAAGTTATAGAACAAGCATATGTTATCCTCCTCAAGCTTGACAAAGATAAAGAGGTACTGGTCAGCAATGACTGGGGAAAAATTGGGAGAAACTCAAGAAAACTTTGATGGTAGCAAGTCGCTCTTGAACATGACACCTTTCCTCCGCACCACAATTGGGTTGGGTTGTTTCATTCACCGGTCACATCACCATGGTCTCGCCATACCATCCATATTTGGGGTAATGCTACCGATCCATCGCATAAGTTTCGCCATATGTTCAAGAGAAGTCGTTCAGAAAAGTCAACTGTGTCCCATCCACTGCCATACATTATCCTTCATCCTTTCATGACCGCCACCCTGAATCATATGTCATCAGATCGTTTTCACCTCCATCAAAATCATTTGCTCCGTTCCGTGTCACTGATGTGGGATTCATTAAGGCCCTCCTTTGATGGATCGCTTCTTGTCGACATCAGCTCAGTATCCAAGAAGTTGATCTAGGAACAACCCCCTCAGTACTTTGAAGCATGCATGCCTCAATGGCAAGTTTCTCACTTCCGGCGACAGGTATACATCAATGACCTTCGACCGAAAGATTTTGCGTGGTGTTCGACGCCAAGTCCTTTATTCACACCACGTGAATTGTACTGTAGTACCTTGAGGGTCATTATCATTATCGGTGATTCCTCTCGCGCTTGTTAACGGTTTACCTCATTGACCGGTAATCAAGCGATGTCTTTCCATGTTCAACTTCAGAACATTTCTCACATGGATCGACTTGTACTTAGAGTGAAGATCGAACGAGTTTGAAGACCCCGGATCTAGTTTCATCCATCCGGGCTGCGATATATATTCAGGAAAGATAAAGACATTGGCATGTACATCATTGCAGCAGATAATCATCCTACCCAAAGGATGATAATTTCATCAAAATTATCAGTCTACCATCAGACAATTGTCTGTTCTATGTACAGAAAAATGAATTTATAAAGCTGAGCATGGGAATGCCCGCCTCAGCTAGATCATGAAAGCAGTATGAAAAATAATGTATTGTATTGTATCTTATTACAGGTCTCCTCCCAGCAATGAATGAACTTCGGATCCTCCTGATAAAGCATTTCACCCGATAAACGGCCTCATACTTTAGGGGGCAACTGTTATAGACATTTTTGTGCCTTACAGCATTGAGCATGAAATGTCCATAATCCAAGGGATCCAAAGTCCCTAAACATGTTGTTCCTACCCCTAGAGGAACAAGGCTAACAAACCACAGCAATTCACAGAAGTTCTCCACCAGAAACTGCTAAAAAACAAGTCAATTCAGGATCAATTCAGAAGCTCCACTAGCTGTCTGCGCTGAAATGAAAAGTCAACACTGGCTACCTGCACTGCAACGCAGGTAGAAGCACTACCAGGGTGCGCTGAGCGGGAATTGACAAATGGCAAGTTCATTCAACAAGGTGTCAAGACCCTGGAAGCTTCCAGAATCTTCCTCAATGACACTTGCCTCAGTGAATTCGACTAGTGATGAGTAAGAGGTTCTCAATCTCCAAGTGGAAAAAAGAACTGACAGAGGGAGAGGACACTAGTCAGATCTCAAGCTAACTCATCCTCTCTCCAAACATCTATATATGGATCTCTCCTCCATGAGATCTAGAGGCTGGAATTTTGTTATTGCAAAGAATTGTTGTTGGTTTGAGATTGGAATCATTGGGTGCTTAATGCTTTGAGGGAAGGTGAAGATAGGAATTTCATTTGCTGGGAAGGAGATGCTGGATTGGAGCCCTCTGGGTTGTATCTCTTCTTGAACCTTGTTATTCATCAATAAAGCTATCTTGGTTTCTCCTATATACTGATGTATCTTTGATGTATGATTGCATTAGTATGTTTAGTTTATTTCTAATCCTGAACTAGTTATGAATATGAATCTATGTCTTGTGTAGTGTTCTCTTCTTGTGATCTTGCAGAAACCTCTTGAAGCTGGGCGAGCGAGAAGGCAAGTAGATGGGAACTCTCAAAGAGAAGAGAAACCGGATCGAGGGACAAACGGAAGACACCAGTTAGTCCATCCATCTCTCTTCATTCTTAATTCATAAAGGAAGAATACTAGAATAGTTGTCTCTGTTTGTTGCTAAGGCACTGTCACACCTTAGGTGGATAGGATCGTCCTGCATAGGCATTTTTCCCCACAACAAAGAGAAGAGGAATTTGGAATCGGTGTGGAGGAAAATTTGTGTCAAGGTCTAGAGTCTTGGAATATCTTCGGAAAACTATGGAAGGAATAATTACTAATTGGGTTTTTGAATATCAAAGTCTTTCAGTGAATATAGAAGTCTCCAAAGCTAGGTCAAAGTTGCTCAGTTGAAGAAAGTGTTGCTACTGCTACTGTTGTTGCCAAATCAAGTAGGATTATCTGCAAGAGAAGAGGAATTTATACTTGGTGTGGAGGAAAATTTGTGTCAAGGTCTAGAGTCTTGGAATATCTCCAGAAAACCATGGAAGGAAGAATTACTAATTAGGCTTTCCTCTAGAGAGGGGTTTTTCCCTGTCTGTGAGCCTATATCTGGTATCCTTTGTTTTATGTGCTACTTCTTTGGTAATTGATTGATGAACTAAAAGAAATAAGATATAAATAAACCTAATAATAAGTCAATAATATCACAAGTAATTGTCAAGTATAAGAAAATATTTCTTCCTTTCTGATTTTCTAACACGGTATCAGAGCTATTATGAAGAAAGAAGGAAAAGGCAGCCTCAAGCACTTGATCAAGGAATCATCCAAAAGGATTATTCAAGGGAAGAAGTCTACTATCTTCAAGGAAAAATTCTAACAAAAATAAGGGAGAGAACAAACTTGAAGGATCCTCTAACTACAGGTCTTGGAATAGGAGGATTGACCTCATCCTAGAAAAGAACAAGGTTCTAGACTTGGTCAAAGGAATATTAAAGAAGCCTACAAATGACTCCATTGATGTTGATAAAGTGAAGTTCAGAGAATTAGAATTAGTTGCCATGACCCTAATGGTGGAAGGAATAAAGGACAACCTTGTCCCATTTATAGCCAACATTAATCATGCTCAAGAAATGTATGAGGCCCTATCAAATTTATTCACTATTAAGAACATTGGTCAAGTAGCAAGCTTGAAGAATGAACTAAGGACCACAAAGATGATTAAATAAGACACAATGGCCTCCTTCTTTACGAAGATAGTAAGAATAAGAGATGATCTTTTGGGAATTTATGAAACTGTTCCAAGCAAAGAACTTGCGATCACTACTCTATTAGGATTGCCACCTACTTAGGGTGCATTTGTTGTAGGACTTAACAGTTGGAAGGAAGCTCCCACTTTTGAAGAACTATGGACTACCTGTAGTTAAGAAGAATTAAGGATCTCACTAGTTGCTAATCCTGAAGGAGTTTCAAATGCCTACACTGCTCAACACAAAGGAAATAAATCAAAAGGACCAAGAAAGAAAGCATATATGTCTAAGGTAGAATGCTATCATTGTCATTAGAAGGGTCACTACAGGAGTGACTATCACGACAATCCAAATAATAAGAAGAGAGATAGAGATCAAGCTAACATTGTTGAAGAACAATATCCAAAGAAAACCAAACCCGAAGTATCTGACATAAGGGACTTACACTAGAAGTCCTTTTCTTGTAATCTTAGATATCCTATTTTGTAGTTTTTATTCTTTAGAATTTATAGGTTTTTAACATGTTTTTTGGAAAAGGAATTCTTTTTGTTTTTATAATTTTATAGGTATCCCTCAAGCTTTGAAGGAAGCTCCCAACATCTCCCAAAGATAAGTATCTCATTTCCTTTCAGTTTTTTGGTTTCATGTACTTATTTAAGTTTTGATTGTATCAATTACTAATCACCATTCTCCCTCTATTGTCTTGATTAGCAAAACATATACTATATCCTCAAGGAAGAGAGCCACCCAAGATAAGGTTTGTCAAGAAACAAAGGCATGCCTTAAACTACAAAACATTGATTTATTTATAATAAATGTTTATTCATTTGACAATCTATTACTAGCATTGTTATGTCTAGCTATATTGAATCATAATGATTCTTGTTTTGGGTAATTCGTCACTTAATAAATCTACCCCCTCATATTCTTAATTGATTTTATAGAACCTTAGATAGATTCTCTGGAAAAACCCTAACCTAAGGGTATGCTAATGTGAATATATGAAACTTTGAAACCCTAAAGTGCTTAGGCTTATTGAGAAATTCTATTTGAACTTTTTATTGATGATGTCATGTTCGAGATTTTGGTATGATCAAGAAAACCACACTTGTTAGGGTTGAATGATAAATTCTAAAATCCAAACCTTTGAAGTATTGATAATTTTGGGTTTTGTGTGTTCTTATATTGAAACCCTAACTCATTAGGGTTTGGTGGAATGTGTAAGAAAGACCCTTATAATGTCTTATAAATGATTTCCTTTGAATGTGTGTTAGTCTGATTAAACCCTAGTCTAATCAAGTTTGTTGTATGTCTAACTCTTATTGATATTTGTGAAGTTGGGTTTGACTAACACATGATATGAAATGGATATATGATGAAGTCCTATATATATGAGTTGACTTATTTGTCGATGGTCATGAAGCATAGGGTTTGGAACTAAGCCCTAGTTAAAGTTTTTTTTCTCTAGGATGATGGTATTTGTGAAATTCTAGGGTTTTGGAGCTAAACCTTAGTAGAAGAGAAAATCTCTGATGTATGATGACAATGTGATAATTTGAGATTTTTGTAAGATTGTTGAAATCTTATTTTTAGTTGTTATTTATGTTTGATTGAAAATTCTAGGGTTTGCAACTAACCCTAGTGGAAGGTGGTCATGTTGATGATTGAGTTGTGATTGGTTTTGATTGATTAATTCTCATGTATGAAATTTAGGATTTGTATGAAACCCTAGTGGAAAGTATAACATATTAATTCTGAAAGTTGTTAGATTCCTTGTAGATATATATTTGTTTGAATTGTTTCTAGGGTTTTCTATGTGTTGTAGTAAGGTATGTCATAGCTTTGAAAGAAACATTGAAACCCTAGATGTAATGAAAGTTGTTATGAAGTAGTCTAGGGGTTATGACAAAGTCCCTGGCAAGGTGTTGAAGAGTATGTGTCTCTTCTTTACAAGTAAGTTTGGGTATTTGATATATAAGGTTGAAATTCATCCATAATTCTGATATGGCTAACTTCATGCTTCTAGACATTTGGTTGTACTTGCTATCTAAGTTGTGTAGGTACACAATCTTCAATATGGTGAAGATGTTTGTTGATAAGCATGATGTGAATAGTGATGGAAATGATAACTCTGATGAAATGGTTGGATGCCACAAAATATTTTTCGATGTCAAAGTAAATAAGTTGATCTGCATAGATTAAGAGGGAGCCTGGATAAAGGAAAGCTTCCTGGTTGATAGGGAGGGAATAACATAGTTTTGATTGGAGAATGCATTTGGGAAGATATGTTGCTAAATATAAATTAGGAAAGGAAAGTGAATATTTTGTCAAGGATTTGGTTGACAGTCCTACTATGATGAGGAGAAACATTAGTTCTCTGGAAGACCCCGGAGGTTTGTATTTGATTATGTAGATGTGAAAGTATATTATTGATTGGGTTTGTGTTTGTACAGGTGAATCTCTCGAAGGTTTTGATAGTAATGTTGGTTACCAATCAGTTTGATTGGGAGAGATTGGTTATCCTTGATTTGCTGGATCAAGGAGTGTTGAGGCTTTGTGAGTTACGCATTTCCAGGGAGGAGATTTGGATGACACCTTGTCTTGATGTCTAGGTCCCGAAGTTGGAGAGGTGGTGCTGATTATAGAGCTTTGTTTTGGATACTCACCTAGATCCCTGGGTTGATGGTTAGTAAGTAAGCCTGATGGTACATAGAGAGGCTAAAATCTTGAGTCCATCTTAGTCCTACTTAGATAGATTTCCCTGGTCAGGAATCTAGTCCATGGAATTACGATGCCTAAAGTTCTTCATGGTTCATATAGTTGAGATCTTCCTTGTACTTATATATGATGAATACCTCCCTAATTAAGAGGGAGTGTTGGAAAATGTAACTAGGTTCGGTCTTCATTAAATGTATTTGAGTCATCTTGTAATGTACTTGTCAAAATAATAAATAAAATTATTATTATTATTATTATTATTATTATGACTTATTAAAGCATGGGTTTCATGCTTGGGTCATCATGTTTTAGGTCAAAGTCCCCATTGAGGACTTCTAGAATTTACTCTCAGTTAATAAAGTCATTGTACTTTTAAAGAGACCTTTCTTGAGCTTTTGAATCATGTAAAAAGGTTAATTATTGATTCAAATATGAATTATGTTTCCTCCACACCAAATCGGCCTTAGATGATCAAGTTGGCCTCAAAGATGGCTATTCGACCTCACCAAAGGACTATAAATTAAGTAGTTTGAATTCCATTTGAAGCACTCAATCACAAGTTAGTTCGATACCTATTGAAGCTGGAAAAAGTGAAAAATAGAGGAAGGAAAAAAATGAAGTGTGAGTTTGGTATAGGAGAAGGAAGGGAAGAATATCAAAGTTTTGGTGCATCTCTCTCTCTCTCTCCCGTGCCTTGGTTTGGAAGATCAAAATTCTCTTATTTATGTCATAGCCAGTTGTTGTGTGTTGTTTCTACCAAATTAAAGTATAGGTCGAATTTGTTGGTGTTGGGTGTTGCTACCTCAGGAAGTTGTATTGGGTTGAGTTCGAAGTTCCTATGTGAAGATCGAAGTCTTTCAGTGGAGATTGAAGTATCCAAAGGAAAGTTGAATTTGTTGGGTTGAAGAAAGTGTTGCTACTACTGCTGTTGTTTCTAGGTCAAGTAGGATCTTCTGCAAGAGAAGAAGAAGTTTGACTTGGGGTGGAGATTTTTTTTTTCAAGGTCTAGAGTCTTGGATATCCTTGAAAAACTATTGAAGGAAGAATTATTGACAGGATTTTCCCCTAGAAAGGGGATTTTCCTTGGTTGTGAGCCTACATCTGGTGTCCTTTATTTTATGTGTTATTTATTTGGGAATTTCTTGATGAAATAAAAGAAAAAAGATATAAAGAAACCTAATAAGAAGTCAAGAACATCACAAGTAATTATCAAGTATAAGAAAATCTTTTTGCGTTTCTAGTTTTCTAATAGATATTATTCTGCTAATTATTTCATGGTTGAGAGAGATACCCAACCCCCTCACAACAATGGTGGAATTGTCCTTTGTTTGGGAATTCAAAGCCATGGAAAATTCAAGATCGAGGTCATCATCATAGCCTTTCAGTAACTCGAAGAATCCTAGCAATTGGTGTCTTCTAAAAATGTCTACCACATGAGTGTGTAGGTGGATTCTCTTAGTATCTAAGGGCTCCCTCTTATTAAATCCTCCCCCCAAATATTCTTTATGCCCTTAATTAAGTGAGGGATAGATGCTTCTTCTATATATTTAGTGTTTAATTCAGTGGAATTAGTGAGTCAAAAAATCCTTATCGTTAACAATTGCCTATGTTTCAATCACTATACTGCTAAAAAAAGACCCTTTAATTCCATAATTATATTGCCACTGTCTATATAATTTCTGTAGAATTTTCATGCAGTTTGATGGATGGATGAAGGTCATCACCATACCCTTTCAGTAACTTGAAGAATCATATCCATTGGTGTCTTCTAAAAATGTCTGCCACAAGAGTTTGTAGGTGGATTCTCTTAGTATATGAGGGCTCCCTCCTGTTAAATCCTCCCCCAAAATCTCTTTTATGTCCTTAATTAAGTGAGGGAGAGATTCTTTTTCTATAGATTCATTGTTTAATTTAGTGGCATCACCAAAACTCCTTATCAATAACAATTTCCTATGTTTCAATCACTATACTGCTAAAAAAAAGACCCTTTAATTGCATAATTATATTTCCACTATCTGTAGAATTTGAGTAGAATTTGCATGCAGTTTGATGGATGGATGAGGGAGATGGTGATACTTCTTTTCAAGTAGTCTGGGATGAATATGGTAATTTAGAAGTCAATTCAAATCTCTGTGGCCCTTTTTCACCTTCTCAATCTTCCTGTAGTAGTCTCTCGGACCTCCTATAGAAATTGTAAGTCTTCCTATAGCTCCTTTCTGTTGTAATTGTAGAACAGGGCTCAAAACGCCTCAGTGGCACACTAAGCTTGTCCTCTCCCTAACTATTTTTGAAATGAGCGAGTATGCAAAAGAAACTAAGCCCAAGTACATAATATGTCATTTTTGAGTTGAGGCTTGGAGCGCTGTGGTGACCTGGCATCACACAAGGTTTCCTCTTTTGGACCGTTGTCCCCACTATGAGTAATTATTTCTCCTTCCCTTGTAATCACCACCCACTATTTATGATCCCAAATTAGTCGATGTGACATCTCCACATTGCATGAGTGGTTACCATCACTTTTAGTTCACTAGCTGAGGGTGGCCAAGTTAACTGGCCACCTCAAGCTTATTAAAACATCCCCTCTTGACATTTATACATTTTTGTTATTCACACATATGAAGGAGGTAAGATTTTTCCATACCTGTGCCTACCTCATGATCGAACTACTACAGGGATTTTCATGTTGGAGCTAGACCATATCATTGGCATCAAGGGAGTTGACTTGCTGGCTTATTTCCTGTGTATTTCTTCATTTCTCCTCATGATGCTTGATTGTTGTGTTTGCTATGTGTGTGCAGGTACCTTGTTGATGTCCAAGTTGTTGTTGTTTGTGGAAAGTCTTCCTGGGAGTGATATGACTTCTTCAACGTTATCTCATTAGTTTCCATCTTCCTCTTTGATGAGAAAAAACAATATTAGTGCTTTCTGCGATGTGTGCACAGGCTGCTACAGTAAGAGGTTTTCTTCATGTAGGATTCCTTTCCTTTTCCTCTAGGGTATTCAATATACATGGGGGTGATGAGAGAAATTGTAACAATTCCTGAGGACAATACTAGGATCATGAGGGAGAAATGTGGACTTGTAGAAATGAAGATGATGGCTTCTGTGTTTTTATAAAAAAAATTAAAATGTAGGACAAAGTGGAGAATCTGAGTGAATCGTTTTTTGAAGTGAGATGAATGAGTGATGGATGGATGGTGGACAATAATGGGGGATACTTATTCATCATTTTAAAATTCATAAGGTTCTTTTGGGTTGTCTTAGTCCTCAAATATCCCTCCTATAGATTTTCAAAACCCTCTTGTAGCACCAGAAGACCTTCTTATAGAAATTACAGGTCCTTCTTGTAGCAGTCCAATGAGGAGGTGAAACTTCAAGTTCAAGATAATGGTATGGTGGAGAGAGGTGATCACATGAGTTGAGATTATGGATAGGAAGGGATGGATGGAATAATGTAGGAAATCTTGAAAATTTTGGCCCTATGGCCATGAAATCTGCCACTGTGTATAATCCTGCAAAATGGAAAACAAAGTTAGCAGATATGGTAAAACTCTTTCCTTGTGTTTTCTCTTTTATTTTTCTTTTTTCTTGAGACACAAAGGCTACCTAAGAGGAAGTTTTCAACCCGCATGCCTGCACTAGGTTCCTCAAGAGAGGTTTTCACGTAGGGATATTATTTACTTTTTCTTCTCTTTTTTTCTCCTGGGTTGCCTTAGAGAGGTTTTCAACCTAGGAGTTGGCCTCAGATGTCTCATATAGGTTTTCATCCAAGCCTTTTATTTTTTCTCTCTTTTTTTCTTTTACAAAAATATCTAAAAGTGTTGTGGACTAGAAGCTATGACACTCCCAATCACATTGACTTCTCTGTTGATTGTACTAATGAATTATGCCTTAGACATAGGTTTCTTATATAACTTCAACCTATAACCATTGACAAGCAAGGGAACCCCTTCTTCATCAATTGTTCTAATTTGGACAACTCCATTGTCATGACATTTTTTTACCAGGAATGGGCCTAACCAAATTGTAATAAGTTTTCCTTTAAAATGTTTGAACCTAGAATCATATAACAAGGCCGAATCCCCTTCTTGAAAAACCTTTTCCTTGATATGCCTATCATGTCAGACCTTCCTTTTAAATTGTATAACTTCAGTGTGTAGGAGGGCCTGCATTCTAAACTCATCCAAGCCATTCAATTGAAGCAACCTTTCTTGCTGTGCTCTGGTGACATCTAAGTCCAATTGGGCTACCATTCTCAAAGTGTTATACTCAAACTCAATAGAAAGCAGAGCTTTCTTCCCATAAACCAAATCATATGGAGTGAATCTAGTAGTTGTGTTCCAAGTGGTGTTATAGGCACAAGTGGCCTCCACTAATTTGTTTTCCCAATTTCTCCTATTGTTGCTCACAACCTTGGTGAGGATGCTCTCTAATTCCTTATTTGTAACCTCTACTTGCCCATTTTCTTGAGGGTGATAGGAAGTAGATGTTTTGTGTTTGATATTATGTTTCTTCAAGAGATTCTCAATCAAATGTGATGTGAATTGAGCCCCTTGATCGGTGACTATCTACCTTGGATACCCAAACTTGTATAAAATATTTTCCCTTAAGAATTCAACCACTTTCTCCTCCGTTTCTGCTTTGACAACCTTTGTATTGACCCATTTTGTCAAGTAATCGTTGCACACAATGATGTACTTTTTCTGCCCTGATGGTGGATCAATTTTCTTAATGAAATCCATGCCCCACTTTTCAAATGGCTCTAAGGACACTTGAGGTTGTAGAGGCATTTAATCCCTGGGTGTGGGTTTCCCCATCCTTTGGCACTGATCACATTTGGTAGTATATCTTCTTGCATCTGTATGGAGAGTGGGCCAATGGTAGCCAGCTTGTAAGGCTTTGAAATTTGTTCTCTTGGTAGAAAAATGACCCCCATAAGGCCCATCATGGTATGCTGAGAGGATGTCAAAGACCTCCTCTTCCCTGACACATCTCCTTAAAATATGATCTGGTCCTAGTTTGAAAAGGTTGTCCCCAATCCAAGTGAAAGGGTCACTTTTCCTTACAATTCTACTCTTCTCCCTAGATGACAGATTTGGAGGAATCTCCCAGCAACTAGGTAGTTGGATATGTCAGCAGACCAGGGGGAGAGCAATGAGATAACAGATAGGTGATCATTAGGAAGTTGATCATCGACCATCCCTTCATCACCTATAGGCAAAGTAAATCTAGATAAAAAATATGCAACTACATTTTCTTTTCTTGGCTTGTCAATGATAGTCAAATCAAATTGTTGTAACAATAACAACCATCTAATGATCCTAGCATTCACATTAGGCTTATTCATCAAATATTTAATAGTTGCATGATAAATATGCACAAAATTTTGGTACCCAATGAACAAATCAAATTGTTTCAACAATAAAAACCATCTAATGATCCTATCATTCACATCAGGCTTGTTCATCAAATATTTAATAGTTTCATGATCAATATGCACAAAAGTTTGGTATCTAGTGATATAGTGCCTGAATTTGTTTGAGTGTACAACAACTAAGAGTTCCTTTTCAGTGACATTGTAGTTCAGTTTAGCCTTAGACAAATTTTTACTAATGAAACAAATGGCATAGGGTAACTTATCATATATTTTTCCCCAAGGCTTCCCCCACAACTTTTTCTAATGCATCAGGATGGATATGGAAAGGAAAATTCCAATTGGGACCCCTAAGTATGGGTGCAATGGTCAATTTCCCTTTTAATATTTCAAGGGCCTCTTGGCAGCTACTTTTCCAATAGAATTCTGAGTCCTTGGCTAGCACTCAAAACAATGGTGAAGCCACTTTACTAAAATCCTTAATAAACCTTCTATAGTAACCCGTTGAGCCCAAGAAACTCCTAACATTCCTCTTATTTTGAGGAGTAGGGACCTTTTTGATGATGGAAATCTTGTTTGGGTCCACCTGTATCCCCTCTTGAGATATGTAATGGCCAAGAACAGTCCCTGCATTCATTAAGAATTCACATTTATTAGGACTAGGTGAGAGGTTCATTTCAATGCATTTTATTAGGACTTTACCCAGTTTAGAGAGAGCCTCCAGGAAGTCACATCCATAGGGAGTGAATTCATACGTGTAGATCTCCATAGAGTCATGAACAAGGTCAACAAAAAATGCTTAAAACTACCCTTTGAAAAGTGGCAGGGGCATTGCATAGACCAAATGGGTGGAATCTATAAGAAAAGGTACCCCATGGACATGTGAACACAATATTGTCTTGGTCTTTAGGGTTGATCTGGATCTGATTGTAACCACTAAATCCATCCAATCCAATAAAAGAAGAACTTCTTCCTTGCAAGACCATCTTAAACTTGGTCAATGAAAGGCAAAGGGAAATGGCCTTTCTTTGTGGCCTTTTAGTTCCCTGTAATCCACATAGATACTCCACTTTCCATTCTTCTTTGGGACTAAGACTAGAGGGGACAATCACTCACTATTTGAGATGGGGCATATGAACCCTACATCCAACAACTTTTGTAATTCTTCCTTCACTATTTCCTGAAGGTTTAGGTTCATTCTCCTCTAAGTTCAGTGCACATGTTTGCATCCCTCTTTGATATATATGTGATGAGTACAAACCGAGGGATGCACCCCCTTCATTTTTTTGTAGTCCCAAGAAAAGGCATCTAAGTGTTCTCTTAGCATCTTGCACAATTTCTCTTCTTGTTTGGATGAGAGACAGGGTTTAATATTTAAGATCTAGATGTGCGAAACTCTACAACTCTGACATTTTTAGGACTTGGGTCAACTGAGAATAACTTAGTCCAAGGACTCGGATTCTTTCACTAGCTCATCAAGAGGAATGGTATTGGGGGGTTGGTTCTAACGAATATGGTCAATGAGGTCATATTCATTAGGTTTCCCCCTTCCTATTCCAACATCTAGGGTATAGATTAGGTAGGGTGTTGTATGATACACTTCATCTTCTTCCTCCTCATCTAGCCAAAAGGATAATTCATGCTCAATGGATGGTTGAGCATGAGGATACAATAACAATTGTTTAGAAAAATGTCAATTCTTAATGGTCATGTTCCTAGCCTTGCAACTAATGTAAGCATCAACAGTGACTAACCATGGCCTTCCCAAGATGAGAGGCTAGACATTGAACTTGGTTTTGGGCTGGAGAACTAGGAATTTAGTAGGATACTCCCAAGAGTCAATGAAGACCATGACATCTTTAACAAATCCCTCAGAAGCTATTGTGGATCTATCTGCAAGTTGTAGCATTGTAGTTGTTTTTCTCAAATATCCTTGGAGGTTTAGCTTTAGCATGGTTTATTTAGTCATCACATTGATGGCAGCCCAAAGATCAATCAGGGTATGAGGGACAATGATGCCATCAATGTGCACATCCACTACTGGACTTCCAGGGTCTAAGTATTTTGGAAAAATTACTCTCCCCATCATCAAATTAGATAATTGGCCAATAACATTGATGGTGCAGGTGTCTCTTTTTATTTTCCCAATATGTTTGAGACATTTATCCTTGATAAACTTATTATATATGGGAACATCCTTAATAGCCTAGAGAAGGGGTATTTTAACAAACAAATTCTTCAATTCTCCCAAAAGTTCAATCTTTTCTGGGGTGTGCCAACTAGGGTGGATCAATCTCTCAGGAAAACGAGGCAGATTTACTTGAGGGGTACTCTCTTCCTTTTCCTCCTTCAACTCTTCAGGTGGAGATGTTGGAAGGTTATCTAGAAGCACTCTCCCAGACCTAAGGTTGATCTGTTGGATCTCCATAGCATAGGCGGGATAATATGTATCTCCACTATAGACCTGTTTTTCCTACTTGTTTTTCAAGTTTGGATTGGGTTGAGTAGGCATCTAAGGTTTCTTGGGTGGAGCAGGATGAGTGAGTTGTAGTTGAGTTTGGGGTGGAGGCAGTAAAGTAGAAGGTTGGTTGAGTTGAGTCCTACACCCTTTTGATGGGTTGCTCCATTGAGGAGGTTGGGGAGCATATGGCTGAAATGGTTGGTTAATGGGTTGAGGAGGATATTGAGGAGCATGAGGCTAAGAAGGAGGTGTGGACCATAATGGATGAGTGGAATATTACCAGGTTTGAAAGGGTGAATTCTAGTTTGGATTGTAATAAGATTAGTATACACCTTGCATGCCCTATTGGTATAGCCAAGGTCCTTGAGGCCTCCTTTGATTTATAAAGTAGAGTTTCTCAGCCCCACCTTCTGCCCCTTGGTATACAACTTTTAAACCAGGCAAAGAAGGGAATTTATATGTGGCATGGTTTTCCTCATAGAATGAGCAGACCTCTATGACATTTAATGGGCATTCATTCCTGGGGTGCCTTCTAATGCATTTAGGGCAGAAAATAGCTAGGACTCTCTCTGCTTCCTCTTGTTTCCTCTTGATTTTCATGGTATCCATTTTCAAAGCAAAGGTATGCATCATTTCACTTTTAAAATCCTCCAACATGTTCCCAATATCATTCTTGATGGATGTTTTGGAAGGAGAGGAACCAACCAAGACTTGACTACTCCCACCCTTCTTTCTTGT
Source organism: Pinus tabuliformis (assembly GCA_031772625.1). Lineage (NCBI taxonomy): Eukaryota > Viridiplantae > Streptophyta > Pinopsida > Pinales > Pinaceae > Pinus > Pinus tabuliformis. Next base: position 266,692,782 of record CM062807.1, read on the forward strand.
AGCCCTAGAGTGATTCTTGAACACAATTTTGATGTCATCATAGGATAACTGATAGATATATCCCCTAGAGAGCATGTTGAGGGTCTCCAACATGTCCTCCCTGATCCCTCAGAGAATAACTAGTTTGAGTGATTCAAGATCAAGGGTACACCTGACCCTCCTATATCTGAGTTCAAATATATCCTCATATTCTTATAGGGATTCATCAATTCTAAGAGTCATTCTAAAGATTTCTTCATTGGTTTCTTTGGACCTATAGTAGTCCATATACTTGTTATTAAATACTTGTTGCATTTGGGCCCAGGTAGTGATGTTAGCCCCAGGCAGACCCATAAACCAACACAAGGCTGCATTCTTAAGGGTAGAGGGGAATAACATCAACTTCTGGTCATTAGAGGCATAGTCATAGGTCCTATAGACAATATAAAATTCAAACATGAAGGTATTAGGATCCTCAGAGGTTAAGCCATCGAAGTGATGAAGGGAAATAGGGCTTATATTCTTCATTCTAACATCTACATTAGCCTCTCTGATAGGGAAAACCTCATTATTCTTGTTTCCAACCATAGTTTGGGTAGGTGAAGTGGGTTCTTCTTATTCCCCAATAGGTTCTTCAAAAATTTCAGGTTGCTCACTTAGAGGGTCTTCTAACTCCCTTGTAGTCAGAGAGGGAAGTTAACAGTCACCGAAGAAGAGTGAAGGTTGACTTCTTGAGGGTGTGGGGGTTTTGGGTAATAATTTTCCTTGAGTATCTCTACTCCTATGAGGCATGAAAGAATTTTTTTCTCTTTTTCTTTTATGTTACTTCTTCAAAAATATATGCAAAACAGAAAAAAATGCTTAAGTAGAAACAACATCTACCTAAACACCTCCTCGGCAATGACGCCAAAACATGGTGAGCTTTGGTATTGCACCAAGAGTGCTGCAACTCCCAAGGGCTCCTCAACTCTATTTATCAACCTGGCGTTCATATAAAATTCGATGTGACAATGCTATATGCACAATAGATGGAATTCTAGTAACGCCACCCTCAACTAGGACATTTGATCAATAGTGCTCCAAGATCATTCCTCTTACTGAATTAGAATGAAATATAGCTGATGAAGGTAAAATTTAGGAGCTAAACTACTTACAGAAATGAAACTACATTATCTTGCAATAATCCATCTAGTTATCAGATCTACTTGCAAAAAAGAAGCTAATCTACCAAATAATAATTCAATATTTTATGTACCATCTAACTAGCTCACACTTGTATGTAAATCAATGTTCTATTTTTGCCAAATCTGTGATAATGAAACTAACACTATTATGTTTTTGTAGTGAAGTAAAGGGGGGTTTGGAGTGGCCTAGGGGCTTCCCTTGACCATGAAGTTAGAGGGTCAACATCCTTCTAAACTAAGTCCAAATTGCATCAAGGATCAAAACTTGTGAAGAAACAAGCTTCTACAACTGTGCTACATGAGGCTGCTACAGGTGCCCTGCATCGCTATAGGAAGGTTTGTATTGCTACAAAAGGGCTTCTGAGAAGGCTTAAGAGGTGAAAATGATGGTTTAGAGGTATGGAAAGGTGGATGGAGGTTGATGTAAATGAGTGAAGGATGTCCAAAGCCCCTAGCCAAGTTCAAAGCATTTTGAAGGCCTGTTTTGCACTAGGAGGGATGCTATCGGTGACCCTAGGAAAATGATCTATTGTAATAGAATTTTTCGGATAGAACTTGGGGTTCACAATAGAAGGTGATGGATTCCAAGATGGAGGTGGTGAAATTTCTCTTGCCTATAGATCCAAACAACCCTGCAATCATTACATGCATGCATCCATTTATCGTTGATAAAAATGAAACAACCAGTAGTGGAAAAGACGAGTTGAATTTAAATGCCATCTAATCTATGTCAGAACTCTGATCTAATCAATAAACTGACTCCTAAGCTATAACAAGAACATCAAAAATAATATAAATAACACAAATATTCTTCCAAGAAATCATAAACATAATTATTTTGGGTTGTGGTTGTAAATCCTTCTATTCATGCTCCCATGAGGGAGATGTGGTGGAGGCTGCAATCACATATTTTGATGGATTATTCTCTATTGAAATGCAAGAAACTAAGCAATACTTTGAAACTAAAAGAGATAAAAATACATGAGAGACCTAATCTACTGGGTTGGGCCCAAACCCAAGAGCCTCATCCCTCTGGAACTAACTCAATGATGAATCAATAAGAAAATTCTCATTATCATTGAATCAAAGTCTAATACATCACATAATAGTCAAAATAATAGTGCCAAGTTCTTGAGCTCAATAGCTACCTAGTTGAAAACAAAACTTGAATCCTAATGAGATCTTCTACATGTTTATTTATACAAGAGGGTGGCTACTAGCAGATCCCTAGAAAATAGGAATATTTGTCTCCTGCAAATTGAGAATGGTTGATCTTGTTCCTCATTACTTGCACTTGCTTGGTTGCCAATGACCTCATTACTTTCACTTGCTTGGCTTCCAATGACCTGAAGCTGATGAGAGAGAGAGTGTGTTGGAATCTTGGACTGATTGAGGGAGTTAAAGAGGTGAACAACCCCCTATATTCTCTCCTTGTTGTCTACATTGATCCCTTTTTATGGTGTTGGACCCGCCAACATGTCAGGGGATCTCCCTGGTAAGAAGTCCCAACTAGACCTTGGACCGTTTGGAGTAGGAGTCCTAGAAGTGGGTAGTACAGTATTGCCTTGAATGCGGTTGTGCACAGAGGTAAGTAAGATGTCCTTGTTGGAATAAAGGGTGTGGCCTTGCAACAAGTCAAGGAAGGTGCATGCAAGTCTCTAACACACTGAAAGAGGGAAGAGTGCGCCCCTTAGAACCTTGTAATAGCACACAGCTTCAAAGGGAACACAGGAGAAGAAAGACATCACGAGATGGAAAGAAGGATAGCGGATGATCCAAAGTGATGGATTATATTAACAACACGCTTCAATAAGATTCATACAAACACATACGGAATAGTCCATACATACATGCGTAAATTAAAACTACATACATCATTAGAGTAACTAGGATAATCTAACTACAATAAAAACCTATGCATGAAATGTGATGGCTCTGTTATATTTAAAGAGTGAAAGATCCAATCATACATACAACCATGACTTCCACTAGCCCCGATAGTAGAATATTACAGTCACTACCACCTGCTCCTCCAAAGAGATGTACTAGCTCTGCACTGTGGAGAAACTAAGGCTCATTACAATACACTCCAAGCTTGCTCTAAGTTATACCTATAGGAAGCTTGGCTCCCAAAAATAATGTACAATTAGTTATGAGGTTCTATAAATATAAAAGGCTAGGGTGACCCTTGACATTCCCCTTTGTGACTCTTCACCTACCCTATGACTCTTCAACTACTACACGACTGTTACATTCTATTACTGACACTTGGTCTTTCACTTTTACAACATGTTTACATTACAATCTGCACATGTACCCTTTGAGACAAAAATAGGCTTGAGTAAGCCATGCAAGACATCAGTAAGACTCAGAAAGATGTGGGAAGTCTAACTCTTCGACATCCTTGCGATGATTGACGGTAGCAAACTGATGCTAAGCTTGGTAGTCTGTTATGTTTTCCACGTACTCTATGGTGACATCCTTTTAAAAGCAAAATATTGCCTCTGTTGCATCAAGTACATTGATTTGGCACCTTTGTCCAACTCATCAGATAACATGTGCATCGTAGTCTTGAGTGTAGTTGGGCCAGCAACATACTGATGCATAGTGTCTGTGCTCATTTGTAAGTCTACACTGGTGGCTACACGCATCAATTGATCAAAGTACATGTCCAGCTGTAGTCGGATTTGGTTCTTTGACTTCGCCTCGGTGAGTGTGCCAATGGGAGCTACCTTCAGTATCATGTATAACTTATTACTCAATGAAATAATAACAGAGCAAGGCCTAGACTCATATACAACATGACGCTTCCTCAAGTATGGTTGGTCTAATAATTCATCACAAACTTCAAGAGGAGCAACATCACAAAATACCTCATCTATGAAGGGCTTGATACTGTAGGGAAGGCGACACTGTTAGTTGATGCAGAGATCTCATCCTTGGCGAAGCAACCCGATGGTGAATAACTGTGGGTGTGGTGTGTTTAGTGGGTCCAACCACTTCACGAACTCTATTGAGATGAGATTCTTTTGACTTCCACTGTCAATAATGAACTGTAGTGAAGAACCCTTCACCCACATCTGTGAGTAGAATATTTCCCCCCTTCTCTGGATCTTCAAGCTCAATATTCTAGAGCTTGGTTGTAGCAATGGTGGCATTGGGCTCCACATCAATAATCTTCTTCCTTTTGTCATTAACCTTATTAGATTCTGACTCAAAGTCAGAACATGCATATGATTCAAAATCTTTCATCTCGGCCACTAGTGACTACTTGGCTCGCCACTCACTTGTTTTTTGAGTGGGGCTCTTATGGAACTCACACCATTTCCCTATGCCCTTCTTTGTCTTCATGGTAATGTTCTTTGCTTGTAGCTTCAGCAAATTGGCTTGGGTCACCTAGCCTTGGATTTGTCCTTTATTTTGTGGTTTGGGTGCACCTTTTCTTTGCTTCAAATTCACAGATCCGAAGTCTCGCTTCTTATGTTTAAATTTATGCTCAATCTTGACAGTGTATCGATAGGAGTGCCAAGCGAGGAGATGTCTAGGAACTCCAACTCATCCTGGATGTACTTGTGTAGGCAGCTGCAGTACTTTAGTACCAAATGCTACTCAGAATCCCTAATACTGAACTTCGTACGAAGGGTATGAAAAGTATTTATGAACTTCAACACTTCTTGGTCCCTTCCCTGCCACTGTGTGGTCCAATTTATGTATTTATCTTCATAGCTCCCGATAGGGTAATATTATTCCTTGATGGTGTCTTAGAAATAATTCAAATTGGGTGCGACTGAAAACAATGAGGCTTCTCTCTCGTCCTTCTATTCACACTAGTCTTCCCACCAATCCTTGACATGGGGGGTGACTTTGAGGAGTGAAAAAGTAATCTTTTCCTGATTGGAAAAGTCATGAACCGAAAAATATCCTTCCAAAATATGTAATAATATATCTACAACATCTACATCTATCTGGCCTTCAAATATGAAAATGTCAAAGTTGACTTGTACCTTAAGGGGAGTGGCACCTCCAGAGTGGTTGCTGGATGGAGATCTGTCGCCTGTGGGTAGTCCCTGAAGGATATGGGCAAAGTTATCCATCACCACATTCCTTTGTCTCTCGAGAGCTTCCTCAAGAAATATTTTTAAAGGATCTCCTTCTCCCTCATCTTTCTTTTCTTCCTCCATGTGAGGTTGTCTGTGTTTGCGAGGTTGGTCTTGCAAATATTCAACCAATTCGATCCCTAACTCCCAATACCCTGAACTCGTTGGGGACATGCAAAGAGAAAAAGAGAAAGAGAAAATTGCTCTGATACCAATGATCTAGACTTATACAAGAATGCAACATAATATAGATACAAACATAAACATTGAGATGAAGAAAAAATAAAACTTCATTTCATTCATATCAAAGAACTAAAATATGCTTACATACATAATGGAATTAAACTAGCTCGAGCAATGGTAGTTTATCTATGAGAAGAGATGTGGTGGCTACATGCCTCTGAATTATGTTACAATGAAGCTTGGTGGCCTTTTTATCATTGAGAAACAATGAGAAACCCTAAACATCCAAAAACCTAACCCTAGGAGATGAAGCGCCAAAAGCTTGTGGGCCTCGTTGGGGTAAGTTGGAATGTCAAATTCCCATGGTTGTAACTTTGGAATACGATCTCCATTTGGCTATCACAATGACTTGTTTCAAAGATTTTAAAGAGGAGGCCAAAAACAAATTGATAAATGGATTTGGCACTTTTTTGATCTCTTCGTTTTCCCTAAAAACATTTTTTAGTCCCTCAAAATGGCTTCAGAAGTTTAGGACCCGAAAAACTGCCAAAAATAGTAAGTTGTGCTACAATTAAGGAAATTGAAAAGAAACAATGGTGGGGGTCCAAGTGGAATAGGCAGGTGGCCACTAATATCCACATGGATCAAGATTCTCTATATGGTACATTTCAATTTCTTGTTCCCATACATAAGAATCCTTTTTGGTGAATTAATTGCTTCTACTGCAATTCAAAAATGACCATGGCCTTTTATTGTATGAAATGGATTAAATTCTAGATCATATTCTTGAAGTCTTCTCATCCAGTCCACCCTCTTCTCACCCAAATCTTGCTACACAAAGAGCGATCTAACCGTTGGGTGAGGCATAAAGGTGATGACATGACTTTTCAAGAGATAAGGCCTGAAGTTCTTCATGGCTTTATATACTAGATAAGCTTGTTTATCAATGGCGGTATAATTCAATTTAGATCCCCGTAAGACAGTTCTCATAAAAGAGATGGGCCACTCATTTCATTGATTGTCCTTTTGAGTAAGAACGACTGCAAGAGATGTGTCAAAAGAAAAAATATACAACAAGAAATATTTGTTAAAATACAGACTATATAATGTTGGGGCATTGTCAATCACTTGTTTAATCTAGGTGAAGGAATATTGCTCCCTTTGGTACCACTTATACATTGCATACTTCTTGATCATATGTTGTAATGGATTAACAATTTGTGCATAATTCAAGATGAACTTTTGTAGGAAGTTGAATTTCCCCAAGAAGGATTGCATAGCTTTATTATTCACAGGAAAGGGGATTTGAGAAATAGTATTGACTTGCTTTGGGTTCACTTTAATTCCACTCTTAGCTATGATGTGTCCCAAGAGGTTTCCCTCAAACACTTTGAAGACGCTCTTCGTAGGATTTAAAGGTATACCATATCTTCAACATCGCTAATTTTTTTTCCTTAGATGGCAGAAGTGATCAGATCTTTTCCTTGAAAATATTGTAGCATATTTCAAGTACATGACTACAATTTTTCCAATCAAACCATGGAATGTGATGTCCATAGCTCATTGAAAATTAGCTACAACATTTATGAGTCTAAATGGAATTCGTTGAAAAGAAAATGTACCCCATTTAGTCCTGAACATAGTTTTTAAACTATCGAGTTCTATCACTAGAACTTCATTTTATCTAGAGAATCTATCTAATAGCAAGAACATATTTGACCTAGATACCATCTAGAGTATATACTCCATAGATGGCACGAGATAATTATCTTTATCTGAAGCACAATTCAGGTTACAAAAATCAACACATAAGTGTATCTCTCTAGACTTCTTTCTAACAAGAACCAAATTTGAGACCCAAGTATAATGATGAACTTTAAATATGATTTGAGCATCCAATAGTTTCCTTAGTTCTTTCTGAATGAGGGGTTCAAGCGTAGGATGGAGTTTTCTTAACTTTTGATGAAATGGATTTACCCCCTTCTTAATGGGTATCACATGTTGGATAATTCACGTATCATATGTCTTCAAATCATCATATGTCCATTTGAACACATCTCGATACTATTTGAAAATATGGACAAAAGCTTGTGGCTCTTGGGTAGAACAACATTTACCGATATTCACATATTTCAAATCTTCCTTAGTACTCAAGTTAACTTATTCATGCAAAAGCGAAGAGTTGTGGGTCTTATCTTTGGTTGGCCCCCTAAAGTGGTTCTACAGATCATAAATATTATCTAAAGATACCACACCCATAGGCATGGGGTTCCCTTTATGTGCGTGAGTTGATTCCTACAAAGTCCTTTTGTGCTCATATTCGTTTATTGCCACATCTTTAAACACATCATCATTATCCATAAAATTTAGTATTTGTTGGTCATGATTAAAAACATGAAAATTAGTAACATTATTGGGTATAGATGGCTTATAAATAATACCAATGGAAAAACCATTTCTAACTGGTGACAACCACGCAACAATGTTAGCTAATGTGTTTGCAACTGTATTGTGAATCCTAGGAACAAAATTGATATTAAAATATTGAAAGAAATAAATACGACACCATACCTCTTGCTTGTAGTTTTTCAGATTGGGTGACACACAATGAATAGTATTTTGTACCTATTGTGTGACAATCTCTGAGTCACCTATTACCCTTAGTGCTTCCACCTTAAGGTTAATGGTCATCTTTAGTCCCAGAATGGGTGCTTCATATTCAACAATGTTGTTCATGCACTCAACTTCCAATCAGCGTGAGATCAAATACTTGTTCTTTTGTGGGTTGATCAAAATATAACTAGCTCTAGAATCCTCCTATGTTTTCAAACCATCAAAACATAAAGTCCAAATGTTAGCAACAACAAGGTTAGTTACTATACTAGTACTATTTACATATATGTTACAGAAGTCATTAGCACCAGTTGGACTGCAAGGAAGGAGTTCCAACTGTGTATCTGTGTTGGGTTGTGTTATATTCTTTCCACGACTAGTTCACATACTTAACCGAGGGTTAGAAGGGGGGAGATCACAGGGGGTTTGAGGCGTACCCGTAACCCCACTTTATGGGGTTCGGGGCAACGCCCTGGAAAATTTTTGTTTTGGACCCTATGTTAGGTTGGGCGAATGCACCTATGGTTTTGTGCATGATTTTCACACATGTTTTTTGGATGCAATGGTTTTCGGTCCATGGTATTAGATGCTTTGGCATGTATAAATATTTATTATAACATTAAAAGGAAAATAATGAAAAATCAAGCTGGTCTTCCCAGTTTTGGGATCCAGGGGAAAATCTCTGTGTATATGTGTTTTATGTGTTATTCTTTCGCATTGTTTATTTTCTGTGTCTTAGAATTCGTATGCAGGTAATTTCTGTACAGGGTTAAAACCTACATTTGGTATCAGAGCTGTTTTGGCTTCAAGGGGACGCCTTTGTTGCTGAGGGGTTTCGCTTGGGCCTGTGGTAGACCCTGTTTAGTGGGAGATCTGCGAGATCGATTCTGTTGGTGAAAGAAGATGGCGAGCAGTGAAAAGATAGAGATTGAGAAATTTAATGGTCAGAGTTTTGAGTTGTGGAAACTCAAGATGGAGGATCTGTTGGTGGATAAATATCAGTGGATTGTGGTAGATCTGGGTACTAAACAAACGAGAGTGTCTGATGAAGAATGGAAGAAGTTGAATCGGAAGGTAAAGAGCACAATACGATTATGTGTCTTAGATTCAGTATTGTTGAATGTATCAGGGGAAGCTACGATGAAGGCTTTGTGGGACAAGTTACAGACTTTGTACCAATCTAAGTCTCTGGTGAATAAATTGTTCTTGCGGAAAAAGTTGTATAACCTAAGGATGAAAGATGGAGACTCGGTGACAAAGCATCTGAACGCATTTAATATTGTGGTAAGTCAGTTAACATCTATTGATATTAAAATTTCAGATGAAGATAAGTGCATCAGTTTTTTGTGTTTTCTACTAGATTTGTGGGATAGTCTGGTTATTGCAATAGGTAGCAATGCAACTACCTTGCAGTTTGATGAAATAATCTCATCCTTATTGACGGAGGAGATGAAACAGAAAAATATGGAGAGCCGGAATGGCGATGCCTTGTCTGTACGAGGACGGTCCTAGAACAGAAACAGAAATAAGTCATCAAATGGGAGATCTAAATCTACAGGGAGATCTAAATCTCCAGGAAAACCTGTAAAGGTGGTGTGCTAGAAATGCGGAAAGGAAGGGCAGTTCAAAAGGGATTGTAAATCTAAAGCTCCTGATAAAGGAAAGGGATCTGATGATGCTCCTTCTATAGAGGCGAAAAACACCTTAGATGAAGGTGGGGATGTGTACTTGGCTTCTTCAAGTACACATGTAGATCATGAGGCATGGTTGATTGACTCAGGTGCATCCTTTCACTTCATTCCCCATAGAGAGTGGTTATGCGAGTATGAGAAATACGATGGTGGTGATGTCTTCTTGGGGGATGATAGGAAGGCTAGAATCATTGGTCGCGAAAAAGTAAAGTTGAAGTTGCAAGCTGGAAGGGATGGAACATTTCCGGGTGTTCTACATATTCCTGCATTAGCTAAAAATTTGATTTCTGTAAGCAAGTTAGATGATGCAGGTGTAAAGATGGTGTTCGAGAAAGATACCTGCAAGATGGTTCGGGGAGCACTAGTATTGATGCAGGGAGTTTGGATTGGAACTCTGTACAAGCTGCAAGGTAGCACTGTTGTTGATGGGTGAAACAGTTCTGTGGTTCCTGAAAATGGAGCTGAAAATTTAGTGGTCTCTGGAGAGAAGACCATGTTGTGGCATCAAAGTCTTGGACATATTGGAGAGAAGGGCCTTCGAATACTTCATGGTAAAGGTATGGTAGAAGGTATGAGTAATAGCTCTCTGGATTTTGATTTCTGTGAAAATTGTGTATACAGGAAGCAGAATCATGTGTGTTTCCTCTCTGGTGGTAAGAGGGTGAAACAGATATTAGAGCTTGTGCACAGTGATGTGTTTGGACCTGTGAAGGTTCCATCATTGGGTAAGTTTATGTACTATGTATCATTTATAGATGACTTCTCAAGGAATACATGGATATATTTCCTTAAGAAGAAATCTGAAGTCTTTGACAAGTTTAAAGAATTTAAGGCTCTCATGGAAAATCAGACAAAGAAGAAGATAAAGGTGCTGAGGACAGATAACAGTGGAGAGTTTTGTAGTAAGGAATTTGAAGAATTCTGTAAGAAGTGTGCTATGGCACGGTAGAAGACTACTCCATATACACCTTAGCAAAATGGAGTTGTAGAAAGAATGAACAAGACGTTGATGGAAAGGGCAAGAAGCATGCTCAGTGGTGTCGGGTTAGGACAAGAATTCTGGGCAGAGGCGGTGGAGACACCATGTTACCTGGTCAACAGATCACCTTCATCAGCGTTGGAGGATAAAACTCCACAAGAGGTATGGACTGGTAAGGAACCCTCTCTTTCACATCTGAGGTTATTTGGATGTGATGCATATGTACATGTTCCAAAGGATAAACGAACCAAGTTGGATAGTAAATATGAAAAGTGAATCTTTATTGGGTATAAGGATGGTTTAAAGGGTTATAAGCTTTAGAACCCAGTAACAAGGAAGGTTGTGTACAGCCGATATGTGGTGTTCAGAGAGGTGAAAGATGCTATTAAACGTTAAGTCCAACCAAAGGAACATGAGAAGATAGGGTTTGAGCTAAAGGAGGAAGAATCAGACTCTATAGTAGAGGAGGAATTAGAGGATGAAGAGCCACAAACTCTGGCTATGAGAAGATCAGTTTGAGAAAGAAGGCAACTAGAAAGGTAGAGTCCATCTGCTTTCCGTTCAAATTTTGTTTTGTCTGTTACTGATGATGATCCCAAAACTGTGAAGGAAGCAGTGGATTCAGAGGACGGAAAACTCTGGAAAGAGGCCATGGTTGATGAAATGGCATCTTTGCACAAAAATAAGGCTTGGGATTTGGTGGAGTTTCCGGCTGGAAGGAAACCCATTGGCAGCAAATGGGTGTTCAAAAAGAAGACAAATGCAGAAGGAAAAGTGGAGAAATACAAAGCTCGGTTGGTAGCAAAAGGTTATTCCCAGGTGCCGGGAATTGATTTTGGTGATATTTTTTCTCTTGTTGCCAAGGTAACTTCTATAAGATTACTTTTATCTGTTGGTTCTGCTTTTGATTTTTAGGTAAAACAAATGGATGTGAAGACAACATTTCTTCATGGGGATCTGGAAGAGGAGATCTACATGAAGCAACCTGAAGGCTTTTCGGTGAAGGGTAAGAAAAAATTGGTATGCAAGTTAAAGAAGTCTTTGTATGGGTTAAAATAGTCACCAAGGATGTGGTATCAAAAAATTGGTATGCAAGTTAAAGAAGTCTTTGTATGGGTTAATATAGTCACCAAGGATGTGGTATCAGAAATTTGATACATTTATACGGGGACTTGGCTCATGGAAAATTTTAGGGGCGAATTTTCGCCCTTAAGCGAAATTAAGGGGTTTTAAATTTTTAGTGCACGAATATTTTATATCATAGTACATTTTTACAAATCGCCTCAAATAACCCACCTTATTTTAAGGGGGAGGGTAAAAAAGGTAAATTTAGCCCTTGAAATTAGGAGTTACAACCTTCCATTCGCCCTAATTTTAAGAATAGGTTTTATTTAAGTGAATCTATGGGCCAAATACTATATTTATAAAAGAGGTATGGTAAATTAATAAAAATATAAATAAATGAGAGGTATGGTAAATAAATAAAACATTTTTTATATTTACTCTGTAAGTCACCTTATAGACATGCAAGGGTGTAAAAAAATAAAAATATAAATAAACTAGACATATGGTAAATAAATAAAACCTCTTTTTATATTTAGTCCATAACCCTCTTTCTATTTATGAAGGTTCAAAAAAGAGGTTTTATTTAAGTGAATCCTGTGGGCCAAATACCATATTTGTAAAAGAGATATGCTAAATTAATAAAAATATAAATAAATGAGAGGTATTGTAAACAAATAAAACATTTTTTTTATATTTACTCCATAAGTCACCTTATATTTACAAACACTCAAAAAATGTGTTATATTTAGGTGAAACCTATGGGCAAAATACTATGGGCCAAATACCATGGGCTAGATTATTATTAGTACCATGCAAAAAAAACATTATTAACCCTACTATTAGTATTAATAAAAATAAAAATGGAACATGGTATTGACCCATGGTATTCACGTGGAATGTATCCTATTTAAATGGGGTAATTAAACCAGCATAGATCCATCTTTACTCTAGATCTACTAAGCCCTGAGAGGGATCAAATATCGTGATATGCAAACTAGAATAAAGTGAAAAAATATTTGATCCCTCTCGGGGCTTGGTGGATCAAGAGTAAAAATGGATGTTGTAATTTAATGTATGTTAAACATTTTAACTTGGTTAAAATAAAAAATAAAATAAAAATCAATTATTCATTTTATTAATTTTTATAAATTACTAATAGTAATTTTTAAGCTCCAGGTTTATGATAATCCATGGTATTGACCCATGGTAATACCATGGTATTCATGTGAGCATAGACTACTTAAAGGGGAAATTCTATAATCTTAGATCCATCTTAATTCTGGATCTACCAAGTGCTCAGAGAGATAAATAGATTTCATCCCCCTAAGAGTGGTAGATGTGGAGTTAAGATGGATATAGGTTGGTTTTTATGATAATGAAGATATTAAATAGACTTAGGAAATTATATTGTAAAAACATCTTAAGGTGAATGGTTAAAGCTACATTTAGTCACTTCACAAAATTTAGTAAAAAATACCAATATCTCCATTAATATTGGTTTTTAACTTTTTCTGATTTAACAAAAAAATTCAAAACAATGAAACCTTATCACTCTTTCCGCATCACCCTCGCAGAATATTTCTCACCATTTTTCAAACATTCTCAATATGATATCTTCATGAAAAAGTTTAGGTATTGATGTTCGATTAGTTGTTTGAAAAATAAGCTGGTTTGTACAACTTTTCATCTTCTGTGCTATTCTTAGTTTGTCCTAATGATCTGTAGGGGTTGGAGCCACTGCACCATATTTTCCTAAAAGGTGGAGATTGTTCACCAAAAAGGAAATTAATCTACATGTTACAATGCTGTTAAAAAATGCGAGACCTATAAGGGTAGTGAATTATGCTAATAAGCAATTTAGATTGGGAGAGACGTAATTAAATTTTATTATTTAATTGAAGATTTCCAATTGAAATAATAATAAATCTATATTTATATATTCATATATTGATTGGAAGGATTATCACAATGGTCACTTCTTTCAATTAGATCCCCTTCAAGCCTTTGGGATACCTAATACTTTCTTATAAAATATAGTTGGGTCTTGCTACTTGTTGGCCTGTTGGGGTGAACAAACTTGATGTGTTTTTTTTATCTCGCAGTTGGAGTCTATGGAATAAGAAAGAAATTTGATAACTTGAAAAAAGTGGTAGCTTGACAAAAGTTGTAGAGAAAAGATTAATCTCTCCTACCTTGACAGAACTCGTTGTCAATATCAACACCTACAAGAACTTTGTTGTGGAATATTATCAAAACTAATAGAAGGATATGAAAGAGTGTATTGTAAGAACCTTGAAAAACACAGCCACTGAAGCTTCGAACATTGTTTGTAGGAAGAGAAAATTATGTTTCTTTTTTCCAAACATGTATGTTAGTATATTACAGTTTTATGAATATGTTTTCTTATTTTCATATATGGTTTCATACTTTAACAAAACATTCGCCAAGACTTCACAATGTTTTATTATTTAGTAAAATATTTTCCAAGATCTTACAAGATTTTATAATTCAGTGAAAGATTCTCCATCACTGTACAAGATAATATAATATGGTGAGAGATTCTCCAAAAAAAAAAATATATACATATTATATTATTGATAAAATCGCCTCCCACTTTTCCTATGTATCATGGGGATTAGACCATTTATTATACATATAAATTTAGGGTGGTTCTTAAAATTTTCCCTGACTTGGCTTCACCAGAAGCAAAGCAGATCACTGTGTGTATTTTAAATTAATTGGTGACCATGTTATTTATATGGTCTTGTATGTGGATGATATGTTGCTGGTTGGAAATGACATAGAAATTATCCAGGATTTGAAGACCCAATTGTCCTCCAAATTCGACATGAAAAATCTTGGTGCTGCAAACTATATTTTGGGCATGGAAATTAAAAGAGATCGAGCAAAGAGGAAGCTTTGGTTAAACCAGAGGAAATATGTCAAGAAAATACTGCAGAGGTTTAATATGCAAGATAGTAAACCTGTGAAGGTTCCTATTCCTGTAGGTGTGAGGTTATCTGTTGAACACTGTCTTAAGACACAAGAAGAGGAAGAGGACATGTCCTGTGTTCCATATGCAAGTGCAGTCAGTAGCCTGATGTATGAAATGGTATGTACTAGACTAGACATTGCACATGTAGTGGGAGTATTGAGCAGGGTTATGTCAAAACCAGGAAAGGAGCATTGGACAACAGTGAAGCGGGTTTTCAGGTATTTGGCACTAGTGATTATGGTTTGTGCTACCAAGGAAGACCAGGATTGGATAGAGTGTTGGATATTCGTGGCTTTGTTGATGCAGATTGGGATGGAGATCTGGATCAGAGAAGATCTACAAGTGGTATGTGTTTAACCTATTTGGAGGTGCAGTTAGTTGGATGAGTAAGAAACAATCTGTTGTGGCACTATCAACTACAGAGGCAGAATACATGGTAGCCACTCATGCAAGCAAGGAAGTAGTTTGGTTGCAGAGATTGTGTTCAAGTATGGGGTTAGTACAGGAAGCTATAAGGATAGAATATGATAGCCAAAGTGAAATTTTCTTGGCAAATAACCCTGTATATCATTCAAAGACAAAGCACATTGACATTCAGTATCACTTTGTGAGGGATATGATAGAAGAAAAAAAGGTGTTGTTGTGAGGGATATGATAGAAGAATACTGCAGATGCATTGACAAAATCTGTGAGCTCTAAGAAGTTCTCTTGGTGTAGAGAAACAATGGGCGTTGTAGTGCTGGATAAATGACTAAGCTCTCTTGTGGCCCCTTGTGGAAAGAAAACAACAAGTGGGAGAATGTTGGGTTGTGTTATATTCTTTCCACGACTAACCCACGTACTAAACCAGGGGTTAGAGAGGGGGAGATCACAGGGGGTTTGAGGCATACCCGTAACCCCACTTTATGGAGTCTGGGGCAGCGCCCCGGAAAATTTTGGTTTTGGACCCTATGTTAGGTTGGGCGGACGCACCTATGGTTTTGTGCATGATTTTCACACATGTTTTTTGGATGCAATGGTTTTCGGTCCATGGTATTGGACTTGATGGTTTTTGGTCCATGGTATTGGATGCTTCGACATGTATAATATGTATTATAACATTGAAAGGAAAATAATGGAAAATCAAGCTGGTAGTCCCATTTTTGGGATTCAGGGGAAAATATCTGTGTATATGTGTTTTATGTGTTATTCTCTCGCATTGTTTATTTTCTGTGTTTTAGAATTCTTATGCAGGTAATTTCTGTACAAGGTTAAAACCTACAATCTGGTGGTACAAAGGATGGTTGTGCACGATAACATACATGATTAACTTCTAAAAAATTTTTTACGAAAATTAGTTGCACATAACTAATAGGCTCATTAGATTCTTCAAGTATCGTGATGGTATGTTTCATGAAAGGTTCACTCTCAACTTGAATTTGATTATTCTTTCACTTATAAGGAAGCCACAAAGATGACCAGTCAGAAGTAAAGTATCCTTGCAACCTTTTATACCAATATCTACTTACAAGCAATCCATACACTTCTGGAATGTCCACAATAACAATAGCAATACATTGGTGAAATCTATGATCAAATGATAAACATATTATAACATTTCTAAGCTCATTGGTTTCCTAAACTAAATATATATCTAACTGTATGATTATGGCATCAATATTTTCCCATTTAGCATTGATTTTCTTGGCAATATATAAAGGCATGACATTCACAGAGGCACCATAATCAATGAGGCAATTATGGACATTATAATTTAAAATCTCAAAAGTTAAAAGAAAAGGGGGGGCAAGTAGATCTAGAATTTACATTAGTCACATTAACAATCGATTCGAGAATAGTAGGAAACTTACCAGACAAGGCTTGAGAAGCAAGAACCATTTTACCTTATGAAGGTTGAGATGCAAGTGTTTGGATGATCAACTCACGTTTCCTTGCCAACTTTGCTAGCTCAAATATGGAAATATTGGCACAAGCTTTCTTCATATCTTCAAGAAAATTGTAATCTATGTCTTCATCTTGTGCAGGGTGTGCTGAAGTGGTAGGCGATGTTACTTTTTTTCATACCTCAACAGTGACAAAATTGTTCTTATTGTTTATGGAAGCATTCTTCTGAGGCTATGCACTTCTGGATTTTTTCTAAGTTCTATAAGCAAGATTACTAAGAGGTAAAATATTTCTCAATATTTTCTTCCTCACATATTGGTTAGGACCAAGCCAATGAGTTAGAAATTTCCCTTGAAAATCTTTAAAATTGGAATAAAAAAGAATAGCTCAGTCACCTTGCTTGAAATTTTTAACGTTGATGAATTTTTCATGCCACTTTGATCTTCGTTGCTAAACTATGATGGTTCTTTGAATAACATCTTGTCAAATACCATCTAGCTCATTTAATTATGCTAATATCAGTTTCTAAGCTTCTGATATATCAAGGTCCAATTTAGCTGTTGTTCTAAAGGTCTCCACTTGGAACTCAATTGGAAGAAAAATTTTCTTTCCACAGACAAGCTCATAAGGAGTATGTCTAGTTATGTTCCTCCATGTAGTTCGGTCTGCCCATAGTGCTTCTAGAATCTTTTTTGGCCAATCCTTCCTATGAAAATGCATAGTCTTGGTAAGAATTGTGTCAAGTAATTTGTTGGTTGATTCCACTTGCCCATTGGCTTGTGGATGATATGGAGTAGACTTTCGATGTTTGATCTTATATTTCTCCATGATCTTTTGCACCAACTTGGATGTAAATTGAGCACCCTGATCTATTACAATTTCTCTTGGAACACCAAAATGAGTAAAAATATCTTCAAAAAGAAATGTAACTACAACATTTTCAGCTCCAAATAAAAGACGTTTAGCTTCTACCCATTTTGTAACATAATCTGTGCAAACAAGTATGTACCTTTTCTGTTTATATGGAGGATTTATTGGTCCAAAAAAATGTAGAGCCCACTTATCAAAGGGTTCTATAAGTTCCTGAGGTTTTAGAGGCATTTCATTTGATGGAATTGGTTTCCCCATTCTTTGACAATTATCACATCTTTTGACATATTATTTGGAATCCTTGAAAATTGATGGCTAATAATATCCGAAAATGAGATGGTAAGAAATTATTTTGTTAGAAAAATGTACTCCACATGGCTCATCATGGCAATATTTTAATATTTCAAGTACTTTATCTTCTCAAACACATCTTTGGATAATCAGAAGAGGTCCAATTTTTCACAACTCTCCATCTATCCAAGAATAAGGTGCACTGGTTTTGATCACTTTTTTTCTTTTCTCTGGTTGATAGTTGTGGAGGTAACTTTCATGCAGCGAAATAATTAGCAATATATGAAAACCAAGGTGTTTTAGCAGATACTACAAAAATATATTCATCAGGAAAATTATCTTTTACTCGAACATCCTAATTATTATTCTGCATTCTAGAAAGAAAATTAGCAACTGTATTTTCTTTTCCTGATCTATCAAGAATAGTAATGTTGAATTCTTGTAACAATAACAACCATATTGTGATTCTACCATTAGTAACTAGTTTTTTCATTAGATATCTAATGGCAGAATGATCTGTATGAATGAAAGTTTCATAACTAGTGATATAATGATGAAATTTATTAATGGCATGCACAACAGCTAAAAAATCCTTTTTTGTTACAGTATAATTTAACTCTGTTGGAGTCAAATTTTTGCTTGTATAATAGATAGCATAAGGAGTTAAATATTTTTGTCCCAACACAGATCCTAGAGTTGTATCTAAAGCATCAGTAGAAATGTGAAAAGGAAGAGCCCAATTAGGTCCCCTTAAAATTGGTGCTTCAATAATCTTTTGTTTCAATATCTCAAGTGCTTTCTAACAATCATAATTCCAAACAAATTCACAATATTTTGTAAGGAGTTTGAAAAGTGAAGAGGCTCTTTTGTGAATTTTTTTATGAATATTCTATAATATCTAGTAAATCCGAGAAAACTTCTAACATCTCTTTGACAAACAAGAATTGAAATTTTAGAAATTATTTCTACTTTAGATGTATCCATTTTAATTCCATCACTTGAAATATGGAGGCCTAAAACAATGCCTTCATTGAACAACATAAAACATTTCTCAAGACTTAATGAAAGGTTTTCCTCCTTACATCTAATAAGAACTTTTTCCAAATTTTCAATAAGTTCTTCAAAAATATCACCATACACAGAAATCATCCATGTATACTTCCACACAATCATGAATTATATCAAAAACGATACCCAAGACTGCTCTCTGAAATGTGGCAAGTGCATTACATAATCCAAAGGGAGGAACCCTATAGGAATATGTTCCCCATGGACATGTAAAAGTAGTTTTATCTTGATCTTATGGTTCTATTTGGATTTGGTTATATCCACTAAATCCATCTAAAAATGAAAAATACTTATTTCCTACCTTGGTATCTAATACTTGATCTATAAAAGGTAGTGGAAAATGATCTTTCAAAGTAGCTTTGTTTAATTCCCCACAGTCAATACACACTCTCCATTTTCCATTTTTATTAGGAAAAATCACTAAAGGTGACACCCATTGAATATATGATATTAGATAGATGAAATTCACATTAACTTTTGTAATTCCTCCTTAACAATTTCTCTTAGGTTATGATTCATCCTTCTCTGAGGTCGTCTAACTGGTTTGGCATTTTCTTGAATATAAATATGACACATACAATTTTTAGGATGAATCCCTTTCATATCAGTGTACTCCCATGCATAAGCAGAAGAGTGTTTGTGTAGCATCAATTTTCTCTTTTGAAATTCTTCCAAATTATTGTTAATAGTTAATGTTTTATCTAGAAAAAATTCTACTCGAGAATTGTCGAACTTCTCCATAGAATGTAAAGTCATTTGGTGAGATGATAGATATTCAATATTGCATTGTTCGTGAAAAAATTGATCTTTCTGACATTGTGAAGAAGAATAATTATTATTCATTAAATTTATCAATTGATATTCTTCATGTAATTGTGAACGAGTATAAATTGATTGCATATCATCAAAGCATTCATTGTCATCATCTATCCAAATTTCACTTTCTACTTCGGTTATTGTTTTTACAAAAGGATACAATGTAAATTTCTTAGTGGAAATTCCATCAAATATATACATATCACCAAATCTACAACTTATGAATACATTAGTTGTAGCTAGCCAAGGTTTACCAAGGATCAATAGATGGCCTCCTAAATTATTCTTGGGATTTAAAATCATGAAATCTACATGATATTCCCAAGAATCTAGAGAAATAGATACATCTTCTAATACTCCATCTGGCTTGATAATAGATCTATCTACTAATTGTAATAATGTAGGAGTATATTAAAGATTAGGAAGCTTAAGTTGCTCCTTTGTTTGTTTACTCATGATATTGATGACTACTCCTAGATCAATTAAAGTGTTTGGAATTTCAATACCATTGATATGAATTTTCACAATGGGACTACCAAGATATAGATATTTTTGAACAATATGTTTCTCCATCATGATATCAGCAAATTTTCCTACCAATTCGATTTTTTTAACATCTTTTCTCTTTCTTCCTGGTTTTCTAATGCATAGATCCTTAATAGATTTTGCAAATATTGATATTTCCTTTATATCTTAGAGTAAAGGGTTTTGTATACAAATGTTCTTAAGTTCATCTAGCATATCATAGTATGGTAAAACGGTTTTCCTTTCTATTCCTCTGTCAATTTTGAGCCTTTCAAGAAAAGGTGGATCTTGCAAAGAAATAAAAGGTTGTTCTACTAGAGGAACTATAGAAGCTTGATTTATTTTCTCATCCTTTGATTGTACAGGAACATCTTCTGTTAGAGGCATTTTCACTTGATCAAGATTTGCATCTTTTTCTTGAACTTCACCCTCTTTAGATTTTTGGATGGCGATTGTTGATGAATTCTTTTGTAAAACTATCCCAGGTCTAAGTTGAACATCATTTAGACCTAATGGGCTAATAATACAAGCTTGAAATTTTTGTCCTTAAATATTATAAACAACTTGTTTATTTTTATTGTTCATATTTGGAAGTGGTTGAACAAATAGTTGATTGGGTTCTTGAGGAAATGGTAATGAGAGTTGTTGATTTGGATTTTGAAATTGAGGAGATTGGGTTGGTTGAGGAGGATAATATTGTGGTGGAAAAGGAGGATAAGGTTTTTGGAATTCAGGATATTGAGGATATTTACCATAAGGATTTTTCCAAACTTGTGACCAAGATGGATTTTGAGATTGTGGGGGCCAAGGTTGCCATGGAATGGGTTCAGTCCAATTATTTTATGGTTGTGCATATGATTGAGTATTGAAATCTTGAGTCATATTTGAATGTTTTTTTTTTTCCATGGTCTTTTAGCAATAAAAAAAAAGAGATTAAACTTGGCTCATTCCAGTTTCATCTTGAAAAACAACTTTAAGGCCAGGTATCGAAGGGCATTTCTTTGTATTATGATTTTCAACACATATGACAAAATTTTCTATACTATCAAGGGGACATTCTCTTAAGGAATGTTTCTTCCTACACTTGGGACATAATATAGATAATGCAACATTCTCATCTTTTTTCTTGTTTTCTATCTTGAGGGTATCTAGTAGTTCACTAAGACTCCCTAGGATATCTGTTTTGAAATTATCAATCAAATTACCTATTTCAGCTCTACTTACTGTTCTAGTTGTAGATTTATCAATTCTAGAAATCACATGATCCCTTGGATTTTTGCTAGTTCTGGCCTTACCCCTTGAAATATGTTTACAAAAATTACGTATTTCTCCAAATGAAATTTTAGAAACATCTCTCTTTCCCATTAACTTAAGAAGGTCAATCCATTAATCTCTGATGGATTTTAATTAAAGAGATTTTAGTGTTTCATCATCCAAATTATACATCTTAGCCATTTTGATGTTGTATGAAAATATTTCAACTAGGTCTTCAAGGCTTTCATCCTCTTTCTACATCATCTTAAATACTTCATCCTTAAGATTATGGGGCATGCAATAATCCTGATATTTTTCTAAGAACACAATTTTCATTTCTTCCCATGTTCTAATAGTATGTGTTCCTAATCCCATGAAACATTTAAATGCCCCATCTTTAAGAGTTACTGGAAATATTTTCAATTTTTGAGGATCAAGTAAGTAGTCATATGTTCTACATAAAACTTCAATCTCAAAAAGAAATGCTTCAGGATCCTCATTTCTCAAACCATGGAAATTAGGAAGGATGGAAGGTGAGATGTTATTCATTGTGGTTGTGGTATCTTCATCAAAGATGTGAAATCCATAAGGATCTGGCTCTCCCCTACCACCTCTACCACCTCGACCTCCACCTCCTCCTCTATTTCCTCCTCCACCTCTTCCACCTCCAATCCTAGGTTCACCATTTACATTATGTACTTCTCCTTCTCCTTCCCTTGCCATTATGCATTCTTCAAAGCTAATATAAGGTTCTATAATAGGATTGTCTAGCTCTTCTTATGGTTCCTCTACTAATGGTATATTATAATAAGTTATTCTTCTTCTTATTCACTAGGAACCTCTAGTTCTTGTCCTAGAAGTTGCTCTCCTGTTGAAAAGAGGAAAATTACTCCTTATGTTGGGGATGTAGGTTCTTCAACTATAGCTGCGGTAGAGGAAGTTGGTGAATATTTTGGTTGGATGTAAGATCTATGCACCTGAGGAAGTTTATTTCTACCTTCCCATGATGGAATGCGAGTATGAGTGGATGGTGTGGCACTACGAGGTCTAGCGGGGGTGAGTGGTGATGTTGGAATTGAACTCTAACCTCTACCTACAAATATACCCCTAGAATCCCTTTCTATATGCACAAATTATTTTTACTATGCTTTAATTGTGCATCTACAAAGTTGAATGCACCTAAAATGATATGAAAACCAAGAATAGAATCCTATATACACCTCCCTGACAAAGGTGCCAAAATATTGGATAATTTAATTATTCTTAAATTACTTCATTAATTGTCAACCAAGGTTCGTGTACCTATGAGATGAATGTGCACCATATATGCTAGGATTATTTCTATGGATTGATTGACTCTAAAGATGAAATTAACCTAAGTATGGACAAATGATTTTAATTATATTTAGAGAATAATTACACACATGTTATTTCAATTTAAAGTTACATTAAATCATAATTACTTATCTGACTTGAAATTCATTACTTTGCCTAGTTGAAAATCTATCTTAATTGCAGAAGTCAAAACCTACTTCTACTTGCATAAAAAGAAATTCTAAATTGCAAGAAAAAGAATCTAGTGTTACTTGTAGAATTGAAAACACTACAATCATTATTTTTCAGAAAGGAACTTCTACACTAAATTGCAATAAGGAATTTCTATACTAATCACATAAAAGGAAATTGCATCAAAAGGACTTAATTTCTAATTGCAGAAGAAAGATTAGATGGAAAACTTGTAACTCTAAAATGATTACTTGTGTGCGCAGTTAACTCTAAAGAACACTTTTGTTATCATCTAAGAAATTAACTTGAGCTATGAAATCAAACAACAATTGATCAAAATATCTCTGTGATGAAATTGATTATGAATTGTTTTAGAGAAACTACTACAGTATAAGAAAATTGGAAATGTAAAAAAAAACAAAATAATCTCACAACTCGATAGGGGGCCCTGTCATGGGCGTAAGTCTGCTAACAATCAAAGGATCCTTTATGCACGTATTGAGTTCATAGTAACTATATTAATCTAGAACAAAGTATTAACAATCTTGAAAATAAACCATTGTAGACTTAATAATCGAACTGTGTTCTGGGTTTCACCTTACGACATTTATACAAATTTCATTAAACAACTTTTAAGAGTTCTATGCTGATACGAAATGAGTTAATTCAACATCTACGAAATGGATTTAGTTTAAAACTATATCTCCTTATGACTTGCTACTGAAAGACAAATACATAAGATATTCTTCTCAAACCATATCCTAACAATTGAACATGTCTTCAACATGCTCGCTTGATGTCGTTCTATTCTCCTGTTGCCTTTACTTAACTGTTGCACTGTCATTCTCAAAGTTTGACTTTGAGTTTGACTCTTAGATCTCTTAATATTCATAGCCTGCCAAGTCATGCTGATAGGTGGTCATCCATGTGGTAAACATTTTTCATCTCCAAACACTCTTCATCCTTTTTTCTGAAGCATTGCAACCTGTCTAACCATGGATATTGTTGTGGAATTCAACATTAGTTGCAGAATGTTTATGATTTTGTTATTGTAAGAATGTTTTCGTTATAATTCATAAAGAAACATAGATTCTAAACATGGATGATAAATACATTTTTTATAAGTTGAATTGACCTTGAGCATGCTGAGACTACTACAAAAATGGTGACAAAAGGTGAAAGGAGATGGTAAAAGGGTAGTAAAAAAGGAAACAATTTCAGACTTCAATAATAACTCTCTACCAAAAAGGGATGCTTGATAGAAAATATCATTAGGGTACCCTATATGGTAACTTTTACTGGCTTATTTATATAATATGAATGGTTTACCATCAATATTAGGGATAATGGAATATGCATGTCAATTTGTAGGTTTCCCCCATGGTAGAAGACCATTTTTGACATAGGAGAATGCCCCACGCATAAGGGATATCTATCAAAAACACATCCATAAGCATGGATATGTTAGGAAAAGAAACAAGAGTAAAGTTTAAGTCCTTAATAAGGCCATGGACCATGATATATTTAGAATAAAAAACCACAATTTTTTCTATATGGCCTACTAATTTTCAATTCAAATTTATTCATGACTTTTAATATCCTCACATTAACAAAGGCACTAGAATCAAGAATACAATTATGAAGTAACAAATTTTTAACTACTAATGTGAGGAAGTAAGGTGGATTCCATCCATTTATTCCTTCATAATGCATTTTTCGTAATTATATAACAAGAGGTTTTTCAGCCTCTTTGCCAAAGTTGAAAAAAATTGACTAGATCTCTTTGAGGTGTGATTTTAGTCATCTTTAGGAATAGGAATAAAAACATTTACTTCATTAGAAACATTACCCAAATCAACATTCAAATCAAATTCATAATTATTTTGGATTGAAGGAGGACTAATGTTGGTATTTAAAGGCAATGGGGTTCTAGTCCATCCATTGGAAGGGCTATCATCATTGTTGGTATTAGGGTTAGTATTTTTTTCATCTTGTATCGTGAAACTCTTTAATAAACGTCTCCATTTTTTCAATGGTATTCACATTTATATTAGAGGTTTTAACATAATATTTGACCAATTTCTCATGTTTTTTTTTGTAATATGACACTCTTTCTTAGATAACATTGCAGGGTGATATGTATTATAGATCAAGTTCAAATGCTTGGGATATTCCCCACAATTTTCTTGTTTATAAGGGAAATAATCAACACTATGAGGTTTCTCAAAATATGTACACCTTCCATAATATTCTTGGTTACCCATGTCTAAAGGAGGTAAGGTGTTAGGAACACTTTTCTTAGGATTACTTCTATTGTTTTTGTCTAGTTCCATCTTGGTCGCCTATTCTTATTGAATTGGGGTCTATGAGGATAATTAGGATGTGGTTCCTTATTGTTATCTAGAATTCAATCTATTCATCATAGAAATTTTCTCTTAGAAAATTTCATGAGTTTCTTTATAGAAAATTTGAGAAAAATACAAAAATTTCTTTGGGTAGGGTCAAGATGATTCATGGATCTAGACTTGGTCTCAAATTTTTCTCTAGCATTATAGAAAATATCAACCTTTGAAGCTAAATGGTTTTTTTCAATGTTGATAGTGTAGTCTCTAGCTTGAGCAAGATTTGTAGGACATTTTTCCATTATAATAAAACCAAATTATCCCTAAAAATAATTATTATTGAAGGTTTTAACACTACAGAAATTACCTACAAACAAATTCTTAAAAAAATAGAAAATATACAATGGCAAGAATAGAAAATATACATATACATTTTTCTCCTAGAACCCAAAACCAGGAAAACTAAATTGGTTTCTAATTATATTCCTTTCAATGTTACAATACATTATATACATGTTGAAGCATTCATAAAACTTCAATCCATCAACCCTAGAATAGAAAAAAATCATAGCTCCCATTGACCAGATATAAAAAAATACCATGGGAAAAACCATCATTTCCAAAACCATGTGCAAAAAAACATGCACAAAACCATGGGTGGGTTTTCCCACCATCCTTGGGTCTGTCCCCCATCCTTGAGTCTGCCCAACCATCCTTGGGTCCGCCCCTCATCCTTAGGTCCTCCCAACCATCCTGGGACTATTTGTGAAAATAATACAACACATACCCAACATTCTCCCACTTGTTATTTTCTTCAGACAAAGGGGTTTATTGGAGTACATAGTCATCTATGAAAGGCCTCAACAGCCATTGTTTCTCTACACTAATAAAAATTCTCAACGCTCACAAACTTTCTTAATGCATTTGCAACATTCTTCAAAGTGCCCACCTTTACCAACAACACCTTTTTGTCTTCAACCATATCTCTCACAAAGTGATACTAAACATCAATATGATTTTTCTTTGAATGATAAGCAGGGTTCCTTCCGAAGGAAATATCACTTTGGCTAGCACAATCTATCCTTGTAGCTCATTGTACCAACACCATACCTAAACATAATTTATGCAACCAAACTACTTGCTTGCTTGCTTGAGTGGTTGTCTTGTATTCAACCTATGTAGTTGAAAGTGCCACTACAAATTGTTTGTTTCCCATCCAATTAACTACTCCTCCAAATAGGATAAACACATGCCGACTTGTAGATATTCTTTGTTCTAGATCTCTATCCCAATCTACATAAACAAAGCCACATATGTCCAACACTTTGTCCAATCCTAGTATTCCCTGGTAGCAGAAATGGCATAATCACTAGTGCCACATGAATATCTAAAAACCCGCTTTACTATTGTCCAATGCTCCTTCCCTAGTTTTAACATAAACTTGCTAAATACTCATAGTGCATGTGCAATTTATGGTCTGGAACATGCCATTGCATACATCAAACTACTAACCACACTCACATATGCAACAAGAGACATGTCATCTTCCTCTTCCGGTGTTTTGGACACTGTTCTATATATAAATTTACACCTACACGAATAAGAACCTTCACTGGTTTACTATCCTACATATTAAACCTCTATAGTATTTTCATGACATAATTCCTTTGGTTTGACCAAAACTTCCTCTTTTCCTAATCTCATTTAATTTTGATGCCCAAAATAAAGTTTGTAGCACTAATATCCTTCATGTCAAATTTAGAGGAAAATTGGGTCCTCACATCCAGGATAATTTCTCTACCATTTCCAATCAATGACATATCATCCACATGCAAGACCAAATAAATAATACAATAACCAATCAATCTAAAATACACACAATGATCTGCTTTGCTCCTTGTGAAGACAATCCTACATATATGTATCAAATGTTTTATACCACATTCTTGGTGACTGCTTTAATCCATACAATGACATTTTTAACCTGCATACTAGTTCTTTATTACCCTTCTTTTGATGGTGCTAGACCCACCAACATTCAGGGGATATCCCCAATGTGAAGTCCCAATTATACCTCACATCGTTTGGTGTAGGAGTCTCAGTAGTGGGTGTTAATGATATGCCTTGGCTGCGAATATGCATGAAGTGATGTATGGTGACTTTGGTGAGAGAAAGTGTGTGACCCTGCGGAAAGTAAAGCATGATTCATGGAAGTTCCAACACACGAAGGAAAAAATGAGTGAGCCCCTTGGAAGCCTGTAATAGTACTTAGCTTGAAAGGAACAAATGAGCATAATTGCATCATAAGATAATATGTGGAATAGTCCACAAGTTAACAGTGACAAATTTATACAACAACACACATTCAACAAGATTTGTACCAATGCAAACGAAATGGTTCATAAGCATAAGTGTAAGTTACATAACATACATTGAAAATGCAACAAGAATAGTCCTACTATATTCACAACATATGCATGAAAGTGTGTTGGATATGAGCTTTTATTAAAATTGAAAGTTCCAATCATACATACACCATTGATGAACCACTAGCCACAATAGTGGAACATGAAGACAACAACACCTGCTCCTCCAAAGAAGAATACTCTCTCTATGCTACGAAGAAACCAAGGCTCTCACAAAAATCCAAAGCTCTTTCTAAGCCTAATCCTATCCAAAATATTGGCTCCCAAAAATCCCTTTACATGAGTTATGAGGTTCTATTTATAATAAGAGGTGGTGACTCTTCAACTCCCCTTTGTGAATTTTGGACTACCCTCATGACTCTTCAACTTATTTACAAAATCAATCATTACATTACATCATGACTCTTCACATTCCAATATTGAAACTTGTAATTCCACTTGCACATTAATTACAAATAATATTACAATTTACACTTGTACCCATATAGGACAAAATAGGGTGTAGACAACTTGACAACCTAACAAGACAAAATACTATGATGGTTGATTTTGGGGAAAATCTAGCTCAACAACTTCCACTTGATGTTTTTCAGTCACGTAGCGGTGCCAAGCTTGATATTGTGCGATGACATCTCCAAACTGTGTGACATTGTCTAGCTGGAACATGAATCTAGCCTCCATGGCATCCTGGTACAATAATCTGGAACCATTTTCAACTTCCTTATGAATCATGATCAACATTGTCTGCACTTGGACAGGGCCACCAATGTAGTTGTGCATGTTTTGTCTATTCACCTCCAAGTCCTCCTTGGTGGCAATCTGTCTCAGCTGCTCCAAGTATTCCTATATCTCCTTTCTGACCTGGTTTTTGGGTTTGGCTTTAGTGAGTGATCCAATTGATGGGATCCTGTGGGTCTTCACCAAGAAATACAAACTATTATAAATTTGTTCATATGAGGCCTGAATGTTACTAGTGAATGAGGTGAGTTGTTTGTTATTATGGATAAACATCCACACTCTTTATTTCTCGTTCCCTGCCTATGGCTTCATTTTTCTTACCCAAATCAAACAGTGCCCCTTTGTATCACATTTTCCATTCATACATGGCAACGATTGTAGCTTGTACATTTCTAAAAGTTTTAACAAAGTATTTACATTGTTGTTGTAATCTATTCTCACAGACAACTGCCTTATGCACGACAACAAGATCCTCATAGAGATTCTGCATGGTCTCTCCAAGTGTTGATACTTCATTAAGTATCATTGCCTTCATTTCCTTGAAGTGGACCTAAGCAAAAGTTGCATTCTAATATGTTGCATGGAGTTGTTCAACCTATTTCTTAGCACCTTGCAATTTATTTTCCAATTTCTTATTCTTAGCCATCAGACACTGAGCATTTGACTTCACTACACCTGCAAAGGCCAAGTTGGTATAGGAAATGGCTTCAGGATCTCTCCTAGTTTCGACCACAATTACCCTTTCTCTCATAAAAGCAGGAGATGTGAGATCATCCATAAAATGATTCTTACACACTTGTACAATCTTCTTCTAGAGTTCATCGTATGATAGATTGTATGTGTCCATATCTGGATCAGTATCAAATGGAACAAATTCCCCTTCCTCTCCTAGAGATGACTCTACTGTTGGAGGTGGTGGAGACTAAATAGTGACCTATTGTTTGCTAGGCATCAAGTTGACATATTGATTTTACAAATCTAATTCTACCTTAGTGTCATCGATCTCTATTAAATTTTCAGTCTATTGAGAAATCTCCTGATCCTATATTTTTCCACCCTCCTCCTTTATTGGTTTTCAATTTTGTTCTTTCTCTTCAACTTGTGTCCACATTGTTTATTTTGCTATTGCACAATGCCTTTCTTCTTCTTCCTACTCCAACTTTTCTTCTTGTTCTTTCTTCCATTTTTCTTCCTCCAATCTCCTCTACTCTTCCCTCCTCTTTCATTCTGCTCTCTGTATTCTTTGTTTCCTCTTTGCCTCAATTGCTAAAGATACTTTCATAATAGCTAGATATGCTTTCATATTGTGGCTTCTTTCTCCCCATGGACTATGAGAAACCTTTATCTTTCCTTTATCCTGCACAGGGTTGCTCCCTTCTAATAGAATTTATTATGGAGTTGCTACCTTATATGGAGTGACCTTTGAAGTTCCTGCAAAACCAATCAGTTCATAGGTCTTGGAGGCATTATAGCAATTCTTCCATGGATCCTCCTCCTTCTAATGAAATGTCCCGTTCAACCACTAAAAGTGAATTCTTACACAATTATTCTTGAAAATACCACAAGGATCATACAGATTAATTTTTGGAGTACCAAACAAAGACTTCTCTATCACCTTTCCTTTGGTATCCGTGACTTTCAGGTTCTTTATCTCGTACAATCAAATTCGCATAGGAAGAGTTGGTCAAGGTGCTTTCTTATTCTTGTGTAAATCATTTGAAAACCTTGTGGTGAGATGATATGACACTTCTTGCATGTTGAGATTATCGGTGGCATACCTTGGAAAAACATGTGACAACTTCTCTCTGCCGAACACTTTATGGAAGGTGCCATCTAGTGAGGAAAAGCAATCTGTGATCTCTAATATTGCCTCCATTGTCATAGGCAACATGCAAGGTGGTTCTTCCTCAAAGATCATCCTGTATAGTAGAATGAGAAAGTGGTTAGTTAGCTTCTCCATCACCTCTCGATGGCTACAATTCAACAACAACTTGCAGTGGATGTGCATGATAAGAATCTCGAGGTGACCAAGCCCAATTCATACCCAAGGAAAATTTTAAGGATGAAATTTTTTCGAAACCTTGGTGAATCTCACAAGTCCATAATATGAAATCTCTAAAAAAATTTGGTGATATTTTTGTAAAAATATTCAAACTTTTAATAATTTTATATGGTCTATATATAAATTTTGGTGATTTTTAAAGTAAAATATTCTTTTACTATAAAATTTGGGCGAATCATTTTTAGAAAAAATGGAATTTAGCGAATCTTGTTTTTGGAAAAAGCATGGAAAATTAGCTCACTTCCGAATATTAGCCCCTAAAATTTTCCCTATTCATACCAAGGAATACGTTATGTGCACAGGTTGCATCCATTAAATATGTAGACATATAGAATATTGCGTGCCCACCCTTGGGAGGATTCAGGCCATTACCTACATGGATATTTAACTGTTAAGCCAAGAAATATTACCAGTTGAGAAGCTTCCCATTGTTCACAACATGGTTCAGAAAGATTTCCCACCCTTCTAGAAAGATATTTTTGCTCTGTTGACTGTGGATTTTGCAAGCTAAGATGATTAGTATTTGATAGACCCTCCTGATAGACCTTGTCTTATATGTGTTGGTGGGTGTCTATCGAAACTTTGATGGCTCCTTCACTCATCACTTAAAAACATCCTTTTTTCCCATATAGTTGTTGGTGGAATAGAAGAGTGAATACATGAGCATTTATGGCCCAGGAAAATGGTACATACATCGGTAATCTACTTCGAGAAAAGTAGCAAGCCTCCGTCCACTAGCGCTGCTAAAAGTCATGGTCTTCACATCAATATGTGAGACAATCTAGTTGATGACATCTGCACATGGGAAGGTTTGATATCTGCATGCAACCTTGTGTAGCCCTGATATCTAGACATTAATGTATACTTCCTAGTCCTATAGATCTATTGCAAAGGCCTTTGCTGAAAATGTTTCACTAACTTTCTGCCATGTGAGATTGTGGATGGATCAATGTGAATCGAGTGCAAAAACTTAACAAATGGAAGGAGAAACATATGTGTGACGAGAGTCATTGAAATGACGATCATTGGTGTGCAAAAACAAGAAAATCATTGCAAGACTTATGAACGGCAAACAAAAAACTGAAAAAACACTTATACAAGCTAATACAAGTTAAAACACCCACAACCATGAAGAGAAACAAGAAAAACAACACACATAAAAGAAAAACGACAAAAACACATAGAAAAAGCAGCAAAAGACAATAAAAACAAAACTCACCAAGAAAAGCGATGACAACTCCACCGAAGGTTTCTTGATCTCCTCCGAAATACTAGAGCTCCAAGATCGAATGTATAAATGAGCTCTAGAGGCATCTATTAAATATATTTGGGCGGATCGGGGTTTATGATGCACATGCCTAAAATCAAGGAAAAAGTGACACTTGGATAAATTTTATAAAAATAGGAATTGTGCCACCTTCGGTAAACTAATGATGAATCCCTTCTTTCTAGGTATTTTTTTCTTTTTCTTTTTTTTTTCGAGAACATTTCCATGCACACTGCCATGAAATATTGTGCAATTCTAGGAACTAGGCAACTTTACGGCTCAGTGCGTTGCGCAGTTTGAGGATTGCGTAGTTTCTGACCTTAGTGTTGGGATGCCATCCATGAATATTCATTTCTCATCTCAAGGTTGAGTTGCCTATCTGGATTGCATAATTTCCATCATCAAGGCTAGCTTGAATTCCATGATTGTGTAGTTTCCAAAGGCAAGACCAGAACTATTGCAAGATCAAGTTAGAAGGATGCTTGTGACTTCAAAAGATCATTTAAGTATGGAATCAAGAAAACACGAGCATAGATAAAAATAATAAGTCTTGATCAGATCATGACTACTTGACGACAGTAAAAGGTAAGATCATGTCAACAGAAAGGGAGGCTCCAAAATCAAGAGCCACTACAACACTTGGCGACACACTCGTAGAACTCCAACTCTATATGGGGGTCTTGTCTCATGCAAAACGGGTCTAAATCTTCAGGAAGTATTGTTCATTTCATCAATTACCATAGCTTCGTCACTTAGCTTGTGTTAAAGATATAATCCCTACCATTCTCTTCATCGACAATGGAATTTAGCGAATCTTGTTTTTGGAAAAAGAATGGAAAATTAGCTCACTTCCGAATATTAGCCCCTAAGATTTCCCCTATTCATACTAGGGAATACATTATGTGCACAGGTTGCATCCATTAAATATGTAGACATATAGAATATTGCATGCCCACCCTTGGGAGGATTCAGGGCGTTACCTACATGGATCTTTAACTGTTGAGCCAAGAAATATTACCAGTTGAGAAGCATCCCATTGTTCACAACTTGGTTCAAAAAGATTTCCCACCCTTCTAGAAATATATTTTTCCTCTGTTGACTGTGGATTCTACAAGCTAAGATGATCAGTAGCTAATAGAACCTCTTGATAGACCTTGTCTTATATGTGTTGGTGGGTGTCTATCGAAACTTTGATGTCTCCTTCACTCATCACTTAACAACATCCTTTGTTCCCATATAGTTGTTGGTGGCATAGAAGAGTGAATACATGAGCATTTATGGCCTAGGAAAATGGTACATACATCGGTCATCTACTTCCAGAAAAGTAGCAAGCCTCCATCCACTAGCATTGCTAAAAGTGATGGTCTTCACATCAATATGTGAGACAATCTAGTTGATGATATCTGCACATGGGAAGGTTTGATATCTGCATGCAACCTTGTGTAGCCCTGATATCTAGACATTAATGTATACTTCCTAGTCCTCTAGATCTATTGCAAAGCCCTTTGTTGAAAATGCTTCACTAACTTTCTGCCATGTGAGATCTGAGTCCTTCTCTACATAAAATTGAGTGTCTGAGTATACTGGAATTTGCTCAACTGCTTCCTCGCTACCAGTTTTAGTGGTATCTTTTGAAGAAGTTCTTTTGGGTTCCATGGTAACACCAACTGCTAGAGAGAAGTGCTCAACAAATGTGGTACCTATGGGATAAAAAGGGCACTCATGGCAAGCAAACATTAGCCTTTTGGAAATCTATCTTCACAACAAGCTCATGCAGCAAACTGGTGCACTAGTGAGAAAAATTGCATAAATTTTATGGGTAAGTGAGGGAGACTGGCTATGGAAACTGCGCATTGTACAGTCTCAATAGCCAAGGTGCAACTTTAGGCTTCAGACTGTGCAATGCGCAGTCCAGCTTGGGAAGTGTCTAGGAGATACTACTCATTACGCAGTCTTAGTTGCCAAGGGGAAAACTGAGCCCTGGAACTATGCAATGCATCGTTGGTCCAACCTGTAATGCACATTGCGTTGTCTCAGAGGTCAAGCCTCACCTTCAGCTTATGGATTTTGTAACTCCCAACTGAGAAATGTGAAAACTGGCCAAGGGAAAGTACAAATTTTCCTAGTGGAAGTGTGGGAAATAAGCAGATCTGAAAGATAATGAAATTAAAAACATAGATCTAACTAAGTGTGGATGGATCAATGTGAATCAAGTGCAAAAACTTAACAAATGGAAGGAAAAACAAATGTGTGAGGAGAGTCATCGAAATGACGATCGTTGGTGTGCAAAAACAAGAAAATCAATGCGACACTTATGAAAGGCAAACAAAAAACTGAAAAAAAAAACACTTATAAAAGCTAATACAAGTTAAACGCCAACAACCATGAAGAGAAACAAGAAAAACAACACACATAAAAGAAAAATGACAAAAAGACATAGAAAAAGCAGCAAAAGACAACAAAACAAAACTCACCAAGAAAAGTGATGACAACTCCACCGAAGGTTTCTTGATCTCCTCCGAAATACTAGAGCTCCAATATCAAATGTATAAATGAGCTCTAGAGGCATCTATTAAATATATTTGGGCGGATCAGGGTTTATGATGTGCATGCCTAAAATCAAGGAAAAAGTGACACTTGGATAAATTTTATAAAAATAGGAATTGTGCCACCTTCGGTAAACTAATGATGAATCCCTTCTTTCTAGGGATTTTTTCTTTTTATTTTTCTTTTTCGAGAACATTTCCATGCACACTACCATGAAAGATTATGCAATTCTAGGAACTGGGCAATTTTACGGCTCAATGTGTTGCGCAGTTTGAGGATTGCGTAGTTTCTGACCCTAGAATTGGGATGCCATCCATGAATATTCATTTCTCAATCTCAAGGTTGAGTTTCCTATCTGGATTGCATAATTTCCATCATCAAGGCTACCTTTCATTCCATGATTGCATAGTTTCTGGAGGCAAGACCAGAACTACTGCAAGATCAAGTTAGAAGGATGCTTATGACTTCAAAAGATCATTTAAGTATGGAATCAAGAAAACATGAGCATATATAAAAATAATAAGTCTTGATTAGATCATGAATACTTGACGATAGTAAAAGGTAAGATCACGCCAACAGAAAGGAAGGCTCCAAAATCAAAGCATAGGAAAAATATTTGAGAGTGTTTGTAGCCACTGCAACACTTGGCGACACATTGGTAGAACTCCATCTCTCTATGGGGGTCTTGTCTCATGAAAAATAGGTCTAAATCTTCAGGAAGTATTGTTCAAGTCATCAATTACCATAGCTTCTTCACTTAGCTTGTGTTAAAGATATAATCCCTACCATTATTTTCATTGAAAACACACTTAACCAAGCCAAGTCAGCCTAAGTTGTTTCAGTTGGGGATGAGGAGTATATAAATGCACAAGTGAAAAGAAATGTTAGAGTCTTAGTTTTCATCTTTGGTGTTTCTCCACTACCAGCAGTCCTAGGTAGTACCCTGGTGGAGTCACTTCAGGAACACAAACATTTCTCCACTACCTGCGAGCCCAGACAATACCCTGGTGGAGTTTCTTGCTTCACCTCTCTGCGCATGAATTAATTCTCTTCTTTCACCTCTATTTTATTTTTTTCATTTTTTCATAGAACTATTACTAGGAACTTACTGGTTTAATGAGGTGGAAGAGGGATCCCGACTGATTGAGAGCAGAAAAGGTTTTCCCCTCAGAGAAGGATACTTATTTATACCTCTAACACACTTTTTAAGGTTATCCTCCCCTCCTTACTCTACTTGACTTAGCTGACAAGGATTAACTGAAAATAAAAAACTAATTAGAGTAGGCGGTATTGGTTATAGGTTCAAGAATTGTGATTTCCCTATGGTTTTCTTCGAAAATCACGTATTTCCCATCAAAGTATCATTGACTAAAAGGATGCAAGATTCATGCAAAGAGAGGTAATAGATAGATAACCAAGCATTGGCAGTAGCATAACTTCCTCTTGGACTTCACCATGCTTGCTTTCGAAACCAAACACAGTCTCATGCGGAAACTATTCTATGACTGAAAAGGAATGAAAAGATAGAAAAAGGAGAAAGATAAAAAGTAAATCAAAGAAAAAAAACAAAGAAACAAATAAACTACTCCTACTCCTAAATTAACAGAGAATAGGTGATACCTACGTAAAATTATATTCCCAATGTAACTATTGATGTATCGATTGGCCTATGTAAGCGATGGAATTCATATCAAGAAATATATTCAAGCATAATAGAAAATAGAAAAGATATGACAATATAAACAAAAATGTTCAAAGTTTAAAAGTACATGCAGAAACGTTTGAAAGAAATGTACACGAAAGAGATTCTATGGGTTCATTGTAGTGTTTAGACACATTGTGACTTGAAGACATGCAAGAACAAACTTTCGAACTGCGGAAAAAAGCAAACGTAAAGAAAGAAGAAAATTTTCATTTTGCAACCGTGCTCACTAGGTATGACTCCTCCAATGACTGAGTGATAGGATCGTGTAATGCAGATGGAGGATGTGAAAATTGTGAGAGAGATTGATTTTCAATGTGTGCGATAGAGTGATGAGGAGCCTTGAAAGATAGATTATTGTTCTGATCGGAACTGGAACTGATCTCAATACTGCGAGAACCTAAAATAACCATTAGCTGAGGCTGAAGTGCCTTGAAATCTTGTGGAAGTTCCAAGTCATTGGAAGGTACATCATCAAAGAGGGCTTCGAAAAATCAACAACAGAAAGATCATAATCATGATTAGATGCATGAGTGAAAGGATCACGACAACCACGATCACAAAGTTCAAGATCAAAAAATGAGGCATCCTCATGATTTGACGAGTCATAAAGAGGGGAAGATGGAAAACAAGAAATTTCACCCTCTAGTTCTCTACAATGATGAGATGATAGATTGGGGGGATTTAAAATGGAATATTTTTCCTCTCTGCATTCAGATGAAAAACTAGCATTCCATGAGTTCTAAAAATGATTGGGAGTAATAATATCATAAGAAAATAATTTTCGCAAGATTCATCAGGAATGACAGAATCGCAAAAAATGTCAGGATAATGAGGGAGAGGTGTGGAAGTATAAAGACCAACCTTCATAGAATATTCTTATTCAGATGTGGACTCCCACACATATTCATCATAAATGATATCACAAGTTTTCTACGAAATACCAACTCCATCCAAAACTTGATCCTTATGAACATCCAAAGAAACATTTGAAACAATTGAATGCAACAACTCACAATCTGGAGGACCAAAGGAACTAAAGGGTGGAGGATGAGAAGATAACACTTCATTACAAACATCAAATTCACAGTCCAAACTTGTGTAAGAATTTTGAATATGTGGGGTGGAAGAAGATGGTGGTAAATCAGTGGATGAATTCTTAAGTTCTCCCACCTCAACCTGCGGAATTGGAGTTTTTTAATTAGAAGGAGATAGAGAGTCACTTGGAACAATGAATTCATCCATTGCATATTTTGAAGCTCTAATACTGTAGTATGTTGGGAGACTTTTGAAAGATTCATACTCATGCAGATTCATCGAAATGTGAACAAGAAATTCTAATTTCTCTTTCATTAAAGGATAATCAACATCACCTTCAAAATATTCAAAACAAAAATGAATGAAACAATCGTGAAAATCATCAAGAGATTCATTAGGTGTTTTTTGCTGATGCATAATTTTCTTGAACATAGATTTTTAATCATATCTATCAAAGGCATGGTAAAATTATGTGGAAAGATTTTTGAAAGAGTGTATGTAAGCGACAAATATGTGTAACACCATTCCCTACAAGCAACTTCCTTGCAATGAATATTGTGCTTCATGCAGAATTCAAGAAAATGAGTGGTGTGCTCAAAGAAGGTTGTTTCACCCTCACCACTAAATTTGAGATTTGACAAGTCATTAATTATTTCCACTGGCACTTTTAATTTTGAAATTTTATAAAAATGTGTTGGGGATAAGATATGGGAGGAAGCAATCAATGAGAGAGGAAAGTTCAAATAAAATTCATGGTCTCAGCTTGTCATCTGGCCCTCCTTCCAGCGCCAGAAATGATGATAGTGTTGGACCCACCAACATTCAGAGGATCTCCCTGATGTGAAGTCCCAATCAGACCTCATACTGTTTGGTGTAGGAGTCCCAACAGTAGGTGTTAATGATATGCCCTGGTTGCGAATACGCATAAA
The DNA here is from genome assembly GCA_031772625.1 of Pinus tabuliformis. Classification (NCBI taxonomy): domain Eukaryota; kingdom Viridiplantae; phylum Streptophyta; class Pinopsida; order Pinales; family Pinaceae; genus Pinus; species Pinus tabuliformis. The sequence goes on from CM062807.1 coordinate 266,730,833, forward strand.
GTGATGTACGATGACTTTGGTGAGAGAAAGTGTGTGACCCTATGGAAGGTCAAGTGCGATGCATGGAGGTTCCAACATATGAAGGGAAAAATAATTGAGCCCCTTAGAAGTCTCTAATAGTACTCAGTTTGAAAGGAACACACAAGCATAATTAAATCACAAGATAATATGTGGAATAGTCCACAAGTTAACAGTGGCGAATTAATACAATAGCACACATTCAACAAGATTCGTACCAATGCAAACAAAATAGTTCATAAGCATAAGTGTAATTTAAATAACATACATTGCAAATATAATAAAAATAGTCCTACTATATTCACAATATATGCATGAAAGTGTGCTGACTCTGAGATTTTATTAAAAGTGAAAGTTCCAATCATACATACACCATTGATGAACCACTAGACCCAATAGTGGAATGTGAAGTCAACAACACTTGCTCCTCTAAAGAAGAATACTCTCTCTATGCTACAGAGAAGCCAATTCTCTCACAAAACTCCCAAGCTCTTTCTAAGCCTAAGCCTAGTCAAAAGCTTGGCTCCCAAAAATCCCTTTACATGAGTTATGAGGTTATATTTACAACAAGAGGGGGTGAATCTTCAACTCTCCTTTGTGACTTTGGGCTATCCTCATGACTCTTCAACTTATTTATAAAATAACCCATTACATTACATCATGACTCTTCGCATTCCAATATTGACACTTGACATTCCACTTACACATTAATTACAAATAATATTACAATTTACATTTGTACCCATATAAGACAAAATAGGGTAGAGACAACCTGACAACCTAAAAATACAAAACACTATGATGCTTGAGTTTGGGAAAAATCTATCTCATACACTTCCACTTACTATTTTTCAGTCATGTAGCCATGCCAAGATTGATACTATGTGATGATATCCCCAAACTGTGTGATAGTGTCTAGCTAGAATGAAAATCTAGCCTCCATGGAATATAGGTATAATGATTTGGAACCATTTTCAACTTCCTTCTGAGGCATGAGCAACATTTTCTGCACTTGGATAGGGCCACCAATGTAGTTGTGCATGTTTTTCCTATTCACCTCCAAGTCCTCCTTGGTGGAAATATGTCTTAGCTACTCCAAGTATTCCTCTATCTACTTTTTGACTTGGTTCCTGGGTTTGGCTTCAGTGAGTGAGCCAACTGATGGGATCCTATGGGTCTTCACCAAGAAATCTAGACTGTTATAAATATGTGCATATGAGGGATGAATGTTACTAATGAATGAGGTGAGTTTTTTTTTTCTGGATCAACATTTGCAATATTTTTTTCTCTATCTCTACCTGTGGCTTCATTTTCTTACCCAAGTCAAGGAGTGCCCCTTTGTATCACATTGTCCATTCATGCACGAAAGCAATTGTAGCTTTCACATTTTTGAGATTTTTGACAAAGTCTTTACACTGTTGTTGCAAGATATGCACGTAGACAACTACCTTATGCATGGTAACAAGCTCCTCATAAATATTTTTCATCGTCTCTCCAAGCGTTGATACTTCATTAAGTAACACTGCCTTCATTTCCTCCAAGTGGACTCATGTGAAAACTACGTTCTAAGTTGCCACATGGAGTTGTTCAACCTCTTTCCTAGCATCCTGCAATTTCTTTGCCAATTCTTATTATAAGCCATCAGACACTGAGTGTTTGACTTGGTTGCACCTGCGAAGGCCAAGTTGGTGGAGGAGATGGCTTCGGGATCTCTCCTAGTGTCGCCCACAATTACCATTTCTCTCATAAAAGTAGGAGATTCAAGATCATTCAAAAACTTGTTCTTATGTACTTGTACAATATTCTTCTGCATTTCATCTTACGATGGATAGTACATGTCCATAACTAGATCATCATCAAGAGGAAGAATTTCCCCTTCCTCACCTGGAGCTGACTCTACTCTTGGAGGTGGTGGAGACTAAATAGTGACTTGTTGTGTGCTAGGCATCAGGTCGACATATTGGTTTTGCAGCTCTGGTTTTACCTCCATGTCATTGATCTCTATTAAATTTTCAATCTTCTGAACAAGCTCTTGATCTTGCATCTATCCACCCTCCTCCTCTACTAGTTGCTGATTTTGTTCTTACTCTTCAACTTGTTTCTGTGTTGTTTCTTCTAGTATTGTGCATTGCCTTTCTTCTTCTTCTTGCTCCTTCTTATCTTATTGTTCTTTCTTCTACTTTTCTTCCTCCAATATCCTCTCCTCTTCCCTCCTCTGTTGTTCTACTCTCTGCAATCTCTGCTCATTCTTTGCCTTAATTGGTAATGTCGCTTTCATAATAGCTGGATTCAATTTGTGGCTTCTTTCCCCCTGGATTGTGAGCAAACTTTTTGTTTCCTTTATCCCACACAAGGTTTCTCCCTTTTGTCGACACCACTTATAGGGTTTTTGTCTTCTATGGAGTGACCTGTGAAGTTCCTACAAAACTAACTGGCTCACAGGTCTTAGAGGAATTATGGAAATTCTTCAATGGATCCTCCTCGTGCCAATGAAATGTCTTGCTGAGCCAATGAAAGTGAATTCTCACTCAATGGTTCTTGAAAATACTATGGGGATTGTATGGATTAAATTATCAAGTATCAAACACAAACTTCTCTATCAGATTTCCTTTGGTATCCATGACTTTTAGGTTCTTTATCTCCTACAATCCAATTTTCATATGAAGAGTTGGCCAAGGTGCTTTCTTCTTCCTGTATAAAGTAGTTGAAAACCCTGTGGCAAGATGATATGACACCTTGTATGATGAGCTTGTCAGTGGAATACCTTCGAAACGCATGTGACGATTAATCTCCATATAACACTCTAAGGAAGGTGCCATCTGGTGAGGCAAACCAATCTGCAATCTTTGATATTTCTTCCATTTTCGTAGGCGACATGCAAGGTGGTTCTTCCTCAAATATCATCCTGTATATCAAAATTAGGAAGTGGTCAGTTAGCTTCTCCATCACCCCTCAATGGATGTAATCCAAGAGTATCTTGCAGTGGATGTGCACATCAGGATCTCGAGGTGACAAATCCCATCTCATTCCGGGAATTGTGTTATGTGCACATATTGCATCTAGTAAATATTAAGACATATAGAATATTGCTTTCTTGCCCTTGGGAGGATTTAGGGTGTTACCTACATGGACCTTTAACTATTGAGCCAAAAAATTTGATCATTTGAGAGGCTTCCCATTGGTCACAACCTGGTTCAGAAAGATTTCCCACCCTTCCGGAAAGGCCTTTGTGCTCTGATGACTATGGATTCTGCAAGCTAAGATGATCAGTATTTGATAGCCCCTCCTGAGAGACCTTGTGTTATATGTGTTGGTGGGTGTCTGTCAAAACTTTGATGGCTCCTTCACCCATATATTCACATCAATATATGAGAAAATCTAGCTAATAACATCTACAAATGGGAAGGTTGGATATCTCCATGCAACACTGTGTAGCCCTAATATCAGGACTTTAATTTATACCTGTTGGTCCTCTAGATCTGTTGCAAATTCCTTTGCTAGAAAAGCTTCATTAACTTGCTACCATATGATATTTGAGTCCTTCTCTACATACAATTAAGTGTCTAAGTATACTGGAAAGTTTACTGGCGTTTGCTAAACTGCTTCCCCAGTACTGCTTTCAGTGGTATATTTTGAAGCAGTTCTCTTGGGTTCCATGGTAACAGTGACTTCTGGAGAGAAGTGCTCAACAAATGTGGTACATGTGGGATAGAAAAGGCACTCATGGAAAGAAAACATTAGCCTTTTGCAAATCTATCTTCATAGCAAGATCAGGCAGTAAACCAATGCACTACTGAGAAAAAATACGTAATTTTTCTGGGCAAGTGAGGGAGACTAGCTGTGGGAACTGTGCATTGTGTATTCCAAGTAGCCAAGGTGCAACCGTGAGGCTTGAGACTGTGCAATGTGCAATACATCTGGGGTACTGACTGAGAATACACAGTCTTAATGGCCAAAGGGAAGACTGATCTGTGGAACTGCACAATGTGCAATTGGGGCAACCTGTACTATGCATTGCACAGTATCAAACGTCAATCCTCAACTTGAGATTCTAGATTGTGTAATGCCCAACTGGGCAATGTGAAAATTGGCTAAGAGTATGTGCAAATTTTCCTTGTGGAAGTGTGGGAAACAAGCATATCTGGAAGATAATGAATGTAAAACCATATATCTGACTAAGTGTGGATGGATCAATGTGAATCGAGTGTTGAAACCTAACAAACGGAAGGAAAAACAAATGTGTGAGGAGAGTTGCCGAAATGAAGATCACTGATGTGCAAAAGCGAGAAAATCAATGCGACACTTATGAAAGGTATTATCACTCCAAATTTTCTCTAGAGTTGTTGTGAAAGAAATGATAGATGTAACCACAAACCTACTTTGGAGATTAGGATCTAGCCTTCCTAATGCTTAGAGAGGGCTCTCTCTTTATGATTTAACTTTGTTTAGTTAATTTATTTTAGGCTAGTTATGATTGTACTTGCTTTTTGATTTAGATTTGGTGGTGGGGTCACTGACTTCAATGGATAGAGGGATGCATTTTACCATTGGGCTATGGGGTCAAGTGTCAAGCAAACAGGATTGGATCAAGTTCTAAAGATAGTGTTTACAGGGAAAGGTAGCTGAGTAAATTCAAATATTAAGGCTAGATGGTGAAGTGGTTTTCAATCGGATCCAAGAAGTAACTAAGGGTTCCTTAAACCGGATAATGAGTGAAAAGGTAGGGGTCAATCGAAACTAGGGAGCAATGAAGGATTCCCTAATCTGGATATCAGAAGAAAACATTAAAATGATTAATTTTTCAAGATAGAGTGTACCTAAATTCTGTAATATAATTCTAGTTAATGCATTCAAATTTAGGTAACATGCAAGCTTGTGAAACACTTAAGAAAATAACAATTTGACAAAGAGAGAATACTTTATTGAAGTGGCCCAACACATGAATCCTGTAATGAAATTTCTTTATTACTCAGTCCAGTCTACTGACTTGAGAATTGGTACAATGAACCCTCAGGTTATAGATCAATAAAAATATAGAAATGTCTAGCAATCCACCCGCTATACTTCGAATTATGAAGTATTTATACCAAATAGTTTACAAAATATCCCAAACTGTCTTGGGAATTAATCTAGGAAAAAGAAATATCTTCATGTAAGAAGATAGACACAGATATTCAACTGCTGCAATCTATCCCTATTTATTAGGATTTGTTGTCTTATTCTTTGATCTTTTGTTGTTTATTCTCATTTGTTGTTGGTCTTCCACACTGACTGTTCTCTTTACTTTTCCCTTTTAACTGATACTCTTTCATCTGAGCTGGCCTTTTTCTTTTCTTTTACTGCTCTGTTTTGACTTTTACCTTGCCTTTTTATAGTAAGTCATTTAATTTCTCCCAAATATCTACATCTGGTAATTTGATATTTACCATTTTTCTGTAGATTTCATTTGATCCTATGTAGTTTGCAAAGGTGGGTTTGTTCACAAAAAGGTGTTTTACCTCATGCTGGAGGTAAAACAGGTTCTCAAATGTCTGGTACAGAACCTTTCCTGTAGGCATCCCTTTCATGGATGAATTATTGGCTTGATCTCTTGCCACTTCTTTGATCTTCCTGTTGTAGTCCTCATGAGGCATTAATCTGTCATTTATCACCAAGGGATTTGGCAGACCTTTCTGCCTTAAAGCATCAAACTTAACCATGAACCTGTCCATTATCACTGTAAAATTTTTTAAAATTTTGGATAGCTTGCATGGTTCCAAATTTTTTATGTTGAATCGTCGTCAAGTCATTTTTTATTGTTTTTGTTTTAGAGTCTAAATCATAGAGTTGGAGTCTTGTTTCAATTATTAAATAAAGGTCAACAACCTTATTTCTACTATCATAGATTCTATATTATTTTAAAAGTGTCATTGTTTCAAAATTGACATGCGCTACGAAATTGCCTAGGATTTTTCATAGCGTAAAACTCAAAAAATGCACTATATGTGCTATGAAATTAGGGATTCGTAGTTAGGAGTTTTCGTAGCACAAAACCCAGAATTTGCACTGGATGTGCTACAAAATCAGGGATTCGTGTCAAATCAAGTCTAGTTGTCAAATCAATCTAAATTTGTTAATGTTTTATCATTAGGTGTCAGTCCATGAACCTTAGCCATCACATGCAGTGATTCACTCTCATCATTAGATTTGTTAGGGGTCTTTTTATGCACTCTTTTCAAATTTCAAAAAGAAAAGGTAAGGGTGAATTGGTCCTGGTCATTTTCGTGTTCCTTTCATGCATAAGAAGCACTTGGCAAGCTCAGGGTCAACATACATTAGAGTTCTTTGAAGGCTCAAGCGAGGCAGTTCTCCATTTCAACTCAAGCGAGGCAGTGTTCAAACTAAAACAGGGCAAGTTTTTCCAAGTCTCCTTTACAGGGATTTCAAAGGAGAAATGTCGGAAGAAAGAAGAAATTGAAGCTTGCAAATCTTGAGATTGCCAAACTTAAGAAAAGGGCAAGGAAACATGCAGTTGACATAGCCAACTTCAACAAAATGAAGGCCCTATGGGAACATGAAAGAAATTCAAAACCTCAAGTAGTGAGCAGAAAGGCCCAATACTTCACCTGGACTATCCCTGCCATTAAAGAGGCAAGATACATCAGATGGATTAATGACAGGCTTAGAACCAATATCAAAGTGATGAAAAGGAAAATTGAGGACCTGGAGATTCAACTAAGAAATATAGAGGATAGCCTCAGCACAAAGGAATAGAGCAGTAAGTGATGAAACCTTAACACAATTTTGATTGAAGCTAGGACATTACTTCTTGAAGTTGTTTTATGGATGGGTAATCTCAAGTATATGTGGCATATTGGAATAAGGAAATAGCTGAGAAGAATCATAAGGAGGAAAGTTTTTGGAAAAAACTGCTGTAGGTAACATGCAATACACAGCAGTTTCATAGCGCACTACGAAATTGCTGCAGGTGCATTTTTGCTCTTTTTGATCAATCTTCAAAGGAAAGAAGGGGATATTTTTGAAAGAGGATGCTACTGGAGAATATGAGGAGGGAATTTGAGAAGGTTTAAAGCCCAAGTAAAGGAAAAATTCACAAAATGAAAAATGATTACAAGAATAAAGTTTTGCGCTACGAAGTCATTGAAGCAACCTTTTTCAATAGAAAAATTGTTTTAAGTAGTCAACATCCAGGAGGTCTCTTGAGCAACTGAAAGCATATTTTGGAAAACTGAGAGCGGTTCTTCTTCCTAACATACCTATCTACAAAAACCACTTTCAGTTTCTTCAAATTCATTATTATCTGGGAGAATTTGATGACTCAAATTGTGCTACGTAACTACTGTAGGAGCAGTTTTTCAGAAATCACAATTTTCCATTTTACACCTGATATTCAAAGACAGTTTCCAGGCACTAGGAAAGGTATTTCAAAAACCCAAGAGATTTTTTTGTTCAGCACAGAGTGGTATACAAAAGCCTCCTTCAGTTTTGCAAAATACATTTTTTATGAGGAGATAAAAGCTCTGTCCCAACACCTATTTTCAACTAGAACAGAGCAACGGATAATTTCATAGTTTTCAGGGTAGATGAAGGAGAAGCCATTGAAGGCTAGTTGGGCGGTTATGAAAATCACCAAGGTCGAAGTTAAGGAGGAGAATCTGTCAATATCAAATTTAATTCATAGATTAGGTTGTTACTATTATAAAAGGAGTTGTACTCCTAATTATATTAGGACTCTAGGACTGTAAGTTATAATTAATAGTTTGTTTAAGTATCAATAGGTGTTAGGTCAAGTAAAATTCGAATTCCCCTCATGCTAGAGGAAGGAATCCTAGATTGTAATGAACTCTATATATGACAAGAGGTGTAATTCACCAAGGGTTGGAATTTTTTGAGAAAAACACTCATATTGTGTCATTGTAGAAGACTATGTTTTTATCTAATTCAGAGTTTGGCTTTAATACTCAGGATTCAGAAAAGATTTCAATGCTTGATTGTTTTATGGTTGTCCTCATTTCCTCATTTTCAGTGGTATGAATGTATGTTACTTAGAACTAATTGGCAATTCTCTAACTTCATTCATGCATTTGTAGACTGTGTTTGCTACATGTTCTTATGTGTTACTGATATATTGAACTCTTGATGCCCTGACTTCCATGTTAAGCTAATATTGTTGTCATACTAAACATTTTCTGACTCCATAAGCCCAATGGATGTTTATTGATTGTGTTCAACCATTCATACTCCTTCACTTGTTTCATAGAGCTATCCATCTAATCTTTTACTAAAATCTTTAACCTAGTGAGAGAGCCCTCTCAGGTTGGGGAGGCTAAGCCTCAGCCAAAAGTTGGTTTGAAATAGTTACTCAAGGTCTTCCTGGCCAGCAACCTACCAGGAGAAGGTTTTTTGATAAAATTTTGGTGCGTCTGTCGAAAGCCTGAAGATTAATCATTCCCAAAATCAAGAAGCTGAACTTCTGAAGGTAGTAGGAGCTCAGAAAGTTTTTGAGGCTGCAATCTACCTTGGTGACTCCACACATCAAATAACAAATTAGAAGGTGACTCCACAGCTAGAAGACCAGTAGCTTGATGAAGTTTCAAGATGAGTTCCATTGCAAGAATGAATGCCAGGTATGCCCCTATGAATTGGTCTCATATCCTTGGTTTTCCAAATCCTATGCCAAAGGTTGATTGGTTAGATGATATTCCAATATTCAAAGATGAAAAGAAAGACAATGCTTCTCTTCATTTGGTCAGGTTCCATATGCATGTACGCAGTCTTAAGGTTCAATTCCCTGAAGATTGTCTCATGAAGATGTTTATGACCACTTTAGAAGGAAAAGCATGGTCTTGGTATAAAAGCTTGGAAAATGGTTCATTATATTCTCTTGCTAATTTCCATGATAGTATTCTATGAAATGTATAAAGAGTGTCATCCCTCCTTATTGCTGGTCAAAGATTGCTGTAAACATTCTGCATGTTTTATTCAATATTTGGAGGATTGTTATGATGATGAATTTATGGATGAAGAAATTTTAGAGGCTTTTCATAACAATACATTTCAACAACTAGAAGAAAGGATGACATCCCATGACATGCAACATGAAAATCAGCAGAGGTTTACTTATGAAAATCATGTTACATCCTCTTAGATTAATGTAAATATGTAGCAAACTTGCTAGTCTTTCGATCATAAAGAGTATGAAAATGATTGCAAACACCAAGAAGAGGTACTGGAAGATAGCTGTTATAATCCTCAGGTAGAGGAAAAGTTTGATTTTTTATGTCATACTTTGCAACAGCTTACATCAATGAACGATCTTAATAATGAGGAAAATTACATTGTTTGTGGGAACCATTCAGAAAAGTAGTTGGATAACATATAAAAGGAATCATGTGTGGCTAAAAATCAGTTGTCTGAAGATATAGAATGTTATGATGATCATCAAAATAACCATGTCCTCTTTGACCCTATAAATGAATACATGGCAAAGCTTTGCACACTAGTATTTCATTTTCATTATGAAGATCAGATACATTATAAGTTGATTTGGTCATCTCACTATCATGGTTATTTTGAGGTTGAATGCAGTCAAGAGCCTCAAGTATCAGAAAAGAAAATTGATTGGCTTTATTGGAAATATCATGTTGCCTGACCTAAAGTGGAAATTGTAGCTGATAGGGTAGGTAGGAATGTGCAAATAAGTTCAGGGTAGGTTGACTGAGCATTTTTTAGTAGGTGCAGGTTGAGTCCCTCTTGTAGAAATCATTAAAGCTTGGGGAGCAGATTGGGCAGCATTTCAGAATTTTATTCTAAAGGATGGATAGCAGCACTGGAACTGCAGGTTCTTAGTGTACCACAAGGGCACACTATCCCAAGTGGAGCCATTGTTATCACTGTAAAAGTTTTTAAAATTTTGGACAGCCCGCATGGTTCCAAATTTTTTATGTTAAACATGGTCAAGTCATTTTTTATTGTTTTTGTTTTAGAGTCTAAATCATAGAGTTGGAGTCTTGTTTCCATTATTAAATAAAGGTCAACAACCTTATTTCTACTATCATAGATTCCACATTATTTCAAAAGTGTCATGTGTTAGGTTGTTTCAAAATTGACATGCGCTATGAAATTGCCTAGGAGTTTTCATAGCGCAAAACTCAGAAAATGCACTATATGCGCTAGGAAATTGGGGATTCGTAGTTTGGAGTTTTCGTAGCGCAAAACATAGAATTTACACTGGATGTGCTACGAAATCGGGGATTCGTGTCAAAACGAGTCTAGTTGTCAAATCAACCCAAATTCGTTAATGTTTCATCATTAGGTGTCAGTCCATTAACCTTACCCATCACTTGTAGCCATTCACTCTCATCATTAGATTCGTTAGGGGTCTTTGTACACACTCTTTTCAAATTTCAAAAAGAAAAGGTAAGGGTGAATTGGTCCTGGTCATTTTCATGTTCCTTTCATGCATAAGAAGCACTTGGAAAGCTCAGGGTCAGCATACATCAGAGTTCTTTGAAGGCTCAAGCGAGGCAGTTCTCCATTTCAACTCAAGCGAGGCAGTGCTCAAACTAAAACAAGGCAATTTTTTCCAATTCTCCTTTACAGGGATTTCAAAGGAGAAATGTCAGAAGAAAGAAGAAATTGAAGCTTGCTAATCTTGATATTTCCAAACTTAAGAAAAGGGAAAGGAAACATGTAGTTGAGATAGCCAACTTCAACAAAATGAAGGCCTTGTGGGAACATCAAAGAAATTCAAAACCTCAAGTAGTGAGAAGAAAGGCCCAATACTTCACCTGGACTGTCCTTGCCATTAAAGAGGCAAGATACATCAGATGGATTAATGACAGGCTTAGAATAAATATTAGAGTGATGAAAAGGAAAATTGAAGGCCTGGAGATTCAACTGAGAAAATCTAGAGGACAGCCCTAGCACAAAAGAATAGAGCAGTAAGTGATGAAACCTTAACACAATTTTGATTGAAGCTAGGACATTACTTCTTGAAGTTGTTTTATGGATGGGTAATATCAAGTATATGTGGCATATTGGAATAAGGAAATAGCTGAGAAGAATCCTAAGGAGGAAATTTTTTGGAAAAAACTGTTGTAGGTAACATGCAATACACAGCAGTTTTGTAGCGCGCTACGAAACTGCTGTAGGTGCAGTTTTGCTCTTTTTGATCAATCTTCAAAGGAAAGAAGGGGATATTTTTGAAAGAGGATTCTACTGGAGAATATGAGGAGGGAATTTGAGAAGGTTTAAAGCCCAAGTAAAGGAAAAATTCACAAAATGAAAAATGTTTGCAAGAACAAAGTTTTGTGCTATGAAATCACTGAAGCAGCCTTTTTCAGTAGAAAAATTGTTTTAAGTAGTCAACTTCAAGAAGGTCTCTTGAGCAACTGAAAGCATATTCTGGAAAAATGAGTGAGGTTAGTATTCCTAACATACCTATATACAAACACCTCTTTCAGTTTCTTCAAATTCATTATGAGCTAGGAGAAGTTGATGACTCAAATTGCGCTACGAAACTGTTGTAGGAGCAGTTTTTCAGAAATCACAATTTTCCAGTTTATACCTGATATTCAAAGATAGTTTCTAGGAAATAGGAAAGGTATTGAAAAAACCCAAGAGAGGTTTTTGTTCAACACAAATTTTTCTACAAAAGCCTCCTTCATTTTTGCAAAATAATTTTTTTATGAGGAGATAAAAGCTCTGTCCCAACACCTATTTTTCAGCTAGAACAGAGCAGGGGATAGTTTCCTAGTTTTCAGGATAGATGAAGGAGAAGCTATTGAAGGTTAGCTGGGGGGTTATGGACATCACCAAGGTGAAATTTAAGGACGAGAAGCTATCAATATCAAATTTAATTCATAGATTAGGTTGTTACTATCATAAAAGTAGTTGTACTCCTAATTGTATTAGGACTCTAGGACTATTAGTTAACTGTTAGTTGTAATTAATAGTTTGTTTAAGTATCAATAGGTGTCAGGTAAAGTAAAATTCGAATTCCCCTCATGCTGGAGGAAAGAATCCAAGATTTTAATGAACTCTATATATGACAAGAGGTGTAATGCACCAAGGGTTGGAATTCTTTGAGAAAAACACTCATATTGTGTCATTGTAGAAGACTATGTTTTTATGTAATTTAGAGTTTGGCTTTACTACTCAGGATTCAAAAGAGAGTTCAATGCTTGATTGTTTTATGGTTGTCCTCATTTCCTCATTTGCAGTGGTATGAATGTATGTTACTTAGAACTCATTGGAAATTCTCTAACTTCCTTCATGCATTTGTAGATTGTGTTTCCTACATGTTCTTATGTGTTACTGATATATTGAACTCTTGATGCATTGACTTCCATGTTAAGCTAATATTGTTGTCATACTAAACATTTTCTGACTCCATAATCCCAATGGATTTGTATTTATTGTGTTCAACCATTCATATTCCTTTAATTGTTTCATAGAGTTATCCATCTAATCTTTTACTAAAATATTTAACCTAGTGAGAGAGCCCTCTCAAGTTGGGGAGGCTAAGCCTCAGTCAAAGTCCTTAAACTGTTGGTAAATATACTCTCCACCATTATCATTTTGCAAGGCCTTTACTTTCATCCCTGATTCTTTCTCTGCCAAAGCTTTGAACTCACAAAACTTCAAGAAGGTTTGACCCTTCTTTTGCATGAAGTAGATCCAACATCTACGAGAAAAATTTTCAACAAAAGTAACATAATACCTTTGCTTTCCGATGGAGGTTTTAGAGAAGGGCCCACATACATCTGAATGAACTCGCTCCAAAGCTTCTCCTGCTCTACCATCTTGATCATGAAAGGAATATTTTGCATGCTTACCCAAAGTGAAACCTTTGCATGTGCTCACTTGCTCCAACTTGCACTTGGGTAATCCGGTAGAAATTTGTTGCATGATCTTTAAGGCCCCATGATGCAAGTGGCCCAGTCTCTTATGCCATAACTCGCCAATATCTTGGCCATGCATCACCTCTGCTTTGGAACTCAAAGCAGCACAATCTTCTACCTATAAACTATAGAGATTCTTAACTTGAATCCCTATCTGTTTTGTCTATCCAGCGCCTATATGCCTTAGGAAAACCTTTCCAAAACTAAAGACTACATCATAGCCTTTATCCTCAAGCATAGAAATAGACACAAGATTCTTTTTCAGCCCTGGTACGTACATAAAATTAGAAAGAGAGAGGGGAGAACCATGCTCCCTCTAAAACACAACTGTACCTTCACCTAAGACACGGTACTTTCCGTCATTGCCATCTCGATCCGTATCTAGAGATCCTTCTCCTCCAAAGTGTTGAAAATAGTCTTGTCACCTGACATGTGGAAAGAAGCTCCACTGTCCATGTACCAAACACATATCATGTTGGATGAAACCATGCATGCAATAAGTGAGAAATCCATCTCAAATTTTGAAGCTAGAGCATCACCATCAGATTCATTGGAGGAATCTTTCTTGGACTTCTTCCTCTTTGGGCAACTAGTAGCATAGTGACCCAACTCATGACAATGAAAGCATCTCACCTTCGACTTGTGAAACTTCTTCCCTCCTTGAGAAGACTTGGATTGGGATGCCTTCCCTTTCCCTTTCTTAACCTTAGATGATAAAGCCAAGTTCTCTTCATCATCATGCTTTGATGAAGAAGCTCCGTCTCTGGTGTTCCACCTGATCTCCTCCTGCATCAAATTTGACCATAGTTGTTCCCAATCTGGCAGTTTGTCCCTTCCATTCATTGAGTCCTGGTAATTCCAACTCTTAGGAAGGCCAAGGAGTGCTGGACTCACCATATCATCATCAACAGTAGGGACCCCTAAGCTTGCAATCTCATCTCTGCATTTGGTGAGCTTGTTCAGGAATGTAGTGATCGTGTCGCCCTTTTCACACTTGATCTTTCGAAGCTTGTCCTTCAGTTCTAGCTTCCTCTAATCACTACTATTCTGATATAAATCTTTCAATGTTTTCCACATTGCAAACGGAGTTTCCTTCCCATGGAGGCTTGAGACTATGTGATCTTGAACTCCCTCTAGGATGATTCTCCTAGCTCTAGCCACATTCTTCTTCCAATCTGCAACCTGAGTAGCATTAGTAGGCTTAGGGACATCTTTATCAATGAAGTCATTAATGCCATTATCTTCCAATACTACCTCCATGCGATCCTTCCAAGCTATGTAGTCTAAGCTGCCATCAAGGGCATACTCAAGCCTTAACCCAGTGAAGGCCATCTGGATGAAATCTAAACTGTGATGAGAACTAGATATCTATATCCCGAATAATAAACTTTGACTTTCTTTCTCTTTCTTTTATATCATTCCTTGCTTGATTAACTGTGATCTGATACCATGTATTAATTTCACCTGTAGATCAAACTGATATATGCAATTTACTAAAGCATAATACTTGATCTACTTCTACAAAACATTAAGCAGAAACAAAATCGATTTCATGAGAAACATCAAGCATAAACACATATAACTGATCAAGAGAAATAATCACACATAACACAAGATGTATCACTGGGGAAAGCACCATCATAAAACCCCCAACACTGTATTATCAATCAAGTGGAAATCCTCTTTTGGTTACAAAAAATATCAGCTCAAGAGCTATCCTGTACTCTCTACAATCAAAAGATGAAGATCATAGACTTACTAGGCCTTGATATATTGGCCACCAGTCCTCCAATCCCCTATTTCCTTGTGCAATTTTGATTGGGGTCCAATTACAAAACATATGTGAATTGGCCCCACATCATACCTGCTGTCAACCTCAGGTCCAACTACGTAATCCTTGAGGACACTAGTTCCTCTTGCATGCAATATTCCAAGGGAAGATCTAAGCATCTGATAGTACATTGTCCCTCATCTGATCTCAACTGGGTCTCTGTCTGAACTACCATGCATCAGTTATCCATGAGAAAATACTCAAGTATCTAAAATAATAGTTGTCACATGCATGCAAGCATTAACAAACTATATTTTACTATTTTAACAACTTGTTGAAATAATCTAACTGGACTTGACTAGTTAGCAATAGGTAAAATGATTCTCTCATTATAGAACTCATACTTAATTCCTCAATGAGTGGAGAGAATAAAGGATAAATTCCTCAATCAGTGGGACAACTAATTGCATGTTCTCACAAAGACTTCAAGTTTAATTTTTACAACTAATTAACTCATGGAGATTAGTTAATTAATATTTTAAACTTCTGTTAAGACCAAATTCAATTTTACGTCCTATAGATAGACCAGGGACTGTTATAAATAGGAAGGGACCCAGAAATGCTATTTTTAGAACTTTCTATTTTTAGCAGTTTCACCTCTCACTCAAGGTGGCCAATGACCTCACTGGACAAACTGCAATTTTTAAACATGCTATTTTTAGGAGTTCTATTTTTAGCACATTCTAAATTTAGCATTTCTTGTTGCACACTTTTCAACACTTCATTGTGAAAAAATTTATTTAAGGAAACGTTATAAAAAATCATAACCATAATCAGGTCATAATTATGACACATGATATTCCAATAGCATCAACCATTTACCATAATTTGGGTCAGCAGTCCATACCTATGGTATATCCTCACCATAATTTGGGTCAGCACTTTAGACGAATGGAAAATCAACTACATCACTAATCATCATCATTTGGTTTAGTACTTCATACATATGGTGTGTTCTCACCATAATTTAGGTCAGTGCCTCAGACACATGGGATATCATTTAACATATAAGTAATCATCATAATTTGGATCAGTACCTAACACATGGCATCCTAACTAGTTTCGGTTCACCATCATTCAGGCCAATGACACATGGTGAATCACCAAAGACCAAACTCTAGTTACATAATCCACATCTTGATGCAAATTGAACATGATGCTTTGGGACCATTCTTCTTAATTTGGGTCATACCTAACAAAGGAAGATTGGCAGTCCTCTGTTAGACCATTCTCCATAATCTAGGTCAATGTTCTTGACACAAGAATAATTTTAGTCCTCTATCGGACCATTCTCCCTAATTCGGGTCAATGTACTTGAAACATGGATAATCTCCCTAATTTGTGTCAAAGTACTTGACATAGGGAGAATGTCAGGCCATGATGATATCTCATCAACACTCCCTCTCAATGAGAGAGTAATTCTCAACAAATCCAAGCTTATCTTTGAAGCATATAAACTTCGCTTGGGAAAGAGGTTTTGTAAGAATATCATAGATTTTCTCATCGGTGGATATATATTGGAGCTTCACTATTCCCATTTGCACCATGTCACAGATGAAGTGGTACTTAATCTCGATGTGCTTCGAACTATCATGGAAAATTTGGTTTTCTATTAGCTTCATACAACTTTGATAATCACAATATATCAAGGTCAACTCGATCACATGATCAAACAGTCCCGCAAGTAAATTTCAAAGCCATACTTCTTCACAACTCACCAAGATAGCTACAATATATTCTGCCTCAACATTGCGGAGTGCAACAAATGTCTATTTCGTTCTCATCCATGAAATCATAATGGAGCCCAAACTAAAGCAACCTCCTGAGTTACTCTTTCTATCTTCAACACTCCCTGTGAAATTTGCATTTGTATAACCCTTTAGTTGTGTATAATTGTTTGAGACATCTCAAAACAAAGTCAGTTATACCATGGAAATATCTCAATATGTGCTTATAGAAATTAATGTGTAGATTCAAAACGTCTCATGAAGTGTACTAAATCAGATGACTTGAAGCTACTCTACTCATCTGCAAATGTTAATTCACCATCTAAAACAAGAATCAATGACATGATAAAGGAAAAATCACACATACTCAGATATTTATCTAAGGGAAGGAAACTTCTCAAAACCCCTTAGTATTTGTACTACATTAATTAGATAATAGAGAAGAAATACAATGCTTTCTCAACCCTGAGCACACCCTACACTAGTGTAGTCTATCCCTATGCCTGATTGACTAATCTTGGCCGAACACTTTACCAATTTCAAGCCTTCCCAAGCTCTTATTTCATTAATTTATTTCCTTGGGAAATTTCCCCTATTCTTTAGGAATTTCACACCAAGGAATTGTGCAATTACCATAGGTCAATCCTCTGATAGAATGCACCACCTGTACAACTTGGATTAGTTTACAACTGATAGTCATTTCCCTTGAAATCCAATCTCAACTGGGTATCTTGAATTCTCTTCATGCAAAAACTATTTTTTGTTGATTTACCAATTAACTGGTTGATCACTCAATGTGGAAAAAGATACACACCCACAACTTGACCTCCACTAGTTCTTCTAATAACTAAAACTAGTTAAACTGATAGTAACTCAAATTAACTGAAATAGATTGCTACAAATTAGCAATAAATCATTAAGAATTGAATTCAAGTGTCTCCAAAACAAATTTATTGAGTTAAATTAGTGACAATAACCATGTCACCTTAGTTAAATACCTCCAAGTATTATGTTGAAATTCAAATTCAAATTTTAATCTAGTTTGACCAAGGCAAAGTCAAAACTAGATTTTCTAGCTGCATTTTCAACACTCCCTCTACACAAGAAAGGGATTATTAGATACCCCAATCTTTCTTCTGTGGAACTCGCATTTTCCTCTTGACAAGGAATTTGTCAAAATATATGCATCTTGTTCCTCTGTCAGAATGTACTCCAACAACATAATCTGCCTCTACACACAATATCGTAGATGGTGATGTCGAATCTCGATATGCTTGGAACGATCATGAAATACTGGATTATCAGATAGTTTGATACAACTATGATTGTCACTGTAAATCACTGTAGGATCCATATTCTAACCAAATAACTCAACAATAATCTTTCTCATCCAAATATCCTCACATGTTTCTTGACTTTCAACCATGTATTATGCTTCTGCTGAGCTAAGTGCCACAGATATTTGCTTCCTACTATACCAAGAAATTGTTGCTGATCCAACACTCAAAATTCCTCCTGAAGTGCTCTTCCCGTCTGATGGAATGCCTACCCAATCTTCATCCATGAAGCCTTGCAACTTCACTCCCTCTGTCTGTCTGTACCAAAGACCAAACTGAGTAGTGCCTCCAAGGTATCTCAATACATGATTTGATGCCTTCCAATACAATTTGGTTGGCTTAACCATTTCTTGACTAAGTTGGTTAACTACATAATACATGTCTAGATGTGTGTTCACAAAATACATGAGTGAACCCACAAGCTTCATATAAATTGTATCCTCCACTACTTCACCTGAAGTAACATCCTCCTTCCTCTTGTTTCCTACTAGAGGAGTCTCCATGGGTTTGCACCTGTCCATGCAGAACCTTTGAAGTATCTCATCGGCATACTTTGCCTCAAAGACAAACAGTTCCCCATCTCATTGCCATACTTCCAAACAAAGAAATTAGTGTATGAGGCCCATGTCCTTCATCTCAAACTCTATTGCAAGGTCCTCCTTGCAAAATCTTATCAGCTTCTCATCATCTGTAAGGATCAAGTCATAAAAATATAAAACAATAATCAATAATTTACCTTATACCACAATGTGCTAAAAGTTTGCATCTACTTCACATTTGGTGAAACACAAACCAGAGAGATAGTTGTTGATTCTGGTATACCAAGCACCGCGTGCTTTGTTGAGTCCATACAACACTCACTTGAGTCTGCACACATGTGAATCTCTGACAAAGGTCTCAAACCCCTCTAGATTCTCAATATACACCTCCTCCTCAATAACTCCATTGACGAATGTTATCTTCGCATCCATCTAGTGGATATTCCACCCCATCTACGCTGACAGTGCTAGAATTGACCGGATGGATGAGTACATTGCTACTAGATCAAAGGTCTACTCGTAGTCAATTCCCTCCACCTGAGAGAACCCCTTGGCCATAAATCTGGCCTTGTGTTTCTCTATTCTCTCATCTACTACATGCTTTACCTTGTAAAGACATCTCAAACTAATGATTGATTTGTCTACTGGTCTTGGGACCACTTCCCAAACATTGTTTCTAACAATGGAATCATTTTCCTCTACCATAGAGTCAACCCATACTAGTTTCTCTACAACTTCCTCGACTGAGGATGGCTTTGTCTTTACAAGCTCACTCATCATATCCATGTAGCCAATGTACCGATCTAGTGACCTCCTCTACATGCACTATGATGTGGGTGCTCCCACATTCTCTCTAGCATCCTACAATAATCTCTCAACTTCCCTAGTTTGCTTCCTTCCTTCTCTAGATGTCTCTTCTTTAGTGGGTGTCTACACTCTCTGCTCCTCTACTTAGGGTTGCTCCACAACTTCTTGAGATTCTTTCTTTGAAGAAAAAATCTCTTGATTAGGCTGCAACTGAATCTCCCTCTCAAGAGAACACATCATTTCCTTCTCCTCATCGAAATTCACATCCCATCTAACCACTATCATCCTAGGGGATGGAAAGTGCACCTGATAGTTGTGAGGTGTATTTATTTACCCCACAAATATGTCCAACTTAGTTGTCGGCTCTAGCTTTTTCCTTACTTCCTTGGAAACATGACAACGAACTAATGATCCAAAGATCCTGAAGTGTGACACATCTGGTTTCTTCCCTAAAAATTCTTCCTCTAGTGTACTCATGCCAAGAATCCTGTGAGGAGTCATGTTCTGAAAATAGACCGTTGTGTTTCATGCTTCAACCCATAAGTGTAGAGGTGGGCTTTGGTCATGCAAAATTTCTTGTGCTTCTCCCACAATACTTATTCTCTTCCTCTTAGCCACCTCATTTTGTTGTGGGTTATGGGGTGTTGTCAACTCCTGTTGAATGCCTTCCTTTACACAAAAACTTTTAGACACATTCGACACGTATTCACCACCATTATCACTCGTGAGAGCCTTCACTTTCCTACTAGATTCTTTCTCAACAAGTGCTTTGAACTCAATAAATTTGGAGAATGTCTAGTCTTTCTTCTCCATGAAGTAGATCGAGCACTTTCATGAGAAATCATATACAAATATATCATAATACTTATGCTTGGAAGTGGAGGTTGTTGAGAAAGGCCCACATACATCAGAGTGGATCCTTTTAAGGAATGCATGCACCCTATTGTCCTAACCATTGAAGGTGGATTTTGTGTACTTCCCCAACGTAAACCATTTGCATGTATCCCACTACTCTAGTGCTCCTTTGGGGAGAACCATAGAAATATGTTACATGATCTTCAAAGTGCCATGATGCAAATTTCCAAGTCTTATATGCCATAATTCATCTATATCTCATCTATGCACCTTCTCTTCTTTTGTGATCAATGTTGTATAGTCTTCCGCATCTAATTTTTAAAGGTTCTTCACTCGAACCCCAATATTCTTCACTTGTCCCATGGCGGTATGTCTCGGGAAACCCTACCCTTTGCTGAATATCATATCATAACCACGGTCCTCCAACACAACTACAAAAGCTAGAATCTTCTTCAAACCTAGTACAAACATCACATACTTGAGCTTGAGAGGGTATCCAGACTCCCTCTAAAAATTATTTGTACTAATATCGATCACACTATACCTTCCATGATCTCCCATCTCAATGTGCATTTGGAGATCCTTCTCCTCCAAGTCACTGAAAAATTCTTTGTTTCCCATCATGTGGAATGTGGCATGACTATTGAGATATCACACACTACCCATCATTGTACTTGTCATGCATGCAATGAGGGTAAAATAAAGTTTGAACTATGAATCCAAGGCTTCACTAGTTTCTCCTCCTGTGGTCTTCTTGTTGGATTTCTTGTGTGTACACTTTGTTGCATAGTTATCGAATTCATTATAATGAAAGCACTTGATTTTGGAAAAGTCTTTCTTATAACCCCCTTGAATCGAATCTGCTTTGGATTAGGATTTCTTCCCTTTCCTTTTCCATCCAAGGCACAATTCTTCTCATCCTTGCCCTTGGATGAGGTCTCGTCTCTGGTGCTCCGCCGTATCTCCTCTTGTACTAAATCGGACCACAAGCGTTCCCAATTCGGTAGCTTCTCCCTCCTGTTCACTAAATCTTGGTAGATATTGTTGGCTTATTGGGGCCAGACCCAGGTTCGGAAGAGTTATTAGCCAAACAAATCCCGTAGCTACTGGTCCTTTCGGTAATAGTTTTCGGAGCACAGATTGAGGTCTCACCCGAGGTAGCAGGGGGGGGGGGTACTGGAACCAGGTTTCCGCACCCTTGGGATGACTTGATATGGTTTGGAGGACTCGCGCACTGTTCTAGGGCCTTGTGCCACTCTGCTTCCGCGTAGATCCGGAACAAGGCAAATTCTTACTAATTATTACTACTGAGTTTGTTATAGATCAGATCTACGTCTTATGGTATTTAAGCAAACACTTAATAGAGATAACCAATGCGCGCACCCAGAAATGTTACAGACTTTCATAAAATCATAACATAAGCATAAGCACACAGATCAAACAGATATTTTAACCAGAAATTAACCATATCCACAATATTTCAGGAGGAACATAGTGTTTCAGAATCAACTTATCTTTATTCAACTCTTTGCCAATACAACTAGATCTACCCTACGCAATCAACTGCAGGGGTCCATGCACATAGTTGTGGACTCTACCAGGCCTCTACGCACATAGCTACAGAGCCTCTATCTATCTACCAACACCCTTGACTCAAACTTACAGACACTTCAAGACTTCTTTCTTCACAAACCCATTACATGCGAGATCCAAAAATACATTCCAAAAAACTGCCTTCTAACCATAGAGCCTTGCTCTATTTATACATTCCCATGGTCCGTGAACCATGGGCAGGCCGACTTACTTCTTATTATTTTAAATTATTTCGGGTGGAGAACCCTTTGACTTGACTTCTTACAATTCGCACTCCGCGCATTTCGCTGTGTCTTTTCCCTACTCTTTACCCAAAATTTTGGGCTTTCAGCCCTAAAACTGTTACGCGGGGCCTACGCTACCAAATAGTCCCCCAACACAATCATCATGACTCGTCTTGAGTCACTCGGCTGGTGTGCCAATCTTCACATGGAGGTCAGTCAGCAACTTCTGTGCTTCGATCGTACTTACAACAAACTCCTCTGCCATCTGTTGTACCCATTTGACGCAGGCCGCCGACACATCAGTCTCTTTTTCTACTGCTTCCTTGGATGCATATTCAGCCTGCATGTGTGCCACCTTGCTCTCAATGGTGGTGGAAACCGCGAATGCCTCATCAAGCCATGGCTAGAGACGTTCTTTAAGCACAACTTCCTTCTACTGAGCCGCATCGACCCATGCTTGGAGATCCTGGGCCTCCCTCATTTTGGCCAGTCGTTGTGTGACTATGATTGATTGTCTGGTTCCCCGGACATTGTCATATGCCTGTTGTAACTCCCGCACTTCTGTTTCCACCTGCTGTAGCGTTGGGTCATCCTATAGAGATGTGAGCATCAATAGGGACTGATCCAACAATCTTGAGCAATCTTGGACCGCGCACTTTATGACTTCCAACCCTGCTTGAATTTCGCCACATTGCTAGTCGCAAACCTTCAGGGGTGTGGGTGGTGGTGTGTGCAGCCGTAACTCCACAATCTGCAAATTTAATTCACACTGAGCTCTCATGGCCTCTTCCCGGGCTATAGAAAATCCCGCTGCCATGCGATGGATCTTATCTATTATTGGAAGTTCTACTGGGACAACCAACTCTGGTATCTTGCTGCAAGCCTCGGCCATGACCTACTCCACTTCCTGGTTGCTGGCAATCAAGTCATCACATTGTAAGCTGACCTGCTCCAGATTTGCCTTATGTTCTGTTACAATTTGGAGGGCACGGCCTTCCTTGGCATGCATCTTAGCGGTTACCACATCTTGCAATTATTGGATGGTTTTGCAAGGTAGAGCAGCCAGATTCAACTCCCAACATCACATGTTCCCCTCGGCTTCGACTCGTACCACACTTGCTGGCAACACTAAATTGTTTGTTGTGTGACTATGCATGGTCTGCTCAACGGCAGTTATATCACTCACGAGGTTTAGGAACATCCCTTCCGAGGGTCGCACCTACAGTGCCTGCAACTGTGCTCTGAGCTCCCCCAACACAGTTGTCTGCTCTATCATCAATGCCTCTAATGCACCAGCACCGACATTGCACGCTGGTTCGCTGTTGTCCAGAAATTCATTTTCCAAGGTTTTCACAGTTTTTGACTTCTTGTGTCATGTGGCGATTCCTTGTCGCGTGGCCTTTTCCCTTGGGGCGAGGTTGTGATAAGGTCCGTGCACTCCTATGTCTCGAATTCCTTCTGCATGTCCTGCTCTAAGGACATTCCTTGATTCTCCGTAAGTTGGTCGACAGGTGCTTCCTATGTTGCCTCTTGTAGCGAGGCGGCCTGTTGTCCCTATCATGCCCTCTCTGCCAGTTTAGTGAGTCGCAGCTGGATTTCCTTCTTCTGCTGCTGTGCTGCCATCTTTTCTAATGTGGCCATGTCCGGGGCATGCCACTCCAGAGGCCATGCTACCAATGCCTCGTAAATTGCATCGTCCGTAGCAATAAACATGAGCTTGACCCATGTTCACTTTGGATCTTGCCACGCTCGCATATATAGGTTGTGCATGTCTGCTTTGAACTCAGTCGTGCTGATCAACCTATCCTAGATTGTGGGGGACATCCGCAGTCTACACGTGATCCGCGTCCAGATACTTGCTTCCATGAATATCGAAAATACCTTGATCTCCTAGACCCTTGTGGCATCCTTCATTTCCCAGAGCGAAGCAAACCACACTGCTTTAGGTGGGGTGGGCTCGATGCTGGGGAATTGGCTACCCTGTGGCAATTCCCTGCAACCAGAAAGATTGATAGTAGAAACCATGCATAATGGAAAGTCTTACCTTTCTTCTGTGCTTCATTGCAATTGGTCAGAAATTCCTTGCATAAGAACTGCACCCAGTTGAACTAGACTCCTTCTACACATGGTCCTACAAGTGCAATAATCGGGGCTAGCACCTCATCTGCATGACATTTTCTCATGATTTTACTGGCTAGTAGTTGGGTGGTGACTCGCACCCCTCGGTCTTTGATGCTCGCTATTACATAGCCACGCTTCCCTTTTTCCAACTTATATTTGGCCTTCATTGTTTCTGCTAAACCTGCTTCGCTACTGGTTCTGGCGATGTCTGTGGGATCGTTCCCTTTAATTGGTAGGTGAGTAATCCGGTGGACTAAATCGGGTATGATCGGAATCAACTCTTCCAACCAGAGATACCCATTGTGTACCAAATAGAGTAGCTGTCAGATCACAAAAATGGTGATGGTCGCGCGGTGATAGTGAGGTATCCATCTTAGCTGAAGTAAGCCTGCCTTTTCCACGCCCAGTAACCATTTCCATGGTAGAAATTTATCTACGGCCAATTGGGGGAACTTGTTGCTATCCGCTAGATCCCAATCTTCGAACTTGATACTTGGTACTCGACCCAGCGGCAAACCATCAAACCTTATCTCATCCGGGAGAAGCGGGGTCTATAGCATACTCTTTGCAGTGTCCAGGTCCTTCGGTATCTTTGCCATGTCATTCCATGGGGAGACATATGGGGGTAATGGAGGTATTTGGAACACATCTTCTTCATCCTCATCCTGTGCTTCAATCTGGGTGATCAGGTCTTGCAAATCATCGTCGTCCTCGACAGGTTCGGTGGTGACGGCCTTACCCTTTTCAGCTACTGACCTTTTGTTGAATCTTGGTGACACCCTGACTGGCCCCATCGTCTGCTTGTTTTTCTAGGGTCACGGTGTGCGTGGGGACCTTGGAACCTCAAGGCCCGCAGTTACTTCATCTAGTTCTTCCTGGGTAGGATGCAGTTCTTCCGCGAACCGTGCTCGGGTTCTTGCCATGGAGCTCATGGGGCTTCTGGTGGCAGGGTGCTTGCTAGTCGTCACTGGTTCAGATCTCACCTTTCCTAATGTTGGCCAGAGGGTGTTATAGAAGCACGCAGATTTGAATATATTCCTTCCCTCGATTTCTTGGTCATTAATAGCTTCAAGTCGACAAATATTTTTGTATCTATCTCGGAACTTCTGTCTTAATGACCCGCCACCCGCTCCTCTCTACTGTAGTTGGAACTTCTTGTTAGGACTAGTGGTGTTAACAGTCACCTGCCAACCTCCCCATGTGGCAGCGTAGCCCTTTTGGTGCAGCCATGGTTGTGCTATTTGACTGGTCCTATACAGGTCCTTCTTTCCACAACGACCTTCCGCAGACTTGTTTATAGTCCCACGCCCTCTTTCAACTATGGGGAGCACTGAGACTATGCTTTCCACAGCTAGTCAGGTGGTCGCACCTCCGGTGCGATGTCTCAGCTTTCCTACTAGCCCGAGCTGCAAGCACCTTCCAAGTTCCTTTGTAGCCGCTATCTCTTCGAGTGTTGTTGTGTGGGGTGTATCCTCCCGTAGGTGCGGGCGCAGCCATGATAGCAGGATCGCGCCTCATTCTGGTTCTGTGAGAAACCCATCCAAGCCTGATTCCCTTATGTACAGACTCATGTGACCTTCGAAGGCATCGCCAATTTTCATCCTGCTAATTTCCTCTAGCACGCCTTTCTTTCTTAGTTGTGCCCATGGTTCATTGGTTTCGTGAGACCTCCTACTAGCCTGCTTATTCTGAGCTCCCTCCTGTCCTATTGTTAACAGCCTCATCTTCGCCTCCTTTGCAGTCTAGGCCCATCGACCCTGTGGTATCCGCAACTTCTCAGTGGGTCATTTTATCGAGCGGACATCGTGCGTGCTTCCCCCTATTCCCCTCCTAACATTGTCGTGGGCTGCTGGCGAACTGGATTGTAGGTTGCGGCTCTGCACATCACACACCTACAGCCTACGCTAGTGAGGGATGCTTGCCCCGTCTGGCCCACCAACCTGTACGTGCACCTACCTCCGACATCCTCACCACTTTCATCGAATCTTCAGGCTTGTCTTCCCTCTATGAGAAATTTTCGTGCACGGTGCCTCTGTAGGGGCATCTTGTGGCTTTTGTCTCCGATTCGTTGTTTTGCATTGGTCGACTGGTTCCTCCGCCTTCATGGCATCTGCATTAGCTAGCCGCTCCTTAGCCTCTACCATGACATGTCTTAGTGATCTAACCATCCTATTGCAATTTAGTGTCATTACCTCATGCAATCGGTTCTACCATCACTCAATTTCTTCATCTAAGTCCAACGTGCAAGAACTGTCACGGTCCCATGAGATTCTTCCATCCACTATCGGATTCACCTGGTCCTAATCTTGCGCTATGATTTGGTAGATACAGTCCAGTTCATCATCACTATCCTCGTCGCACACTGGCTCCGTATAGTGCGCTCCTTTGGCTGGGTCCAGCGGAACCACCACGCGGAGAGATTTCTTTTTGAATATCATTTTTCGTTTCTTTAGGTTGATCACTCCATTCATATCCATTGCCCAGTCTATCCCCAACAATGCAGGATATGGGTTACTGTCATCCACGATTTCTATGACCTCAAAATCGGTTTGAGTGCTCGCACTGTCAATGTCTACTGTAACTCCTTGTAGTCTTCCCATAGGCAAGATCTTTAGTTGGTTCGCCATCCGTAATTGGATAGGGGACCATTGTAGTGTGGGCCTGCCCATGCGCTCCTAGGTCTGTTTAGGTAGGACATTTGCATCTGACCCCAAGTCTAGAACGACCTAATCCATCTCATAGTCCCCAATTTGGGCAATTAATCACATTTCCCGCCCAGTGCACAATGCATGCTTGCCTAGTTTCCGAAGCATTCGAGGTTCATCTGATCCTACGCACCCAGTCATCAACTCTTGCAATCCATTCACCGCTTTAGTATCTTGTAGTAGCTTCATGCATGTTTCTAAGAAGGTAGTTAGCATAGAAATATCTGACTCCATTTGATCCTTGCTGCCTGAAGTAGAAGCTTCCACGAAGCTCTTCTTAGCTTCCATAAATGTTTCCTTCGTGTGCTCCAAATCAAATTCTGGTTGTTTGGTAGGGGCCTTACGAACCCACGCATCCCCCTCTGGTTGCTTCCCCTTATCTTCTCCTGTAGTTGCACCACTTCTGAGCATCATATTCACGTTAGGGTCTTCTTCGCACAGTTCAGCCTTCATCATTTGAACGTTCTGAGTGGGGTTAGCTGGAAGCACCCCTTTCTCCCACATTTGAGAAATTAGCGTGGGGAAATCGACTGCTTCATGGTCAAATTGGTAGCAGTATGGGAAACAAGCTTTGGTCAGGTTCGTGCAATCACGCGCGTAGTTCCCTGTTCCTATACAATTATAGCAGATTAATTGTCTCCACCCACATTCGAGTCCCATTTGCCCTTGGCCTCGTCTGCGTCCTTGGAATCCTCCCCATGATATCGCCACGATGGGATCCTACCCGTATGCCTCCATCTGCATCCTATACACAATTTTTCGATCCATCAACAACTCATAACTTTGGAAATTTCTTTCATCATGGCCCACTATCCTATAAAAGTTAAATAGCTGCTTGGGGGGGGGGGGGGGGGCGCGTCGTCGCAGGTTCTGTAGTAGATGACAGTTGTCTGTAGCATGCTTTCCTCTCACCTGATAGATCATGCACCAGAGTGCAGCCACTGTGCTTGGCCCTATTGGTACCTCTGGTCGCAATGGTATTAGTCCCCTCATTGTCACATAGTTCGCAATGACTGGGCAGTGATACTTATTGTGGCCCTGGCCCTTACATTTGATACACCACACTTCCTCATGCACTTCTAATCAAGGCGCCTATCCTTGTTTCAAACTTCACATCTCTAAACATAGGTTTTTTATTTGTGCGTGGATTTTCTGAACTCAAAACCCCAGATCCTATATTGGAGTTTCGTGCAACCTCATGGCTATCTCTAGTGCTTCGGCTTGGGTTGAGATCTTTTGCTGTGATAGTGCCATCCTCAGATGTGGTTTCAAAGACGCCACAAACCACGCACAGTGTTGTGCATCCGTCAATGTCATGTTAGCCTCACAAATTGTGCTTTTCAATCTCTAATCCAAATCCCATGGGGTTTCACCAGGTAGCATCGTGATTTCCTTGAACCCAATAACCGACTGTGTTTCTGATTTAGGCTGACTAAATTCCTTATTCAATGCATCCTGGATCGCCGCTATTCCTGCATTCAGGTGATCACTTAAGTACTTTATATACCATGTCAGCACATGGTCCTGTAGCGCGCTAACTAGAGAAGCCTTCTTGATGTTCTCATCTATTACTCCTTGGGCTTCCCACACAGCCTTTACCACGAACCAGAACTACTCTGGTTCCTCATTTCCTACGCCCCTAAGTACTGGCAACTTGATCGCACCTACCATCCCAACCCTCGGTGGCGGTGGTGGGGTAAGTGAAGATGGGTTTGATGCCGGCGAAGCAGGTGGTGGTGTGGACAGTGGTGGTATCAGTGGAATGCGTTGATTTATCAGTCGGACTACGCTTCTTGGAGAGAACCCTGTGAGTTCTTCCTTGCTTTCTCGCGAAATAGAAATCAGAGGACTGTTCTCTAAGCCTTCGGTTCCTCGGTAGCCTCTTCTGCTCCACGTTACACCAGACATTAATGAATGCACATAATCCATTTTTCACACAACAACATTTTAATCCAAGTATTCAACGATTTGATATACTTACCCCGCGGTCCTTGGAGAAAACACCTTTCTGCTTCACTATAACTCACAGTTGTGTCTATCACGAACTCGGTAATAAATCCTCCTATTATCCAATCCAACCAGTGATCTATTGCGTTGCAACTTTATCTTCAAATGCTTCTAGTCTGCGCACCAATTCTGGAGTCCACACAATGGGTTGATCTACTATGCACCTTCCCATGCTGTCACCTAGCCTCGCAATCCACTCGTACAAATCTATAGAGAATGACACAAAGAATATTGCGTGGGTCTCTGTGTATATATAATGATCCAACCACATTTCTTCTGATACCCACGGATTCCTGTTTTCCTGAACCATGAACTCGTGAAGCTTCTGATACAACCAATCTTCAAGCTCTTTCTTTGTAGGGTTCCAGTGTTCCAACATTAGACATCCCTTTAGGCAGATCCCAGTCCCGACAATGGAACCATTTGTTGGCTTATTGGGGTCTGACCCAAGTTTGGAAGAGTTATTAGCCAAACAAATCCCGCAACTACTGGCCCTTTCGGCAATAGTCCGTGGAGTGCAGACTGAGGTCTCACCCGAGGTAGTAGGGGAGGGTGCTGGAACCAGGTTTCCACACCCTTGGGATGTCTTAATGTGGTCTGGAGGACTCGCGCACCGTTCTAGGGCCTCTCGCCACTCTGCTTCCGTGTAGATCTAAAACAAGGCAAATTCTTACTAATTATTACTACTGAGTTTGTTATAGATCATATCTACTTCTTATGGTCTTTAAGCAAACATTTAATAGAGATAACCAATGCGCGCACCCAAAAACGTTATAAGTTTGCATAAACTCAGAACATAAGCATAAGCGCATAGATCAAATAGATATTTTAACTAGAAATTAACTAGATCCACAATATTTCAAGAGCAACACAGTATTTTATAATCAACTTATCTTTATTCAACTCTTTGCCAATATAACAAAATTTTCCCTGCGCACTCTGCTGCACGTGTCCGCACACATAAGTGTGGACTTTACCAGGCCTCTATGCACACAGTTG
Organism: Pinus tabuliformis; assembly: GCA_031772625.1. Classification (NCBI taxonomy): domain Eukaryota; kingdom Viridiplantae; phylum Streptophyta; class Pinopsida; order Pinales; family Pinaceae; genus Pinus; species Pinus tabuliformis. Next base: position 266,760,501 of record CM062807.1, read on the forward strand.
TAGAGGCTCTATATATATACCAACACCCTTGACTCGAACTTACAGATGCTTCAAGACTTCTTTCTTCACAAACCCATTACATGCGAGATCCAAAAATACATTCCAAAAAACTGCCTTCTAACCATAGAGCCTTGCTCTATTTATACATTCCCCTGGTCCATGAACCATGGGTAGGCCGACTTACTTCTTACTATTTTACAGTATTTCAAGTGGACAACCCTTTACTTGACTTCTTACAATTCACGCTCCACGCATTTCACGGAGTCTTTTCCCTACTCTTTACCCAAAATTTCGAGATTTGAGCCCCAAAACCATTACGTAGAGCCTACGCTACCCAACATCTATTCCATCTCTTGGGAAGGACTAGAAGTGTTAGGCTAACCAAATCATCCTCTACTACAATAACACCTACTTGACCAAGTTCATCATGACACTGTGTGAACCTGCTCAGGTACTGTGGAATGGTCTTGTTCCTCTGCATCATGATATTTTGAAGCTTGTCCTTGAGTGCCAATTTCATGTTTTAACTACTATTCTGAAACAAATATGGCAGTGCTTCCCACATTGCATATGTAGTTTCTTCCCCATGGATATTAGAGATAATATGGTCTCGTACTCCCTCCAATATGATCCTACTTCCCTTGGAAACACTCTTCTTCTAATATGCTAGATTTTGAGCATCAACTATTGCTGGTTTCATAATATAATTATCAATGCATTCTTTCAAACCATTATCCTCCAACACTTCCTCCATCCAGTCCTTCCATGCAACATAATTCGAGATTCCCTCAAGGGCATACTCGAGCCTTAGTTCATTGAAATCCATCTTCTCATTCATGAAGAAAACGTACAACTTGATATTGAAATTTGAATCTCCTACAATGACAACTTCAAAATCTCTTCTCTACAGTGATTCCATCTTTGATACCACATAGAAATTAATGTGTAGATTCAAAACTGCTCATGAAATTTACTAAATCACAAGACTTGAAGCTACTCTACTCATATGCGGAAGTTAATTCACCATCTAAAACAAGAATCATTGACATGCAAAAGAAAACATTACGCATACAAAAAGACTTATCTAGGGAAAGAAATTTCTCAAAACCCCTTGGCATCTGTATTGCATTAATCAGATAATAGAGAAGAAATACAACGCTTTCTCAAGCCTAAGCACACCCTGCACTAGTATAGTCTATCCCTCTACTTGAATGACTGATCCTGACCCAACACTTAGCCAATTTCAAGCCTTCCCAAGCTCCTATTTCCTTGTGTTGTTTCCTTGGGAAATTGTCCCTATTATTTAGGAATTTCACACCAAGGAATTGCACAATTACCATAGGCCAATCCTCAGATTGGATGCACCACTTTTACAACTTGCATTAGTTTACAACTGATAGTACATTACCCTTGAACTCCAATCTCAACTGTGTAACTCGAATTATATACATGTAACACTTATTTTGGGTTGATCGATCAGTTAATTGGTTGATCACTAAGTGTGGAAAAAATTACACACCCACAACCTGACCTCCACTAGTTCTTCTAATAGTTAGAACTAGTTAAATTGACGATGACTCAAATTAACTAGAATAGATTGCTACAAATTAGCAATCAATCATGTATAACTGAACTCAAGTGTCTCCAACTAAAATTTATTGAGTTAACTAAGTGACAAGTGCATGCCACCTCAGTTAACTACCTCCAAGTATTCTTCTGAAATTCAAATTCAAATTTTAATCTCGTTCGACAAAGGAAAAGTCAAAACTAGATTTTCTTACTGCATTTTCAATAGTTCTTTGTTGCTAACCAATGATCATGTCTTAGTTCCACCTAGAACTGGAACAATGTGTTCACTACAAAGAAAATTTTCGGCATGGTATTAACTAAATACCTCAATGAGCCAATCAACTTCTGGTACATGAATGGATCTACTAAATCAAACTTAGTGTCTCTCAACTTTCTCAGATTTGTAACCATGGGATTCAACATTGACTTACAATCCATCATTTCAAATTTATGTTGGATCTTGATTATATATATATATATATATATATATATTTTGGACCAATAAATGTTTTATCAGCCTTCTGTCAGACGTCTAGCCCCAAATAGTAGTGCATCAACCCAAAATCCTTCATATCAAATTTAGAGGCCAACTCCCTCTTACTTTCAATAATGAGATGCTCCATGCTTGTCAAAAATAAATCATCAACATATAATAATAGAATCATAGGTTCATTTTTCTCGACCTTGAAGTACAGGTTTGGATCAAAATCACTTTGGAAGAAACCAAGTCTTGTCAGATAACTGTCAATTCGTGTATACCAGGCTCTCGGTGCTTGATTAAGTTCATATATGGATTTCTTTAACCTAAGAACATGAAACTCTATATCATGGACCTCCAAACCTCAAGGTTGTTCAATATACACTTCTTCCTCAACTATGCCATTAAGAAAAACAATCTTTACATCCATTTGATGTAAGTTCCAACCCATAGAAGAAGCAATAGAACTAATATATCTAATGGTAGTGTACCTGGTAACTGGAGAAAAATTATCATAATAATCTTCTTCCTCTTTCTAGGAGAACCATATAGCTTGTTGTGAAGGTAAACCCCTCTGCTGACAGAGGTGATCCCTCTAGCCCAATGAGTGGGTCTAACAACAAACTAAACAAACTAACATACACTTTCCTACCTTATGTTTAAAAAATGTAGAGAGAAGGAGAAACCTACCTCACTTTGATGATAATCACTCAATCCTTTGGAGATGACTTTGAATCTTTCACTCCATGCCTTGCTCCTTACTTGTTCTTCACATTTGAGTACCTGAAAGAAGATCAAAGAGCTATGCAAGATACAAGAGCATATATGGCATACATAAAACATAAACTACTTAATATATTGTTGTAGCGGCTACAACCACCCTCCAAAATTTTTCCTTAACCTCATTTTGGAGCCTCCCTTCCAACCTTCACAGTAGCTTGCCTTACTTCATCAATTTCACAAGCTTTAGTGTCTTTCTTGCACAAAGGCAGCCTGTCAGTCATAGCTTGATCCATTCCCCTCACAGGATGTTCACCCGGACTTGGTCCAGCTGCAGGTTGAGCAGCTTCCCCTTGAAAATTGCACATTTCTAGAGGGAAACCATCCTTCCCTCTAGAAATTGCACAATCCTCTCTGGCAGCCTGCTGGGCTCTAGGATTGTGCAATCCTGCTTGCCAACACTCCCAGCAGGATTTGCACAAATTTCCCCAGCAAGGCTGCTCAGCCCAGAATTTGCGTAAATCTAGGCAGTAGTCAACTGCTCTGCCTAGAAATTGTGAAAATCTCCTGGGTAGCCAGCCCAGCTCCCAGCTAGGAATGCACATTTTTTCTCTAGTAGTCGAGCAGTCTCTTGCATGTATAGCTGAGTTGACCGGTTCCCTCCAGGACTGAGCAAAACAAACTTGCATGCATGGGCTGCTTCTCCTAAGGCAGCATGCAAATGCATCCCTTGTTTCAAGGATCTATGTTTAGAAATTGGAGGTTACATGCAAGGAGCAATTCCGAAACCTCCCACCAAGTATCGCTTCCCCTAGATTCGTGGCATGCATGTCACAACCTTGATGTTATAAAAACTCGTCAACCAAACATTAAAGATCTCATCCCTCACATCAATCTTGTAGCTTTGACATCCCACATCACATCTAGGAGCAGTTGACACATTCAGCTCAGTTGTTTTAGGGTAAGCCCGCTTCCCATGTCTTGTGTTGCATTTCTATTGCATTTTGTGTTTTCACTTGTAGGAGTATTGTTTGCTTGATTTATTTGAACGCTTGCTGCCGTTTACATATATACTAGCTTTTCCTAGCTCTATTTCAGTTTTCATTGCTATCTCACTGTTGTCGCATGCATGAAATTGTTTTGCACAGATGTTCGCCCAACTAGAAAATTGCCTCACCCACATGCATGATAATCTATTCGCTGAATCTTTCATTCATGTTTTTCATGCACTGTCAATAACGTCTGCTATCACTTAGTGTCGCCATGTCTTAGTTTCTTTCAGTTTCTCGTTGGCAAGTCGGGCCAACCTTGGCTCACCTTCCTCTCCATATTTGTGCATTCCTACCTAGCACTAGCCTCTAGGATCGTTTTGCGCATTTCTGGAGGATAATGGCTACTTGGCCCAAGAAATTCAGCAAATCTATCCCTAGGCCAGTAGTCCTTCCCAGCTAGAATTGTGCATTGCACAATCCAAACAGTCAGTAGCTACAATGGACTATGCATTATGCAGTTCCAGTAGTCATCCAGTTTCCTAATAGCCCAAACTGTGCCTTGTGCAGTCTTGGCAGTTGGTCTCCTGACCTCCTGGCTGAAATTGCGTAACCTTTGTGATCATGCACCCAAATATGTTGCAAGTTAGTTCTCATGTTCATTTTGGTTTTTGACTGACAAATTGCTTGCCATGGGTGTTGCCATGTCTCCATGTATCCCAGGTGTTCATTTGCCTCTTAGTAGTACAAGTACAATGGTTTCCAAGAGAGCAGAGACGAATACACCGTTCAGAGCACACTTGGGGATGCAGTCGATCAAGTGTCCATGGACTTGCCTACCCATGAAGAAATCAAGTTTTTCATAGACAAGGACATCAAGATATGACAACAGCAGCATCACAGCAAGCAACGTCATGAATAGCAGTTGAAGACAGCATACCAAATGCAACAAATGCAAGATGAGGATTGTTGACAACACGGAGGTGGAACAAGGTTGCAAGCTCAAGCAGGTCCATTGATGATGAAAGCAACTTTGGAGACTCTGACTATCAAGTGACGGTTTGGTCTCATCATAGCGGACTGAGTGTCAATGATGTCTTGCAAGGCTTGTTCAGGTCATGTTGTTTCACATGAGTACATGTGCATTGTAATGTTGATTCATGTGAAGTCTAAGTCAAGTGTTAATGGTTGGATGTAACAATCATAGAGTAGGTGAAGACTCATGAGGGTAGTTAAACTATCACAAAGGGGAATTTCAAGGGTTACCCCACCCTTTGCTATAAATAGTCCCTCATAACTCGTTGTAAGGGCTTTCGGTCAACCAAGCTTCTACTAAGACTATCTTGAAGAAGGCTTGGACAGTATTGTAACGTGCCTTGACTTCTCCACTGCATGGAGCTAGTACATCTCTTTGGAGGGGCAAGAGGATGTGGCTATAACGTTTCACTCATGGGGCTAGCAGGTTTACATGGATGTATTGTTTGATTGGAACTTACACTTTTATATAATAAGAGCCAACACATTTTCATGCATATGTTGTTATTGTAGTTCGACTTCTCTAGTTTCCTTAATGATATATGTTGTTTAACTTACGTATTTTTGTATGAACTGATTCACATGCAATTATATTAATCTTGTTGCAAATGTGTTGTATATGTTGTTAATGTTGTCACCATCCATGTAGACTACTCTGCCGGACACCAGATAGACCCTTCACATGAACATTGTTGTAACAAACCTTGCACTCGTTCGGACTGATCCGTGAGTGTTGTACGTGTTATTTACCTTGTACATTGTGACTACCACATCTAAGTGGAATTCTCCATCAAAAGCTATGTATGTCCTTTTGTGTTGTCTATCCCTAGCCAAGTTGGGATTGATCCCTTTCAACCTGGAACTCACCCTCACCCTTATCTCCCCCCTATGTGTTAGAACCTCTCATACATCTTCCTTGACTCACTTCAACAGTCACACCCTTGCTACTGACAGAGTTATCTTACTTAACTCTATGTGACATCGCAATCAAGGCATTACCTTATGACCCATTGTTGGGACTCCTACACCAAATATTTTGAGGTCTAATTGGGACTTCTTACCGGGGAGATCCCCTTGACATGCTGGCAGGTCCAGCACTGTCAACATATATCAAGGAGTATTAAGCTAAAAGCATAGACATTTATACAATTATGGAAAGTGAACATCATATGTATATATTAATAAGATAAAAAGGGAAGCATATAACCTATGACTTGATGTTGGAGATCTCCTTTGGTGGATGTCCAAGTCCAAGCAAAGACTCTTCAAGCACTCCTTCTCCAAGCTAGAATGGGTAGCATGTAAGCATAATCTCATCATAGGGATGCAACAATCAATGACCAACCATTAGGGGATGGAAGGGAATGAATTTATAGGAGGGGAGAGAGAGTTAGGGATCCACAAAAGAGGGAGGAAGGTCCACATCTCAATGGGAAAGCCCATGATGATAAGATGAAGAGTTCCGAATGGGAGATCTTGGCCATATAAACAACAACCAATATCCATATCATTGTTCTTGAAGGTTCTAGTGCAGGAAGCTTCTCCTCCAGTTTGGGAAAACATGGCAGAAGAGGTTCAACGTAGGTTTTAATATCAAAACCCACGCTGACAGTGCTAGTGTATAAATTTGAAACCTTCCATTAGATTGGGTAGGCAGTGGAGCAATGCACACTAATGCTAAAATTTAGGTTTTAGTTAACCTCCTTCAGAATGTATTCAGGAAAGTTTTCCTTTGATCTCTTATGGATATTTTAGTCTGTATATCATGATGGATATGCTGCAAAGTAGTCAATGTTTCGGAACTTTGGGATATGGAATAGGAAGTGAACATGAGGTATAACAAAATTTTGTGTAACAGATTCACCCTAAAGCATGAAGGCAGAACAGGGAGTGATGGCTGAGATGCTTTACAAGTTAGGGAAAGGACTAGAACAACATTTTCAGGAGACCTACAAATCAATCATATACATATACATATCTTGACATCTCTAATGATCATGCCTAATGATACATGAATAGCAATCTAATAATACATGAACCTGTGGTATGGACGGATCCATCCGAATAGAAGGGATCATGTGTATGGATCCACAGTATGGTCACAGCCATCCATCTAGTGGAAACATGTGTACAATCATGAATAACTTATAACTCCACACAACCTATACTTTATTAGACAAAATCCAAGGTTTTGTGCTCCATCTCGACCCAATCAATGTATGAATTCTAACACGTGAATAGATGTGTTGAAGTCGAATGTGATAGAAAACCATATGATTACTTGTCAATGATTTAAGCCATTAATAGGTATGAGAGAAAGCACCAATAACGACAATGGATCTCAAGGTAAAACCATCACAATCCATGACTGTGAACAATGAAGTTGAAGTCAAACACCCATGGAATCATCCAATCGAAGGTCAATGATGCAAACTTGTCGTCGAATGCGAAGAACTTTCCACTGAGGCATGCAAGCTCTAAGGTACTGTTGTGCCCTACAACAACCCCCCATTTCATAATAATTTTATCACAAACAAGTTACATATGAAATGGGTCCCTTTTAAAATTTTTAATTGGCATTAATAAACCTGCTCAAATAAGGTATGATAATCAAATGAATTTAGGAAAAAACCCTTATTGAGCAAAGTGTTAAGCAATTTTTGGTTAAGTCCAAAGGTGTAATCGCATGTTTGGTTGCCATCTTGGTTTTTCCCGACGCGATATCGCTATCGGCCATCGGCAATAGCAAATGCACACACAAAAGGGCACATGCCTTTTCCCCGATGCGACGCGATATCGGCGATCGGCTATCGGCATGCCACTATGTCGTGTGGAAAACATTCTAACACTCCAGCCCGATGTGATATCGGCTATCGGCATTCGGTAAAAGCAATTGACTCACATTTGGGGTTATGTTCGCGCACCGAATGCGATACAGCAATCGACGTTCGCTTGAAAACTTTCCCAAACGATAACGCCACACACACATTTCCGATGCGATATGATGACGCATAATGATGACCTTAGTTTCAAAAGGTGATTATTTCAAAGCATTAAAGTTATATTTAAATCGATTTGACAAAATCACAGATTTCAAAAAGCCGTTAAATAAAGGGATAAGGTAATGCATGCGTATTTAAAAGCCTTGCCCCTTCGAATCAACGAACAACTACGATTAGACCTTTGAAGGATCTGTTACACGCTTTAAGGAGTCATTCGGTTTAATAACTTAAGTAATGGTCATTTATGAAGCTGAAGGCCGTAAAATCACCATCATTACATCTACGGCGCCTGCTCAAATCATTAAATCCGCAGCCTCTTTTTAGAATAATCTCGCCATGCTTCAAATCATATATGTATCCCGTTATGGATTATCATTGTTATTTCTTTGTTACGGTTTCTATTGCACTTGTGTAGAATTCGACTGACGAGAGAAGTCTGAATATGATGGGGAAGAAGTCCAAGAAGATGGCAGGTTCTACTGCGATACCCGCCTCAGGCCAAGCTGCTACACCGTCAAGGAAGGGCTTAATCTCAGATACTACATGCACTGGTCTTACTGGTACTACATGGCAAGGGACATACAATTTGCTAGAAGGAGAACAACCAGAAGTAACAGTAGCGGAGGCAAGTGTAGATGAATTAAGAAAGTCTGAGGCAACTCTTAAAGATTTGGCGGACTCTTTTCTGCACAGAATAGCAGCCAGGGAACAAGTCCTGCCTTATACTGACGTGGTGCGTTGGGCAATTGAAGAAGTTCCTCTCACTAATAGGACCTTCGTTTCTAAGGATAGAAGGATTTTCGGTTCCTTCAAGCCCGAAGACTTAAGACAAATGTATCATCTGCCCAATCCCGAGCAAGTCTATAACAGAGCATTTGTGGAAAAATTTGCCAGAGAGAATGAATCACCAGCCGAACCTCTACGAGAGTGGAGGCAAAATCCAGCAAAACACAAACAAGATATGTCGGGTAAGTACTCCAATGCTTCTCTGGCTTCACCTTACTGCTATGCTGGAATTATGATGTGTAGATTATGGGGACTTCACGATTCTGCAAATATCCATGTTGATATGGTTCCCTTGATGGAAGCGGCTGTTAATAGTATAATTATGGATTGGGCCACTATCCTGTCCGATAAGTTGGTCTTAGCTATTCGCGAGTTTAGGGCCAAAACCAGAGTCAGTGAAAGGAAAGTCCAACCTTTTTACTATTCTGCATATATTATGGATGCCCTTTGTTTTAATTCTGAGTTCCCTGTCCTTGGTTGGAGATGGACAACCCATGACCCAACACCTATTCATTTATATCATCGTAAATTGTGGAAACCTTCTCACAAAGACCATTTATACCAAATTTGCAATGGTTTTATGGTTCCCGTTCATCATTCTATTTTTGACAGACCTATCCCTAGGATTTCCTATGAAGCCTCTTTTGACCTGCCAGCCGTAGCCCATTGGTTCGGCGAGGAATGTTTTTCTTATATCAGAGTTTTTGGAAGCAAGGCCAGGCCACATGTTCTTCCCATATACATCCCAGACAAACTGTTGGCCCGAGAAATTTCTTATCAGATAATGTCTGAAGGTGTTACCCAAACTCTCAAAGAGGAGAAGAAGAGAGGATGGCCATCGTTTCCTTTAAGAATTGGAGTTTATACGCTGCTAAATTATAGACATGCAGAAAAGGAAGCAGCAAAACTCCAAATGCTATCTCTAGTTTCTATTCCCAACAGACTCTATGACCCGAACAAGGCTGCTTTCACTGCCTTGGAACAGGCTAAGCTGACAAAGGTGGTTCATCAAGAAGACCAGTTTGACGACCTGTTCATGGGTGCCGATTCAATAAGCCAAGTCGAACAATTTGCTGCAATGAGATATGGAGATATGGAATTAACAGAATTTAATAGACTTAGAAAGCAAAGGTTGCAAACTTTGCCTCTAAAGCTATTATCTACGACCCCAACTTCATCCTCAAGCGAGCCTGATCAGCCAGAGACAAATGTACCTCCCGTTACAATTAGAGAACAGGAGGAAAGCCAAAGAAAACTACAGGCAGAAAGGCAGCAAAAAGCACAAATTGAACAAGAGCAGAGAAAGCAAAGGGAGATAGAAGAAAAGAGAAAGCAAAGGGAGATAGAAGAAAAGAGAAAACAAGAGGAAGAAGAAAAGATAAGGAAAGAACTGGAAGATAGGCAGAAAAAGGAATTGGAGGAACAGCAACGGAGAATACAAGAGGAGCAACAGCAGAAGGCATTCGAAGAACAGCAGAAGGTTGAAAAGGAAAAAGAACAGAGTAAGCAAATCTCTGTCGATACTGAATTAATTGAAGAATGGAATCAATTTGATTCCATTATAAGTCGTAAAGAAGCCTCCAAAGACTCAGATGTCTTAAAGACTCCCGATATTACTGTTTCTCCGGTTCTTGAAGGAACCAGCGGCCCACCCATAATACAGAGTGTTGAAGAAGTTATTCAGGATCCATCAGGTCAAGTTGATCTTCAGGTAGAGGAAATTCCTCCTCTAGACATTTTCTACAGCCCTAAGCATAAAGCCGTTGTAAGGCGCTCAAGGAAGAGACGAAGGCTTGATCAACTTTCTGTCTCGAATGAGCAAACAGTCACGGGCAATGTCGTCTGGAAGGGAGAATTAAGTCCCTCTGAAGATTTAACAAAGCTGTCGCAATTTGCGGGAGCTTATTCGGCAGCAACCATTGACAAAGCATCCGAAGTGAGTCTTCTTTTGAAGACTAAAGAACATGAGGTATATGCATTGCAAGCAGAAGTGATAGAGGCAAAGAATAAAGCGACACAGGCGGAAGAACAATTGCTGGCTCAACAACAAGAAAATCATTTGTTAATCCAGCAAATTGAGAAACTTATCTCAGATTAGACTTCTGTGCCGACAGCTAGTTGAGGCTGAGTCACTTTGTGATATATCTACAGCAGTATGTAGTCAAATCGAGAAAGCAAGGACGAACTTGGATCAGGCCGAAGATGAGATAATAGAATATATTGAGTGGCAAGATACTCCAGAAGGGCAAGCTGCTAATTTAGCCCGAATCAGTGAAACATACAAGAATATACTTTTCATGGAATGGGAAACACAGGTAATGAAGGCAGAGAGGGCAGCATCCAGATGCAGAACAATTTCCACGAACATGATCAATATAGTCAATGATACAATGTATCTGGCTAATATGATTTCACAATGCACACCTGGAAACATAGCAACCGCAAATATGCTAGAACATAAGAATTATCTTAAGCTAGAAGAGCAAGGGCGGTTAATTGCTGGAGTAAATACCTTGACCTCCGATGCATACTGGCTTTTCTTGATTAAACCGCATTCTCAAAGGTCGGCTCTCAACTGTCTAACCGACGCTTTACAATACCTGATTGCCGATTTCCAGGATGCCACATATGATGCACAGCTGACTTCTCGCCTTAATACTCCGCCTGAGGTAGAGCCAATGCTGGCTATATGTCAGCGAAAGAATAAAGGCAAAGAGACAGCTGACTGAAGCATCGCCGCCGACTGCCGATTCACCCAAATTACAAGATGATATTTGTTGATGCCGATTTCTTAGTTTTCAGTTTTTAGATATTTAATAGTTAGATTAGAATAGTATTTATAGACCCTTTCATTGTTTTGGAAAGGGTCGTAAAATTTTGTAAAAGACTAAAAGGCTGAAGTTTGCACTATTGTGCTTCAGTTTATATTCTTTTTGAAACTCGACCACCGGTCCTTAATTTTACTTGGAATGCTGTTTAAGTAAATTGTGCACTATTGTCGTTTGCTTGGAATGCTTTCTGGTTGGAAGGAAGGACTGCTACATAGTGATTAATACATTGGATTGATCAAACAGCTTGCATGGTACTATTATCTGTATCTGTTCTCTTTTCAATTATATCAATTGCTGTGTTATTACTTTGCTGTTATTGAATACATGTATGTAATACAACAACAGGTCTTTATTTCATATCACTATTGAATGTTTAGAGATTTGTTATCTTCCACCCATGTATGTATCAATGATATAAATATCGGAGTACAGTAATTCGCTATTATAGCTCTGCGTAACTACTTACGCAGAGCAATCTCAAATGATTAAACATCTATGCTTGTTGTTAGTGTCGTCTATATGCCTGTCATTAAGCATAGTTCATTAAACGCTGTACTGTCCGAATTGATAAGTCCCGGGATTAGTTTATAGTTTTGGTATTTCTTTTATAGTTTAGTTATTTTTGTTTATTATCATTTCATATTTTAAATCATCCATCCATCCCGTTTACTTATGATCTTTGGGAAACTGGTCCCGTTATCCCCAGTCGGAGCCACTATTCCAAACGGAAAAGGAGCTGCACTAAGTTCCGGACCGGGTGGTTTCCCCGATGTTGTTGCAACGAATTTCGGGGCCTCAACATTTTTGGCGCTAGAAGGAGGGCCATCAACTGTGAATGGCAAGTAGGTCCAACCCCACAAACCATTCTAAGAGTAATTCCCCCTCCAAACCATCTTCTCCTTCTCAATCACATGCTGGTTTACCAGCACATGATCAAAGAATAGAAGAATCAACCACCACTGCTCATACCCATAATATTTCAGAACAACTGAGTCTTGAATCCCCTGAAGTCCAGTCTCTAATCCAGAAACTTCAGACCTTCTCCATCTCACCACAGAAATCTGAGATATCAGAAAGCAGTGCGACTTCGCAGTTTAACCTCACTCATCCTCTTACCAGACTTCAGAGCGAAAAACTTGGTATTGAACCCATTGAGTTTCCTTTACCCAAAAGGAAAAGGCCAAAGAGAAACACTGAAGGATCTGATAGTGGAGATTTTTCTTCCACATCCTCCATTTCATCTCCTCATCTGCAAAGTCGACCATCCACTCCTCCATTACAGATTGTCGTTCATCAGGGAATAGGAGCTCCCATATCCCAACCTGGTCACTCTTCATTTTTGATACCTCCTCAAATATCTGGAACCCCGACAGTAGTACCAACCCCTGTTGTTAGCACAATGGCAGATCCATGGACTAGGCCAGGTGCAGTTAACATGCCTGGACCATTACATAATCTCCCAGATGCTCCCGAAAAATGGTTGCCTAAATTTAATCCAGACAATGGAACCCAAGCTGAAGAACATATTAACAATTTTATGTTAGCAGTCAACTTGAAAGGAGTGACAGAGCAGGATGTCGTTGTAAGACTGTTTCCCTACACTTTACAAGGATCAGCAGGATCCTGGTATTTTTCCTTACCTTCTGGTTTAATTACCAGTTGGAACACATGCCAAGAGGAGTTTCTTACCAAGTATGGAGACGATAGGTCCTTAGCTACTTTAATAAATGATCTCTCCAACTTAAGAATAGAGCATAGGGAACTAATAAAAGAGTTTAATGCTAGATTTAATAAACTCCTGAATAAAATCCCTACTGACTCTAAACCAAGTGAACAAATCAGAAGCGAATGGTATATTACTGCCTTACCTGCCAACATAGCTATTTTTGTAGACAGGGCTGGCAAACCTACCTTAGCTGAAAACATGAAAGAAGCACTTGCTGTTGAAAAGCGCATTAATGCTCTTGAGAAGAAAGCTGCTCTTGAAGACCGAAAAGTTAAAAAAGTCTCGTTTAAAGATGATTCCAAGAAGAAAACCCCAAAGGACCCCTATGATATGGAGGGTTTACAAAAGGTCCTTAAAACATTGTCTAATGAAATGGTTGATATCAAGAAACAGGTGGCTGAAACCTCCAACAGAAAACCATTTAGAACTTTCAAGAAAACAGAGTCAAAGCCACCCAATGTTATATCAAATGCAGACTCAGACCAAGAAGAAGAGGAAGGTGAAACAATTGAACAGACCGATGATGAAGAAGAACTAGTTGAGTGCCATGGAATGTGGGATTTTATACTCCCAAATTCTGATACTGAGAATGAAGAAGAAGCCTTTCCGGTTACTACAAGAAGTAGAAGCGCTTCTGAACCTACTCAAACAAAAAAGAGGAGTGCAGGTGCTGCCACACCAAAAGAAAAAGTCCTTCCAAAGAAATCTCCGGTAGCATCCCCTCAAAACCAGCCTCCAATTTCTAATTCTCCTTCAACATCCAAAACACTAGTGGTATCTGACCATATGGAGTATAATATTGTCGATGATATGAAAAAGACCAAGGCAAACATAACTATGTTTGAGCTAGGTAAATTAAAACATCAGCAAAAACTGCTCCTAAGGGAATTTAACGCTGTTCCTTCTTCCCCTCTTCCCAGTTCAAAAGCTGCTAATGATTCAGGACAACCCCCTCCAGATATGGTCGAGGCTACCGATTCGGTTCTGATTGGAGATAGATCCAATTCCCATACCCCACCTTTTTTGCTCACCTATGAAATCTATAATCGAAATCTGCATAACTGTCTAATTGATTCAGGGGCTTCATCCAATATTATGCCAGCTTCAGTTTGTTCTAAGCTGAACATAGAACCCCAGAAATCAGCCATCCACATTGTACAGTTAGACAGAACCAAAGTTCAGGTCATAGGAGAAATTAATTCCGTGACTATCAGGTTGTCTGCTGATCCCAGAATAGTACAGAGAATAGACATTTTGATAGCCGACATACCTGAATTTTACGGTTTAATTTTGAGCAGAGACTGGTCTGAGAAACTACATGGATACATTTCCACCGATTGGTCACATATGTGGCTCCCCTACAAGGGTAAGCCAAATCAAATAAGGATCGACCGTGAGAAGCATATGACTCATACAGTAACCGATTTCGAACAAGAAAACCAGCCGGTGGCTTTCAACAATAACATTTTGGGAAATTATTCTTCACAATCATTTTTTGGCAATTTTATTGCCCAATCTTCCCCTTTTCAAGTTAATCATTGTACATCTCAAGTAGAAAATTTTTCACAATCAAATTTATCCAAATGTTTTAATGTAGATCAAAAGGATGTAGATATTTCTGACTCGCCTTTATTTTGGTCTTTGTACTTTGATGGCTCTAAGTCCAGTGAAGGCTCAGGAGCAGGTTGCATCTTGGTTAGTCCAAAAGGCGAAAAGACAATGCTTTCTTGTAGATTAGAATTTGAATGCACCAACAATACCGCCGAATACGAAGCATTACTTCAGGGATTATATAAGGCAATTGACCTTAAAGTCCAATATTTAAAAGTGTTCGGCGATAGCGAGATCATTGTTAAACAGGTAAGGAATACAATCCATTGCCTCTCAAGCCACCTTAAGCATTATCAAACGCTAGTGCAAGATCTCACTTCCCATTTCTCTGCATTCAATATTTTATCAATCCCAAGATCGCAAAACTCAGCAGCTGATTTACTAGCCAACGTAGCTTCCAAGCTTCTCCCTTCCGAAGACTATAGTCTTGATAGATTTTCTGTAGAGTTAATTTTTAGACCTTCAGTTCCTGATAACATCACTAACTGGAGGGTTTTCAACCATGACGAGGATATTCTGCAATTTTTGACCTCTGAAAAATCCTATGATAATCAAATCATTGAAGAGGAAGAGCATGATTCTCAAATGAAGCAAAAGTCTCAAGATAACGTTATTCCTAAACCTGTGGTAAAGCTCGAAGACCTTTATGACATTAAAGATAGGTTTAAACCTGTAATTAATGCTAAACTCCAGAGCTCTACTCTTAGGTTTGAATTGATTAATTTAGGAACGGCTCAAATTCCTCAGAATGTAAATTTAGGATTAGGACTCTCTACAATAGAAAAGGAAGCCTTTATCAAACTTTTAAGAAAAAACAAACAAGTTTTTGCTTGGAAGTATGATGACCTTAAAACATATGATACATCTATCATACAACACACTATCCCTATGCTTCCCGATCAAAAACCAGTCCAACAGAAGTTAAGGAAAATTCATCCAAATTTGGAGAGCCAGATAAAGTCGGAACTTAATAAGCTTTTAAAAGCTAAGATTATTTTTCCTGTCCGACACTCAAACTGGGTCTCCAATATGGTACCCGTCAGGAAGAAAAACGGCGACATCAGAATCTGTATTGATTTCAGAAATTTAAATAAGGCAAGCTTAAAGGATAACTTTCCTCTGCCTACCATGGAACAAATCCTTCAATCGGTAGCAGGATCTGAATTGATGTCTTTTCTGGATGGTTTCTCAGGATACAATCAAGTACTGGTCCACCCTGATGACCAATTAAAAACTACATTCAGAACAAAATGGGGAACTTACGCATATCAAAAGATGCCTTTCGGACTCATAAATGCAGGAGCGACATTTCAAAGAGCTATGGATACAGCCTTTAGAGGGTTAATTAACCGAACAGTAGTTGTCTACCTTGATGACATTACTGTATATTCTAAAAAGAGATATAATCACCTGCATGATTTGAATCAGATTTTTCAACGATGCAAAACATATGGTATCTCTCTTAACCCGAAAAAGTCTTTTTTCGCCCTCAACCAAGGCAAGCTCTTAGGGTTTATTGTATCTAAGGACGGCATTTATGTAGATCCTGAGCGAATTACGGAAATTTCTGAAATTCCGTTTCCACACAATAAAAAATCGATGCAGTCATTTTTAGGACAAATTAATTTCGTTAAGAGATTTGTTCCAGATTTTTCACAAATTGTACTACCACTGCAAAAGATGATTAAAAAGAATTCAACCTTCAGATGGGGACTAGAAGAAAAGCAAGCTTTTCATGATATTAAACAATCCATAATCAATGTCCCAGCCCTGAATACTCCAAATCTTTCTAATCATTTTATATTATATACTATTGCATCCGACTTATCTTACGCAGCAGTACTAACTCAGTTGAATGAGGATAATTTGGAAGCGCCTATTTCGTTCTTCAGTTCTAATTTCCAAGGCGCCGAATTGAATTATTCAGAAATTGAGAAACAAGCTTTTGCTGTCTTTAAAGCAGTCAAACATTATCGACCCTTTCTTCTTAAAACCCATACGAAAGTGATAGTTCCTTTCTCAGCAGTTAGGCAACTATTAATTCAAAAAGAATTGGGAGAAAAGAGGGCAAACTGGGTCGCAGCTCTTCAAGAATATGATCTAGAAATAAAGCCAGCGAAATTTGTTAAAGGTCAAGGTTTTTGCAGGATCTTAGCAGGAGCATCAAACATTCCTGAATCAGGTGATACAGAGCAAAATCAAGAAGTCAATCAGCTAAGTATACCGGATTCCGAATCTCAATATTCGGATCTAATCTTTTATTTAAAGAATGGTTATGCACCTACCAATTTGTCCTACAAAAATAAGAGAGCCATTAGATTGAAAGCTAAAAGTTTTTCTCTTATTAACGATGTGCTCTTCAGAAGAAACTATGATTCTGTATTACTAAGATGCCTTGAGAAACCTGAAGCTCAAAAGGTTTTGCAGGAGCTACATGATGGACCGGCAGGAGGACACTTTGGAGCTGATACAACAGCTCATAAAGTAATTCATGCCGGATATTACTGGCCTACTTTGTTTAAGGATGCTCATGAATATGTAAGGAAATGCGTTAAGTGCCAAACTGCCAGTGGAAGACAACGAAAGCCAGCTTTCCCTTTACAACCAATCAACATTGAACAACCTTTTGAACAATGGGGATTGGACATCATTGGAGAAATAAATCCTTCATCTTCCAAGCAACACAAGTATATCCTTACAGCAACTGATTACTTTACAAAGTGGGTAGAAGCAGTTCCATTAAAGACGACAAACTCGGAAGCAATCATCGAATTTATAGATCAATTCATCATAACCAGGTTTGGTGTTCCACACGCTCTTGTCTTTGATAATGCTTCTTACTTCTCAGGCAATGCAATGATTGATTTCGCTATCAAAAGAGGATTCAAATTAAAATATTCTGCCAACTATTACCCTCAGGGCAACGGTCTAGCAGAATCAACTAATAAAAATCTAATCAAAATCATTAAGCGAACAATCGAAGAAAATCATAAGAACTGGCACAAATCCTTGGTATTTGCATTATGGGCCGATAGAATTACACAGAAAGCTTCCATAGGGACCTCTCCTTTTAATCTTGTTTATGGAAAAGAAGCAGTTGTACCAACCAATCTTCTTCTCCCATCTTTGGCCCTAGTGCAATTTATAGACGAGACTCCTTCTTCTTCTATACAGTTTAGACATGATCAAATACTCAAACTTGAAGAAGAAAGGAACAAAGCCAAGGTTACACATGCAAGACATCAGAAAGTCATTAAAACAGCTTTCGATCTAGCCTCATCCAGCCCTAGACAATTTGAAGTCGGAGATCTAGTCCTGAAATGGGACAAAGCCCATGAAGACAAAGGTAAACATTCCAAATTCCAAAAAATGTGGCTGGGACCATTTCAGATTTGTGAAAACGTAGGCCATTCTACATTCATACTTCAAAATCTATCAGGGGTGAGAGATTCTCTCCCTGTCAATGGTCTAATTCTGAAGAAATTCTTTAATTGAGGAGGTAACCCCTTCTCTTTCTAGCTTATTAGTTTTTCATAGTTTGTAGGATTTGTAGGAATAAGAATGTGGGACATTCCCATTGACCTTTCGCTGTAAATAAAAGCTGTCTCGCCATAGTAATATTAATATTTACTTTCTCAAAAAATAGCATCTTGAACCAAGAGAGATCATTTCTAGGAAATTAGATGTCTTTTTATTCTAAGCATTACAGACTCACCTTCGCAAATTTCACTCTAAACAAAGATCTATGAATCATCTTGAGTGGTTGAAATTAGTCCCCAAAGGTTATCTATACAAAAATAGGGGCTAATTCATCTTCAGCATCTTCAACTCTTAAACCTGTCATCCATTTATTCTTAACAAGATAATTGTTCATCCCATTCACCAACAGTTTTTGATGACTCAGAGTGTAATTCTAAAATATAAAGGATTAAAGATAAGAGGTCTTATCACAAGCCTGCTTACCATGTTCATAGGAAAATAATTTAACTGACATTACCAAAACTGCATACCAAACAGGGTAATGGCTTGAAATTTCAAGACAAGGGGTCTCATCACGAGCCAGCTTGTTCAGTTTAATTACTACCCGTGAATGGCATTGTCACCCATCTGGCCACCAAACCAGGACAATGGCTTTTATCTTAAACAAATAAAAAAAAAAAAGGGAATGAAATTCAAAAAAATACGAGAATATCTTTTGAATTCATTCTGTTTAGTCACACTCTGAGGTGAATGGAACAATGGACAAGAATATGGTTAAAAGGTAACCCTGCCGAGACTATAAACGTTTGCTGGCAGCAGAGGCTCTACCTGTGACAGAGGAGTCTATTTTAAAAGCTGATATGGAAAAGTTTTCTATTTTTACTCTTACAAACCGATAAGGACTTATTTTACTACTCGAAGTGCATTTATAAAAAGAGGAAGTTTAATGAAGGAACCTGTTTTATTTAGAATCAATAGATGTCTAGTTATATTAGAAATTCCCTTTCTTTTATGAAGATTCTATTTGAGAAAATGTAAATATAATTGTTAATTCAGAGATAACTGGTTCTTCCAGCGAATCGCCAATTGTTGTGCCCTACAACAACCCCCCATTTCATAATAATTTTATCACAAACAAGTTACATATGAAATGGGTCCCTTTTAAAATTTTTAATTGGCATTAATAAACCTGCTCAAATAAGGTATGATAATCAAATGAATTTAGGAAAAAACCCTTATTGAGCAAAGTGTTAAGCAATTTTTGGTTAAGTCCAAAGGTGTAATCGCATGTTCGGTTGCCATCTTGGTTTTTCCCGACGCGATATCGCTATCGGCCATCGGCAATAGCAAATGCACACACAAAAGGGCACATGCCTTTTCCCCGATGCGACGCGATATCGGCGATCGGCTATCGGCATGCCACTATGTCGTGTGGAAAACATTCTAACACTCCGGCCCGATGTGATATCGGCTATCGGCATTCGGTAAAAGCAATTGACTCACATTTGGGGTTATGTTCGCGCACCGAATGCGATACAGCAATCGGCGTTCGCTTGAAAACTTTCCCAAACGATAACGCCACACACACATTTCCGATGCGATATGATGACGCATAATGATGACCTTAGTTTCAAAAGGTGATTATTTCAAAGCATTAAAGTTATATTTAAATCGATTTGACAAAATCACAGATTTCAAAAAGCCGTTAAATAAAGGGATAAGGTAATGCATGCGTATTTAAAAGCCTTGCCCCTTCGAATCAACGAACAACTACGATTAGACCTTTGAAGGATCTGTTACACGCTTTAAGGAGTCATTCGGTTTAATAACTTAAGTAATGGTCATTTATGAAGCTGAAGGCCGTAAAATCACCATCATTACATCTACGGCGCCTGCTCAAATCATTAAATCCGCAGCCTCTTTTTAGAATAATCTCGCCATGCTTCAAATCATATATGTATCCCGTTATGGATTATCATTGTTATTTCTTTGTTACGGTTTCTATTGCACTTGTGTAGAATTCGACTGACGAGAGAAGTCTGAATATGATGGGGAAGAAGTCCAAGAAGATGGCAGGTTCTACTGCGATACCCGCCTCAGGCCAAGCTGCTACACCGTCAAGGAAGGGCTTAATCTCAGATACTACATGCACTGGTCTTACTGGTACTACATGGCAAGGGACATACAATTTGCTAGAAGGAGAACAACCAGAAGTAACAGTAGCGGAGGCAAGTGTAGATGAATTAAGAAAGTCTGAGGCAACTCTTAAAGATTTGGCGGACTCTTTTCTGCACAGAATAGCAGCCAGGGAACAAGTCCTGCCTTATACTGACGTGGTGCGTTGGGCAATTGAAGAAGTTCCTCTCACTAATAGGACCTTCGTTTCTAAGGATAGAAGGATTTTCGGCTCCTTCAAGCCCGAAGACTTAAGACAAATGTATCATCTGCCCAATCCCGAGCAAGTCTATAACAGAGCATTTGTGGAAAAATTTGCCAGAGAGAATGAATCACCAGCCGAACCTCTACGAGAGTGGAGGCAAAATCCAGCAAAACACAAACAAGATATGTCGGGTAAGTACTCCAATGCTTCTCTGGCTTCACCTTACTGCTATGCTGGAATTATGATGTGTAGATTATGGGGACTTCACGATTCTGCAAATATCCATGTTGATATGGTTCCCTTGATGGAAGCGGCTGTTAATAGTATAATTATGGATTGGGCCACTATCCTGTCCGATAAGTTGGTCTTAGCTATTCGCGAGTTTAGGGCCAAAACCAGAGTCAGTGAGAGGAAAGTCCAACCTTTTTACTATTCTGCATATATTATGGATGCCCTTTGTTTTAATTCTGAGTTCCCTGTCCTTGGTTGGAGATGGACAACCCATGACCCAACACCTATTCATTTATATCATCGTAAATTGTGGAAACCTTCTCACAAAGACCATTTATACCAAATTTGCAATGGTTTTATGGTTCCCGTTCATCATTCTATTTTTGACAGACCTATCCCTAGGATTTCCTATGAAGCCTCTTTTGACCTGCCAGCCGTAGCCCATTGGTTCGGCGAGGAATGTTTTTCTTATATCAGAGTTTTTGGAAGCAAGGCCAGGCCACATGTTCTTCCCATATACATCCCAGACAAACTGTTGGCCCGAGAAATTTCTTATCAGATAATGTCTGAAGGTGTTACCCAAACTCTCAAAGAGGAGAAGAAGAGAGGATGGCCATCGTTTCCTTTAAGAATTGGAGTTTATACGCTGCTAAATTATAGACATGCAGAAAAGGAAGCAGCAAAACTCCAAATGCTATCTCTAGTTTCTATTCCCAACAGACTCTATGACCCGAACAAGGCTGCTTTCACTGCCTTGGAACAGGCTAAGCTGACAAAGGTGGTTCATCAAGAAGACCAGTTTGACGACCTGTTCATGGGTGCCGATTCAATAAGCCAAGTCGAACAATTTGCTGCAATGAGATATGGAGATATGGAATTAACAGAATTTAATAGACTTAGAAAGCAAAGGTTGCAAACTTTGCCTCTAAAGCTATTATCTACGACCCCAACTTCATCCTCAAGCGAGCCTGATCAGCCAGAGACAAATGTACCTCCCGTTACAATTAGAGAACAGGAGGAAAGCCAAAGAAAACTACAGGCAGAAAGGCAGCAAAAAGCACAAATTGAACAAGAGCAGAGAAGGCAAAGGGAGATAGAAGAAAAGAGAAAGCAAAGGGAGATAGAAGAAAAGAGAAAACAAGAGGAAGAAGAAAAGATAAGGAAAGAACTGGAAGATAGGCAGAAAAAGGAATTGGAGGAACAGCAACGGAGAATACAAGAGGAGCAACAGCAGAAGGCATTCGAAGAACAGCAGAAGGTTGAAAAGGAAAAAGAACAGAGTAAGCAAATCTCTGTCGATACTGAATTAATTGAAGAATGGAACCAATTTGATTCCATTATAAGTCGTAAAGAAGCCTCCAAAGACTCAGATGTCTTAAAGACTCCCGATATTACTGTTTCTCCGGTTCTTGAAGGAACCAGCGGCCCACCCATAATACAGAGTGTTGAAGAAGTTATTCAGGATCCATCAGGTCAAGTTGATCTTCAGGTAGAGGAAATTCCTCCTCTAGACATTTTCTACAGCCCTAAGCATAAAGCCGTTGTAAGGCGCTCAAGGAAGAGACGAAGGCTTGATCAACTTTCTGTCTCGAATGAGCAAACAGTCACGGGCAATGTCGTCTGGAAGGGAGAATTAAGTCCCTCTGAAGATTTAACAAAGCTGTCGCAATTTGCGGGAGCTTATTCGGCAGCAACCATTGACAAAGCATCCGAAGTGAGTCTTCTTTTGAAGACTAAAGAACATGAGGTATATGCATTGCAAGCAGAAGTGATAGAGGCAAAGAATAAAGCGACACAGGCGGAAGAACAATTGCTGGCTCAACAACAAGAAAATCATTTGTTAATCCAGCAAATTGAGAAACTTATCTCAGATTAGACTTCTGTGCCGACAGCTAGTTGAGGCTGAGTCACTTTGTGATATATCTACAGCAGTATGTAGTCAAATCGAGAAAGCAAGGACGAACTTGGATCAGGCCGAAGATGAGATAATAGAATATATTGAGTGGCAAGATACTCCAGAAGGGCAAGCTGCTAATTTAGCCCGAATCAGTGAAACATACAAGAATATACTTTTCATGGAATGGGAAACACAGGTAATGAAGGCAGAGAGGGCAGCATCCAGATGCAGAACAATTTCCACGAACATGATCAATATAGTCAATGATACATTGTATCTGGCTAATATGATTTCACAATGCACACCTGGAAACATAGCAACCGCAAATATGCTAGAACATAAGAATTATCTTAAGCTAGAAGAGCAAGGGCGGTTAATTGCTGGAGTAAATACCTTGACCTCCGATGCATACTGGCTTTTCTTGATTAAACCGCATTCTCAAAGGTCGGCTCTCAACTGTCTAACCGACGCTTTACAATACCTGATTGCCGATTTCCAGGATGCCACATATGATGCACAGCTGACTTCTCGCCTTAATACTCCGCCTGAGGTAGAGCCAATGCTGGCTATATGTCAGCGAAAGAATAAAGGCAAAGAGACAGCTGACTGAAGCATCGCCGCCGACTGCCGATTCACCCAAATTACAAGATGATATTTGTTGATGCCGATTTCTTAGTTTTCAGTTTTTAGATATTTAATAGTTAGATTAGAATAGTATTTATAGACCCTTTCATTGTTTTGGAAAGGGTCGTAAAATTTTGTAAAAGACTAAAAGGCTGAAGTTTGCACTATTGTGCTTCAGTTTATATTCTTTTTGAAACTCGACCACCGGTCCTTAATTTTACTTGGAATGCTGTTTAAGTAAATTGTGCACTATTGTCGTTTGCTTGGAATGCTTTCTGGTTGGAAGGAAGGACTGCTACATAGTGATTAATACATTGGATTGATCAAACAGCTTGCATGGTACTATTATCTGTATCTGTTCTCTTTTCAATTATATCAATTGCTGTGTTATTACTTTGCTGTTATTGAATACATGTATGTAATACAACAACAGGTCTTTATTTCATATCACTATTGAATGTTTAGAGATTTGTTATCTTCCACCCATGTATGTATCAATGATATAAATATCGGAGTACAGTAATTCGCTATTATAGCTCTGCGTAACTACTTACGCAGAGCAATCTCAAATGATTAAACATCTATGCTTGTTGTTAGTGTCGTCTATATGCCTGTCATTAAGCATAGTTCATTAAACGCTGTACTGTCCGAATTGATAAGTCCCGGGATTAGTTTATAGTTTTGGTATTTCTTTTATAGTTTAGTTATTTTTGTTTATTATCATTTCATATTTTAAATCATCCATCCATCCCGTTTACTTATGATCTTTGGGAAACTGGTCCCGTTATCCCCAGTCGGAGCCACTATTCCAAACGGAAAAGGAGCTGCACTAAGTTCCGGACCGGGTGGTTTCCCCGATGTTGTTGCAACGAATTTCGGGGCCTCAACATTTTTGGCGCTAGAAGGAGGGCCATCAACTGTGAATGGCAAGTAGGTCCAACCCCACAAACCATTCTAAGAGTAATTCCCCCTCCAAACCATCTTCTCCTTCTCAATCACATGCTGGTTTACCAGCACATGATCAAAGAATAGAAGAATCAACCACCACTGCTCATACCCATAATATTTCAGAACAACTGAGTCTTGAATCCCCTGAAGTCCAGTCTCTAATCCAGAAACTTCAGACCTTCTCCATCTCACCACAGAAATCTGAGATATCAGAAAGCAGTGCGACTTCGCAGTTTAACCTCACTCATCCTCTTACCAGACTTCAGAGCGAAAAACTTGGTATTGAACCCATTGAGTTTCCTTTACCCAAAAGGAAAAGGCCAAAGAGAAACACTGAAGGATCTGATAGTGGAGATTTTTCTTCCACATCCTCCATTTCATCTCCTCATCTGCAAAGTCGACCATCCACTCCTCCATTACAGATTGTCGTTCATCAGGGAATAGGAGCTCCCATATCCCAACCTGGTCACTCTTCATTTTTGATACCTCCTCAAATATCTGGAACCCCGACAGTAGTACCAACCCCTGTTGTTAGCACAATGGCAGATCCATGGACTAGGCCAGGTGCAGTTAACATGCCTGGACCATTACATAATCTCCCAGATGCTCCCGAAAAATGGTTGCCTAAATTTAATCCAGACAATGGAACCCAAGCTGAAGAACATATTAACAATTTTATGTTAGCAGTCAACTTGAAAGGAGTGACAGAGCAGGATGTCGTTGTAAGACTGTTTCCCTACACTTTACAAGGATCAGCAGGATCCTGGTATTTTTCCTTACCTTCTGGTTTAATTACCAGTTGGAACACATGCCAAGAGGAGTTTCTTACCAAGTATGGAGACGATAGGTCCTTAGCTACTTTAATAAATGATCTCTCCAACTTAAGAATAGAGCATAGGGAACTAATAAAAGAGTTTAATGCTAGATTTAATAAACTCCTGAATAAAATCCCTACTGACTCTAAACCAAGTGAACAAATCAGAAGCGAATGGTATATTACTGCCTTACCTGCCAACATAGCTATTTTTGTAGACAGGGCTGGCAAACCTACCTTAGCTGAAAACATGAAAGAAGCACTTGCTGTTGAAAAGCGCATTAATGCTCTTGAGAAGAAAGCTGCTCTTGAAGACCGAAAAGTTAAAAAAGTCTCGTTTAAAGATGATTCCAAGAAGAAAACCCCAAAGGACCCCTATGATATGGAGGGTTTACAAAAGGTCCTTAAAACATTGTCTAATGAAATGGTTGATATCAAGAAACAGGTGGCTGAAACCTCCAACAGAAAACCATTTAGAACTTTCAAGAAAACAGAGTCAAAGCCACCCAATGTTATATCAAATGCAGACTCAGACCAAGAAGAAGAGGAAGGTGAAACAATTGAACAGACCGATGATGAAGAAGAACTAGTTGAGTGCCATGGAATGTGGGATTTTATACTCCCAAATTCTGATACTGAGAATGAAGAAGAAGCCTTTCCGGTTACTACAAGAAGTAGAAGCGCTTCTGAACCTACTCAAACAAAAAAGAGGAGTGCAGGTGCTGCCACACCAAAAGAAAAAGTCCTTCCAAAGAAATCTCCGGTAGCATCCCCTCAAAACCAGCCTCCAATTTCTAATTCTCCTTCAACATCCAAAACACTAGTGGTATCTGACCATATGGAGTATAATATTGTCGATGATATGAAAAAGACCAAGGCAAACATAACTATGTTTGAGCTAGGTAAATTAAAACATCAGCAAAAACTGCTCCTAAGGGAATTTAACGCTGTTCCTTCTTCCCCTCTTCCCAGTTCAAAAGCTGCTAATGATTCAGGACAACCCCCTCCAGATATGGTCGAGGCTACCGATTCGGTTCTGATTGGAGATAGATCCAATTCCCATACCCCACCTTTTTTGCTCACCTATGAAATCTATAATCGAAATCTGCATAACTGTCTAATTGATTCAGGGGCTTCATCCAATATTATGCCAGCTTCAGTTTGTTCTAAGCTGAACATAGAACCCCAGAAATCAGCCATCCACATTGTACAGTTAGACAGAACCAAAGTTCAGGTCATAGGAGAAATTAATTCCGTGACTATCAGGTTGTCTGCTGATCCCAGAATAGTACAGAGAATAGACATTTTGATAGCCGACATACCTGAATTTTACGGTTTAATTTTGAGCAGAGACTGGTCTGAGAAACTACATGGATACATTTCCACCGATTGGTCACATATGTGGCTCCCCTACAAGGGTAAGCCAAATCAAATAAGGATCGACCGTGAGAAGCATATGACTCATACAGTAACCGATTTCGAACAAGAAAACCAGCCGGTGGCTTTCAACAATAACATTTTGGGAAATTATTCTTCACAATCATTTTTTGGCAATTTTATTGCCCAATCTTCCCCTTTTCAAGTTAATCATTGTACATCTCAAGTAGAAAATTTTTCACAATCAAATTTATCCAAATGTTTTAATGTAGATCAAAAGGATGTAGATATTTCTGACTCGCCTTTATTTTGGTCTTTGTACTTTGATGGCTCTAAGTCCAGTGAAGGCTCAGGAGCAGGTTGCATCTTGGTTAGTCCAAAAGGCGAAAAGACAATGCTTTCTTGTAGATTAGAATTTGAATGCACCAACAATACCGCCGAATACGAAGCATTACTTCAGGGATTATATAAGGCAATTGACCTTAAAGTCCAATATTTAAAAGTGTTCGGCGATAGCGAGATCATTGTTAAACAGGTAAGGAATACAATCCATTGCCTCTCAAGCCACCTTAAGCATTATCAAACGCTAGTGCAAGATCTCACTTCCCATTTCTCTGCATTCAATATTTTATCAATCCCAAGATCGCAAAACTCAGCAGCTGATTTACTAGCCAACGTAGCTTCCAAGCTTCTCCCTTCCGAAGACTATAGTCTTGATAGATTTTCTGTAGAGTTAATTTTTAGACCTTCAGTTCCTGATAACATCACTAACTGGAGGGTTTTCAACCATGACGAGGATATTCTGCAATTTTTGACCTCTGAAAAATCCTATGATAATCAAATCATTGAAGAGGAAGAGCATGATTCTCAAATGAAGCAAAAGTCTCAAGATAACGTTATTCCTAAACCTGTGGTAAAGCTCGAAGACCTTTATGACATTAAAGATAGGTTTAAACCTGTAATTAATGCTAAACTCCAGAGCTCTACTCTTAGGTTTGAATTGATTAATTTAGGAACGGCTCAAATTCCTCAGAATGTAAATTTAGGATTAGGACTCTCTACAATAGAAAAGGAAGCCTTTATCAAACTTTTAAGAAAAAACAAACAAGTTTTTGCTTGGAAGTATGATGACCTTAAAACATATGATACATCTATCATACAACACACTATCCCTATGCTTCCCGATCAAAAACCAGTCCAACAGAAGTTAAGGAAAATTCATCCAAATTTGGAGAGCCAGATAAAGTCGGAACTTAATAAGCTTTTAAAAGCTAAGATTATTTTTCCTGTCCGACACTCAAACTGGGTCTCCAATATGGTACCCGTCAGGAAGAAAAACGGCGACATCAGAATCTGTATTGATTTCAGAAATTTAAATAAGGCAAGCTTAAAGGATAACTTTCCTCTGCCTACCATGGAACAAATCCTTCAATCGGTAGCAGGATCTGAATTGATGTCTTTTCTGGATGGTTTCTCAGGATACAATCAAGTACTGGTCCACCCTGATGACCAATTAAAAACTACATTCAGAACAAAATGGGGAACTTACGCATATCAAAAGATGCCTTTCGGACTCATAAATGCAGGAGCGACATTTCAAAGAGCTATGGATACAGCCTTTAGAGGGTTAATTAACCGAACAGTAGTTGTCTACCTTGATGACATTACTGTATATTCTAAAAAGAGATATAATCACCTGCATGATTTGAATCAGATTTTTCAACGATGCAAAACATATGGTATCTCTCTTAACCCGAAAAAGTCTTTTTTCGCCCTCAACCAAGGCAAGCTCTTAGGGTTTATTGTATCTAAGGACGGCATTTATGTAGATCCTGAGCGAATTACGGAAATTTCTGAAATTCCGTTTCCACACAATAAAAAATCGATGCAGTCATTTTTAGGACAAATTAATTTCGTTAAGAGATTTGTTCCAGATTTTTCACAAATTGTACTACCACTGCAAAAGATGATTAAAAAGAATTCAACCTTCAGATGGGGACTAGAAGAAAAGCAAGCTTTTCATGATATTAAACAATCCATAATCAATGTCCCAGCCCTGAATACTCCAAATCTTTCTAATCATTTTATATTATATACTATTGCATCCGACTTATCTTACGCAGCAGTACTAACTCAGTTGAATGAGGATAATTTGGAAGCGCCTATTTCGTTCTTCAGTTCTAATTTCCAAGGCGCCGAATTGAATTATTCAGAAATTGAGAAACAAGCTTTTGCTGTCTTTAAAGCAGTCAAACATTATCGACCCTTTCTTCTTAAAACCCATACGAAAGTGATAGTTCCTTTCTCAGCAGTTAGGCAACTATTAATTCAAAAAGAATTGGGAGAAAAGAGGGCAAACTGGGTCGCAGCTCTTCAAGAATATGATCTAGAAATAAAGCCAGCGAAATTTGTTAAAGGTCAAGGTTTTTGCAGGATCTTAGCAGGAGCATCAAACATTCCTGAATCAGGTGATACAGGGCAAAATCAAGAAGTCAATCAGCTAAGTATACCGGATTCCGAATCTCAATATTCGGATCTAATCTTTTATTTAAAGAATGGTTATGCACCTACCAATTTGTCCTACAAAAATAAGAGAGCCATTAGATTGAAAGCTAAAAGTTTTTCTCTTATTAACGATGTGCTCTTCAGAAGAAACTATGATTCTGTATTACTAAGATGCCTTGAGAAACCTGAAGCTCAAAAGGTTTTGCAGGAGCTACATGATGGACCGGCAGGAGGACACTTTGGAGCTGATACAACAGCTCATAAAGTAATTCATGCCGGATATTACTGGCCTACTTTGTTTAAGGATGCTCATGAATATGTAAGGAAATGCGTTAAGTGCCAAACTGCCAGTGGAAGACAACGAAAGCCAGCTTTCCCTTTACAACCAATCAACATTGAACAACCTTTTGAACAATGGGGATTGGACATCATTGGAGAAATAAATCCTTCATCTTCCAAGCAACACAAGTATATCCTTACAGCAACTGATTACTTTACAAAGTGGGTAGAAGCAGTTCCATTAAAGACGACAAACTCGGAAGCAATCATCGAATTTATAGATCAATTCATCATAACCAGGTTTGGTGTTCCACACGCTCTTGTCTTTGATAATGCTTCTTACTTCTCAGGCAATGCAATGATTGATTTCGCTATCAAAAGAGGATTCAAATTAAAATATTCTGCCAACTATTACCCTCAGGGCAACGGTCTAGCAGAATCAACTAATAAAAATCTAATCAAAATCATTAAGCGAACAATCGAAGAAAATCATAAGAACTGGCACAAATCCTTGGTATTTGCATTATGGGCCGATAGAATTACACAGAAAGCTTCCATAGGGACCTCTCCTTTTAATCTTGTTTATGGAAAAGAAGCAGTTGTACCAACCAATCTTCTTCTCCCATCTTTGGCCCTAGTGCAATTTATAGACGAGACTCCTTCTTCTTCTATACAGTTTAGACATGATCAAATACTCAAACTTGAAGAAGAAAGGAACAAAGCCAAGGTTACACATGCAAGACATCAGAAAGTCATTAAAACAGCTTTCGATCTAGCCTCATCCAGCCCTAGACAATTTGAAGTCGGAGATCTAGTCCTGAAATGGGACAAAGCCCATGAAGACAAAGGTAAACATTCCAAATTCCAAAAAATGTGGCTGGGACCATTTCAGATTTGTGAAAACGTAGGCCATTCTACATTCATACTTCAAAATCTATCAGGGGTGAGAGATTCTCTCCCTGTCAATGGTCTAATTCTGAAGAAATTCTTTAATTGAGGAGGTAACCCCTTCTCTTTCTAGCTTATTAGTTTTTCATAGTTTGTAGGATTTGTAGGAATAAGAATGTGGGACATTCCCATTGACCTTTCGCTGTAAATAAAAGCTGTCTCGCCATAGTAATATTAATATTTACTTTCTCAAAAAATAGCATCTTGAACCAAGAGAGATCATTTCTAGGAAATTAGATGTCTTTTTATTCTAAGCATTACAGACTCACCTTCGCAAATTTCACTCTAAACAAAGATCTATGAATCATCTTGAGTGGTTGAAATTAGTCCCCAAAGGTTATCTATACAAAAATAGGGGCTAATTCATCTTCAGCATCTTCAACTCTTAAACCTGTCATCCATTTATTCTTAACAAGATAATTGTTCATCCCATTCACCAACAGTTTTTGATGACTCGGAGTGTAATTCTAAAATATAAAGGATTAAAGATAAGAGGTCTTATCACAAGCCTGCTTACCATGTTCATAGGAAAATAATTTAACTGACATTACCAAAACTGCATACCAAACAGGGTAATGGCTTGAAATTTCAAGACAAGGGGTCTCATCACGAGCCAGCTTGTTCAGTTTAATTACTACCCGTGAATGGCATTGTCACCCATCTGGCCACCAAACCAGGACAATGGCTTTTATCTTAAACAAATAAAAAAAAAAAAGGGAATGAAATTCAAAAAAATACGAGAATATCTTTTGAATTCATTCTGTTTAGTCACACTCTGAGGTGAATGGAACAATGGACAAGAATATGGTTAAAAGGTAACCCTGCCGAGACTATAAACGTTTGCTGGCAGCAGAGGCTCTACCTGTGACAGAGGAGTCTATTTTAAAAGCTGATATGGAAAAGTTTTCTATTTTTACTCTTACAAACCGATAAGGACTTATTTTACTACTCGAAGTGCATTTATAAAAAAAGAGGAAGTTTAATGAAGGAACCTGTTTTATTTAGAATCAATAGATGTCTAGTTATATTAGAAATTCCCTTTCTTTTATGAAGATTCTATTTGAGAAAATGTAAATATAATTGTTAATTCAGAGATAACTGGTTCTTCCAGCGAATCGCCAATTGTTGTGCCCTACAACAACCCCCCATTTCATAATAATTTTATCACAAACAAGTTACATATGAAATGGGTCCCTTTTAAAATTTTTAATTGGCATTAATAAACCTGCTCAAATAAGGTATGATAATCAAATGAATTTAGGAAAAAACCCTTATTGAGCAAAGTGTTAAGCAATTTTTGGTTAAGTCCAAAGGTGTAATCGCATGTTTGGTTGCCATCTTGGTTTTTCCCGACGCGATATCGCTATCGGCCATCGGCAATAGCAAATGCACACACAAAAGGGCACATGCCTTTTCCCCGATGCGACGCGATATCGGCGATCGGCTATCGGCATGCCACTATGTCGTGTGGAAAACATTCTAACACTCCGGCCCGATGTGATATCGGCTATCGGCATTCGGTAAAAGCAATTGACTCACATTTGGGGTTATGTTCGCGCACCGAATGCGATACAGCAATCGACGTTCGCTTGAAAACTTTCCCAAACGATAACGCCACACACACATTTCCGATGCGATATGATGACGCATAATGATGACCTTAGTTTCAAAAGGTGATTATTTCAAAGCATTAAAGTTATATTTAAATCGATTTGACAAAATCACAGATTTCAAAAAGCCGTTAAATAAAGGGATAAGGTAATGCATGCGTATTTAAAAGCCTTGCCCCTTCGAATCAACGAACAACTACGATTAGACCTTTGAAGGATCTGTTACACGCTTTAAGGAGTCATTCGGTTTAATAACTTAAGTAATGGTCATTTATGAAGCTGAAGGCCGTAAAATCACCATCATTACATCTACGGCGCCTGCTCAAATCATTAAATCCGCAGCCTCTTTTTAGAATAATCTCGCCATGCTTCAAATCATATATGTATCCCGTTATGGATTATCATTGTTATTTCTTTGTTACGGTTTCTATTGCACTTGTGTAGAATTCGACTGACGAGAGAAGTCTGAATATGATGGGGAAGAAGTCCAAGAAGATGGCAGGTTCTACTGCGATACCCGCCTCAGGCCAAGCTGCTACACCGTCAAGGAAGGGCTTAATCTCAGATACTACATGCACTGGTCTTACTGGTACTACATGGCAAGGGACATACAATTTGCTAGAAGGAGAACAACCAGAAGTAACAGTAGCGGAGGCAAGTGTAGATGAATTAAGAAAGTCTGAGGCAACTCTTAAAGATTTGGCGGACTCTTTTCTGCACAGAATAGCAGCCAGGGAACAAGTCCTGCCTTATACTGACGTGGTGCGTTGGGCAATTGAAGAAGTTCCTCTCACTAATAGGACCTTCGTTTCTAAGGATAGAAGGATTTTCGGTTCCTTCAAGCCCGAAGACTTAAGACAAATGTATCATCTGCCCAATCCCGAGCAAGTCTATAACAGAGCATTTGTGGAAAAATTTGCCAGAGAGAATGAATCACCAGCCGAACCTCTACGAGAGTGGAGGCAAAATCCAGCAAAACACAAACAAGATATGTCGGGTAAGTACTCCAATGCTTCTCTGGCTTCACCTTACTGCTATGCTGGAATTATGATGTGTAGATTATGGGGACTTCACGATTCTGCAAATATCCATGTTGATATGGTTCCCTTGATGGAAGCGGCTGTTAATAGTATAATTATGGATTGGGCCACTATCCTGTCCGATAAGTTGGTCTTAGCTATTCGCGAGTTTAGGGCCAAAACCAGAGTCAGTGAAAGGAAAGTCCAACCTTTTTACTATTCTGCATATATTATGGATGCCCTTTGTTTTAATTCTGAGTTCCCTGTCCTTGGTTGGAGATGGACAACCCATGACCCAACACCTATTCATTTATATCATCGTAAATTGTGGAAACCTTCTCACAAAGACCATTTATACCAAATTTGCAATGGTTTTATGGTTCCCGTTCATCATTCTATTTTTGACAGACCTATCCCTAGGATTTCCTATGAAGCCTCTTTTGACCTGCCAGCCGTAGCCCATTGGTTCGGCGAGGAATGTTTTTCTTATATCAGAGTTTTTGGAAGCAAGGCCAGGCCACATGTTCTTCCCATATACATCCCAGACAAACTGTTGGCCCGAGAAATTTCTTATCAGATAATGTCTGAAGGTGTTACCCAAACTCTCAAAGAGGAGAAGAAGAGAGGATGGCCATCGTTTCCTTTAAGAATTGGAGTTTATACGCTGCTAAATTATAGACATGCAGAAAAGGAAGCAGCAAAACTCCAAATGCTATCTCTAGTTTCTATTCCCAACAGACTCTATGACCCGAACAAGGCTGCTTTCACTGCCTTGGAACAGGCTAAGCTGACAAAGGTGGTTTATCAAGAAGACCAGTTTGACGACCTGTTCATGGGTGCCGATTCAATAAGCCAAGTCGAACAATTTGCTGCAATGAGATATGGAGATATGGAATTAACAGAATTTAATAGACTTAGAAAGCAAAGGTTGCAAACTTTGCCTCTAAAGCTATTATCTACGACCCCAACTTCATCCTCAAGCGAGCCTGATCAGCCAGAGACAAATGTACCTCCCGTTACAATTAGAGAACAGGAGGAAAGCCAAAGAAAACTACAGGCAGAAAGGCAGCAAAAAGCACAAATTGAACAAGAGCAGAGAAAGCAAAGGGAGATAGAAGAAAAGAGAAAGCAAAGGGAGATAGAAGAAAAGAGAAAACAAGAGGAAGAAGAAAAGATAAGGAAAGAACTGGAAGATAGGCAGAAAAAGGAATTGGAGGAACAGCAACGGAGAATACAAGAGGAGCAACAGCAGAAGGCATTCGAAGAACAGCAGAAGGTTGAAAAGGAAAAAGAACAGAGTAAGCAAATCTCTGTCGATACTGAATTAATTGAAGAATGGAATCAATTTGATTCCATTATAAGTCGTAAAGAAGCCTCCAAAGACTCAGATGTCTTAAAGACTCCCGATATTACTGTTTCTCCGGTTCTTGAAGGAACCAGTGGCCCACCCATAATACAGAGTGTTGAAGAAGTTATTCAGGATCCATCAGGTCAAGTTGATCTTCAGGTAGAGGAAATTCCTCCTCTAGACATTTTCTACAGCCCTAAGCATAAAGCCGTTGTAAGGCGCTCAAGGAAGAGACGAAGGCTTGATCAACTTTCTGTCTCGAATGAGCAAACAGTCACGGGCAATGTCGTCTGGAAGGGAGAATTAAGTCCCTCTGAAGATTTAACAAAGCTGTCGCAATTTGCGGGAGCTTATTCGGCAGAAACCATTGACAAAGCATCCGAAGTGAGTCTTCTTTTGAAGACTAAAGAACATGAGGTATATGCATTGCAAGCAGAAGTGATAGAGGCAAAGAATAAAGCGACACAGGCGGAAGAACAATTGCTGGCTCAACAACAAGAAAATCATTTGTTAATCCAGCAAATTGAGAAACTTATCTCAGATTAGACTTCTGTGCCGACAGCTAGTTGAGGCTGAGTCACTTTGTGATATATCTACAGCAGTATGTAGTCAAATCGAGAAAGCAAGGACGAACTTGGATCAGGCCGAAGATGAGATAATAGAATATATTGAGTGGCAAGATACTCCAGAAGGGCAAGCTGCTAATTTAGCCCGAATCAGTGAAACATACAAGAATATACTTTTCATGGAATGGGAAACACAGGTAATGAAGGCAGAGAGGGCAGCATCCAGATGCAGAACAATTTCCACGAACATGATCAATATAGTCAATGATACATTGTATCTGGCTAATATGATTTCACAATGCACACCTGGAAACATAGCAACCGCAAATATGCTAGAACATAAGAATTATCTTAAGCTAGAAGAGCAAGGGCGGTTAATTGTTGGAGTAAATACCTTGACCTCCGATGCATACTGGCTTTTCTTGATTAAACCGCATTCTCAAAGGTCGGCTCTCAACTGTCTAACCGACGCTTTACAATACCTGATTGCCGATTTCCAGGATGCCACATATGATGCACAGCTGACTTCTCGCCTTAATACTCCGCCTGAGGTAGAGCCAATGCTGGCTATATGTCAGCGAAAGAATAAAGGCAAAGAGACAGCTGACTGAAGCATCGCCGCCGACTGCCGATTCACCCAAATTACAAGATGATATTTGTTGATGCCGATTTCTTAGTTTTCAGTTTTTAGATATTTAATAGTTAGATTAGAATAGTATTTATAGACCCTTTCATTGTTTTGGAAAGGGTCGTAAAATTTTGTAAAAGACCAAAAGGCTGAAGTTTGCACTATTGTGCTTCAGTTTATATTCTTTTTGAAACTCGACCACCGGTCCTTAATTTTACTTGGAATGCTGTTTAAGTAAATTGTGCACTATTGTCGTTTGCTTGGAATGCTTTCTGGTTGGAAGGAAGGACTGCTACATAGTGATTAATACATTGGATTGATCAAACAGCTTGCATGGTACTATTATCTGTATCTGTTCTCTTTTCAATTATATCAATTGCTGTGTTATTACTTTGCTGTTATTGAATACATGTATGTAATACAACAACAGGTCTTTATTTCATATCACTATTGAATGTTTAAAGATTTGTTATCTTCCACCCATGTATGTATCAATGATATAAATATCGGAGTACAGTAATTCGCTATTATAGCTCTGCGTAACTACTTACGCAGAGCAATCTCAAATGATTAAACATCTATGCTTGTTGTTAGTGTCGTCTATATGCCTGTCATTAAGCATAGTTCATTAAACGCTGTACTGTCCGAATTGATAAGTCCCGGGATTAGTTTATAGTTTTGGTATTTCTTTTATAGTTTAGTTATTTTTGTTTATTATCATTTCATATTTTAAATCATCCATCCATCCCGTTTACTTATGATCTTTGGGAAACTGGTCCCGTTATCCCCAGTCGGAGCCACTATTCCAAACGGAAAAGGAGCTGCACTAAGTTCCGGACCGGGTGGTTTCCCCGATGTTGTTGCAACGAATTTCGGGGCCTCAACAGGTACTAGAAGGGAGTTTCCAGATCATCTTCCTAGATAATGAGCTGAAGTCGATAGGAAGTGATCCATCGAAGGAAGGCCATAATGAATCCCACATCATCGACACAAAATAAAAGGATGTAGTAGAGTAGATATGTGTGATCCAAGACTGCGGTAGAAAGTCAAACAGTGTATAAAGAGCTACAAATAGGAATTCTCTTGAACATATCGACGACATGAATCCATAGTTTGGTAGCATTTGACTCAACATAGGATCATATGTCATGATGAAGAAGTGGTATAATCATATGAGAGGCAAAATAGGTTTCATAAACCCAAGAAGGCAAGTGACCAAGTGAGGATGTCCCAAACCCGACACGAGCAACATATGAGTGTCATGTTCAAGAGTGACATGCTACCTTTACAAAAAACAAGAGATGATCGCTTTCACTTTTTCCCCCACCATTTCTACCGAGTATCCCATATATTTTTTAACGCAAGCTTAAAGTGGATATAATATGTTTGCCATATAAGTTCATCATTCATATGAATCCATCCTAGTAAGTTTTACGAGCCCTAGGAAGGAAAAACTCAGTCTCGTCATGGTGACAAGTCCTGCATCATTTATGTTTTATGAGTCTGATGAAGGTGAAACTCAACATCTTTTTCATGTTTAGAGAGTTTGAAAAAGAAGTGAAAAAGAAAACTCCAAAGGTCCATTTTCGTAAATCATCTCTTGAACTCAAAAAGGTAGAAAACAATATCTAAGAGAACCTCTTAGCCATGTTCGACTAAGGTATTTCTTTTTCGTACAATAGTCTATCTCAGTTCAGAAAAGGGTTAACTTATACTGAGTAGACATCATTTCATTTACTTTAATGAGTTTGCAACGACAACTTTCGAGAGTCAGAAAAGAGCTTAAAGATGACTCTAGGGGGTCGCTTTTTCGTTTATTTTTTTACACGTCCAAAAAGATGATAAAACAAAACTCATTGAATCAGTCAAGATAAATTACGTCACCAAGAATATATGACCTTTCGCTGCACAAGGAAACACACATTACCAATTTCAAGGGAAAATATTAAAAAATGAGTGAAATATGCCCTAATTTGGTAAAAATATTATTTAAAACTTATAAATAGGGCAAAAATTAAGTCAATTTTACCATTCTACCAATTTGAAATTGTGAGAGCATTTTTACCTCATTTTACCTTGTTTTTTAGGCAAGGAGCACAATCAATCTCGAATACCATTCATTGAGGCGCTTGTTGCAAGTAAGCGATATGTCCCTTCCCTTTATTTTGGTAGTCATTTCATGAATTTTCATACATAGGATAGGATGGAAGGAGGACTTGCAAAAAACTTATATCGTGGGTGACCATCGCGGGTTTTACCCATCAGAGCCATGTTGCTCACCCTGTGTTCAATTAGGCCCTCGTGCTAGTAGCACGAGAAAATTCATAAACAAGCGCATTAGCACTAAGGTAAATTTTTTAAGGTGAAATACTTCATATAAAATAGTTTATATTGGATTTTGTCTCCATGGAAGCTCATGAAATGTTGTTTTATTGATTTTCCACAGGATATCAGTCCAAAATGGTGATTGAATGGAAAGAAAGGGGACATGAAGCTAAAGACCATCAAGCTATGTAGGATCAAGATTGTATCGATGCCCTACAAGCATGTGGATTGCTCAAGTTCTTCATCATTCTTGGGATCAGATCATAGCTTGAGTTATTGCAGTGTCTAATCAGTTGGTGGGATGTGGATCACCAACTATTCATGATTGGGGATCAAGAGCTCGAAATATAGGTCACCGACATTTATTTCATAACCAAGTTGTCTAGAAAGGGACTATGGATGTAGATGTCTGGATCACACAATAGAGGAGAGAGTGTGGATATTCTCATTGCGAGGCATTTTCTAGGGACCAAGAAGACCCAAAGTGGGAAAATTGAAATA
This sequence comes from Pinus tabuliformis, assembly GCA_031772625.1. Taxonomy (NCBI): domain Eukaryota; kingdom Viridiplantae; phylum Streptophyta; class Pinopsida; order Pinales; family Pinaceae; genus Pinus; species Pinus tabuliformis. The sequence continues at coordinate 266,798,728 of CM062807.1, forward strand.
AATACCATTACAAATATCCTAATATGAACAATCATGCACACTATGGCTCAAGTAGCTAGGGCTCAATCATTCCATGAGACAACAAAGTCTCGTTTCCAGTATGCAATCGAGTGTCTGAATCCCATGGTTTTTAATTGGAGTGAGGGTTTGTTGGTGTGCATGAAGCGCCAACTTACCAACTGCAAGTTAGGGAATCTGAAACATTTTAGTTTCGGATCCATTTTGGTGACATTCATCCTGGAACATGTGCCATTGTTTCATTATTAGTGGTTAGAAGCGGATCCATCAATGCCCAGAGATCCACGATTACTCAAATGGGGAGAGTTGATACCTCGACATGGAGGCAGCCAACATATGTCATTTCCTCTAGCATTTTTTGGATGGTTGTGTCAAGATCTAATAATGGTTGATGATTGGGTGTATGCAGGCATGAATTTTTGACAAGATCTCGATTTTCCACTTCCTCCAGGGGCACAGTGGACCAATTCAGGTAAAAACTATTTTTTAAAGTTTTTTACATTTTTATTTTTTTTATGTGTTATTGAGATTTGACTTATGATGTTTTGTAGATGTGGGACTAGAGAGACCTCTAGGATTTTCTCCAATAGCTAGGTGAGTGACATGCCAAATTGAGGAGGCTCCTTATGAGGAGGGATCAGATCCTATCGTCGAGGTAGAGAGTAACCAGGAAGTTTTAACCAGGAGAATTCCAGAGTATGCCTCGACTGATGAGGTACTATTACACTACCAGGGGCACAATGTGGGCGAATAGCCAACTCCAGTTTACTTTCTGCACTATTGTAGGCTTATAAATCTATGTGTCTTAGAACACAGATTTTGTCATTTTGATGTAGAAAACTCTTTTGCAAACACTCAACCAAAAAAATGTATATATATATATATATATATATATACACACACACATTTTTTTGGTTTACCATGTCTGATATGTGATGCTTTATGATTTACAAGTTTTGCAAATGTCTATATAACACATTGTTAGCCAATGCATCTGTTAATGTGTTCATACATCTTGGAATGTGATGATAAGTAAAATAAAATCAAGTCTCATTCCAATAGATGAACCCACAAATACATTTTCAAAATTTGAGGGTTTCTAACTAAATATTGTCCATTAAGCTATAGTACAATGAGCTGTGAATCAAGTGTTATGATTAAATCTCTAATTCCAGGAGCAATAGCCTCTAACAAAATCTCGATGACTACACTATATTTGGCAATGTTATTAATCGTACGACCTAAAAATATACCTTATAAATTCACTAACTCACCATTAGGGTCATAGATTTCCCACACAGTGGAAGATAGATTTCGTGTACTATGACAAGCACCGTCACAAAACCAATGTAATGGTTGGATGACATTTGCAAACCAAGTAAAGCATGAGGTAAGAAGAGGAAAGCATTTACAAAATAAAACTAACACACCAAAACCATATTGCACACTAATGTACATAAGTATTTACATGGAAAATCACACATAATACTTCTTAAGGTAAAGCCCATTTTGGGGCTCAACCAAAGAATTTCCTTCATAATCTACTAACTCATAGGCACCTTTTTGTAAAACTCATTTGACAATGTAACACCCATGCCACATTGGTTTGAATTTCCCAACTCCCAATTTGTCATTTGCTTGATCATAAAGCAAGACCAAGTCACCCTCAGCAAAAATGCAAGGAGAAACAATTCTATCATATTGAGCCTTAACTTGTTTCTTCTGGGCTTCAATTACTAAGGCTACAAAGTGGTGAGTTTCATTGAGCCTTTCGTGGTAATGTAAATGTTCCTCTTCAAGTGAGGTATCAGGGAGTAATTCGACAGCTAGCTTTAGTGAAGGAATTTCACACTCAATTGGAAGAGTTGACTCTAGACCATACACCATCTGAAAGGGTGTGAATCCAGTGGCAATCTTAGTTGAGGTTCGATAAGCCCAAAGAGCTAAAAATAACATAAGATGCCAATTTGATTTATGCATCCCAATGGTGATTTGAAGCATAGTAACCTTTTGACTACCTCAACTTGGTCATTGGCTTGTGGATAATAAGGATTTGAGTTGTTGTGACGCAAACCCAACTGAGCAGTGAGCTCTACCATCATGTAATTTTGGAAATGAGACCCATGATCAGTAACGATGGCTTGAGGGGCACCAAATCAAGTTATGATATGATTGAAAAGAAATTGAGCAGCATTTTTACCATCAATGTCACGTGTGGGCATCACCTCAGCCCATTTAGTGAAATAATAAATGACAGCGATGATATAACCATGCCCCCCAGCCGAGCGAGGGTCACATGTCATGAAATCAATACCCCATTTATTAAAGGGGCTGATGGTAAAAACTGGGTGTAGGGGTGTGGGTGGGGCATGTTGTTTACGGTTGTAAATCTAGTAGGCGTGACATTTTTGGACTACTAAAATGCAATATTTAAATATCGAAGGCTAGAAATAACTGGCAAGAAGGATTTTCAGAGTAGTCGCATACCCTGACATGTGACCACCACGAGCCCCAGAGTGGCAGTCATCTAGGAATCTCTTAGCTTCTTTGAGTGTCAAACATCTATGAAGGATGGAATCAACACCAACACGGTACAAAGTATCGCCAATGATTCGATATGGTTAAGACTGGTGTCGAATGCGACGACGTTCAGAATTGGAAAAATCTGATTGAAAATTTTGGGTTTGGAGATAGACAATAATATCCCCGTACCATGGGTCAAGAGTTTTGATAAGAAAGAGAGTCTCGTTAGGAATGAGCTCATCAAAATTCGTAGATGTGGTTGCAGAGGGAAGGTCACAAATTAACTTAGCGAAAACCAATGATTTCTTTGATTTGGTTGTAGAAAAATCCAGATCAAACTCCTAAAGAATAACAATCCACTTAGAATATTCCCCCCCCTAGCAAATGACAAGTCAATGTAGGTCATGGGGTTTCAATCGAAAATCACAGTAGTTTTCCACAAGAGAATATAGTGTTGAAAGCGTTGAAAATCGTGAACAGTTACTAAAGCAAGTTTCTTGACATGGGCATATCGAGTTTCAATATGGACAAGATTTTGGCTTAATTAGTAGATCACGTGTTCACTTCCATCATCATCATCTTGTATCAGTACCATGGCAATAATACTATCAGCTGCAGCCAAGTACAAGAAGTAATCACGGTGATAGTTGGGGGGATACAACAAATGAGCACTAATGAGGGTGTTATTTAATGCATTGAAAGATTTTTGAGTGATTTCATCCCAAATAAATGGGACCCCCTTTTTCAGAAAACAAGTAAATACCTTGGCAAGTTTAGCATAATTGGGTACAAAACGACAAAGGAAATTGGCTTCCCCTTGCAAGCTCCGCAACTGATGTAAAGATGATGGAGGGGGTAAATTCACAATGGCCTCAACTTTGAGAGGGTCAATCTAGAAGACTTCCTTAGATACTACAAACCCTAGGAGATGACAAGAGTTAATGTAGAAGACACACTTATGCGGATTTAAATGAATATTGTAGTGTTTACAGTGAAGAAAAATTGCTCAAAGGTTGTCAAGATGATCATGACACTTAGTAGAATGAGTCGGTAATTCATCAAGATACAGTTAAACGATGTGTTTGATGTCATGAAAAGAAGAAGACATCTCTCGTTGGAAGGTAGCACCAGCATTTTTCAAACCAAAAGGGATTTTTTTGTAGGCAAAGGTTCCCCATGGACATATAAAAGAAGTTTTATGCTGATCGGTGGTAAGAATGTTAAACTGGTTGTAGCCAGAAAAACTTTCCATAAAAGAAAAAACCTCACTCTCAACATATTCATCAATTATTTGATCTATAAAAGGAGTTGGATAATTATCTTTCAGACACACCCGATTGATATCACAGTAATCAACACAAACATGAATAGTCCCTTGTTTTTTATTCACATGGAAAATGTTCAAAACTTAATCTGCCAATGGAATGGGGTAAATGAAAACAAACTTTAGAAGTTTTTCAACCTCTCCCTTTATAGCGGCTGCCTTTCTAGGGTGCACCGAATGAAGTCATTGATGAACAGTCTTCGCATTTGGGTAAGTAGGAATTTCATGCACAACTATACTCAGATCTATGCCAGTCATTTCTTCATATGACCAAGCAAAGACATCACAAAATTCCTTAAAAAGGGAAGTGTAAATCTTGATCTCATCTGGAGAACAAGAAACCTCGACATGGATGTTCTCGACAATTCCTGGTTTAATAGAAATGTCGATAGCCATCATAGCAGTAATGTTCCCCATGTTTCCCTTAAACAAAACTTCATGCACAAAAATGGGCATTTGAAGTGGATGGGTGAGTGTATGGGAAACAAAGGTATCTAAACATGATGAAATATCTCTAAGACTCAGGAGAAATGAGGAACGATCATGAGCATCATTCCGGGGAGTTTCCTCAAGAGACATAACCTTGGTGATACTCTTTCCAGTGGAAAATGTCTCATTCAAGGGATCTGGAGAATCCCAAAAACCAAGCCAAGGGGACTGTGAATATGCATCTAGATGCATACTAAGAGTAGCATGAATTTCAAAAGTGATCGCTGAAGACAAAACAACAGCTTGATAAGCTTGTTCTTTTGGGCTGAGCGGCATGACATCGCCAAAAGAATCAACTTGATCAGGGTCAGGAACGATTCAAGGATCATGAGAAGGGGATATCATGTTAATGGAAGTGATGTTTGGAGGTGGGAGGGTGTTGGCTTATTGAGGCCTGACCCAAGTTCAGAGTTGATTTAGCAAAACAAATCCCAGTACTATTGGCCCTTTCGGAAATAGTCCATGGAGCGCAGACTAAGGTCTCACCCGAAGTAGTATGGGAGGGTGCTAGAACTAGGTTTCCGCACCCTAGAGATGTCTGATGAGTTCAAGTGGTCCGCAGTTTGATCTTGCACACAAGCTGCTTTGCGCACTTTCATGTACCTTGCATCCTGATCCATTGCCTTCGCACAACCCTACTCAGGGGTTGAACATTGCGCTTCTGTGTTATTACCCAAAACCTTACTGGTATTCCAATGTTAGTTGATTATTTTAGCCTACTTGCGTGCTTTAAGTTATACTTAACAATATAACCCATTCATACAGGTGTGCGCAGTAAATAAACAATATATTCGCAAATTATATCAAGCATGCATTAACCCAAGAACAGATACACATAATTATGATAAAATTCCTCTTTATTAATTCCTTCCTCGGTTACAGACTCTACTCCGCCCTACGCACTCAGCTCCAGGGGTCTGCGCACTTAACTGCGAACTACTAGGCCTCTACACACTCAGCTGTAGAGCCTTCTCCTACTCTACAACCCAAAGACACACTTTAAACTTGCGACTCAATCACTTAGTCTTGTTATTCTTCCCTACTATTCATTCTCTTTTACACTTAGAGCCTTGCTCTATTTATACAATCCCATGGTCCGCGGACCATGGTTAGGCCAACATTACATTACAAAATGTGGGTGGACAACCCTATGACTCTATCATACTTTTGTGCTCCGCGCTTGCAATTTGCGGAGCTTTACAACAAGATTAGGTCAAAACTTGGGCTTTGAACCCCAAAACCTACCTTGGGGGATTCCATGCCCAACAAGTGCCCAACACAAACATCATGACTCGCCCTCGAGTCACTCTTTCGGCGCGGTGATCTTGGCGTAGAGTCCCTCCAACTGTTCTCAAACAGCGCAGAGATCAAAAACACACTGAGATGGATCTGTTGCATGCGTTGTTCCGAGACCTCTATGTCTGAACTGCTTCTCTGCATATGTACCAGTATCCCTTGTATTTTTTATAGTCTCGCACCTTTGTCTAAATCCTTGGAGTGCGAAGACTGTGTTTCCACTGGTTAGTCAGATAGGCGGGCCAGTTGTGTAGGGTTTCAAGTGACTACCATTTACTTTGCCTAGGAAAGGCTCTCCATTTAGTTTGACTAGCTATACTTCACCCCCATTTGTGACCTCCTGAACCACATATGGTCCCAACCAATGCATTATGAACTTTCCTGGAAAATTTTCAAACTTACTGTCATACAACAGCACTAAGTCATTTACCTTGAAGGTGTGCAACTTAATATGGAAATCGTGCCAAGCCTTTTCATGCTACTTCTGTACTTGTTGATGAAAACCAGCCAAGAACTGTTCCTCCTCAAGTTCTTCTAATTGCGCGAGCCTTTCTTCCAGAGCTTTGCAGTCCATCATACTTGTGAGTGCTGCTATGCGCAGACTAGGTACAATATACTCCATCGGCATGATAGCTTCCATGCCATAAACTAATCGGAAAGGTGTTTGTCCCATCAGTTTCTTGCACATTGTCCGATAAGCCCATAGTACAACAGGTACTCGCAGGTCCCAATCGTTTCGCTATGCATTGCACACATTGGTTAGCGTAGTCTATAGTATTTTGTTGAATGCTTCTACTGTCCCATTGGCTTGTGGGTGATACGGTGTGCTTTTTTGATGATACACCTGGAACTCTTCTATGAGCGTGCTGATAGTTCCATTCAGGAAATGTGTACTGCAATCACTCATTAAGATTTTAGGACAGCAAAATCGAGTCAACACATGTTCAAACAAAAACTTCGTAGCTGTGGCGGCCGTACAGTCTTTGACTGGCTGTGCTTCTGCCTAGAGAGTCAGGTACTCCATTGTGGTGATGATGTATCGCATGCCCATTTTTCGCTAAGTTTTGATAGGTCCTACAAAGTCGATTTCCCATTTCTTGAATGGCTGCAGCGTCATTTGTGGATTCATCAGCATCTCGTCCCTCCACAATGGTTTTTCGGTCCTTTGACATATATTAGAGGCCTTACAGTGTACTTTTGAATCCTCATGAAGGGTTGGCCACCACAACCCTGCGCAAAAAATCTTTTGTGCGCTCGCTTGTCCTTCATAGTGTCCTCCTGCAATGCCCCATGTGCTTCCACGAGGATCTGACTTCGTTTAAATTCAAGTATGTACCTTCACAATATCTCATCATTTCCCATTTTGTATAGGTGCCCCACGATGATAGAAAAGTCTGCCACGCACTCCACCAATTCCTTTTTCTATTGGAAGGAGTATTCCTTCGGCGTAGTTCGTGTTGTCAGAAAGTGGATTATATCTCCGAAGTGTCTATCCGCAATGCACACAGCAATAAGTTGTGCATCAGGTAATCCTTCCTCCAAACTAGTAGGTTCCTCGCCTGTCTCAATACACGACAAGTGATCCAGTCCTGCGTTAAGGCATCCAGGTTTTACCACGACCTCAAAGTCATGTTCTTGGAACAATAAGAGCCACCTACATATGCACCCCCCAACACAAGCTTATTGACCAAGTACTTTAGTGCGGAATGGTCTGTATACATCTTGAAATGTCCACCTCGCAAATAGTGCCTGTATTTTTGGAGCGCGTACACCATTGCCAGTCCCTCGCACTCAGTTGTGGACTAGTTATTTTCGGCTTTGGACAATCTTCGACTTGCAAATGCAATAGGGTGATCCAAGCCTTTGCTGCCTTCTTGTATGAGCACCACTCCCAGTGTGATACATGACACATCAACATGGACATGAAAGTCAACATCCCATTTTGGGAAGACCAGGATTAGAGTGGAGGTCAATTTCCCCTTTAGGACATCCAAGATCTTCATGCAATCATCATTCTAGCAGAATGTGACATCCTTTTTCAATATTTTCTCCATCGACGCGGTGATTTGGGCATAACTTTTGATGAACTTCCTGTAGTACCCTGTGTGTCCCAAGGTAGCATGCATCTGTTTAACACTTCGTGGTGCTTCCAATTTCAAAATTACTGCAATCTTCACAGGGTCTACCATTAGTCCTTGTTCGTAGACCACATGTCCTAGTAGGTTCCCAAAGGGAATGAGGAACGTGCACTTCTTAAGGTTCAACGCAATCTGATGTCATTGACAAGTATCCAGCATCAAGCGTAAGCTTGCTACGTGGTGCTTAACCAATCCAAAGATAGTCTAATCATCCGATAGACCTCAAGGAATTTGTGGATATATTCTTTGAAGGCGGCAACAACTATGCGTGAAAATATGGCTAGTGCCTTTTTTAACCCAAATGGCATGACAATGTATTGAAAGAAGCCCCATTCAGTGGCAAAGCTAGTATTTCTCCTGTCTTCCACGTGATTTTGATCTAGTGGTACCTTGAGAACCCATCGATGAAAGAATATGCTTCTTGCCCACCGACATTTTCTAATACTTCATCTATGAACGAGATTGGGAATGGATCGTGTACACATGTGTCATTCAAATTCCTGAGGTCCACGCATATTCTTATCTTTCCCTTCTGCTTTTTCTCCTACACTACCATAGGTCTCACCCAGTCGAATTCTTCCACTAGCTCAATAATTCTGGTTGCAAGCATTTTGTCTAGTTCTACGCGAACCTTTTCCTTATACTTTGGATTAAAGCGGTAAGGCCTCTGCTTAACCAGCTTCGCGTCAGGTTTTTGGGTGATATTCATCATCCCTAAATCACCAAAGATCCCCTTTAAGTCTGTAATATTGTTCGGGAATAAGTCTGGGTACTCGCGGAGTAGCTCAGCAACCTTATCGACCGTGGCATCATCCCAATAGTCACAGAGTGTTGCATACTTCATTTCATCCTCTGTCCCAACGTTTACCTACTTCATTTTTAGTGGTGCGGTGATGTCAGGATCTTCAATCAATTGTCCTTGAACCTCACGATAGCCTTCAGTTTCTGGAATGTTAATTTTCCATGGATCCTCATCATCCTCCTCAATATTTACATTGTAACACTCCAGTGCATAGCTCAGCTAAGTCGCCCATTCTGGCTGAAGCACTTCCATTGGCTCCTAGGGTATTTTGAAGATAGTTTTACTACTTGTAGCGCATCATCAACATTATCCCACCAATGATCCTCAAACGTGAAGGTTAACAGGAATCCTTTGTGCAAGATATCCCATTCACTCGTGCCATGGTGGAGCTTCGTCTTAGTATACCAATTCATGGGTATGATATCTAGGGTATGACAGAATAGATGCACCCACTCAGGTTGTGGCTCTTCCCTGTAAACCCTGGTCCATTTTGTGAGGTGTACACGTGGATCATCCCATCCGTCATATTTTTTTGTTAGCTACATCTGAGGCATCCCAAACCCCATGTGCATCATCCTTCTGCATTCGCGCTAGTCCTCAAAACTTCCTTGATGCGTACCCCACCACCTTGTGGGTGTAGTGTGCAGTACCCATTTCAGAGCATCGAAACATTGATGTTCTGGTACTTCTTTTTCAGATTTTTTCAGGAACTCATCCACCTTGCTCAACCCATCATACATAGGTAAATCTCTTACCTCTGTTGCCATGCAGCGCAGCGACCTTGTCATTGTGTTGCAGTTAACCGTGGTTACCTCGTGTAACCGTTTCCTCCATCGTTCTATCTCTTCATCCAAATTTGAGGTGCAGGAGCTTTCGGGCTCCCACAAAATCCTGCCATTCGTTGTTGGGTTCACCCAGTCCTACTCCAATGTAGTTATCTTGTAGATGCAGTCTAGATCGTCATCGCTCTCGTAGTCATGCACCGGCTCTGTGTAGCACGATCCTTCCGCATGGTCTAAAGGTACCACTATGCGCAGTGACTTTTTCTCAAAAATCATCTTACACTTTTTTAGATTTACCACTCCATTCATGTCAGTGGCCCAATCTATTCCCAGTAGCACGAGATAGGGATTATTGTCATCAACAATCTCTATCACTTTGAAATCTGCAAGCGTGCTTGCACCTTCGATATCTACTGTTATTCCCTGCAATCTTCCCATAGGTAGGATCTTTTGTTGGTTCACCATTCACAATTGATTAGGAAACCATTGCACATGGACCTGCCCATGTGCTCCCATGTTTGCTTTGGTAAGATGTTCATATCCGATCCTAGATCCAAAATCACTTGATCCATCTCATATTCCCTGATCTATGCGGTCAATCTCATCTCTCTTCTTGTTCGCGTTGTGTGCTTCCCAAGCTTCCAGACTACGCGCGGTTCTCTTAGCATGGTCCCAACACATCTAGTGATGAGTTTTGCAGTCCATTCACAGCTTTGTTGTCCCGTAGCAGCTTCATGCATGTCTCCAGAAAGGTAGTGAGCATTGATGGGTCCATTTATGGTTCCAGTTTATCTTAACTACCTAAAGTGGAGGCCTCCATGAAGCTCTTCTTAGTTTCCATGAATGTCTCCTTAGCATGCTTCAAATCAAATTATGGTTCCTTTGTTGGAGCCTTACGAACCCAGGCACTCTCTTCAGGTTGCTTGCCTTTGTCATCTCCTATCGTGATACCACTTTGGAGCATGATATTTACATTTAGGTCTTCCTCACGGCTCAGACCTCATCATTTGTAGGTTCTGAGTCGGGGAAGGTTGGAGTGTTATTTTGTTGTGCAACCTTGCTATCAGTGTGGGATAGTCCTCTGTCTCATGATCAAATTGGGTACAATATAAGCATGATGCTCTCATTGGATTTGTATAATTGCGGGCATAATGCCCTGGCCCTCCGCAATTGTAACAGATCAGCTATTCATAAGCTCTTCCTAGTCCCATTACACCTCGAGCTCATCTGCGCCCCTGAAATCCAATGCATGCCATCCATGCATTTTGATCAAGGGCTCGTGTTTCGGTCTGAACTCTATAGGTAGGAGTCTGATCCATCATCAGTTCATAACTTCTACAAGTAAGCTCATCATGGCCTACTAACCTGCAGAAATTACATAACAACTGCTGGGAATTCTGCGTATACCTCTATAATAGATGGCAGTTATCTATAGCATGCTTCCCTCCTATCTGACGAATCACACACCATAATGCAGGCACCGTGCTCGGTCCTACTTATGCGTCTAGTCTTAATAGCATTGGCCCTCCTCCTGCCAAGTAGTTCACAAATATTGGACAATGGTCCTTGTCATGTCCCCGGCCTTTTCACTTTATGCACCATACCTCCTCGCACGCTTCTGGGTGAGCTGTCATGTCCTGTTTCAAACTCTACATCTCAAGACACAAGTTTTTCAACTGCACGTGGATCTATTGGACTCCCAAGTTATGATCTTGTATCGAGGTCTCGTGCAGTCTCATTGCAATCTCTAAGGCCTCGGTCTAAGTGGATAGCTTCTGTGATGACAGCGCGTTCCTTAGATGCAGTGTTAACAATGCTACAAACCATGTGCGGTGTTGCACATCCATCAAGGTCATGTTGGCTTCACGAATCATACCCTTTAGCCTCTGATCCAACTCCTAGGGGGTCTTTCCTGGAAGCATCATGATTTCCTTAAATGCGATAATCGATTGTGTCTTTGATTTTGGCCTTCTAAATTCCCTATTTAGTGCAGCTTGGATATCCACGATCCCTACATTTGGATTGTCATTGGAATGCTTAATGTACCACATCAGTGTGTGATCCTACAAAGTGCTGACCAACATTGCTTTCTTTATATTGTCATCCGTGACTCCCTGCGCTTCCCATACAGCCTTTACCATGAACCAAAACTCGTCCGGATCTTTGTTCCCTACTCCTTTGAACACCGACAACTTTATTGCACCCACCATATTGAACTGTGGTGGTGGCAGAGGTGGTGTGGGTGAAGATGGGGGTGAAGATGGTGAAACTGGCAGTGGTGTAGGTGGAAGTGGTATGCACAGAATTTGTTGACTTATCAAACTGATCGCACTTCTTGGTGAAACCTTCGTGAGCTCTTCCTCGCCATCTTGCAGAGGTGAAATCAAGGGGCTAGTTTCTATTTCTGTGCTAATTTCGTTTCTATAGATCCTCCTACTTTGTGTAGCCCAAAACATCAATTTATTAACATAACCCACTTTTCACATAGTAGCATCTTAATCCAAGTGTTCAAAGATTTAACATACTTACCTCGCATTCCTTTTAGGAAGTGGTGTTCTGCCTCACTATAGCTTACTAAAGTATCTACGATGAACTCGATGATAAATCCTCCTATGATTCGATCAAGCCAGTGATCCACAGTGTGCGCTATCTTATCTTCTGATGCTTCTAGTCTGCACACCAACTCTGGAGTCCACACAATAGGTTTGTCAAGCCTACACCTTCCCTAACTGTCTGCTAACTTCGTGATCCACTCATACAACTAAGTGGGGAAGGATGCAAAGAACATTTCATGGATTTCCATATATAAGTAGCAATCTAACCACTCTTCCTTTCATACTCATGGATTCATGTTTTCCTACACCACGAACTCATGAATCTTCCTGTCCAACCACTCTTTAATTCCTTTCTTTGTCAGATTCAAGTGATACGACATCAAAAATATCTTATGCAGATCCTGGTCCTGGCAACGAAACCATTTATTGGCTTATGGGGGCCTGACCCAGGTTTAGAGTTGATTTAGCCAAACAAATCCTAGTACTACTGGCCCTTTCGGCAAAAATCCACGGCGCACAGACTGTGGTCTCACCTGAAGTAGTATGGGAGGGTGCTAGAACCAAGTTTCCGCACCCCAGAGATGTTTGATGAGTTCAAGTGGTCCGCGGTTCGATCCTGCGTGCAAGTCACTTTGCGCACTTTCCTGTACCTCGCAGCTTGATCCACTGCCTTCTTATAGCCCTAATCAAGGGTTGAACGATGTGCTTCTATGTTATTACCCAAAAAAGGTAATAACATGTGGAACAAAGAAGAAACCACACAAACCATAGAATGATTCCAACTTCATCCTAGTAGAAGGTTATAATTCAAATTGGAATCAACGAATTCTACTTATAAGTCAACAGTTTTCCCTTCCAACATTATGGGAAATTTCATGAGAATACCGTAAGGAAGAGATCCTCTACCATCAAAAGCTTCTAAGGCATTAGGAGACTAGTTGAGAGGTGGAGAGCCTATAGCTTTCCAACATGAGACATAAATGATGCAGGTGGAAGCACCCCCATCAATCACAGTCTGATGAATCATCTTTCCTTTCATAATGAATTGGATTAAGAAAGTAAGTTGATGGGGAAGATGTGGAACATGATTTTCCAGGTCAAAGGTAATTAGAATCGAATCTGTAGGGTCAGTTCCTCTTATAGTGGATAGTAATGCCTTCTTCTGCGATGGAAAACTTTGTAGAACTTCCAAGGCAGACATCATTGAAGGCGCTTGAGCTAAATCTTCAACAATATTTTAATGTTGAGAAGCTTGCGCATTCAGATTGTAAGATGATTTCCGAAGGAAACCCTTGGGAGGTGGTCAGATAATGGACTCATTACTAGGTCTCTCAATATTAAGAGGACCAAACTGGGTGGAGTAGAAGTATAAGGTGCATCAGTAACTTCTTTCTCTGCAACCTGTTTGGGAGGAGTCAGATAGTATTTTGACTGAGTGGTGATAGAAATAGGTACGTTCCACTCATATAAACCTAAGAACCCGAAGATGTAGAAGATTGTGGTTGTTCTACCAATTGGGTCTGTTGTGATGGAAAAGGTTCTTTTAGTACAGTCGGTGTCCTTCGAGTGCCTTTTAACAAGTGACTAACTTCTACATGACAGGGACAATCCTTGGTATAGTGATCTTCCTCACAAATGAGGCAAGAATATTTGGGCTTATGTTTAGATGCATCATGAGTAGATGATTTCGGAGGATCATATTTTGGGTTGTAGGAATTTACAGGGTAAGTTCCTCCAGACAGAACACCAAAGGACACCACTCACAAACAAATCACAGATCAATACACCAGTATTCTTAACATGGTTAAACCCTCAAAGAGGGAAACATTCCATGACCTAATCCAACGCAGCCACTTCAGGAAATTTATTAAGAAAAGAATGAAAATTTACATAAGCTTCTCTCATGAACAATTACCCTACAAATTACCTTCCATGCTCTTTCAATAGAGATCATGGACCAATCGGGTGTTAAGCCATGGATCAAGTGTCAGTAATACCAAGGAGGGAATGAACTGTCAAATCACTACATATCGTGACCATCGGATTTGTAAGTTAGAAAAGTACATAGTAAAGAAACACACTTTACCTAACGCTACACTAGACCAAGTTATACTTAATTATTTCCTGTGTGTCGGAATATTCTAACATCCCCCCTTAAGAATAACTTGGGATAGGATTGAAGGATATACAAATATGACACAATAGGAGAAGGAAGGAGGCATTAAATCCTATCCCCCCTTAGTGACAACTTCCCGAACTCCAACCATAAATCGAAGTTTAGTAAACTTCGCCTCTATGAGAGCCTTTGTAAAGATGTCTACAACTTGATCATCTGTTGAACAATATTTCACTTCAAGAACATGGTCATGAATGACCTTTCTGATGAAGTGCATGTGCATTTCAATGTGTTTTTTGCACTGACGTTGGACTGGATCTTTGCATAGTTGAATGGAACTTTGATTATCACACCAAAGTGTAGCCGGATGGTGCTGCTAAAAGCCAAACTCTGACAGGATCTAATGAAGCCACATGGCTTCCTTACTAGCTTCTACGACACCACGATACTCTGCTTCTGCTAAAGAAAGAGAAATGGCAGTTTGTTTCTTGCAAGCCCATGTAATAGGTCCTGAACCAAGAGTGAACACATAACCTGTAGTAGACTTCCGATCATCAGGGTCACCAGCCCAATTGGAATCAGTGAAACCAATCAATAGAGGAGATTCTTTTGCACTATAATGAATCCCAAACTGAACTGTACCTAGAACATAATGAAGTATTCTTTTAGCTACTTTCCAATGAATTTCATGTGGGTTTTGCATAAACCATGCAATAAGGCCAACAACAAAGGAAAGGTCAAGATGAGTATGGGTCAGATACAAAAGTTTTCCTACAATTTGATGGTATAAGGTAGCATCAACTTTAAGGGAAGTACAAGTGACTGAAAGTTTGGCTCCAGACTAAAATGGAGAAGGGGTTGGATTACAGTCTTCCATGTGAAAATTTCGTAGAAGATCACAAGCATACTTGGACTGGGAAAGGGAAATACCTTGGATTGCAAGACTTGAAGACCAAGAAAATAATGCAACTATCCTAAGTCTGTCATTTCAAACTTCTTTTTAAGGCTAGACTTCACATGGTTTATAAGGTTGGGATCACTACCAGTAAGGAAAAGATCATCAACATAAAGAACAAGAATGATAAGAGACTTGCCCACTTTCTTGGTGTAGACAGTATTGTCAGAATGACACCTAGAAAAGCCAGTTTCTAAAAGAAAGCTATCCATTTTAGCATACCAAGCTCGAGGGGATTTCTTGAAACCATAAAGGGATTTCTTAAGCCAACATACAAGTCTAGAGTCTATTTGTATAAAGCTAGTAGGTTGTTCCATATAGATTTCTTCATGCAAGTCCCTATGCAAGAAGGCATATTTAACATCCATCTGATGAACTTCCCATTTGAAAGAGGCAGCAAGGGAAAGAACAAGGTAGATAGAGTTCATTTTGGCAACAGGGGAGAATTTTTCAGTATAGTCAATGCCTTCTACTTGTGAAAAACCCTTAGAAACAAGACATGCTTTATGTTTATCAACTTTTCCATCTGCTCCATAATTGGTTCTATAAACCCATTTGCATCTAACAAGTTTTCGTCCCTTTGGCAGAGGAATAAGATCCCATGTATCATTTTCAAATAAAGAACAATATTCTTCATTCATAGTTATGTCCCAATCTAGATGGCATGAAGCTTCTGCAAAGGTGTCAGGATCATAATTCGCTAAAGCTTGAGCCAGTAAAGAAGAGGCTCTATCGAACTGAGAATGTGTATGTCGCTAATCTGTAGGATCACCGGAAAGAGCACATGTTGCATCCCGAGTAGCATGGACCCATTTTGGAAGTTTCGGAGATGAAGGAGGATCCTAAGAAGTTGGGGGAGGATTTTCATCCTCACCATCATCATTTGAATAAATAATATTTTCAGAAGTAGAGGGATAGAGAGAGGTGGCACATCTGTCGAACTAGGCACGTAGGCCGATATATTTTCAGCAAACTTTACATCTCTTCTAATGATAACATTTTTGGACTTAAGTGGAATAAGTCGATATCCTTTGAAATCTTCAGAATATCCAAAAAAATTACATTTTTCATTTTTAGGTTCTAAAGCTTTATGTTTCTCATCTCGAATATGGGCCCATGCTTCACTTCCAAAAACACGAAAGTGACTTACATCTAGTTTAATATAGCTCCATGCTTCTTCTGGAGTGATATTCTTTAAAACCTTAGTAGGAGTGTGATTTACTATGTAATTTTCACAGTTAATTGCTTCTGCCCAAAATTAACACTAATTCCTTTGGATTGAAGCATACAATTAGCCATTTCCTTTAAGGTGTGATTCTTCCTTTCAGCTACACCATTTTGTTGTGGAGTATATGGAACAGTATGTTGCATTTGAATTCCATTCTTAGTGCAAAAGTTGATGAATTTTTTGTTAACATAGTCTCTGCCATTGATCCAGGTGGATCTAGAGAAACACACATGACAAAGATGGCTCAAAAATCAAAGTGTTTGGATTGTGCTCAAACTAGGACCGGATCGAAGACCTCGTCATCCTGATTGTGGAGGTGCAAACGGTTCGTCGAACCGAGCTTGTATGCGAAAGATAGAGCTATTCAAAGTTTGACATGAAAGGGGAAAAGTGGGCCCCACAGTGTGCCACATGGCATCCCAGTAAGTAGGTGGGACCCACATGGCAGCCCATCAACCATTGACACTTGGTGTTTTTTGATTTTTCTCCTAAAACTGGCATAAGAGACAATCATTTTTAAATGGTTAATGAATAACCATATAACAAAATACATTATAGTTATTAAAAATAACTATATAAAACAATAAAACGCATGGTTTTGGGATCGGCGGCAACAAACCCTTTATATATATATATATAATATGGTTTCGGGATCGACGACAATAACCCCCACCGAACCCTCCTCCATATATCCCGCACATATGTCAATACATATATATATATATATATATATATATATATATATATATATATGTCATAACCATATTATAATGTATTAAGGGGCGGGCACAGGCCATCGGCGGTGGACCCGGGCCGCACCCCGAAGCCATATATCATATCGCCCCGACCCATATCAATTACGCCGATGTCTATGCCGCATCACCCATTAAAGTGCTAATTTGGAACATTGATCACCGACATATGTGCTGGTAAAAGCGCCAATCGCCAATCCCTGATATCGCGCTAACTTAATCGGTGCTGATCCCTGCCAAACGCCGATTGCGATAAGCGTCTAAAGGCGGACCCGATAAGGTTTGTAGGGTTGATTTAAGCTATTTTTAAGTCTGGATTTTAAGGGATTTTTGTCATATTTATCAGTTTTTAGAGTATTTTTTGTTTTAAATAGAAATAAGGCTATTTGTTAAACCCGCCGATACTTCTAAGAAAATAGCTTCTATTCTAAACAAAACCGACCTCCGATTCTTAAGCGCGGCTTATATCCAAATGTTTTAACACACGATGGCGACAAAGAGCCGAGGAGGAGTGTGTAAGACTGTGTAGCAGTGGGCGAGAGCAGTATGACAAAAAGCCCGAGAGGCTGTGTGGAAAGGCTGCGAGGAAGAGGCCCGAGAGCCAGCATGCCAGAAAGAGCTTGAAAGCCAACGCAGCGCTTGAACCATATAGAGCCACAGAGCTTGATTAATCCAGAGTGCAGATAGCCATAAGAGTCACAAGACTTGAAATTCTGGAAGATCGCAGAGCTGCAGTGATAAGCCAGAGAGCTATAGGGCCATATCGTCATTGAGCTGTAGAGCGAGAATTCCAGAGCAGTTATTCTTCTCTGATCAATTCTTCTTTACGAACGATTCTTCTTCGTGTGATTGATTCATCTTTTGATCAATACTTCCTTGATTGATTCTTCATTTATTTGATTCTTCTTGCAATCGATGTTGTGAAATTGATATTCAGCAAGCTTCAACATTTTAACAGCTATGTTTTAGATGTCCACTTTCTTGTGCAAGCAACCATCTTCATGAGATCGATGCCTTGAGAGAAATGGTCTGAGCAGCTTCAGCAGTGTGACATCCACTTCTTCAGATGGCCCATGGTGTGAGGTATATGGTTATTGTTCATTTACTTCATCGTTTACATTATGTTGCATGGATCCATGGTTGATATTGATGTAGGATCTTGTTTATTTCATGTTGTCATGATTCCTTGCTTCATGTCATGCAGAATCTTTCATATAATGTACTTGTTGTCATAACTCATAATTTTATGCTTTGAGATCCCTTTGGGATACTCTTGTTTTTGTCATGCATGTGTTTTTCTT
Organism: Pinus tabuliformis; assembly: GCA_031772625.1. Lineage (NCBI taxonomy): Eukaryota > Viridiplantae > Streptophyta > Pinopsida > Pinales > Pinaceae > Pinus > Pinus tabuliformis. The sequence continues at coordinate 266,817,007 of CM062807.1, forward strand.
TGACATCCCTTTTGTGCCATATTGGCGGGATGCGCACCATGCCTATTTTTGTGTCATACTGATAAGAGTCTTTTGATTGAAATTTCTAGTTGTGGAACATCTCTTAGAGCCACTCCTGCATGAGGGAATTCTTCCTTGTATGATCAAGATATCATCTCTGTGTACATCATCTTTATTGACAGCACTTAATGCAGTGGCCTACACCATCTTGACACCAGGGCCCAGAGACGTAGTCCCTCCTGGACGAACTCTGTTATCAACAGCTTTTGTTCTCATGTGCTGATGATTGTTATGTTCCTATTATTTATAGTATGCATATGTATTCATTATTTTTCTTTTAAAAATAAATTTTAACACATCACGAAAGTAAAAGGTCTTGGAAGGGTCCTTCTTCACACTCGGACCTGGATCAAGTTGTATCAGAGCGGTCTTTGTGTTGATGTGAATTGCAGTGTGAACAATGGAATGTGCAATGACAGAGGATGAAAGAGAAATGTACGAGACCATGCTTAACATTTCCAAGAAAGTGGAAATTATGTATAAAACTCTACAGAAAGAAACGGAGGAAAAGGGACAGTTACAGCTTCAGTTGAAAGCCACAAAAGAGGCCATGAAAGAACTGAAGCAAGAAAGACATAATCTTCAAACAGAGAATGATGAATTGAAGATGCATCTACATGGAGAGAAAGAGGAGAAGAAGAGTTTGCTACTACAGATACAAGCAAAGGATGAGGCCTTGGACAAGCTGCAGCGAGACCCATGTGAGGTAAAAAATAGTTCTCCATCTTCATGCATGTTTCCTACTGATGATTTCACTGTGTTTGAAATTCACACCACGGGAATTGGCTCCAAACTATTGAAAAGAATGGGATATGAAGGAAAAGGCTTGAGCATTAATGGCCAAGGCATTGTCAATCCCATCAAAGTAGAGGAATTACCCTGTCGAGCAGGACTTGGGTATGATAGGAAAGAATATGGGGAAGGCACTGAGACAGTTAGCAAACCACCAACAATGGATGATGAGCAGACCTCATCAGTTCTTTCCAAATCGGAAGAGAAGGTAAAAGATGTTTCTTTCTTTTTATTTAACCCTCACATAGTATGATTTCTGTTGGAGATTTGGAGATCCCCATTACAGGGACAAACATGAGGCTCCTTACAATGATGAGGTATGAGGAGAAAGAAATTGGTGCTAATAACCAAGGCATCACTCAACCTTTGGAGGTTGTGCATGAACATCAATTTTCAGGCTTGAGATACACTAAAGGAGAGTGCTAAAAGGTGTTAGATTCGTCCGAGACATCGTCGAGGAAAGAGAATGATGGGAAAACATCCCCATCATCCCATGGCAGTTTCCATTGCAGGGAGAGAGCTGAGGCAAGCTGTCATTGCCATACTGACATCAGAAATAGCAAAGGAAGGTTAACCATTTTCAATCTTTGAATGTTCATTTTGATCATGTTGTTAATAATGAACGAAGACTAAGGCATCAGAAAACATGTACTTTTTGTGGTTTACCTAACCATACCTTTTTTAAGTGTTGGAAAAGAATGGCAGCACTCATGAGGCATGAAAAACCCTCTCAATAGCATGAAAAGAAACAGGTTAAGCAGATATGGAAGAATAAATCCTACTGTAGTCATTGCAATATAAATGGCCATCAGAGGGCCACTTGCTAGAAGCTCCATCCAGATCAACACATGAAAGACAAAGTGTTGGTGCGTGAACCAGGAAGAGTAGTTGTTCGACAAGCAAAACCACCTCAAGGAGGTGACCCATTCACATTGATAAATGAAAAATGGTTTTTTTTACATGATGTCATTTCATGATCATTCTTTTGTAAATCATTTGTTGCATTTTAAAGTGTAAAAGTGATGATGTGTTTTCCATCACTTGGTCAGCAACAATGATGTCTAGTCATGTTTTGAGTCATATTTTGAGTTGCATGTTAAAACTCTGGAAGTGATGTTATGTTTCCATCACTTGTCAAAACAATAATGTTTGGCCTTATGAATGTAAATCATGTGTTGCAGTGATGATGTGTTTTCCATCACTTTTTGAAGCAACCATGATAGGTTGGCCTTGTTGTCATAGCTGGGGTATTACGTCCATTTTGTTGTAAACTTGACCACCGAGTATGTGTTATAAACTTGTGGCAAGTATGGGACATTTTTGGTCTTTAGTTGGTCATGTCATTCAAAGCATGTAGTTTGCAATCAATATACTACAGGTTGTAGAAGTAGCAGGTGTCGGTTCATCACTTAAGCCTCCGAAGAACAAACGGTGAAGGAGATTGAAGTGAGACCTTTTCAGGATGCTTGTGATGCAGAAAACATACAGAAAGAGATGCAGATTATTTTTCATGCTTTTGGAGGACCAAAAGCTCCTTAGTGGGGAGGATTGATCTAGGTGGCTCTAGAGAGACACACTGGACAAAGATGGCTAAAAAATAAAAGTGTTTGGATTGTGCTTGAACTAGGACCAGATCAAAGACCTCGTTGTCCTGATCATGGAGGTGCGAACGGTTCATCGAACTGAGCTCGTATGTGAAAAACAGAGCTCTTCAAAGTTTGACATGATAGGGGAAAAGTGGGGCCCATAGTGAACATCCCAGGAAGCAGGTGGGACCCACGTGGCAGCCATCAACCATTGACACTTGGCGTTTTCTCATTTGTCTCCTAAAACTGGCATAAGAGACAAAATCATTTTTAAATGGTTAATGAATAACCATATAATGAAATATGTTATAGTTATTAAAGATAACTATACAAAACAATACAACACATGGTTTTGGGATCGACGGCAACAAACCTCACCCAACCCTTTAAAATCGCAATACCAAACATATGTATATGTATATGTATATATGTATATGTATGTGTACATATACATATACATATACATATACATATACATATACATATACATATATATATATATATATATATATATATATATATATATATAAAATATGGTTTCGGGGTCGGCGGTAATAACCCCCACCGAACCCTTCTCCACATATCTTGCACATATGTCAATATATATCTATATATATATATATATATACATATATATATATATATATGTATGTATGTATATATATGTATATATATATATATATGTATATATATATATATATACATATGTATATATATATATCTATGTATATATATACATACATATATATATATATAGACATACATATATATATATATATATATATATATATATACATACATATATATATATAGATATATATATATATATATAGATATATATATATATCTATATATATATATATGTCATAACCATACTATAATGTATTAAGGGGCAGGCGCGGGCCATTAGAGGTGGACCCAACCCGCTCCCCGAAGCCATATATCATATCGCCCCGACCCATATCAATCGCGCCGATGCCTATGCCTCAACACCTGTTAAAGTGCCGATTTGGAACACCGATTGCCGACATATGTGCCAGTAAAAGCGCCGATTGCCGATTTTGATACATCGTCGATACTGATATCGACGGGACCCCTGATATCACGCCGATTTAATTGGCATTGATCCCTACCGACTGCCGATTGCGATAAGCATCTAAAGGCGGACCCGATAAGGTTTGTAGGGCCGATTTAAACTATTTTGAAGTCTGGCTTTAAAGGGATTTTGTCGGATTTATCAATTTTTAGAGTATTTTCTATTTTAAATAGAAAGAAAGCTATTTGTTACACCCACCGATGCTTCTAAGCAAACGACTTCTATTCTGAATAAAACCAACCTCCGATTCTTAAGTGCAGCTTAGATCCAAACGTGTTATAACACATGATGGTGACACAGAGCCAAGGAGGAGCGCGGAAGGCTGTGTAGCAGTGGGTGAGAGCAGTATGAGAGAAAGCCCGAGAGGCTACGTGGAAAGGCTGTGAGGAAGAGGCCTGAGAGCCTGCATGCTAGAAAGAGCTTGAAAGCCAATGCAACGCTTGAACCCTAGAGAGCCAAAGAGCTTGATTAATATAGAGCGCATATAGCCATAAGAGTCACAACACTTGAAATTCTGGAAGATCGTAGAGCTGCAGTGATAAGCCAAAGCACTATAGGGCGAGATCACCGTCGATCTACAGAGCGAGAAGTCCAGAGAAATTATTCTTCTGTGATCAATTCTTCTTCATGTGATCGATTCATATTTTGATCAATCCTTTCTTGATTGATTCCTCTTTGATTTGATTCTTCTTGCAATTGATTTTTGTGAAATCTATATTCAGCAAGCTTCAACATTTTAACAGTTATGTTTCAGATGTCCACTTTCTTGTGCAAGCAGTCATCTTCATGAGATCGATCCCTTGAGAGCAATGGTCTGAGCAGCTTCAGCAGTGTGACATCCACTTCTTAATATGGCCCATGGTGTGAGGTATATGGTTATTGTTCATGTACTTCTTGTTTTACATTATGCTGCATGCATCCTTGGTTGATATTGATGCAAGATCTTGTTTATTTCATGTTGTCATGATTCCTTGCTTCATGTTATGTGAAATATTTCACATGATATACTTGTTATCATAACTCATAATGTTATGCTTTGAGATCCCTTGTTGTATGTTTCTTGGATACTCTTGTTGTCGTCATGCATGTTTTTTTCTTTGACATCCCTTTTGTGCCATATTGGCGGGATGCACACCATGCCTGTTTTTGTGTCATACTGATAGGAGTCTTTTGATTGAGAGTTCTAGTTGTGGAACATATCTTAGAGAGATTCCTGCGCGAGGGCATTCTTCCTTGTATGATCAAGACATCATCTCTATGTACATCTTTATTGATAGCACTTAATGCAGCAACCTACACCATCTTGACACCGGGGCCCGGAGACGTAGTCCCTCCTAGACGAACTCCGTTATCAATAGCTTTTGTTCTCATGTGCTGATGATTTTTATGTTCCTCTTCTTTACAGTATGCATATGTATTCATTAATTTTCTTTTAAAAAGCAATTTTAACACATCACGAAAGTTAAAGATCTTGGAAGGGTCCTTCTTCACACCCGGACCTGGATCAAGTGGTATCAGAGCGGTCTTTGCGTTGATGTGAATTGCAGTGTGAACAATGGAACGTGCAATGATAGAGGATGAAAGAGCAATGTACGAGACCATGCTTAACATTTCCAAGAAAGTGGAAATTATGTATAAAACTCTACAGAAAGAAACAGAGGAAAACGAGCAGTTACAACTTCAATTGAAAGCCACATAAGAGGCCATGAAAGAACTGAAGCAAGACAGACATAATCTTCAAACAGAGAATGATGAATTGAAGATGCATCTACATAGAGAGAATGAGGAGAAGTAGTGTTTGCTACTACAGTTGCAAGCAAAGAATGAGACCTTGAAAAAGCCGCAATGAGACCCATTTGAGGTAAAAAATAGTTCTCCATCTTCATGCATGTTTCATGATGATGATTTCACTATGTTTGAAAATCACACCACAGGAATTTGCTCCAAACTATTGAAAAGAATGGGATATGAAGGAAAATTCTTGGGCATTAATGGCCAAGGCATTGTAAATCCCATCAAAGTAGATGAATTACCCTGTCAAGCAAGACTTGGGTATGTCAGGAAAGAAGTTGGGGAAGGCACTGAGACAGTTAGTGAACCACCAACAACGGATGATGAGCAGCCCTCATCAGTTCTTTCCAAATCGAAAGAGAAGGTAAAAGATGTTGATTTCCTTTTGATTTCACCCTCACATAGTATGATTTCTATTGGAGATTTGGAGATCCCCATTATAGGGAAAAACATGAGGCTCCTTACAAGGATGAGGCACGAGGAGAAAGAACTTGGTGCCAATAACTAAGGCATCACTCAACCTTTGGAGGTTGTGCATGAACATCAATTTTCAGGCTCGAGATACACCAAAGGAGAGTGCTCAAAGGTGTTAGATTCATCTGAGACATCGTCGAGGAAAGAGAATGATGGGACAACATCCTCATCATCCCATGGTAGTTTCCATTGTAGGGAGAGAGCTGAGGCAAGCTCTCATCACCATATTGACATTAGAAATAGAAAAGGAAGGTATAACCATTTTTTATCTTCGAATGTTAATTTTGATCATGTTGTTAATAATGAACGAAGACTAAGGCATCGGTTAAACATGTGCTTTTTGTGGTTTACCTAACCATACCTTTTCTAAATGTTGGAAAAGAATGGTAGAACTCATGAGGCGTGAAAAACCCTCTCAACAGCATGAAAAGAAATAGGTTAAGAAGATATGGAGGAAGAAATCCTACTATTCTCATTGCGGAAGAAATGGCCATCAGAGGGCCACTTTGATCTGAATCGGATCCATGAAGATTATCACAGTCCATGACTGTATCAAATCAGGACAAAAACTTCAAATTTAAGAGCACAGAGTGATCAAGAAGACCTCTAGACAGTGGCAATTTACAGCCAGCAAGGAACGACAAGGACCTTGGTCAAAGCGCACTGACCAAGGCGCATGGAGACTGTGTAGGAGGTGAAATTGGCCATTAGGAAGCCTAGATCAGGAAACAGAGGGAATTTCTGATGTGTGATTAGCGTTGGGAAAAACCCCTCGAGAAGGAAAGGCCCCGAAGCGCTCGGTCGCATGAAAGCTGAGAAAACTGTGGGGAAAGCACTAAGGTGAAAGGTGGGTCCTGTGCTCCAAAACCGACAGTATATCGGGGGCACCCTTGGGCAGTAAGTGGATTTGGAGAAAAACGAGCAATTCCATTCAACGCCTGACGAGTGGCAGGTGGATGAGAGAGAAAACCACCGCTCATTGCATGCTAACGTTCGAGCAAGTCAACCGCGTGAAATGAGAAAATGTCGTAGGATCTGGAGCTCCATATCTGACGGCGGAGATCACGCCCAATGGAGGAACTGGATTTGACAGGGGATTAAGCCGCGACATAAATAATTCTGAATTCTGATTTGACAGTGAAGCAAGAAGTAAAAAAATAGAGAGCCAAGCTGACCTAAGGCAGCATCGAGCAGACAAAGAGCTTGAGAGGTTCAATAAATCCCTGAGAGGATTTGTCGGGAATTGAGCACCACACTGGGCTCCTCCCACTAAAGACCAGAGAGGTCAATACTTGGATAGGAAAAGAGTCTGTGCACTCTAGTGGCTTGGGGAATCCAAGAACCACCCTGCCAAGCAATTCTGTTTCAAGAGACTCAAATTGAGCTCCTCATTGTAAATCTCTGCTTTAAAGACACAATAAAAGAAGGCCACCACTGAAAGCTAGACCGAAGATGTAGCCCTAGAGGATAGGGTGAACTCCTTATTAATTTTTGTGTTCTTGTATTTTCTTACTATGTTCCTCTTACTGTTTTCCATTTTCCAGTGTCTATGTATTTTGCAATTTGATCGATCCATTGCCTAAAATAACATAGACACACACCAGCACATGAGTCTGTAATACCTTCATTCATTAATAAATTAACTGAGGTCACTCAAGAGTGATTTTTAGATCAAGTGGTATCAGAGCTTTAGGCTGTTAAGGTTAGACAAGCTTGTGTTGGTTTAGCTGTTGAATGCTAACTAGATCAAAGCTCAAATTAGGAGAAGAAGAGTTGGTCAAAACTAATCCTGAAATTGGGAGAGTCTATCCTTGGAAAACAATGTCAGAGGAAGGTTCCATGGGGCCAGACCCTCAATTCGTAGAAAGTTTCCTAGCCATAAAGTTCATGGTAGAAGAAAAGTATAGGGACTTTAGAAAACATAAGGATGAAGATTCATTAGGCTCTAAACAAGACAAAGGAGAAGATGAGTCTCACTTCCATGACCACTCAAAAGGAAAAGGGAAAGAGGAAAGCTTTCTCACACCTCCTGATAGCCCTAAAAAGAAAGCATCTTTGATCAAACTAGATGTTAAATTTGATCTACCTATATATGATGGAGAGTTAAATGCAGAAAAGTTGGACAATTGGATTAGACAAATTGATGTTTATTGTAGAGTACAGAACATCGACTCAGACAAGAGCAAGATTCAACTGGAAAGCCTACGCATTTGAGGCACTACCTTGGTTTGGTGGGAAGGCAGAACCCAAGCTGATATGAAAAGACATGGTAAGACTATCTCTGTCTGGAGTGAATTTGTTTCTGCAATCAAAAAGCATTTTTATCCATTGGCCTACATGCAACAAGCCATTATGAGTTGGCAAACTCTTCAGCAGTTGAAAGGGAAAAGTGTGCAAGGGTACACTCAGGAATTTAGAAAGAGAGAATTGATTCTAGGAATCTCATTAGACTCACCAGAGACTATGTTGAAGTACATTGGTGGTCTAAATAGCTACGTGAGGCACACCATCCTCATGTTTAATCCCACTAGTATAGATGAGGTATCTATACAAGCTAGTCATCTAGAAGCTAGAGGAAAGAATGGAAATCCAAAAGTTGGGGGACCATCCCAACCCACTGCAAGCAAGAACAAGGAGAAAAGAAAGCAGAAGTGGAAAGCAAGGAAGGCTAACACTGCATAGAAAACAAAGGCTTCATGCACTCACTGTAAAAAGCATGGGCATGATGATGAGCATTGTTGGATTCTGCATCCAGAGCTAAGACCTAAGAAGTTCGAGGGAAAGAAGAAGAAGATTGCTGCAACTATTCAGAAAGATTTGGGGTCAGACTCGGGAGATGAAACAACCATTGCAGCCACAAGTATAAAAGGTTGTCTGCTTTAGAGAATGTTGAAATCAAGAAGCAGGTGCAAGAGTTCCTCGAGAAGGGGTTCATCAGGCCTAGCACATCACCATGTGGGTCACCAATCGTTTTGGTGAGAAAGAAAGATGGCTTGTGGAGAATGTGCATTTACTACCGAGCACTGAATAAGATAACAATCAAAAATCGTTATCCCCTTCCTCGCATAGATGATCTCTTAGATCGATTGAAGGAAGTTGTTTATTTCTCTAATCTAGATTTGCACAGTGGATACCATCAAGTCAGAGTTGCAGAAAAAGATGCATGGAAGACTGCTTTCAAAAAAAAGAAGGGATTGTATGAGTGGCTAGTTATGCCTTTTGGCTTAACTAATGCTCCTACTACTTTCATGAGATGAATGAATGATGTACTCGAACCTTTTCTTGATGATTTTGTTATTGTGTATCTGGATGACATTCTAATTTTTAGTAAAACGTGGGAAGAACACTTAAAGCATGTTAAGCAAACACTAGATGTTTTGAAAAGAGAAAAACTTCATGTTAAACTCTCAAATGTGAATTTGGCAAAACATCTCTAAATTATTTGGGTCATATAGTAGGGGGTGGTGAATTGAAGATAGATCCCTCTAAGGTGGCAGTCATTGTAAACTGGCCTAATCCCAAGTCTGCTACAAAAGTGAGAAGCTTCTTAGGGGCAACATAATATTGGAGGAAGTTCATTTCTAAATTTTCCTCAATTGCAGCTCCCTTAAATGCTTTAACAGGATTTAACAAGGTGTTCCAGTGGGGAGGCAAACATCAGAAAGCCTTTGACACCTTGAAAGAAAAGATTAGTACAACACCTGTACTAGCACTGCCTAATCTTCAAAGACCATTTGAGATCCAAACAGATGCCATTGACTATGCCATGGGAGTAGTGTTGACATAGCACGGTAAACCCATATGTTATAATTTTGAGACTTTTAGTCCTACAGTAGTTAACTATCTTACATATGATAAAGAATTGTATGCATTAGTGTAGAGTGTGAAAAAATGGAAACATTACTTAATGGGCAAAGAGACAGTAATACATATTGATCATCAACCACTTCAATATCTACACTCCCAAACTAAGTTGCAGCAATCAAGACGCTATAGATGGATGGGTTTTCTACAATAGTTTCATTTAGTCATCAGATATAAAAAGGCATACATAAAAAAGTTGCAGATATGATATCTAGGCCTATTATAAATGCATCTACTATGCTTAAGCATAATTCTGTGTTACATGAAAGCTACATTGAACAATATGCTCAAGATATAGATTTCAAAGATGTATATGCAACTTTGATTCAAGGAAAACGAGTAGAAGAATTGGATTATCATGTAAAGGATTGACTCTTATACCATTGTGGGAAGTTATGCATTCCACAAACTGAAAGAGTAAAGATAATTAGAGAAGCACACACTTCTCTGATATCAGGTCACTTTGAGATAAGTAAAACAGTTTCACAGCTGCAAAGATTTTGTTATTGGCCAAAAATGAATGAGACAATTTCTAGATATGTAAGAGGGTGTACTATGTGTGCTAAAAGCAAGCCCAGCAATAGAAAACTAGGCTTGTACACTCCATTACAAGTTCCTTCTCACCCTTGGGAAAGTGTTTCCATGGATTTTGTTGGAGGACTGCCTAAATCTAGGAAAGGTCATGATTATCTATATGTTGTTGTGGATAGGTTCAGCGAAACGTGTATTTTGATACCTTGTAATAAACAGATCACAACTGAACAAACTGCAAAACTATTCTTTGAACATGTATGGGTTCATTTTGGATTACCCACTTTCATTGTATTTGATCGAGACAGCCGATTTGTGGGGAATTTTTGGTCAATTCTGTGGGAACTGATGGACACCAAACTGAAGAAAAGCACAGCTTTTCATCCATAAACTAATGGCCAGACAGAAGTAGTTAACAGGACAGTGATCCAGTTACTCAGAGGATATTGCAGTAAACATCCTAAGCTTTGGGATGAACACTTATGTTATGTGCAACATGCTTACAATAGAGCAAAACATTCTTCTACATAGAAATCTCCTTTTGAGACCTGTTTTGGTTTCACACCAAGGTCTCCTTTGGATTTTGTCTTTGGTAAAGTACCACAATTGAGGGACACAGTGATGTGGACAGGGAAACTAGGTTCATTGGACAAATCTAGGAGATCCACTAGGCAGTACAGGAATAGCTGGAAAAGAGCCAAGCCAAATACAAGGCAAGGCATGACAAGCATCGGATGGAGCATAGTTTCCAAGTTGGTGACCAAGTCTAGCTATATATCAACAAGGACAGGATGCAAGGTGAAGGTAAAAAGATAAAGCCTATCGGGTATGGACCTTTCAAGATACTTGAAAATATTGGTGAAAATGTTTTTCGCCTTGATCTACCAGCTTACATGCACATCTACTTAGTTATAAATGCAGATTGCTTGAGATTGTTTGAACCCTCACTAATTGAGGATCCCGAAGAGAAAAGTCAATTGCCTTCTATTGATGACCTGCTACCTGAATATCTTAATGAATTGCAGGAAGACACAGTTTTGGATAGGAAGGTGAGGACGATGCATAGGGGAGATGTTGAGTACCTCAGAATAGGGCTCAAGGGTTCAAAGCTGAGCAATGCAAAGTGGATTGAGATTGGACAAGTGAGACAACTGTACCCTCACTTAGTCGATGCTTGAAAACCAACTTTTGGTGGTCCAAAAGCTTTTTCAGTGGGAAGGCCGTGATTCGAATTGGATCCATGAAGATTATCAAAGTACCATGACTGTATCAAATCGGGACAAAAAATTCAAATTTAAGAGCACAGAGCGATCAGGAAGACCTTTGGACAGTGCCAGTTTGCAGCCCCATGGAGATCGTGTAGGAGGCGAAACTCACCGTTGGGAAGCCTGGATCGAGAAACAGAGGGAATTTCTGATGCACGATTAGCACTGGGAAAAACCCCTCGAGAAGGAAAGGCCCCGAAGTGCTCGGTCGCATGGAAGCCAGGAAAACTGTGGGGAAAGCGCTAAGGCGAAAGGTGGGTCCCATGCTCCAAAACTAACGCTTTATTGGGGGCACCCTTGGGTGGTAAGTGGATTTGGAGAAAAACGAGCGATTCCATTCAGCGCCTGACACGTGGCAGGTGGATGAGAGAGAAAACCACCGCTCATCGCACGCTAACAGTCGAGCAAGTCAACTGCGTGAAATGAGCGAATGTTGTAGGATCTAGGGGCTCCAGATCTGACAGCGGAGATCATGCCCAATGCAGGAACTAGATTTGATAGGGGATTAAGCCACGTCATAAAGAATTTTGAAGTCCGATTTGACCACTAAGTTGACGGATGACTCATTCCACAATGTAACCGAAAAACCAAATCAACGAGGAAGAGCTGGTGTAGTTTGCGAAAGGACAAGTGGCCACTCCCTGTGAGCCATTGATGATGATGCAGAGATAGGGAACTCCAAGCGAGCAGTAGTAGGTGATTCGATGGGGGCGGAAGAGGAAGCGAGTAGTCATGAGATCGATTGGATTTAAACCATGAACAGAGACAGAGAATAGAACATGAATAGAGGAAGAAAGAGACGAAGACAGAGAGAGCGAGAGCAAAGAAAGGATAGTGAAGCAAGAAGCAGAAAAACAGAGAGCCGAGCTGACCTAAGGTAGAATCGAGCAGACAGAGAGCTTGAGAGTTTCAAGAAATCCTTGAGAGGATCTGTTGGGAATTAAGCACCACACTGGGCTCCTCCCACTAAAGACCAGAGAGGTCAAGACTTGGATAGGAAAAGAGTCTATGCACTCTAGTGGCTTGGGGAATCCAAGAACCACCTTGTCAAGCAATTCTGTTTCAGGGGACTCAAATTGAACTCCTCATTGTAAATATTTGCTTTAAAGACACAATAAAAGAAGGCTACCATTGAAAGCCAGACCAGAGATGTATCCCTAGAGGATAGGGTGAACCCCTTATTAATTGTTGTGTTCTTGTATTTTCTTACTATGTTCCTCTTTCTGTTTTCCATTTTCCAGTGTCTGTGTATTTTTCAATCTGATCGATCTGTTGCCTAAAATAACATAGACACACACCAACACATGAGTCTGTAATAAGATTCATTAATAAATTGACTAAGGTCACTCAAAAGTGATTTTCAGATCACACTTGCTGGAATCTCCATCCATATCAGTGCCTGAAAGACAAAGCATCAGTGCATGAACAAAGAAGAGTAGTTGTTCGACAAGAAAAACCACCTCAAGGAGGTGACCCATTCACATTGATAAATGAAAAATGGTTTTTTTTGACATGCTGTCATTTCATGGTCATTCTTTTGTAAATCATTTGTTGTATTTTAAAGTGTAAAAGTGATGATGTGTTTTCCATCACCTGGTCAGCAACAATGATGTTTGGTCATGTTTTGAGTCGTATTTTGAGTTGCATGTTAAAACTCTGGAAGTGATGTTATGTTTCCATCACTTGTCAAAACAATAATGTTTGGCCTTATGAATGTGAATCATGTGTTGAAGTGATGATGCATTTTCCATCACTTTTTTGAAGCAACCATGATAGATTGGCCTTATTGTCATAGCTATGGTATTACGTCCATCTTGTTGTAAACTTAACCAATGAGTATGTGTTATAAACTCATGGCAAGTATGGGATGTTTTGGGTCTTTAGTTGGTCATAACATTCAAAGCATGTAGTTTTCAATCAATGTACTACAGGTTGCAGAAGTAGCAGGTGTCGGTTCATTGCTTAAGGCTCCGAAGAATAAAAGGTGAAGGAGATGGAAGCGAGACCTTTTAAGGATGCTTATGATGTAGATAGGGTACATAAAGAGATGCAGATTATTTTTCAAGCTTTTGGAGGATTAAAAGCTCCTCAGTGGGGTGGATTGATCCATCTGGCTCTAGAGAAACACCGGACAAAGATGGCTCAAAAATCAAAGTGTTTAGATTGTGCTCGAACTAGGACTAGATCGAAGACCTCGTTGTCCTAATTGTGGAGGTGCAAACGGTTCATCAAACCGAGCTTGTATGCGAAAGATAGAGCTCTTCAAAGTTTGTCATGACAGGGAAAAAGTGGGGCCGACAGTGTGCCACATGGCATCCCAGTAAGCAGGTGGGACCCACATGGCACCCCATCAGCCATTGACACTTGGTGTTTTCTCATTTGTCCCCTAAAACTGGCATAAGAGACAAAATCATTTTTATATTGTTAATGAATAACCATACAACGAAATATGTTATAGTTATTAAAAATAACTATATAAAACAATACAACACATGGTTTCAGGATTGGCGGCAACAAACCTCGCTGAACCCTTTAAAATTGCAATACCAAACATATATATATATATATATATATATATATATATATATATATATATATATATATATATATATATATATCTAGAGAGAGAGAGAGAGAGAGAGAGAGAGAGAATATAATATGGTTTCGAGATTGGCGGCAATAACCCCCGCCGAACCCTCCTCCACATATTCCTCACATATGTCAATACATATATATATGTGTCACAACCATACTATAATGTATTAAGGGGTGGGCATGGGCCATCGGCGATGGACCCGACCCGAACCCCAAAGCCATATATCATATCGGCCTGACCCTTTAAAATTGCGCCGATGTCTATGCCACAACACCCATTAAAGCACCGATTTGGAACACCGATCAATGACATATGTGCCAGTAAAAGCACCGATCACCGATTTTGATACATCGATGATACCGATATCAATGGGACCCCTGATATCGTGCCGATTTAATCGGCGTCGATCCCTGTCAACTGCCGATTACGATAACGTCTAAAGGCGGACCTGATAAGGTTTTAGGGCCGATTTAAACTATTTTGAAGTCCAGCTTTAAAGGGATTTTTGTGGGATTTATCAGTTTTTAGAGTATTTTTTGTTTTAAATAGAAAGAAGGCTATTTGTTACACCTGTCGATGCTTCTAAGAAAATGGCTTCTATTCTAAACAAAACCGACCTCCGATTCTTAATCGCGGCTTAGATCCAAATGTGTTATAACACACGATGGTGATAGAGAGACAAGGAGGAGTGTGGAAGGTTGTGTAGCAGTTGGTGAGAGCAGTATGACAGAAAACACGAGAGGTTGTGTGGAAAGGCTGCGAGGAAGAGGCCCGAGATCCTACATGCCAAAAAGAGCTTGAAAGACAGCGCAACACTTGAACCCTAAAGAGCCACAGATCTTGATTAATCCAGAGTGCAGATAGCCATAAGAGTCATAACACTTGAAATTCTGGCAAATCGCAGAGCTGCAGTGATAAGCCAGAGCGCTATAGGGTTAGATTGCCATCGAGCTGCAGAGCGAGAAGTCCAGAGAAGTTATTCTTCTGTGATCAATTATTCTTTATGATCGATTCTTCTTCATTTGATCAATTCATCTTTTGATCAATCCTTTCTTGACTTTCTTGATTGATTCTTATTTGATTCAATTATTCTTACAATCGATGCTGTGAAATCGATATTCAACAAGCTTCAGCATTTTAACAACTATGTTTCAAATGTCCACTTTCTTATGCAAGCAGCCATCTTCATGAGATCGATTCCTTGAGAGCAATGGTCCGAGCAGCTTTAGCAGTGTGACATCCACTTCTTTAGATGGTCCATGGTGTGAGTTATATGGTTATTGTTCATGTACTTCTTCTTTTACATTATGTTGCATGGATCCTTGGTTGATAGTGATGCAAGATCTTGTTTATTTCATGCTGTCATGATTCCTTGCTTCATGTTATACAGAATCTTTTATATGATGTACTTGTTGTCATAACTCATAATGTTATGCTTTGAGATCCCTTGTTGTATGTTGCTAGGATACTCTTGTTGTCGTCATGCATGTGTTTTTCTTTGACATCCCTTTTGTGCCATATTGGCGGGATGCGCACCATGCCTGTTTTTGTGTCATACTAATAGGAGTCTTTTGATTAAGAGTTCTAGTTGTGGAACATCTCTTAAAGCCACTCCTGCGTGATGGAATTCTTCCTTGTATGATTGAGACATCATCTCTGTTTACATCATATTTATTGACAACACTTAATGCAACGACCTACACCATCTTGACACCGGGGCCCGGAGATGTAGTCCCTCTTGGACGAACTCCTTTATCAACAGCTTTTGTTCTCATGTGTTGATGATTGTTATGTTCCTCTTCTTTACCGTATGCAGATGTATTCATTAATGTTCTTTTAAAAACCAATTTTAACACATCATTAAAGTAAAAGGTCTTGGAAGGATCCTTCTTCACACCCGGACCTAGATCAAGTGATATCAGAGCGGTCTTTGCGTTGATGTGAATTGCAGTGTGAACAATGGAACGTGCAATGACAAAGGATGAAAGAGAAATGTACGAGACCATGTTTAACATTTCCAAGAAAGTGGAAATTATGTATAAAACTCTACAGAAATAAATAGAGGAAAAGGAGTGGTTACAACTTCAGTTGAAAGCCATAGAAGAGGCCATGAAATAATTGAAGCAAGACAGACATAATCTTCAAACAAAGAATGATGAATTGAAGATGAATTTACATGGAGAGAAAGAGGAGAAGCAGTGTTTGCTACTATAGCTACAAGCAAAGGACGAGGCCTTGGAAAAGCCACAGCGAGACCCATGTGAGGTAAAAAGTAGTTCTCCATCTTCATGCATGTTTCCTGGTGATTATTTCGTTTTGTTTGAAAATCACACCACAGGAATTGGCTCTAAACTATTGAAAAGAATCGGATATGAAGGAAAAGGCTTGGGAGTTAATGGCCAAGGCATTGTCAATCCCATCAAAGTAGAGGAATTACCCTGTCGATCAGAACTTGAGTATGTCAGGAAAGAAGTTGGGGAAGGCACTGAGACAGTTAGCGAACCACCAACAACAGATGATGAGCAGCCCTCATCAGTTCTTTCCAAATTGGAAGAGAAGGTAAAAGATGTTGATTTCTTTTCGATTTCACCCTCACATATTATGATGTCTATTGGATATTTGGTGATCCCCATTACAGGTACAAACATGAGGCTCCCTACAAGGATGAGGCATGAGGAGAAAGAACTTGGTGCTAATAACCAAGGCATCACTCAACCTTTGGAGGCTGTGCATGAACATCAATTTTCAGGCTCAAGATACACTAAAGGATAGTACTAAAAGGTGTTATATTCACCCGAGACATCATCAAGGAAAGAGAATGATGGGAAAACATCCCCATCATCCCATGGCAGTTTCCATTGCAGGGAGAGAATTGAGGCAAGCTCTCACCGCCATACTGACATCAGAAACAACATAGGAAGGTATAACCATTTTCGATCTTCGAATTTTCATTTTGATCATGTTGTTAATAATGAATGAAGACTAAGGCATCGGAAAACATGTACTTTTTGTGGTTTACCTAACCATACCATTTCTAAGTGTTGGAAAAGAATGGAAACACTCATGGGACGTAAAAAACCCTCTCAATAGCATGAAAAGAAATAAGTTAAGTAGATATGGAGGAAGAAAGCCTACTACAGTCATTGCAATAGAAATGGCCATTAGAGGGCCACTTGCTGGAAGCTCCATACAGATCAATGCCTGAAAGACAAAGCGTCAGTGCGTGAACCAGGAAGAGCAGTTGTTCGACAAGCAAAACCACCTCAAGGAGGTGACCCATTCACGTTGATAAATGAAAAATGGTTTTTTTACATGATTTCGTTTCATGGTCATTCTTTTGTAAATAATTTGTTGCATTTTAAAGTATAAAAGTGATGATGTGTTTTCCATCACTTGGTCAGCAACAATGATGTCTAGTCATGTTTTGAGTCGTATTTTGAGTTGCATGTTAAAACTCTAGAAGTGATGTTATGTTTTCGTCACTTGTCAAAACAATAATGTTTGGCCTTATGAATGTAAATCATGTGTTGAAGTGATGAGTGTTTTCCATCACTTTTTTGAAGCAACCATGATAGGTTGGCCTTGTTCTCATAACTGGGATATTACGTCCATCTTGTTGTAAACTTGACCACTGAGTATGTGTCATAAACGCATGGCAAGTATGGGACTTTTTGGGTCTTTAGTTGGTCATGTCGTTCAAAGCATGTAGTTTGAAATCAATGTACTACAGGTTGCAAAAGTAGCAAGTGTCGGTTCATCGCTTAAGGCTCCGAAGAACAAAAGGTGAAGGAGATGGAAGCAAGACCTTTTTAGGATGCTTGTGATGCAGATAGGGTACAGAAAGAGATGCATATTATTTTTCATGCTTTTGGAGGACCAGAAGCTCCTCAGTGGGGAGGATTGATCTAGGTGGCTCTAGAGAGACACATCGGACAAAGATGGCTCAAAAATATAAGTGTTTGGATTCTGCACAAACTAGGACCAGATCGAAGACCTTGTCGTCCTGATCGTGGAGGTGTGAACAGTTTGTCGAACTGAGCTCACATGTAAAAGATAGAGCTCTTCAAAGTTTGACATGACAAGGGAAAAGTGGGGCCCACAGTGCGCCACATGGCATCCCAATAAGTAGGTGGGACCCAAATGGCAGCCCATCAGCCATTGACACTTGGCATTTTCTCATTTGTCTCCTAAAACTGGCATAAGAGACAAAATCATTTTTAAATGGTTAATGAATAACCATATAATGAAATATGTTATAGTTATTAAAAAAAACTATAGAAAACAATACAACACATGGTTTCAGGATTGACAGCTGAAAACCCCGCCCAACCCTTTAAAATCGCAATACCAAACACACACACACAGATATATATATATATATATATATATATATATATATATATATATATATATATATATATATATATATATATATATATATATATATCTATATATATATATATATATATATATATATATGTCATAACCATATTATAATGTATTAAGGAGCGGGTTCGGGCCATCGGCGGTGGACTCAGCCCACACCCCAAAGCCATATATCATATTGCCCCGAACCATATCAATCGCGCTGATGTCTATGCCGCAACACTCATTAAAGCACTGATTTGGAACACAGATCGCCGACATATGCACCGGTAAAAGTGTCGATCACCGGTTTTGATACATCTCCGATACCGATATTGGCAAGACCCCTGATATCGCACCGATTTAATCGGTGCCAATCCCTACTGACCGCCGATTGTGATAAGCATCTAAAGGCGGACCCAATAAGGTTTTTAGGGCCTATTTAAACTATTTTGAAGTCCATATTTAAAGGTATTTTTGTCAGATTTATTAGCTTTTAGAGTATTTTCTGTTTTAAACATAAAGAAGGCTATTTCTTACGCCCGCTAATGCTTCTAAGCAAACAGCTTCTATTCTGAACAAAACCAACCTCAAATTCTTAAGCGCGTCTTAGATCGAAACATGTTATAACACACAATGGTGACAGAGAGCCAAGGAGGAGCGCGGAAGGCTGTGTAGCAGTGGGCAAGAGCAGTATGACAGAAAGCCCGAGAGGCTACGTGGAAAGGCTACGAGGAAGAGGCTCGAGAGCCTGCATGCCAGAAAGAGCTTGAAAGCCAACTCAGTGCTTGAACCCCAAAGAGCCACAAATCTTGATTAATCCAGAGCACAGGTAGCCATAAGAGTCACAACACTTGAAATTCTAGCAGATCGCAGAGCTGCAGTGATAAGCCAGAGCGCTAGGGCTAGATCACCATCGAGTTTTAGAGCGAGAAGTCCAGAACAGTTATTCTTCTGTGATCAATTCTTCTTTGTGTGATCAACTCATCTTTTGATCAATCCTTTCTTGATTGATTCTTCTTTGATTCGATTCTTCTTGCAATCGATGTTGTGAAATCGATATCCAGTAAGCTTCAACATTTTAACAGTTATGTTTCAAATGTACACTTTCTTGTGCAAGCAACTATCTTCATGAGATCGATGCCTTGAGAGAAATGGTTTGAGCAGCTTCAGTAGTGTTACATCCACCTCTTCAGATGGCCCATGGTGTGAGGTATATGGTTATTGTTCATGTACTTCTTCTTTTACATTATGCTGCATAGATCCTTGGTTGATATTGATGCAGGATCTTGTTTATTTCATTTTGTCATGATTCCTTTCTTCATGTTATGCGAAATATTTCATATGATGTACTTTCTATCATAACTCATAATGTTATGCTTTGAGATCCCTTGTTGTATGTTGCTGGGGTACTCTTGTTGTCATCATGCATGTGTTTTGCTTTGACAATCCTTTTGTGCCATATTGGCAGGATGCACACCATGCCTGTTTTTGTGTCATACTAATAGTAGTCTTTTGATTGAGAGTTCTAGTTGTGGAACATCTCTTAGAGCCACTCCTACGTGAGGGCATTCTTCCTTGTATGATCGAGACATCATCTCTATGTACATCATCTTTATTGACAACACTTAATGCAACGGCCTACACCATCTTGACACCGGGGATCGGAGATGTAGTCCCTCCTGGATGAACTCTGTTATCAATGGCTTTTGTTCTCATGTGCTAATGATTTTTATGCTCCACTTCTTTACAATATGCAGATGTATTCATTAATGTTCTTTTAAAAAGAAATTTTAACACATCACGAAAGTAAAAGGTCTTGGAAAGGTCCTTCTTCACACCCGGACCTGGATCAGCCATTATGAGATCTTAGCTTAAGAATTGGATGTCCAGATAGTTTTTCAAAAAAGGCCTCATAGGCCAAGAACATGTTAAATACTTCACCCTTGAGTTTTAAGAAGTATACCCAAGTGCGTCTGGAGAAATCATCAATGAAAGTTAAGAAATACTTGTAGCTAGAGAATGAAACAACTGGAAGTGGACCACATAAATCACTATTCACAAGCTGTAAAGGGGTTGAGGCATGCCAAGAGGTACATTTTTCAAAACTATCCTGATGATGTTTTCCAAGTACACATTCGGAACAAACACCATCTCTGCAAGATACCATTGGAAGACCTATCACCATATTTTATTTACATAGATTCTGAAGGGAGCGATAGTTTAAGTGACCAAATCGCTTATACCAAAGTTTTCTCACTTCATCATTATGAGAAACAAATACCTAGGGAAGATTTGATGACCCAAAGTTGTTAAACATATACAACCTTGTAGAGTCATCAGCAATTCTAGTAGCTAAAATCTATCTAGGATCTCTTAGGTCCTTAATTACAACATCACGAGGTGAAAATTCAACGATTTTACCTTCACCTAAATGAGTTATTTGATATACAGATAGAAGGTTGCAGGAGAAAGTTGGAACACATAATACATCATGAAATTGACCATTGTCTATATGAACAGTTCCAGTCCCTACAACACTAAGAGATCTATCATCACAACATATGTATTTTTGGTGTTATAATCGTTTAAAGAAGAAAGCATGGATTTGTTTTTTGCCATGTGATAAGAAGCTCCAGAATCGATGAGCCACTCATGAGAATGAGAAGAAAAAGATACATTTAGTGCATAACCAGACCGATATGCTTGACAACCACATGTAGAAAGTGCTATTCCTGAAGATGAAGTTGAAGTTGAAGAGTGCTCCAAATGGATGTTATGCTTCTTCATTGCTGCTTCCAAGGCTTCCATCTTCTTAAAGCATTTGGATTCTAAGTGGCCATCTCAATTACAAAAGTGGAAATTTTTATCAGTCTTCTTCCTTTTGTTTTTATTTTCCTTATCATTTTGTTGAAATGATTTTTCATTTTGATACTGAAATTGCTTAGGACCTTCGTTTGGTTTAGGACCATTCTTTTTAGGATACAACTTCTTAGGATTCTTTGAATTTGGCTACTGCTGAGCGGCTAAGGCTTTCTTAGAAGAGTTTCCAAGATTAAGAAGACCAAGATGTAAGAGTTTTTCTTGTTCTCTTATTAAAGAATCACAAAAGGCATCAAAGGAAGGGGACTTGTAGTCTTGTCCTTGAGAAATGAAGGCTTCTATTGTAGAATGGAAGGTGGAAAAAAACACGCAATAGGTTGGTCCCAACTTATTAAGAATGGAATAGATAAGGCTACCATCTTCTTTCTTAACCTTAACACCTTCCAAGAGAAGTTTAAGGGTCTTGAACTTGGAAAAAAAATCTTCAATGGAAGAAAAATTAATGGGGTCCAATGTAAGCAACTCATTTTTGAGTTGATGGCCTCTAATTTCATTTTTAATTCCAAAAACTTTAGTGAGCTATTTCATTGCTTCGTTAGGAGTATCAAGTTCTACGATATGGAATCTAAGGTCTGGAGAAATAGACATCCCTATCAACCCACGTGCTTGATCTTGCCTATTTTCCCATTTGGCTGCCTTATCTTCATCTTGAGGTTTGGTTTCTTGGTCTAAGACGATTCTGTAAAGACCTTTACTTCTAAGTAAATCCACAATGTAGGACCACCATTGGAAATAGTTGGTGTTGTCAATAATAACTTAGCATGGAATTTC
Source organism: Pinus tabuliformis (assembly GCA_031772625.1). Lineage (NCBI taxonomy): Eukaryota > Viridiplantae > Streptophyta > Pinopsida > Pinales > Pinaceae > Pinus > Pinus tabuliformis. Next base: position 266,839,081 of record CM062807.1, read on the forward strand.
CATTTTAACAAAAATTGAAGCTGTAGATTCTGAAACTGAGTGTTCCAATGGAAAGATCTTGAAAAATTAGGTTGATTCAATAAACACGGCTCTGAAAATGACTTCCAGATGAAGAAATTATGGCTTTTTGAAGAAAAGTTGTTGTAGATGTCGACGAAGTGCGTGAATGTGCGGTAATGAATTATAATGTTATATTTAAAAAAATCTCCCCCCTTTCCAAACATAAATCTAATTAGCTCACTTTTAAAAAAAAAAAATATGTGACTCACTTTTACAATGGTACTTGATGAGCTACCCACTAAATTGTAACTTAAATAAAAGATAAAGAGACTTTAGAATTATAAGTGACTCACTTTTTATAATGGGTGAGAACACTTTTACATAAAGTAACTTTAAACCATAAGCTACATGTGCTTTTTGAAAAAATAACTCAACAAAAAGAAAGACTTGAACTCAAGACCTCTATTCTCATAAAGTAACTTTGGACCAAGTGAGCTAGTTTAAAAGGTTAGTAATTTTTGGAAAAGAGGAAGAGGGTTTTTTTTTTGTTTTTAAGTCACTGAAGCTTTGGGGTGCGTGCTTACTTGAGAAATCTCCTTTTTGCCTACAAAACAGAAAACAAAAAACCCAACATGGACATACAAAAAAACAAACCTTACGACTTGAAGTTGGCATTAGCTGGAAACTAAATATTTTCCTCAATGTTTCTGATTTTCCGAGATCACACTAAGGCGCAGTGGAAAAGAGAATACGCATGAGACAAATCCTTCCTTTCTATTTCTGATTTTCTCAGATCACACAAAGTCGCGGGGCAAAGAGCATATGCAGAAATGAAAGGTATAGATCTGGTAATAAGAAAAAAGAGCTAATAAATCAAAATAAACAGAGAGAAAATAACTAAAAACTACAAATAAACATTGTATACCTCCAGATCTTATAAATGATGTAGCTAGGGCTACTGGAAACCTTTTCACGTCAAATGAAAGGGGTTCCTCATTGGAACAGATGCTCTTAACACAATAGAGTAGCCCCCTCGACCCGAAAGTAGTCAGAAATAGTAGATCTAGGAAACGATAGTCAGATGCAGTTCTATCGGCTTCATATTTGGATCACCAATGGATGCGGCCCTTAAATAGCTCTGATACCATGTAGGAATTTACAGGGTAAGTTCCTCAGATAGAACACCAAAGGACACCGTTCGCAAATACATCACATATCAATACACCACTATTTTTGACGTGGTTAAAACCCTCAAAGAGGGAAACATTCCACGGTTTGAGCCAACGCAGACACTTCAGGAAATTTATTAATAAAAGAACGAAAATTTACATAAGTTTCTCTCATGAATGGTTACCCTACAAATGACCCTCCATACTCTTTAAATAGAGATCATGGACCAATCAGGTGTTAAGCCATGGATCAAGTGTTGGTAACACCAAGGAGAGAAAGAACCATCGGATCACTACATATCATGAGCATTAGATTTGTAAATTACAAAAGTACATAGTAAAGAAACACATTTTGCCTAACCCTACACTAGACCAAGTTATACTTAACTATTTCCTATGTGTCGGAATATCCCAACATAGGGTATCATATTTGGCTTTTCCTTTACCCTTCTTTTTACCTTTTGTGGCTTTTTCCGCAATGGTAGACTGAATGGCATTAACCTCAGAGGTTTTACTAGGATTTGGAGAGGGATTCGAAGGAGGATTGGATGTAGTAGTTGAACTAGATTTCTTCGAAGAAGAAGCTTTACTAGAAGTTTGAATCACCAACCCAATAATACCATCGACAAGTAGTACATCTGGAGGTTTGGAAGATGTTGGATCCATAGATGGTCTCAGAGCATCAGGCACGAGATCATATAATGTGCCAGATTGGGAATATACCAAATATAAATATTGGGCATGACCAATGGCTTGGTCTTCGGTCACACAACCACCCATAGTTATTTCCTTGGAAATTTTGTTGACGAATGATTTGTTAAACCATTTAGTTAACAGCTCATTAGGTATATCAAACTTGATAAGGCGACGCTGATGTCTCCACTCATGGATATGATCAGAGATGTGGGTGTGTTATGGGAATAAGTACCCTAAGGCTTTGGGTTAGAACCCCAACAGAGCAAGAGTAATCTACAACAAGAAATATGCATAAAACTCAGGCAACATGCTTAAATAAACAAACTATGTAAGGATGAACATACCTAGATGTCCTTCATTTGGGTAGTTCCAGCATGGTTCAGACCCTCTGCAACTCCTGATGATCTTCCAGTCTGCAAATCAACCAATTCGAACATACATAGCAGCATATAGATAAAGCATTTTAATGAAATCAACTTTATATCATATAAGTAAGATGATTAGTTATACATCAAAATTACATTCATACATGAATTACAACAACATTCGATGCATAAACGAGGTCAATCTCTGGAACAAGACAATGTTTATTTTTATTGTAGAAAACTATAATAAACATGGAGAGAATTCACCTAAGTCTTCTTCTTCCAGCTCCAAGTGGAACCGTCCTCTAGGTTCGTCTAGTACTAGCCTCCAACAGCCTCCTTCCATAACCAATACCATGATATCTCAAGCAAGTGGGAGAATATCAACACTCAAGGAAACAAGGGTTTCCTGAAACTTGGGGAAGTGCTTGAAGCACAAGGATACTTTAGACTTAGTCAGGGGATAATCTCAGTATAATAACTCTATCTCTTTTCTTCATTAAGGCCTTCCAATAGAAGTCTATTTATACTTCTCCCAATTAATTTTTTAGTTGGGAAACAGTTCGGCCACGGGCACTAGGAGGTAATCAACAGGTAAACTCAGTGAACTCCGCCCATAGTTAAGGAAATTTAATTTTTTTAAGTGTTTTAACACATATACACGGGTTAGGTATTGACTAACCCACGTGTACATGCTTTTATCACAGGGAAAAGTAGCGTACGGGGACTAAAACATTGTTTTTAAAATATTTGGACCAAGTCTGGAAGGAGGGGTTTCCCTAGGCCATAAACCAAGCATCACAAATACCAAGGGTGATATTTGGAGCTATAACAGGATAGCAGTATTATATTTCAAAGACATAAGCAGATGGGTACCAGATTCATATCGAACTTGTAATTGGAAGTGAGTAAGGAAGGTCATTGCCAAAGAGTTGAAGTCTTGATAGGAACCTCAAGGTAACTCGATGTACCATTTCATGGCAGCACCCATTAGGGTTTGTTGATAAAGACATAGACAAACAGAGTCTTCAACCCAAGAATTGGATGAACACCATAAATGGTAAGTCATAACGTGGGCTTGGGGTCTTCTCCAGAATTTCCTTCGAATTTTGGAAAATCACCAGGAAGTTCCAACGTTGCTAGAAATGAGAAATTATGGATTGGAAGGCATTGTAAACCTTTGATAAGACCCAGGTTGTGGATTCCATCCTTGTTGGTATGGGTTCTTCCCCCAAAGTGGCGAATTTTAAACATATGGAGCTTGATATTTCCCCCACTGAGAGGTATTCTAACCATACAATGGTGGATTTTTCCCCCACAAAGGTGGGTTTTGACCTAGGTATGGTTGATACTGACCCACCATGGATCATTGAGAACCATAAGGTGGATAAAAAACTTGCAAAGAATATGGATTATAAGGTTGTTGTTGAAATTATTGACCCTGGTTGTAAAATTGTTGACCCTGCTATTGTAGGGGTTGACCTTATTGTTGTAAGGGTTGGCCTTGTTAATACAAAGGTTGTTTTTGATACTACAAGGCTTGTCCTTGTTGATGCAATGGTTGTCGATAAGTCCCTTATTGCACATAAGGTCCTTGTTGTACATAATGTTGTTTTTGTTGGACATTTCCTTGTGGAATTTTCTGAGTTCCAAGTTGGTACTGATAGGTTCTGACTTGAAATTGACCAAATGCCCCAAATGAGGGATTTGAACTAGGCTGCATTTGAGGGCCTATATGTTGAGTAAAAGGTGGATTTTTAGGTTTTTGTGACCCATACGGAGAGTACGGTTGCTGGTAGGGTATCTGGGCCGAAAGAGGCTCTTGATATAGGATTTGGCCTGACCCAGATGGAATTGATGATCCACCAGGATAAGGTACACTGAGAACATTTTGACTAGCTCTGGTAGCATGAGTTTGACATCCACTCACATAAGCTTCACTTGAAATGGGAGGTACATATGGAGGAGGTGGTTGTTCCCCGATGTAATGGGATAGGTGATGACACATATTGTCCACTTAACAGAGGACCTAAGTAACTTATAGGGACATTAATTTCCCCGACCGTAATTGTCTGTTGTACAAAAACTAAAGAAACTATAGTCGACACAAGAATTTGAGAGGCCACATTTGAAACAAACGGACCAGAAGTAGGCATGGTGCCCGATGACCAAATGGGATTGTGATAAAGTGAAGATGCACTTGGAGTACTTGAAACCAATTAAGCCAAAGAGGTATAACCAACTAGAAACAAAGTGTCATTGCTTTTAGGGGGTGGTGGAGGTGCCACATTTCCCACATATGGAAAGCCTTAAGGTGGAAAGTCATATTCAGAATCATTTTCAACATTAGGAGTATGAGTGGATGATACTTCTGGAGGACCTCGAGGAGAGGTTGGAAACTCACATTTTGATGCCATGGGTGGAAATATTTGGCGAGGGGGAATCTAAGATGATCGTGGAGATACTTCCAAAGGCACAACAGATTATTGTATGGACTATACATCTGTTGAGGAGATATGACCAATGGATCAAAAAGTGGATTAAGAGGGAATAAAACAAACCTCTGTGGACTCTCAGGAGTTTCTAGATCAGATTCCTAAGATGATGAGTCTTGAGGTGGAGGACGAGAAGCAAGGGGTTGAATACTCGAGATAATTCCAAGTTCAAGACCTTGGTCTTCAAGTGATTGTAAAATCTCAGGATGAAATCCTTTTGATGACCCTTCAGTGTCAGATGATGAAGGGGAAATGTAAGGTGAACCCAGTGGTTCAGCTACGATGACCTTTTCTCAAAAACAATAAGGGGTGGTTGATTTGAGCCTATAATTAAAATTTACTATTAATCAGGCAATATGAGGCCAAGGATAACTACGAAGGTAAGTCATGTTATTGTGGGCAATTAAATTTTAGAACTTAAAAATAAGAAATAAGTCAAAAGGGTGTGCTAGGTAAGAGGGTTTACCAAGTGTCTGTGAACTATTATATACACCTTAGCTGAAACCAAGGACTTAACGTACGATAGTCGATCTCCCCAAATTGTGTGTTAGGTGTATCGCGTCTATAAGGTAGTTGACTCGGTTACCTGTGGCTAAAGGATACCAACCTAGTGGGGTCTCCCAATATATACTCAATGGTACGAGGAACACAAGTCCATGTTAGTGTTGTCTAATACATAACCATTTAGTGAGATCGTTACCATATACTTTCCATACTAGAATGTCTCTGATATACCCAAGAGTACTGGAAAACCTCTAATATACTTCTGTACTAGAACGAGATTTCACCCCAGGATACATTGTAGGTAGTTAACAACAATTGCTAGGTTTATAGATGCCAAAACACATCTCTAGCCTAGACCTATAAATGTTTGCATTAAGTTCCAAATGCTCCTTAGGTTAATTCAATAAATTTTAATGTTGTTCTTGAATTATGTTTCAATTTTGGGCTCAAACAATGTCACCTGAATCCTAGAATGCAACTATATGAGAAAAGGAAACTTTTCATTTCAATGAATTCTATACTAGCAAGGGAAGAGAGTTCAATCAATTAATGCATCAAACAATATGCCTCCACTAACTTTTCCAAATGCAACATGCAAGAGAAAAACTAAACTTCACTTTCACTAATGAACATGCAATCTATTGAAAGAAAAAATGACTTTTACTTTACTAAGATGCACTTTACCTAAATGATGTTCTCTTTGATTTTCAGATGCTCATATGCAACTAAGCTTCAACTAAAGCAAAAAATGAAATTTTTTATTCAAAATGCTCCTAATGCAAACGATGCACCAATCAAAGCAACACCAAATCCAAAAGTACTCAATGAAAATGTCTTTCACTTTTTCTTTCGAATAGATAAACAAATACACTCATTTTAGTTTGTAAACCAAACAATGTAATATATGCTTGATGAATGATAAAGATGAATTTCAAATGCATGATTACCTAGTACAAATGAAAAGCAAATTTGCACAAGACAAACTGAAACTAATGCAAATAAATGTTTCAAATGATTTCACCATATAAAAAGACTTAAACAATCAGAAAACTGTAGAGTTAACAACACTCACAAGTGGAAAGTGATAATCAAATGACCTATAAACCCTAAAATCAATCAAATTTCACTCAAACACTTGAAAGTTCAAAAATATAATAATTTTCTAATGAAATCATGTAGTCAATCAAAACATCAATAAATATAGTCATGTGGGACAAAACAAGACCTCAGGGGCTCAGACACACTGGAGTTTGAGAGAGAAACCCTATTGTTGGCTTAGTGGGTCCTAGCCTAGGTTCAAACTTAGTTGTGCCAAACAAATCCCTACACTATTGGCCATTTCGGCATCAATCTGCGAAGTGCAAACTGAAGTCTCACCCGAAGCAGTATGGGGGGATGTTGGAACCAAGTTTCCACACCCAGAGATCGGCAAGATGTCATTTGTGCCCTAGATCTTCCTTCACGCAGATTGATAAGCCTTTATGGCTTATCGATGTAACTTCCTTTAATCAGCCTCTAGACCTCCGCAAAGGTCTACGACTGGCTTTTGCAGACCCTAAATAGGTAAATCAACTACTTATGCACATCGTAGATTACTCTTAGACAAATAATTACTCAAATCTATTTAAGTGTCAATAAGTCTAACATACAATGATATAATCTTCACGTAAACCCTTAACGTCAATTGCGTTCATATAACAATATAGATCAAGTAAAGTTGCACATTACTACGTCATTATTTTATAAACCCATCATTCATCATAGCACAAAGCGCATTCATACATAACAGAAGTAGATAGGTAAAACATAGGAATTTATGTAATAATCATCTTTATTAATATTTAGTTCAACTTACAGACTCAAGACTTCCCTGTGCACTTAGTTGCAGGGTTCCGCGCACTCAGTTGTGAACTCTACTCTAGGCCTCTATGCACACAACTATAGATCCTTTTCCTCCTCCAAGACTTCTACGATCTTCCTTATATTGAATCATTATATTCGTCTTCATCCTCTATGTCTTCTTGCCTTCAATTCTCTAAGAACCACCTATTTATGCAATCCCTTGGTCTGCAGGCCATGGGTAGTTCTTCAAAAAGCCGACTTAACTTACATAAAAGAGGGTAAAACCCTTTTTGCCTCTTTAACTATCTACGCACTCCATAACCACAATATACAGAGACTTTACATTCCTTTACATTAAACTTTGGGCTTTCACCCTAAAATTGACCCAGGGGACCCCATACTAACAGACCCCTAACAAAAAGATCGTGACTCACCCTCGAGTCACTTGGCTGGCATGGAGATCTTGCTGCGAAGATCCCCCAGCTCCACTTGTGCAATCACCACTTTAGCCACGCTTTGCATGGCTACCTGCTTGATCTATTCTACCAACTGCTCTATGGCTGGTCTTGCACTATCCTACTTGATCTTCTACTACGTACTCTATAAATTTGCCAATTTTTCATGAATATTGGTGGAGACTATGTAGGCCTCATCCAACCAAGGCCCCAATCTAGCCTTAAGGACTACCTCTTTCTTTTGTGCTGCTTCCACCTGTGTAAGCAGCTGCTTAGCCTCTTGCAGCTTGGTGAGGCATTGTGTTGTAGCAACAGTGTGTGTCGTCGCCCTTACTTCATCATATTGTTATTGTAGCTCGCAGACTTCTGTATTCAATACCTGCAAGGTGGGATCTTCCTGCAGGCTCGTCACTACTTCCATAGCCTACTCAAACAACATGGTGCAGTCCACCACCGTGGCATCCACCGTAGAAACTCCATCCTTAACAGAGGCTTCACAATGTTCTTTTACCTCTTGTGGGGTTGATCCCTGTGACTTCAAATCCATTTCTGTTATCTTCATGTTCATCTCGAACTGAACTTTGGCCACCTTTTCTTTGGCATCCTGCACGCCCGCAACAAGATTTCTGATCTTTGCCTCCAACAGTGCCTCCTCAAGGATATGCAATTCTGGCACCATCCTGCATTCTTCTGCCACTGCAGCCGCTAATTGAGTGCTCTACGCCTAGATTGTGTTCTTTACTTTCAAGGCCTCCATATTTTCAGTGAACATCTTCTCATTGTTCACCTTATAATTGCTTATGAGGTTGAACGTGCGCTGCTCTCGTGCTCTTAACTCCACTATCACACCTGACTGCAATGTGTGAAGGTACTCACTGGGGAGCATAGCCAAGTTGAGGCTGATGTTCCTTAGAGAAATTACAATGACCTTGTCATCATCTACCTCTGTGCTCAAAGATCCTTCTCATAACGCGACTGCTCAAAGATCCAATGATCTGACTATCTCGACTGCCTGACTGGTCCCAGGTGCCAAGCTTTTCTGTGTGGTGCTTACCTGCCCTGTCCCCACCTGGATCCTACTCGTCTAAATCTCCAGCTCGCGCAGATCCTTTTAAAAGGTACTTAGCACCTTTTGTTGTTGTTGTTCAAACTGTTGGAGTAGGTCCACTATAGTATCACGCACCTTATCTCAAATTTCGTCAAGGTCACCTTCTATTAGAGTGATTGGATCTAGTGACGGATTTGTTTCTTTGGCCTTATTCTGGGGCCCTTTCGTTTCTTGTTCCCTATACCGCTTCACCCAGAAGGGAATTCTCTACTCCTCTTGACTGCCATCACACTGTTCTAATTGTCCCTCTTCCTCTGTTTGGGTTGAAGGGGACTTACCAATCCACTCGGAGTCGCATCCTTATTCAACCTGTTGCTTCATTACATGCTCCTTTTCCACCTGGTCCTTTTCCTCGGCCTCTTTTTTGCACTTCTCAACCAACTGCTAGACCTTTTTCTTTGTTTCTTCCTTCATTTTCTTCTTCACGGATTTACTGGATCTCGCTGCTAGATAAGATGGAGTATGCCAATTTTTCAACCAGTGCTTGATGGTTTCTTGGATGGCGTCATTCATGGCCAAGTAAGGCAGATCAAACCATTTTTGTTATAGATCCTTCCACACCCTGATGTAGATGCGGTGGAAATCTGCCTTAAACTCTGCATACTCTGCTAGCTTCTCAAACACAGTTGGTGACAATCGTGGCTTTTGGTTGATGGCCATGCAAATTCTCACCTCCATCAGCACCCAGAAGACTTTGGTCTCTGTGACGCACACGACGTCCTTTGTTGCCCAGAGGGATGAAAATTGTGCAGCCTCCGGAAATCCCTTGTCCACAGGAGGAAACTGACTATCCTATGGTAGGTCCCAAGCCATAAGCACAATGGAGAGAAACAACCACTCATAGTGGAAGGTTTTTCTCTCATCCTGCGCCTCGCGACAATTCACGAGGAACTCGCTACAGAGGTAGCGCGACCAATTGAACTACACGCCCTTCGTACACTGTGCAGCCAATGAAATTACTAGCATTGAAACCTCATCCACTTAGAATTTTCTCATGAATTTCCCAACTAGGATTTGTGTAGAAACTTGTACCGCAGGTTCAGTGATAGATGTGATGGAATACCTACATGGCTTCTTCACTAGGTTGAACTTTTCCTTCATTTTCTGTGCGAGGTCATGCTCACTCGTCTTTCTGCCAAACTCCTTGGCCAAATTCAACCCTTAGTGCAGAAATAGCATGATCTGATGGATCAGCATATCAATGATTGGGATTGGCGCGCTCAGCCACAAACATCCGTCATGAACCAAGGTCAGCCATTTCTTAATAAAAATGAGGTTGATGTTGGAGCGGTGGTAGTTGGGCACCCACAACAAGTTCAGCAACCCCTACTGATTCACTCTACAAATCCATTCCACAGGCTCTAATGCCATGACACCTAATTCTTTATAATATACCATTTTCATATAATTTTTTGTTGCAAGGTGGGGGAACCTCTCATGGTCCGCCAAATCCCAGTCTTCCAACTCTAAATGGGGAATCTGCACCAAGCACAAATATTTAAAAGTGATGCCCTCCAGTAGCAATGGTTTCTTTAGGAGGAATTTTCTAGCATCTGGTTCCTTAGGGACTTTCACTTTTTCCTTTCACGAAGGGATATAATCCGGCAGTTTGGAGATAGGCTGCACCCCCTCGGCATCAATATCCTTCGCGCCTTCTTCATCCTCCAAATCTACCACTTCCCCTTAAGGTTTTGTTGTCGAGACCGGGATTTGCATAAATAGATGTGTGATGTTGCATCACTGGAATCCGACAAAGAAAGAAATTGAGAAGTGGTTGGATAGAAATATCCACAAATTCGTGGTGTAAGAGAACATAAATCTGCACCTGAAAAAAGAATAGTGGTTGGATAGGTATCTATACACAGAAATACATGAAATTTTCTTTTGCACCTTTTCAATCAAACTATACAAGTGGATTGACAAATTGGAAAATGACCAAGGAAGGTGGAGGCTTGACAGTCTAATAGTGTGGACCCCAGAGCTAGTGTGAATGTTGGGAGCTTCTATAGATAAGATCGCACGTGGCGTCGATCACTGGCTCGATCGAGTCATAGGAGGATTTGTGATAGAATTCGTGGTCGATACCTCAGTCATCTACAGTGAAGTAAAGCGACACTTTTTCAAGGGACCGCGAGGCAAGTATTTGAGATCTTGAATAATTGGATTAAAATGCTCTTGTGTGAAAAGTAGGTTATGCCACTGCCTTGATGTTTGGATCTACACAAAGTGCACGATTCTTTAGAAATTAGGAGATAGCATGTCTTAAATACAGCCCATTGATATAACCTCCTTCGAGTGTTGACGAGAGAGTAGTACAGGCCTCACCACGAAGTGTTGTACAATTGATAAATAAATGTTTTCCGCAAATACCTCATATGCCCACACCACCTCCACAACATACACCTTCATCCACACCACCACCACCTCCACCTTCACCTCCACAACATACACCTTCACCCACACCACCACCACCTCCCCCACCATTCAATATGTCAAATACCATGAAGTTGCCCATTTTTAGGGGCTTGGGAAGTGAGGACCCAGATTAATTTTGGTTCATTGTGAAGGCCGTTTGGACAACACAGAATATTACAGATGATCATATGAAAAAGGCTTAGTTGGTTACTTCTCTACAAGATCGCGTGTTGACATGGTACATTAAGTACTGCACTGATAACTCACTGACATCATTAATAGACTCTCTGATCCGGATTTAAGTAGGAACGCAATAGCTTACAGAGATAACCATAAAAACAGAGATGTGATAACCATAAAAACAGAGATGCAGCGGAAATAATACTTCATTTCATTAATGGAGAATACTGAGAAATGCTTACAAATAGAAATAACCCAGGTAGGGCGATGGTAGCTTATCTCTGAGAAGAGATGTGTCGGCTACATGCCTCTGAACTGTTCCGAACTGTGTTACAATGAGGCTCAAAGGCCTATTTATTATTGAGAAATAATGGAAAACCCTTCGCATTCCAAAACCTAACCCTAGAAGATGAAACGCCAAATTGTGGGCCCCGTTTTGGGGTGAGTTGGATAGCCAACTTCTCGGGGTCGCGAATTGGTCGTATTATCTCCGTTTGACGCGCATGATAGCCCGTTGGAAAGATCTCTCCGAGGACTATGACGGAAAAGGCGATTTTTATCAGAAAAATCGCTAGCGGTGGATTTCCCAAAAAACGTCGTTTAGGGCCTCAAAACGGCTCCGGAAGTTTAGGACCCGAAAAACTGCTAAAAATAGTAAACTGTGCTATAATTAAGGAAACTGAAAAAATGAAAGATACAGTTGTGGGAGTCCAAATGGGATAGGTGGGTGGCCACCAACATCCACCTGGATCACTCTCAAACCACTCTAAACAAAGAATTTGGTAAGCCCAGGTCTAAATAGCAATCAGTCATTGTATTCAAGGAAATCATGATGAGGTCGGGTGAAAAGCCCTAGGAATTAGATCAAAGATTGGAGTTCCAGATCCGTGAAGCTAACGTGAATTTCACAGATAGTCAGCACCATGAATGGTTTGTAGCCTCACTCCTACCCCACCTAAGGGTTGATTTATCATAGCAAAAGATAGGGACCCATGCAGAAGCCTTGGAAATTGCGATAAGATTGCATGAAACACCTATTTAGGATGTCTCTTTGGGAGTTCAACAGATCCACGCGAAATTGCAGAATCTTTGCTTGGAATTACAAAGCTTGAAAAAGGAAAAAGCGGCTCGACCAAAGGTATGTGAAGAAGTTTGGTGCCTCAAACGTAAAAGCCAGGGGCATTATAAAGATCACTACCTTGTCTTCGCGAATTATATTAAAGTAGGAGGGCCAATGCCTCTAAGGAAGGAGGCTACCGCAGGACCAAGTATAGGACCTGCCTTGTGGTGCGTTATCTGTCAAGTAGCTGGAAAACATGTAATGGACAATTGTCACTTGCTGCAAAAATTTGTACAGATGTCGCAACAGTTCTTTTGCAATTTTTGTAAATCTATGGACCACAATGAGAGTAACTGTCGTAGCTATGAATTGATGATGGAAAGAATACCCGAGTATCGAATGCAAATAGAAACTCAGCCTCTAGATCAAGGTGCTGGGGGACTGCACGGAGGATATAAGGGGCACAGATGAGGCTGATGAGGAGGGGGGCCTAGTAGAGGTCAGGGACAAGTTATTTTCTATAATTACGGAGTTCTAGGACACTACGTGCAGGAGTGTATGAGCCAGAAACACCCATCATGTCAGTATTATACTCAGTTTGACCACGCAATAGAAGAATGCCCTATATTGATAGCTAAGATGTAGGAGAAGAAGGTGCAGCCTCAGCAACCTACCCAAAATCTACAGATGATGAGGGTCGAGCCCCGCAAGGAGGATCCCAATGTGAATATTGTGCTACGAAGCGGAATGATGATTAGTGATGATAAAGGGAAACTCGCTGATGAAAGTGGATGGGTCGGCAAGGCTCCAGAAAAATAATTTGGGTTTGTCCTGGAGTGCGTGAAGGAAACGTTCATGGAAGCAAATAAAAGCTTTGTTAAGGCCTCTACCTTAGGAAGTCAGGACAAGCTATCTGAAGAGGTTGACCCCTCCATGCTTACCACTTTCTTAGAGACTTGTATGAAGTTGTTGCACGATAGCAAGGTCGTGAAAGGGCTACAAGAACTGATAAATAAGTGTACTGGTAAGGAAGGTGCTCCTGAAGGGCACCATGCAGTCAGAAAAATAGGCAAACATAAGACGAGAACAGGGTGCAAGATGAGACTCACCACGCAAATAGGAGACTATGAGATGGACCAAGTTATTTTGGATCTGGGGTTGGATGCAAATGTTTTTCCTAAATAGACATGGGAAAGAATGGGGAGACCCGCACTACAATGGTCTCCGATTCAATTAAGGATGGAAAACCAATAGAAGATTATCCCTATGGGGCGATTGCATGAAGTGACCATAGATATAGAATGTGTGAGCGTGCTAGCCGATTTTGAAATGATAGAGATTATTGATGGCATCAATCCATACCCCGCACTCTTAGGAATTGATTGCGCTATTAACATGAATGGGGTAATCAATTTGAAGAAGCAGACAATGTCATTTGAAAGAAAATTGCTCCACATTGTAGTACTGTTGGACCCTGCAAAAGGATCGCACTATACAGAACCGGTCCGCGATTATGAGGAAAGCGACAATGATTTGGACCAAATCTATGAAATATCAACATGATATCATGATTGGGTTAATCCGACAGCTGATGGACGAATTGTATGGGACCGCGAAAGTTTCTATACATTAGACTCAGATGAGGAATTGGAGCATTGGTAGAATAGGTTGCACAAAGTATCTACGTTGCGCTGCAATATGATGACTAAGTCATTGTGTTGTGTATCATCAGAGGTAAGAAATTTACCTTATTATGATGGTCTAACTGATGTAGATAATTTTTTGGATGCATTTGAAAGATAAGTACCTGAGAAACATCGTTTCCAAGCACTGGATTTGGTGTTGCGCACTACACCTGCACAGTGGGGGGTACACATAAGGACCATTTTGAAGAATGGCGTGAGTACCGACGAATGATGATATTGCAGTTTGGTCGCCCAAAAGTTTGGCTAACTAAGAAATATGATGGGAGAAATGATCATCGTGATCATTTAGTAAAGTGGACTAAGGTTTATGGAACGAATCCGCAACCAAAATGGGTGCATTTATTCTGTCACACTATGGGTGTAATCCCTATGAACTAGTAGTTAAAGGTGGAGCTCTGCCATAGCATCGCAAAATGGGATATCTTAAGAGAAGACTCCATGAGGACCTTTAGCTTTGAAGATGGTTTCAAAAGAATTGATGAGGTGTTGCGGGAGGTTAAGGCAATGATCTTCCGAACACTGTAGGATTCTTTGGAATTGATTAGACCAGATTGGAGCACCCAGCTATGCCATGCGTTGGAATGCTATAATGTGACTGTTGAAGGAGATGATGAGGATCCAAGGAATATTAACATTCCACCTGTGTAAGCAGCTGCTTAGCCTCTTGCAGCTTGGCTAGGCATTGTGCTACAGCAACAATGTGCATCGTCGCCCTTACTTCATCATATTGTTGTTGTAGCTCACAGACTTCTATATTCAATACCTGTAGAGTGGGATCTTCCTACAGGCTCGTCACTACTTCCATAGCCTGCTCAAACAGTGTGGTCTAGTCCACCACCACAACATCCACCATAGAAACTCCATCCTTGATAGTAGATTTGCATTGTTCTCTTACCTCTGGTGGGCTTGACAGCTGTGACTTCAGCTCTAGTTCTATTATCTTCATGTTTAGCTCAAACTGAACTCTAGCCACCTTTGCTCATGCCCCAATTCTGGCATCGTCCTACATGCTTCTACCACCGTAGACCATGGGATTGTATAAATAGGTGTGTCTTAGAGAATCTAAGGCAAGAAGACATAGAGGATGAAGACGAATGTAATGAGTCAATAGAAGGAATATCATAGAAGTCTTGGAGGAGGAAAAGGCTTTGCAACTATGTGCACAGAGGCCTAGAGTAGATTATGTAGCTAAGTGCATGGACCCCTGCAGCTGAGTGCATAGGGAAGTCTTGTGTCTGTAGGCTGAACTAAATATTAATAAAGAAGATTATTACAGAAATTCTTGTGTTTTACCTATCTACTTCTGTTATGTATGAATGCACTTTATGTTGTGATGAATGATGGGTTTATAAAATAATGATGTAGTAATGCACGACTTTACTTAATCTATATTGTTATATGAACGTAATTGATGTTACGGGTTTATGTGAATATTATATCATTGTATGTTAGAGTTATCGACACTTAAACAGATCTGAGTAAATATTGGGCTAAGAGTAATCTTTAATGCACATGAGTAGTTGATTTACCTATTTATGGTCTATGAAAGCTAGTCATAGACCTTCGTGGAGGTCTAGAGGCTGATTAAAGGAAGTTACATCAATAAGCCATAAAGGCTTATCGATCTCCGCAAAGGTAGTTCTAGGGCACAAAATGACATCACGCTGATCTGTGGGTGCAGAAACTTGGTTCCAGCATCCCCCCATACTTCTTTGGGTGATACTTCAACCCGCACTCTGCATATTGATGCCGAAAGGGCAAGTAGTGTAGGGATTTCTTTGGCACAACTAACTTTGAACCTAGGTCAGGACTCACTAAACCAGCAAATGGTTCTGTTGTCAGGATTGAGATCTGCATAAAGAGATGTGTGATGTTGCATCACTGGAATCTGACAAAGAAATAAATTGAGAAGTGGTTGGATAGAAATATCCACGAATTCGTAGCACAAGAGAATAGAAATCCATGCTTGACAAAAGAACAGTGGTTGGACAGGTATCTATACATAGAAATACATGAAATTTTCTTTTGCACCTTCCTGATCAAACTATACGAGTGGATTGCTAAATTGGCAGATGGCCAAGGAAGGTGGAGGCTTGATGGTCCAATAGTGTGGACCCTGGAGCTAGTGCAAAGGTTGGAAGCTTCTAAAGATAAGATCACACGCGCTGTCGATCATTAGCTCAATTGATTCATAGGAGGATTTGTGACAGAATTCGCAGTCGATACCTCAGTCATCTATAGTGAAGCAGAGCGACACTTTTTCAAGGGACCGCGAGGTAAGTTTTTGAGATCTTTGAATACTTGGATTAAAATGCTCTTGTGTGAAAAGTGGGCTATTCCACTACCTTGATGTTTGGATCTACAAAAAGTAGATGATCCTTTAGAAATCAGGATAGAGCAGGTCCTGAATACAACCCATTGATAGAACCTCCTTCGAGTGAAGACGAGGGAGGAGTACAGGCCTCACTGTGAAGCGTTGTACAATTGATAAAGAAAGGTTTTCCGCGAAAACCTCATCTGCCCACACCACCTCCACCTTCACCTCCACAACACACCTTCACCCACACCACCACCACCACCTCCACCTTCACCTCCACAACATATACCTTCACCCACACCACCACCACCTGCACCACCGTTCAATATGTCGAATACCATGAAGTTGCTCGTTTTCAAGGGCTTGGGAAGTGAGGACCCAAATTAGTTTTTGTTCATTATGAAGGCTCTATTGATGGCACAGGATATTACAGATGATCATATAAAGAAGGAGCAGTTTTTTACTACTCTAAAGATCACGCGTTGACATAGTACCTTAAATACTGCACTGATAACCCACTGGCATCATTAGTGGACACTCTGATTGCTCTGAACAAGAATTCGGTAAGCCCAAGTCTGAATCACAATCAATCATTGGATTCAAGGAAATCATGATGAGGCCGGGTGAAACTCCCTAGAATTAGATCAAATATTGAAGTGCCAAATCTGCGAAGCTAACATGAATCTCATGGATAGTTAGCACCGAGAATGGTTTGTAGCCTCGATCTTACCCCACCAAGGGTTGCTTTATTGCAACAAAAGATAGGGACCTAGACAGAAGCCCTGAAAATTGCAATGAGATTGCATGAAATGCCTATTCAGGACGCTTCTTTGGGAGTTCAGAAGATCCACGCGGAATTGCGGAATCTCTGCTTGGAATTACAGAGATTAAAAAAGGAAAAAGTGGCTTGGCCGAAGGTGCGTGGAGAATTTTGGTGCCTAAAATATAAAATCTAGGGGCATGATAAAGATCACTACCCTATCTTCATGAATTATATGATAGGAGGAGGGCTAATGCCTCTAAGGCAGGAGGCTGCCACAGGACCAAGTACAGGGCCCGCGCTATGGTGCACTATCTATCAGATAGCTGGAAAACATGTAACGAACAATTGTCACTTGCTGCAAAAATTTGTACAAACACCACAATAGTTATTCTGCAATTTTTGTAAATGGTTGGGCCACGATGAGCATAACTACCATAGCTATGAATTGATGATAGAAAGAACACCCGCGTATCAAATGAAAACTGAAACTCAGCCTCCAGATCAAGGAGCTGGGGGAGCACGTGGAGAATATCAGGGGCGTAGACAAGGCCGAGGAGGGAGAGGACCTGGTAGAGGTCAAGGGCAAGTTATTTTCTATAATTTTGGAGTTTTAGGACACTACGCGCGGGAGTGTATGATCCAAACACACCTGTCATCCCAGTATTGTACTCTGTTTGACCACGCGATAGAAGAATGCCCTATATTGATAGCTAAGAGGAAGGAGAAGAATTTACAGCCTCAACAACCTACCCAAAATCTACAAATGATGAGGTTTTAGCCCTGTGAGGAGGATCCCAATGTGAATATTATGCTGTGAAGCGGAGTGATGACTAGTGATGATAGAGGGAAATTGTCTGGTGAAAGTGGATGGGTCTGCAAGTCTCCAGAAAAATAAGTTGGGTTTGACCTGGAGCGCACAAAGGAAATGTTCATGGAATCAAATAAAATCTTCATTGAGGCCTCTACCTCAGGAAATTAGGACAAGCTATCTGAAGAGTTTGACCCCTCCATGCTTACCACTTTCATGGAGACTTGTATGAAGTTGTTGCACAATAGAAAGGCCATGAAAGGGCTACAAGACCTGATAAATAATTGTGGTGGTAAGGAAGGTGCTCCTAAAGGACACCACATAATTAGAAAAATAGGAAAACACAAGATGAGAATAGGGTGCAAGATGAGACTCACCACATAAATAGGAGACTACGAGATGGACCAAGTTATTTTGGATCTGGGGTCAGAATACTTGACTCTCACCCGAGAGACCTGGGTTCAAGTCCCGACAACAAAACCATTTTTTGGATTAGTGGGTCCTAACCCAGGTTTAGAGTTAGTTGTGCCAAACAAATCCCTACACTACTAACCCTTTCAGCATCAATCTGTGGAGCGCGGACTGAAGTCTCACCCGAAGCAGTATGGGGGGATGTTGGAACCAAGTTTCTGCACCCAAAGATCAGTGTGATGTCATTTTGTGCCCTAGATTTTCCTTCACGCAAATCGATAAGACTTTATGGCTTATCAATGTAACTTCCTTTAATAAGCCTCTAGACCTCCGCTAAGGTCTACGACTGGCTTTCACAGACCCTGATTAGGTAAATCAACTACTTACACACATCAAAGATTACTCTTCACCCAGTATTTACATAGATCTGTTTAAGTGTCCATAACTCTAACATACAATGATATAATCTTCATGTAAACCCTTAACATCAATTGCATTCATATAACAATATAGATCAAGTAAAGTCGCACATTAATACATCATTATTTTATAAACCCATCATTCATCACAACATAAAGCACATTCATACATAACAGAAGTAGATAGGTAAAACACAGGAATTTCTATAATAATCTTCTTTATTAATATTCAGTTCAGCTTACAGACTCAAGACTTCCATGCGCACTCAGCTGCAGGGGTCCACACACTCAATTGTGGACTCTACTCTAGGCCTCTGCGCACATAGTTGCAGAGCCTTTTCCTCCTCCAAGACTTCTACGATCTTCCTTCTATTGACCCATTACATTCGTCTTCATCCTCTATGTCTTCTTGCCTTAGACTCTCTAAGACACACCTATTTATACAATCCCATGGTCTGCAGACCATGGGTAGTTCTTCAAAAAGCTGACTTAACTTACATAAAAGAGGGTAAAACCCTTTTTGACTCTTTAACTATCTACGTGCTCTGCGACCACAATTTGCGGAGAATTTACATTCCTTTACATAAAACTTTGGGATTTTGCCCCAAAATTGACCCAGGGGACCCCATCCCAACACCTATGTTTTTTGCCAATCTCATAGATCATTGCAGCTATTATGGTCAAACTAGTGCTGAATAGGGGATTAATGTGACTATTTTAAGAGAAAGCGCGCTAGAAGCACGACTGTAAAAAAAAATCCTATTGGGCGAGGAATAAGGCAAAAAATAAAATATTTCCACAAACACTCCCAAACTTAGCACTCTAAGGTGGCAACCAATGATTTTGCATACCTATGCAGACCCAAACTAACTGATAACATGATGGTCAGTCAAACTGATCAAGAGATTAGATGAGAAAAGAGGATGAAAAGGCTATATCTTTCCCAGTGGATTCGCCATTTTGTTGTGAAGGTAAATCCCCTCTGCTAACAGAAGAAATCCCTCCATCCCAATGAGTGGGTCTAGCAACAAACTAAACAAAATAACATACACTTTCCTAGCTTATGTTTAACAAATGCAGAGAGAAGGAGAAACCTACCTCGCTCTGATGTTAATCGCTCAATCCTTTGGAGATGACTTTGAATATTTCACTCCAGGCCTCACTCCTTACTTTTTCTTCATGTCTGAGTACCTGCAAGGAAGATCAAAGAGTTATGGAATATACAAGAGCATATATGGCATACAACAAACATAAACTACTTAATAGATCAAGGATTATTAAGCTAAAAGCATAAACATTTACACAATTATGGAAAGTGAACATTAGATGTATATATTAATAAGCTAAAAGGGAAGTGTACAACCTATGCATTGATGTTGGAGACCTCCTTTTGGTGGATGTCTAATTCCAAGCAAATACTCTTCAAGCACTCCTTCTCCAAGCTAGAATGGGTAGCATGTAAGAATAATCTCAACATAGGGATGCAGCAATCAATGACCAACCATTTGGGGAAGGGACTGAATTTATAGGAAGGGAGAGGGAGTTAAGGATCCACAAAAGAGGGAGGAAGGTTCACATCTCAAGGAGAAATCCCATGATGATAAGATTAGTAGTTCCAAATGTGAGAGCTCAACCATATCAACAACAACCAATATCCAACTCGTTGTTCTTAAAGGTTCTAGTGCATGAATCTTCTCCACCAATTTGGGAAAACTTGCCAAAAGAGGTCCAGTGTAGGTTTTCATATCAAAACTCGTGCTGGCAGTGCTAGTGTATAATTGCGCAACCTGCTATCAGCATGGGGAGGTATTGGAGCAAAGCATGTTGATGCTAAAATTTAGGTTTTAGTTGACCTCCTTCAGAATGGATTCAGGGCAATTTTCCTTTGATCTTTTAGGGAGATTTTAGTATGTATATCATGATGGATATGTTGCACAGTAGTCAATGTTCAGGAACTTTGGCATATGGAACAAGAAGTGAACAGGAGGTGTGACAAAATAATGTGTAACAAGACACAAATATCACCTTGTATTTGTCAATACTTCCATCTAATGCACGCATGATCTTGTATGCCCATTTTGAGGAAACCATTGATTTTCCTTCGAGTCTAGGCACAATATCCCATATATCATTCTTCATATCGACTGGTATTATTATAACATATCATCCTTCTACACTTGTTGTCAAGTTGCTTCCTCAAAGGTGCAAGGCTCAACATTAATGAGATTTTTCAATAATGTTTCATAACCACAATACCTCTTTGGGCTCCTACTTTCCCTGAAAGCACCAAATGGTGTCGCATGACCTTTTGCTTCCTGTAAGGTAGATCTAAGCCAAGATGGCCTCTTCTTGATTTTAGGAACAAAAATTAAATCTGTTGGTTCTCTAGGCCCTTTTGGATGTTATTGATGATCTAAGTAATGCTATGCAATATTATATGGCCCTGGAGCTTCCTCCTTTGGAGCTTCATGTTATTTTTCAATATTAGAGTCCATGGATACTTCTTTAGATTTCCAATAGGAAAAATTTTCATTGAAGGTCACATCTTGGCTAACTTCAACCTATCTTTGACATGGAACATAGATTTGATATTCCTTTTATGACTCACTATATCCAACGAATATTCCCTTCTTTCATGAAGGCTCTAGATTCCTTCTCTTATCTTTAGGTAAACGAATATAAACAAGGAAACCAAATATTCTCAAATGACCAACCTGAGGATTTTGTCCTGTAAATGTTTCTTCAAGAGTCTTGTCTTCCAAAATTTTATGAGGACTTATATTATAAATATAGACAGTTTTCATTGATGCTTCACTCCATAGGAACATAAGAAAGTCTTGATCGTGCATCATTGACTTGACGAATTCTTCAATGGATTTATTCTTTATTTTCAAAAATGGAGATTGTAAGGAACTATTTGCTCTCTCTTCATTCCATATTCTTTACAAAATGAAACAAGATCCTTGGAGTTATATTCTCCTCCGTTATCAGATCTTAATATCTTGATCTTGTTTCCCTTCAAGTTTTTGACTTCATCCTTGAATTCATAGAATTTGTCAAAGACTTCATCTTTCATTTTCATGAAGTAGATCGATGTCTTGTAAGAGAAATCATCAATAAATATTAAATAATACAAAGCACCTTCAAGATATTTACCGGCATCGGACCACATACATTAGAATGAACTAGATCTAAGACTTACTTAGCTATACTTTCACTACTTAGAAAAGGTTTCTTAACATTCTTCCCAAGCACACATCCTTTACATACACCATCATTTTATTCCTACAAATATGGAACACTTGTAACCATCTTCTCTAAGGTTGGCAAAGATTTATAGTGAAGATGAGCATATCTTATATGTGAATCTCACATTGATTAATATCATTATGTACAATTGCTTGAGTAGGTTGTTTCAAAGTTATATACAACCTTCCTCCACGAACTCCAATTACTCTAGCAGAATCTATACTAGAGCCTTTGGGGCAAACAAGAAATTTTCCATTAACATGTGCTACTCTATATCCTTTATCTTCCAAGCATGAAATAGAAACAGAATGCTTCTTCAAAACCTAGTACATATAATATATTGTTAAGGTGAACATTATCACCTGATTGTATCTCAATGGATGTCTTCCTAATACCTTTGACTACATCATTGTTGTTTTCTCCAAGTTCCACCTTTTGTGATAATCTTATTTCCATTAGATTTATGAGGTTGTCTCAATATATTTTCATGTTCCTTAAGGAACCACTATCAACTATCCATAAGTATTCACCATATCCAATAGAACCAGTAAGAGCAAAGAAATAAAATAAAAAATAAATATTTGGATTTTGATTCTTAGGTATCTTGGGAAGTTCTTCAAAACCTACTAAGGAGGCGTGATGCTTCCCTTTCCTGGATATTGATTCTTAGGTATCTTGGGAAGTTCTTCAAAATCTACTAAGGAGGCGTGATGCTTCCCTTTCCTCTTCCTATCATTTAATGTTTCAGGAAAATCATGTCTAAAGTGACCAAATTTGTGACATTGATAGTATTGCACTTTTGACATATCTCTCTTTCCTTGAGGGGAAAATATTCTTTCTTTGGGTCTTCTTCCTTCATTTCTTCTTCCTCTATTTCTTCTTTTGAAACCAAACTTCTTTCTTTAACCCTTCTTCAAACGTGTTTCATAATCTTGAGAGCTGCCTTCTTCATATCTTTGAATATTTCCTCTTGATTTGAACCTTGATTCTTCTTGAGTACATGCAGTCCATAGCTCATCAAACTTTGGAACTTCTTTTCTGGCACATATTCATGTTGCAAATGAGTTCCGTGATTCAAGTAAACCATTAAGTGTTGTAGTCACAAGTTCCTTTTCAGGAATTATTTAATCAATATCTTGAAGTTTATATCTCAATTGTGAAATCCTCATAAAATATGAGGCTATAGTATCACTTCTTTTCATTCTAACATCATGAAGATCATTCTTTAAAATCATTAATTGACCAATATTGTTTATAGTGTACAATCTAATTAAGGTATAATACGTTTTCTTTGAAGAGTCAAGATTTGTGATATATGGGATTAAATGATCTCTGATGGAATGTAGAATGATAATTCTAGTTCTAATATCATCTTTCTCGTATTTTAATTTATCTTCATATTTTTCTAGTTCAGTGACCTTGCCTTTCACAATACCCAAGAGATCTTCTTTTGTAAGAAGAAGACCAATCCTTGTTTTCCAAGCCCAAAAGTTTGTAGCTCCTTCTAGTTTATTTATTTCCTTCATATGAGAACCCATATTAATAGACAAGAAAATGAGATGTAGGTATTCCTTAAGAATGATCTCTTACCAAATATTCTTTAAGAGTGATCTCAATTCCCTTTTCATCACCAAAACTATAATACCATGTTGACTTTTTGAGTGCAATAGATACAAGCACTAACTTCTTAAATACTAAGAATTAGTTCAAATGATATAGATCTTATTTTAACACTTACAGTTTATCATTAAGTAATTACACTTCATAAATTCACCCATAAAATGATAAGGACTGTAGAGATCACAATGCATAAAGAGAATATAAGATTTACCTTGGGAAAACCCACTTAGGAGAAAACCCAACAACCTTTTTCTTAGATAAATTCTTTAGTTCAAAAAGAGATACATCTAATGCAGCTAATCGTCTATTACATCCAAAATCTATGGTCAAACCTGCTCAAGAAACCCTTTAGTCAATTCAAGTCAAGTCAAACTTCATCCCTCTCATATTTGCCCAAAATTTTAACCTGCCCAGAATTTCACCCTACTAGAATATGTTGCCCAGAAACTCTACCCAAAATTTTGGGTTATTAGAAACTACCCAAAATTTCAGCCTATCCAGAAACTGCAGCATAGAAAATCACATGTGTGATATCTAGAGAGAGAAATGTGAGTTATATAGAGAGAGATAATTGTCCTTCTTTTTTTCCTTCTCATTCTTCTTGTCCATTGCTTGGATTCCCATAAATTTTCTTTCTTGTGTGAGGTCGAATGGTGCCTTTGTGGAGGATGTCAATGCCTTTATATAGTGGTATTCCTATCCATAATGGGTGCGTCTCTTCACTAGGCTAACTTGACTTGAGGGAGGGCCGACTTGACTAATTTGGAGCCAAAAATCCAAATTTCAAACTTCAAAATTTTTTCTTTTAAATTTAACATGAAGAACATGTCTTATATAAAAAAAATTCAAGGGATAAATAATCAAAATGACATGAAGAACAAGTATTACAAATTCTTTAAAAATTTCAAGGGTTAAAATATAAAATATGAAGACCAACCATAGCTACAAAATTTCAATGCCTCCACCTCCCTCCCTTTGTCTCTCTCGTCTTCCCTCTCTCTCCCCCCGCCATCTATAACTATATCTCCCTCCATATTTCTTTATTTGTCTCTCTATATCACCCCCCAAATACACATGATCCATCTCTCCATATCTATTTATATCTCCCTCCATCCCTCTCTCTATCTCTCTCCTCTTCCCTCTCTCTTCCCTCCTCTCTATCTCTATATCCCTCCATCTCTCCTTCGTTGTCTCTCTATCTCACCCCCAAAACATACATACTCTCTCTCCACATAAATCTATATCTCTCTCCCTCCCTCTTCGTCTCTTTGTCCCTCTCTCCTTCTCTCTATCTCTTGCCTCCTTCTCTCCTTTCTTCCTCACTTTATCTCCATATCTCCCTTCTCACTCTTCCTTTATCTCCACCTTTCTCTCTCTCTCTTACCCTTATCTCTCTCTTGCTTTCTACTCTCCTTTCTTCCTCACTCTCTCCCCATGTCTCCCTTGTCACTCTCTCTTTATCTCCACCTTTCTCTCTCTACGTATTTCATCTTCCCTCCCTCTCTCTCCCCCTCCAACTCCATCTCTCTCTACCTCCCTCTCTCCTTCTCTCTCTCAAATCCTCCCTGTCTCTCTCTGCCCTCCAACTTTGTTACTATCTCCCTCCCCTCTCCTTCTCTCTCCCCTCCTATATATTTGTGTCTCCCTCTCTCCCTCCTTTCCTTTTCTCTCTCTTCCCTCCTTATCTCCTCTCTCCTCACTCTCTCTCCATATCTCCCTTTTCAATCCCCCTCTCTCCAACTCTATCTCTCTAAGTCTTTGTTCTTCCCTCCCTCTCTCCTTCTCTCTCTCCCCTCCTCTGTCTATTCCTTCCTCTCTTTCCCTCTCTCCCACCTCCCTCTACCTCTCTGGCCACAACACTCTCTCTCTAGCCTCCATCTTTATCACAATATCCCCCCCCTCTCTCTCTACCCTCCAAATTTTTACTAACTCCCTCCCTCTCTCATTATCTCTCCCCCTCCATATTTGGGTCTCCCTCTCTCTCTCTTCACTTTCTCACCATCTCTCTCTCTTCCCTACTTTCCTCTCTCTTCACTTTCTCACCATCTCTCTCTTCCCTACTTTTCTCTCTCCTCACTCTCTCTAAATATCCCTCGTCACTCCCCCCTTTCTCTTCCCTACTTTCCTTTCTCACCATCTCTCTCTCTTCCCTACTTTCCTCTCTCTTCACTTTCTCACCATCTCTCTCTCTTCCCTACTTTCCTCTCTCTTCACTTTCTCACCATCTCTCTCTTCCCTACTTTTCTCTCTCCTCACTCTCTCTAAATATCCCTCGTCACTCCCCCCCTCTCTCTACCTATATCTCTCTATTTCTTTGTCCTTCTCTCCATCTCTCTCCCCCTCCAACTCCATCTCTCTCCCTAAACCCCCCCCCCCCCCCACATCACACTCTCTCTCTCTTTACCCTCCAACTCTATCACTATGTCCCTCCCTCTCTCCTTATTTGTCCTTACCCCCTCACTCTTACTTTCTCTCCATCCATATGATCAAGAATTGTCACTATGTGTAATAAATAATATATGTAAGATCTAAGAAATTAATACTTATAATGGAGGTGATTATTAGAATAATATATTACAATATTAATAATAATTATTGATTATTATACCAACAATAATATATAAATAAATAATTTGTTAAAGAAGCGATAGTATATTAACTTTACATTATAGACAGACCAAATTCTTTTGATCAAACTATTAGCTCAGTGTCTTACATTTTACATTTTTATGTGGAAAGGTACTCTACAACCCAGTATGGGGGAAATGTTGTAGTTGCGTAAGTTTTTGTAAACATTTACATGTTGGATCAATTAAAAAATAATAAAATTTTAAAATTAATATAGAGCCCAGTTTGGGGGAGATGTTGTAATGTCTGTAAATGAGTGTAAACATTTATATGTTGCCTCAATTAATAATAAAAAGTTAAAAGTAATAGCCCCAAGGGTTAGATAAATTGGTCGATTTCTTGTCCTAAAAGCACCTTTCTAATGGGAGGCCATAGGTCAATTTTCTTCAGCGCTCATGGGGTTATGCTCTATTAATGATTTGGCAGGAAGTGATCCCTTCAGGTGGATCTACCCTAATAGTTTCCATGGATGTAGCAGCCACCAATATCTAGTGTTCGTGAACCACACATAAAAAATAAAAAAAAGTTAGTTAAAAGTAATAAAAATAATAAATTTCAATTTGTTATATTGTGATTTTGTTTTTATTAAAAAAATTACAAATTATTTTTTAGATAAAATTAAATCATAGTATGCATAGAAAATTAAACTAAATAACATATAAATATATATACATTTAAAAAAACATTTAACAATATTCTTAACCATGGAGATTCACCCTCACTTTACCATGGAGATTATTCACCTATAAATAGGCTTTTTATTCTACCATGGCTTATCAATACCACATGCCCAAAAAATCATAATTCATTTCATACTCAAAATATTTTATATATCTTTTATTTTAATTTTAATTTATAACATTTTTTTAATTGAATTGAAAAGCTAAAAATGCATAACTACATTTGAGATAAATCTCAACCATGGACCCTCTATCCTAACTATTACTAAAAATATTCCATGGATATTCCATAGAAGTTCAATCCCTGCCATCGACCTATTAATTACTGATTGATGCAGGAGCATCATGGTTCTGAAAATGTGTACATTTAGTAGAATCTAGGTGGTCTTTTGTTTTCAAAAGAATGGTTTTCCTAAGTATTTAATTCATGTAATTTTAAATATTTTGAGTGATTTAGGTGAGACATTTAGAATAGGAGTTAATTAAATATATTGAGGATATTTGTAAATGTTCTCGAATGTAGAGGAACATGAGAGAATTAGGATAGTTGAGAGATTTGAGAATTAATTGTAAATCTTAGATTAGGAGTTAGTTCATGATTTATGGAGGATCCTTAGGATTAGTTGAAAGTTGAGATCTTTAAGGGATACAGAAGATATTTTAGGAACTAATTGAGGACTTAGAAGATTCTTAGGATTTAGTTGAGAAGATTGAGGATCTAGACCAAAATTGTTTAACAGAATCCTTTTGTATAAATGTAAGCCAAAAATGCAGAGAAAGAGTTGGTCAAGTAGGAGTTAGAGAGTTAGTGAGAGAGTTAGAAGATAGATAAGGTTAGATTGTGAGCCTACGGTTATTGAAATGATAAAGGGCCATTGATACAGACCGTGTAAAGGCAGATCAGGCCAAAGCTAGATTGTAAACAGGTTTTTATTTGTATATGTACATTTGTTTAATGAATGAGGAAATTGAATTCATTGTGACTGTGTGTGTCATTCCTTTTATGTGCTGAGTGATCCATAATTGAGAATTAATGGTTTCTATGTGATAAACCACGATGAATGAATTCAAGTTGAATTTCTGAAAGTATTTCTGAGTGACAAAAGACTTACCGTCTGGGTAAAATTCGCGTGATTCCATTTGGATTTAATAGATGTATGTGCAGGTCAAGTAAAGGACGAATTACGAAATATGGAAGAAGAGAAATAATAAAGAGAGTATTATGTACTCCAGTTCAAAGTGGTGTTAAAGGAGACGAAGTCTGATTGCAAGGTGGAGTGGAGTAACATTCAACAATCCCCATTGAATGTAATCTGAGAGCCAAAGTGAAATACGTAATTGTGGAAGTTAGGAGTCTATGGGTGTCTTGATCAAGTTTGAAGTGTCGCACTCATTCCTAGCCATTGATTTCAATTTCAACCACTGACGTCACAGTCAACTGCAGGGGTTAAGTGTTTTTAACCTGTGTGTTAGTCAAAGAATCGCTAGCCAAAGGATTTGATGAACTTTGTTATCCAATGGATATTGGGGTTTAAAGTAATCAAGTTTAAGTCTAAACCCGGACCCAAACTTTTATAGACCAAGGTTTATAAACCATATCGGCTCCATGAGGTGGGTAGCGTCACACACGTTCCTTATGCGATATCGTTGTCAACCATTGGATGAGTTGTAAACCATGATGAATGAATTCAAGTTGAATTTCTGAAAGTCTTTCTAAGTGACAAAATACTTACCGTCTGGGTAGAATTCGTGTGATTCCATTTGGATTTAATAGATGTATGTGCAGATCAAGTAAAGGACAAATTACGAAATATGGAAGAAGAGAAATAATAAAGAGAGTATTATGTATTCCAGTTCAAAGTGGTGTTAAAGGAGACGAAGTCTGATTGCAAGGTGGAGTGGAGTAACATTCAACAATCCACGTTGAATGTAATCTGAGAGCCAAAGTGAAATGCGTAACTGTGGAAGTTAGGAGTCTATGGGTGTCTTGATCAAGGTTTAAGTGTCGCACTCATTCCTAGCCATTGATTTCAATTTCAACCATTGACGTCATAGTCAACTGCAGGGGTTAAGTGTTTTTAACCTGTGTGTTAGTCAAAGAATCACTAGCCAAAGGATTTGATGAACTTTGTTATCCAATGGATATTGGGGTTTAAAGTAATCAAAGTTTAAGTCTAAAGCCGAACCTGAACTTTTATAGACCAAGGTTTATAAACCATATCGGCTCCGTGAGGCGGGTAGCGTCACACACGTTCCCTATGCGATATCGTTGTCAACCACTGGATGAGTTGTTGGATCAATGACCATCAGATTAATGATGAGGTCAATGGTGGAGAATTAATCCGATAAGATTTGTGCAAAAAGGGAACGTCAATGTGGAAATTCAACATGGGAGGATCGTTGTTCAATCAATGTTCAATTGTTGTTCAATTGTTGAGCAGACCCAAGGAGTTTATGGATGCGGATTTAATTTATTTGGAGTCTGGTTTTGTGCATTCAAGTGGGACCGATGTTAGTTGGAAAATTATGTGTTATTCCACTATACGGTGATTGGTCGGGTTTTGTTAAAACCGACAATGTAAACGCTTCTGATTGGTATAGGTGGGCCATAACCCACAGGCTCACGTAAGGATATTGTGAAAACCAGGGAAATTGCCTTTTGGCAGTTTCGCCTGCGTCATTTTGGTATCATAGCAAGGGAAAGGTTTCCTACGAGTATAAAGAAGACTTTGCATGCAAAAGGAACAGGTAAATTTGTTTTGAAGAACTCAGGGTAAGAAGAAAATAGTGAAAGAAAACTCAGCGAAGGAGAAATTGTTATTGACAGATAGGCTTCACCAAGATAAAGCTAGGAGATTGAAAGAAAGAATCAGATTCTAAATCGGATTGACAGTAGCTGACTGTTGAAAATTTGCACAGTGGAAGTATGAAGATCTGCTGAAACAGATTTGCAGGAATGGTGAAATCCTGAAGACAGGTGATGGCATGCAAGTTTGTCTAATGATTAGCAGAAATCGAATCAATGAGAATTTAGAGCAGGATTACAGTAGTTAAATTGTAAGAGGGACTTTTGAAAGTTCTTGAAGTAAGCAGAGTTTGAAGATACAGTTGAAGGTCAGATAAAAGAAAATTCCATTCAAAGCGTAGGTGAATGGGGGGAAAAGATCATACAGAGATATTGAAGGTGAGATGATATGTTTTTATTTTAATTTGATTTGAATATTATAGAGTTTGTGGTTTTTATATTGTTGCACAGATAGTAGCATAAGAAGGTGAGAGGATTGTGGCAACCTAGAGCAAGGAGTACTGAATTGGTTCCATAGGAAAGAACCAGATAAATGCAAACAGACTGAGCTCGGATGAGAGAAGCTCAGTGAGGCATATGTAGCAAGAAGAAGACTTGTTACTATAGTGGTTTTGTTGCAGCTCACAAAGGCAATTCCATAGAGGATGTGGGTAGAATTGCTAAGGGATGAAGGAAGCTAGTAAGAGTTTCTAAGTGAACGAAGAGGTGGTCAAAACCTAAATGTTCCAGCTAAAGATTGGAAGAAAAGGACAGTTGTGTTCTTAAAGTGCAGATGAGTTGAAGCCTAGAAGGAGTAGAGAGAAATGCTCAAGGAGGTTCCAAACAGAGAACCAAGTACTTGCCAAAAGACCAAGTTCAGAGGAAAGCTTGGTGAGGTAAGGGATAGCAGGAGAGACTTGTTGTTGCAGAGATTTGCACAACTCATAGTAAAGTGAGTGAAGAACTCATAGAGATGGAAAGGATGATGACTAGTGACAGTCATAGCAGAGGTTCTGAAAGAGATCATAGTAGAGGAAAAAAGAAGAAATATGCCAAGGAAAATGGCATGAGAATGAGTGACGAAAAATATGATAGAGAAATGGCTGATATGGAAATTCAACTTGAAGTATTAATGGAAATGTTACAGAGAAAAGAGATGGACTAGAAATATGGTTATGTCATGAGAAAGAAAGTGAAGTGGCAGAGGCTACAAGAGAAGAGAGAACAACAGGTGAATATGCAGTTAATAAAGGAGCTGAGGGAACTTGAACAAATTATAGATGTCAAATTGAAGATAGAGAAGCTTGAAAGAGTTGAGCTACAGCAAAAGGAAAATGTTGGAGAAGGTGTTGAAGTTTTGGTATGTGAACCAAAACAAGGACCATTACTTTTCGAAAGTGATGAAGAGACAAAGGATTTGGATCATATGAATGATTCAGAGTAGCGAGAATACTTGATGACTGAAGCCTCAAATGAGACTGTAAGGTCCTGTGTTTTTAAACTGATAATTTGTGTATGGTCGCAAGTTTGGAAGAAGATACACAGTTTTTTAAAGCTTTCAAAAACATAGAAGAATACCTTCCAAAAGATGAAAGTTTTGAAGCAGAGTATGACAATGAGACTGCAGAAGAAATAGTTCACTACAGTGAACAAGTGCAGAGAGGCGTCATTAAGACAGATGGTGTGGAAAAGAGACTAGCTGACAGTCTCAAGGATTCTTTGAGTTTGAATCAACATACTAATGTGCTGACAGAGGAGTTAAAGGAAAGATTAGAGAAACGTACTGAAAGGTTTCTAGAGGAAGAAGAGGTACAAAAGCCTTATATTTTTTATTTTGATAATTGTCTTATGATTTCAGATTTTGTTGCAGAAAATAGAACATATTTGGCATAGGTGGACAACCAAATGAAAGAAGAAGAGAAAGAACATTTACTGAAAGATGTTAAGAAAGATTTAGTAGAGGAAGAAGGACTATATGATGATTGGTCAATAGCAAATGAAGAAATGGGAGATTGTCTAAAATTTCCAAATTTTACTTCTAATAAAATCATTGAGTTATATCGAGAGTTAGATATTCAAAGAAGAAAGTTGGAAAAGTAGAGGATAAACGTCTAGGATAAATTACTGAAGAAGGAAGACAAAGAAATTATCATGAATGACAATCAGGAAGAAGAAGTTGACGGGTACAGTAAACAGAAGCATAAAGTTATCTTGAAGGATAATTTGGTATCAGCTGAAAAGGTGCAGGACAATAGTGAACAAGAGGGTAAGGATGTAAGGGTGATAATAATAAAAATTCAGCAGTTAAGAGTTGAAGGCAACCAACAGATAGAGGATATACTGGAAAATAAATTGAGTTGATAAGAAGGTTAATGAAGAAAGTGTCTCCGAAGAAGACAACCACAAGAAAGGAAAGAAGAAACAACAAGAGGAAGACAACAAAAGAATGTGAGAGCATAACAAGTGGAGCATTGCATCATAAGTATGGAGACCTGTAGAATAACTGAAGGGAAAAGAAATAGGCGAAGATAAATTACATAAAAAAGTATGGGATCCACGAGGACAAAGATTAAAAGCACATGTTCTAGATATCATGATTATTTTCTACTTTGGGAGTTTGATGTAGGAGCATCATGGTTCTGAAAATGTGTACATTTAGTAGAATCTAGGTGGTCATTTGTTTTCAAAAGAATGTTTTTCCTGAGTATTTAATTCATGTAATTTTAAATATGTTGACTGATTTAGGTGAGACATTTAGAATAGGAGTTAATTAAATATTGTGAGGATATTTGTAAATGTCCTTGAATGTAGAGGAACATGAGAGAATCATGATAGTTGAGAGATTTGAGAATTAATTGTAAATCTTAGATTAGGAGTTAGGTCATGATTTATGGAGGATCCTTAGGATTAGTTGAAAGTTGAGATCCTTAAGGGATACATAAGATATTTTAGGAACTAATTGAGGACTTAGAGGATTCTTAGGATTTAGTTGAGAAGATTAAGGATCTAAACCAAAATTGGTTAATAGAATCCTTTTGTATAAATGTAAGCCAAAAAGGTAGAGAAAGAGTTAGTCAAGTAGGAGTTAGAGAGTTAGTGAGAGACTTAGAAGATAGATAGGGTTATATTGTGAGCCTATGGGCATTGAAATGAGAAAGGACCATTGATACAGACTGTGTAAAGGTAGATCGGGCCAAAGATATATTGTAAACAGGTTTTTATTTGTATCTATACATTTGTTTAATGAATGAGGAAATTGAATTCATTGTTTGTGTGTGTCATTCCTTTTATGTGTTGAGTGATCCGTAATTGGGAATTTATGGTTTCTATGTGATAAACCATGATGAATGAATTCAAGTTTAATTTCTGAAAGTCTTTCTGAATGAAAAAAGACTTACAGTTTGGGTATTCCAGTCAAATTTAATAGATGTGTGTGTAGGTCAAGTAAAGGAAGAATTATGAAATCTGGAAGAAGAGAAATAAAGAGGGTATTATGTATTCCAATTCAAAGTGGTGTTAAAGGAGACGAAGTTTGATTGCAAGGTGGAGTGGAGTAACATTCAATGATCCCCATTGAATGTAATCTAAGAGCCAAAGTGAAATGCATAACTGTGGAAGTTAGGAGTCTACGGGTGACTTAATTGAGGTTGAAGTGTCGCACTCATTCCTAGCCATTGATTTCAATTTCAACTGCTAATGTCACAGTCAACTGCGGGGGTTAAGTGTTTTTATCCTGTGTGTTAGTTGAAGAACCGGTAGCTGAAGGATTTGATGAACTATTTATCCAATGGATATCAGAGTTTAAAGTAATCGGAGTTTAAGTCTAAACCCGAACCCGAAATTTTATAGACCAAGGTTTATAAACCATATTGGCTTCGTGAGGCGGGTAGCATCGCACACGTTCCCTATGTGATATCGCTGTCAACCGTTGGATGAGTCGTTGGATCAATGACCGTCGGATTACTGATCTAATCAATGGTGCATAATTAATTCAATAAGATTTGAGAAAAAAGGGAAAGTCAACGTGGGAGGATCGTTGTTCAATTGTTGTTAAGTTGCTAAGCGAACGCAAGGAGTTTATGGACGCAGATTTAATTTATTTGGAGTCCGGTTTTGTGCATTTAGGTGGGATTGACGTTAGTTGGCAAATTATGTGTTATTTTGTTGTATGGTGATTGGTCAGGTTTTGTTAAAACCGACAATGTAAATGCTTCCGATTGGTATAAGTGGGCCATAATCCACAGGCTCACGTAAGGATATTGTGAAAACCAGGGAAATTTCCTTTTGACAGTTTTGCCTATGTCATTTTCGTATCAGAGCAAGGGAAAGGTTTCTTGCAAGTATAAAAAAGAGTTTGTGTGCAAAAGGAACAGATAAATTTGTTTTGAAGAACTCAGGGTAAGAACGAAACAGTGAAAGAAAACTCAGCGAAGGAGAAATTTTTATTGATAGATAGGCTTCACCAAGATAAATTTGGGAGATTAAAAGAAAGAATCAGATTTTAAATATCATTGACAGTAGCTGACTGTTGAAGATTTGCGCAGTGGAAGTATGAAGATCTGCTGAAATAGATTTGCAGGAATGGTGAAATCCTGAAGACAGGTGATGGCATGCAAGTTTGTCTAATGATTAGCAGAAATCGAATGAATGAGAATTTAGAGCAGGATTACAGTAGTTAAACTGTAAGAGGGACTTTTGCAAGTTCTTAAAGCAAGCAGATTTTGAAGATACAGTTGAAGGCTTGATAAAAGAACATTCCATTTAAAGCGTAGGTGAATGTGGGGACAAGATCATACAAAGATCTTGAAGGTGAGATGACATGTTTTTATTTTAATTTGATTTGAATATTGGAGAGTTTGTGGTTTTTATATTGTTGCATAGATAGTAGCATAAGAAGGTGAGAATATTGCAACAACCTAGAGCAAGGAGTGCTCAATTGGTTCCAAAGGAAAGAACCAGAGAAATGCTAACAGACTAAGCTCAGAGGAGAGAAGCTTAGTGAGGCATATGTAGCAAGAAGGAGACTTGTTACTACAGGGGTTTTTTTGTAGCTCACAAAGGCAATTCCACAGAGGATGTGGGTAGAATTGCTAAGGGATGAAGGAAGCTAGTAAGAGTTTCTAAGTGAATGAAGAGGCGGTTAGAACCTAAATGTTCCAGCTAAAGATTGGAAGAAAAGGACAGTTGTGTTCTTAAAGTGCAGATGAGTTGAAGCCTAGAAGGAGTAGAGAGAAATGCTCAAGGAGGTTCCTAACAGAGAACCAAGTACTTGCCAAAAGACCAAGTCCAGAGGAAAGCTTGGTGAGGAAAGGGATAGCAAGAGAGACTTGATGTTGCAAAGGTTTGTGAAACTCATAGTAAAGTGAGTGAGGAACTCATAGAGATGGAAAGGATGATGACTAGTGACAGTCATAGCAGAGGTTCTGAAAGAGATCATAGCAGAGGAAAAAATAAGAAAGATGCCAAGCAAAATGGCGTGAGAATCAGTGACCAAAAATATTATAGAGAAATGGTTGAGATGGCAGTTTAGCTTGAAGTATTAATGGAAATGTTACAAAGAAATGAGACGGACCAGAAATATGGTTATGTCATGAGAAAGAGAGTGAAGTGGCAGAGGCTATAAGAGAAGAGAGAACAACTGGTGAATATGTAGTTAATAAAGAAGCTAAGGGAACTTGAACAGATTATAGATGTTAAATTGAAGACAGAGAAGATTGAAAGAGTTGAACTACAACAAAAGGAAATGTTGGAGAAGGTGTTGAAGTTTTGGTATGTGAACCAGAACAGGGACCATTTCTTTTCGAAAGTGATGAAGAGACAGAGGAGTTGAATCATATGAATGATTCAGAGTAGCCAGAAGACTTCATGACTGAAGCATCAACTGAGACCGTAAGGTCCTGTGTTTTTAAAATGGATAATTTGTGTATGGTTTCAGGTTCAGAAGAAGATATGCAGTTTTTTAAAGCCGTAAAAAACATAGAAGAATACCTTCCAGAAGATGAAAGTTTTAAAGCAGAGTATGACAATGAGCCTGGAGAAGAAACAAATCACTACAATGAACAAGTGCAGAGAGGCGTCATTAAGGCAGATAGTGTGGAAAAGAGACTAGTTAACTATCTCAAGGATTCTTTGAGTTTGAATCAACATACAAATGTGCTGATAGAGGAGTTAAAGGAAAGATCAGAGAAATGTATTGAAAGGTTGCCAAAGGAAGAAGAGGTACAAAAGTCTTATATTTTTTATTTTGATAATTGTCTTATGATTGCATATTTTGTTGCAGAAAATGGAACATATTTGGCACAAGTGGACAACTAAATTAAATAAGAAGAGAAAGAACATCTATTGAAAGATGTTAAGAAAGATTTAGCAGAGGAAGAAGTACTATTTGATGATTGGTCAATAGCAAATGAAGAAATGGGAGATTGTGTAAAATTTCCAAATTTTACTCCTAGTAAAATCATTGAGTTATATCGACAGTTAGATCTTCAAAGAAGAAAGTTGGAAAAGCAGAGGATAAATGTCTAGGATAAATTACTAAAGAAGGAAGACAAAGAAATTTTCATGAATGACAATCAGGAAGAAGAAGTTGACAGGTACAGTAAACAGAAGTAGAAAATTATCTTGAAGGATAATGTGGCAGTAGCTGAAAAGGTGCAAGACAATAGTGAACAAGAGGGTAAGGATGTAAGGGCGACAGTAATAAAAGTTCAGCAGTTAAGAATTGAAGGCAATCAACAGACAGAGGATATACTGGACAAAGAAATTGAGTTGATAAGAAGGTTAATGACGAAAGTGTCATAGAGGAAGACAACCACAAGAAAGGAAAGAAGCAACAACAAGAGGAAGACAATAGAAGAATGTGAGAGCATAACAAGTGGAGCACTGCAGCATAAGGTATGGAGACCTGGAGAACAGTTGAAAGGAAAATAAATAGGCAAAGATAAATTACAGAACAATGGGATCCACGAGGACAAAGATTAGAAGCACATGATCTAGAGATCATGATTATTTTCTACTTTGGGAGTCTGATGCAGGAACATCATGGTTCCAAAAATGTGTACATTTAGTAGAATCTAGGTGGTCTTATGTTTTCAAAATAATGTTTTTCCTAAGTATTTAATTCATGTAATTTTAAATATTTTGAGTGATTTATATGAGACATTTAGAATAGGATTTAATTAAATATTGTGAGGATATTTGTAAAGGTTCTCGAATGTAGAGGAACATGAGAGAATCAGGATAGTTGAGAGATTTGAGAAGTAATTGTAAAACTTGGATTAGGAGTTAGTTCATGATTTATGGAGGATCCTTAGGATTAGTTGAAAGTTGAGATCCTTAAGGGATACAGAAGATATTTTAGGAACTAATTGAGGACTTAGAGGATTCTTAGGATTTAGTTGAGAAGATTTAGGATATGAACCAAAATTGGCTAACGGAATCCTTTTGTATAAATTTAAGCCAAAAAGGCAGAGAAAGAGTTAGTCAAGTAGGAGTTAGAGAGTTAGTGAGAGAGTTAGAAGATAGATAAGGTTAGATTGTGAGCCTACGGGCATTGAAATGAGAAAGGGCCATTGATACAGACTGTTTCAAGGCAGATCAGTCCAAAGCTAGATTATAAACAGGTTTTTATTTGTATCTATACATTTGTTTAATGAATGAGGAAATTGAATTCAATGTGACTGTGTGTGTCATTCCTTTTATGTGTTGAGTGATCCGTAATTGGGAATTTATGGTTTCTGTGTGATAAACCATGATGAATGAATTCAAGTTGAATTTCTGAAAGTTTTTCTAAGTGACAAAAGACTTACCGTCTGGGTAGAATTCATGTGATTCCAATCAGATTTAATAGATGTATGTGTAGGTCAAGTAAAGGACGAACTACGAAATTTGGAAGAAGAGAAATAATAAAGAGAGTATTATGTATTCCAGTTCGAAGTGGTGTTAAATGAGATGAAGTCTGATTGCAAGGTTGAGTGGAGTAACATTCAACGATCCCTGTTGAATGTAATCTGAGAGCCAAAGTGAAATGCGTAACTGTGGAGGTTAGGAGTCTACAGGTGTCTTGATCGAGGTTGAAGCACCGCACTCATTCCTGGGCATTGATTTCAATTTCAACCGCTAATGTCACAGTCAACTGTGGGGGTTAAGTGTTTTTAACCTGTGTGTTAGTCGAAGAACCGCTAGCCAAAGGCTTTGATGAACTTTGTTATCCAATGGATATCGGGGTTTAAAGTAATCAAAGTTTAAGTCTAAACCCGGACCCAAAATTTTATAGACCAAGGTTTATAAACCATATCGGCTCTAGAGGTGGGTAGCGTCGCACATGTTCCCTATGTGATATCACTATCAACCATTGGATGAGTCGCTGGATCAATGACCGTCGGATTAATGATGAGATCAAGTGGGACCGACGTTAGTTGGAAAATTATGTGTTATTCTAATGTACGGTGATTGCTCGGGTTCTATTAAAACTAACAATGTAAATTCTTCCAATTGGTATAGGTGGGCCATAACCCACAGGTTCACGTAAGGATATTGTGAAAACTAGGGAAATTTCCTTTTGGTGGTTTCGCCTGTGTCATTGATAATTAAATTAAAATTATGGAAACCCTATTCCAAAATAAACACATCCATCGATATTATAACTTTATTTTAAATTATTCCCTACTTGGGTGACTTAAGACATGAGCATGTTGAGAGGGGACGAAAGCAAGCTTCACCCTCATGAAAACTAGGGAAGTGGGGTGGCACCAAATATCCTCCCATATGGCCTTCTCCCTCCCTACATTGAATTCACCTCAGGTGTAGTATAATCCATTGTGACTCAGGTCCATTTTGCTTAATTTTGTAATAAATACACTATATGTTTGGAGGTCACCATTGATGGTATTTCTAGCCCCAAGGCACATTACAAAAGTAATATGATTAAAAGGGGAAGGACGTAGTTCTATTCATTGTATTTTTATCTCGTGAATAGAAATTTATAGAGACAACTTGGGGACTATTAGTTCCTAGTGGTAAATTTTTGTATCCTTGCTTACACTCAACATAAGGGAGGACTAAGCCCCCTTGGCCTATTTCCTTCTACTTTTCCTCAGTCATTTTTTATTTAGATATCCATTTGCATCTTAGTTATCAGGTTGTTACGAGGAGATTGTTTTAGCTATGGGGGGTCCCTGTGGCTAGATTTCACTCTTCATGCCTAGTTGCCTCCTCCTATCACTACTCACAACTGGATTCCCTACCTCAAGTATACGATTTCTCCCAGGTCCTGTTAGTTTTTGTTTTCTTTTAGGATCTATCTTTTTATCTATGGATCAGGCTCAACTATCATTTTGGTACCATTTTTCTTTCATTCGTATGCAATCTCAATTATCATTTCATCCTCATTCTCTGAATTTTACCTATACTTTGTTCCTTTTCTACTATTGTGGTGTCTCTGTCACCACCTTTCCTAGCTAGCCTTATTTCACCTCTTGTATATATTGTAAGCACCTTTTTCCTTTTTCCATGCCCCGCCAATGGGCACATTCTAGGAGAAGAGTTGGAACTTATAATTCTCTCAACATCACCCAAGCTCATTTTAAATAACATGACTCTGCAAACAGATATCACTAGCACACTCCCCTAGGAATTAAACAGGAAATTGAAGATGTTGAACATAATGTCAGTGAAGAATGGGAAAATAATTCTAATTCAAAGGACATGGCTGTAATCTTGAATTGTCTCCTTGATCTGGGTAATACTCGAGGTCAGAAAAATCAATACCTTACCACCATCGACCTTGTCAGGCCAAGTAGTACTCCACAAAATTCAATTCATAGGTCTTTCTTATATACATGAGGGAGACTGTTCACTTCATCTCTCGATGACTGTTCATATCTATTAATATTTATTTACATCAATTATATTTATTCACCCAATCCTAATGATTAGGTGTCAACATCCCCCCCTTAATCTGAAGTGATGTTGGTGAGTCCAAGCATCATTCTGAATCGTTCAAGCTTTTCTCTTCCAAGCGCTTTGGTGAAGATGTCTGCAATTTGCTCATTAGTGGAATAATGATGGATATGGATTGTTTTGGCCTCAACATGATGTCAAATAAAATGATATTTAGTATTGATGTGCTTCGTTCGATCATGGAACTTTGGGTTCTTAGCCAACTTTATTGCAGAGGTATTTTCAATCATGAGTGGAGTTGGTTGTACTTGTTTTACCTACAAATCTTCAAGAATTTTCCTGAGCCACACAATTTATTTTGTTGCCTCAGTTACTGACACATATTCTGCTTCTGTTCTGGAATCTGCTGGAACTGATTGTTTGCGTGATCTCCAAGAGACAACTCCTGATCCAAGACTCATAGCATATCCTGAAGTAGATACCCCAGTTTCTTTGTCTCCATCGAAGTCTGAATCAGAGTATCTAATCAAACTGAAGTCGTCCACCTGTGTATACTTGATTCCAAAGTCTTCAGTTATCTTCAAGTACCTTAGAACTACTTTTGCAGTAGACCAATGTCCTTCACAAGGCTTTTGCATAAACCTGGAGAGGATTCCAACAGCAAACGAAATGTCTGGTTTGGTAGTAGTTAGGTATTTGAGACTTTCTACAAGTTGTTTATACTTTGTTGCATCCTCAAATTCTTTTCCTTCAATAGATGTGAGATTTACGTTTTGTTCCATTGGAGTAGTAAGAGGATTGCATTCTGTCATTCCAAACCTATTCAACAGATCTCTAATGTATTTCTTTTGAGAAAGAAATATGGACTTCGGATGTTGAGTTACTTCAATACCAAGATAGTAATGAACATAGCCCAAATCAGTCATTTCAAAACTTTTCCCCAATTCCTTCTTTATGGATGCAATGTAGCTTTCATTGTTCCCTGTCATCAAAAGATCATCTACATATACCACAAGATATACAACTGTTTTGCCAACTTTCTTGACAAATAAAGTTGCATCATCAAGATCATAACGTTTGAAATTGAGTTTTAGAAGATGCTCAGTTAGTTTTTCATACCAGGCTCGCGGTGCTTGTTTGAGGCCATACAATGATTTCACAAGTTTGCATACTTTATGTTCATGTCCTTTCACAGCAAATCCTTCAGGCTGGGACATAAAAACACTCTCTTTTAGATCTCCATTAAAGAAAGCAGTTTTTACATCCATTTGATGGACTTTCCAACCATTCTGAGCTGCTAAGGCAAAGAGTGTCTGGATAGTAGCCCATTTTGCTGTGGGGGAAAAAGTCTCCTCATAATCGACCCCTTCCTTATGTGCAAAACCTTTTGCCACAAGCCTGGATTTGTGCTTGTCAAGTGAGCCATCAGCTTTATACTTGTTCTTGTAGACCCACTTGCAGCAAATTGGTTTGGTTCCTAATGGAGTATCAACCAGCTTCCGAGTGCCATTCTTTATGGGTGCATCATACTCCTTTTGCATCGCTTCTTTCCATTCATCATGAGAAGCAGCTTCTTTGAAGGAATTTGGTTCAAAATCTATAGACAAGTTCAAATCACAATGATAAGAAATATCCATATCAACAAGTGAATTAGAGTCATCTACATCACCTCCATTTTGCCGGTTTGAATTTCTAGTTCCTATCTTTCCAACCTCATGAGGATGAACACTTTCAAGTGTCTTTGTCAGCCACTTTGGGGGACCTTTCTCAGATGGTCCAGGCTGCTCCATTGATTGAGTTGGGACTAAATCAAGATTGAGTCTCCCAATTCTATCAATCACATCACTTAAAGCATCATCTATTGTTAGAGTTTCATGCGAGGGAGAGAGTTCTTCAGAAGAAGATTCCACATGTTGATCTAGTATAGGAATCCCCCCTTCAAGATGTGGAATCTGATTATCAAATTCTTGAAATGATTTTGCATTTTCAAATCTATCCAAGCGATCAAGTTGCCGCTCAACAACACTTTCAGTTTTAGATGATTCAAGAAAAATTACATCTCTAGATACAACAAACTTTTTATTGACTTCATCATAGAGATGGTATGCTTTGGAGGTGTTTGAATACCCCAAGAAGATACACTTATTACTTCTTGCACCAAGTTTATTTCTATGTACCTTTGGTATCAAGGCATAACAGGTGGAACCAAAGACCCTAAGATGCTTTACCGAAGGAATGTTCCCATACCACATTTCATAGGGAGTCTTGTTTATAATAGCATTAGATGGACATCTATTCTTTATATATGCAGCACATAGAACAGCATCAACCCAAAACATTATTTTTAAATTT
The DNA here is from genome assembly GCA_031772625.1 of Pinus tabuliformis. Classification (NCBI taxonomy): domain Eukaryota; kingdom Viridiplantae; phylum Streptophyta; class Pinopsida; order Pinales; family Pinaceae; genus Pinus; species Pinus tabuliformis. Next base: position 266,881,008 of record CM062807.1, read on the forward strand.
TTGAAAAAGAGCATGGAGCGTACGATATTTAAGATTGTCCTATTCATTCTCTCAGCTACACCATTCTGTTGGGGATTATAAGGTATAGTCGTTTGATGTTTGATCCCATGTTGGAAAAGATAGTTTTCAAATTCATTTGATGTGTATTCTTTTCCATTATCAGTGCGAATAGACCCAATATGAGATTGTGCATCATTTTCAATCCATTTATGAAAGTTCTTGAATGTTTGAAAAGCATCATATTTGTTCTTCAATAAGTAAACCCAACACATTCTGGTGTAGTCATCAATAAATTTCATCATATATTTATTTCCATTTGCAGAAGGAACAAGAATTCGACCACATAAATCTAAATGAATGAGTTCAAGTTTTCTATGTGCTCTTGAATGTGAATCATGAAAAGACTATTTGCTATGCTTTCCTAGAATGCAAGCGTCACATTGCTTAAATTTCCTAGGAATTGTAGGCAAACCAGTAACACCATTTTTCTTTAATAAGCGGAGGTTGTCATAGTTCAAATGTAAAAATCTAGCACGCCATAATAAACTTGATGGAAGTGTACCTTCTTCATAGTGAGAATTGTATGAGAAATGTTGTGCACGAGCAAAGGTACCTTGCAGCTTGGGAAGCCTTTCTTCTTCTATTCCCCTCAAGACAAGTGAGTGGTCAGATGCTTTTCTCACCTCAAGCTTGCCATCAAACATATGAATGGAGTGACCATGCTGGCGGATGTGGACCAAGGACAGCAAGTTTCTCTTCAGCAATGGGAGATATAGAACATGATGCAGAAGAAAGTCTGGAAGACCAGGCAATTTAACCCTGATTGTGCCATGCCCTGATGGCTTGATTTTTGATTGGTCTGTAAAGTATACTGCTCCATCAACATTGTCACTAAATTCTTCAAAAAAAAAATAATTCTATGAGTCATGTGGCAAGTTGCTCCTAAATCAAGCAACCAATCATTTTTCCAAGAAGTAAGTGAAGCATTAAATAAATCTTCGTTTACTCCAATATTACATTGTGCCACCACATAATGTGTAGACTCAGGTGCTTTACCATTGTCTGTGTCATTAGTTTTACCTTTGGGTTGATTTCTTTGTTACTTAATTTTGTCCCAAGGTATTTTGCATGTAGAGGCATCATGTGATCCATTTCTTTTGCAGTGTATGCAGTGCAAATATGCCTTTTCTCCTTGAGAGTGTCTGCCCCCCCGCCTCTGAAATATCTTCCTCTTCCTCTTCGACCACCACTTCCTCTAAAAAAATCTTGAGCAGGATGCTTTTCTTTATGAGCAAGGCACACAACCTCTTCAGAAGATTCAGGGGTTGTCTTCTTTCCAAAAACTTTCTCTCTTTCAGCAAATTTCTTCACAAGAGAGTCAAAGGTAATATCTTTAAGATTTCCATTTGCTTGCAATGACTCAAGATAATTGGAGTAAGTAGGATAAATTGCCTTGATAAAAGCGATAAGAGGAGTATCCAAATCAATCTTAGTGGCTTGGATATCATGCATTATAGACTTTACTTTGGATGCAAGAGCAAGAGGATCAATATTTTGCAATTCAAGAGTGAAGAGTTTAATCATGAGTTGAACAACTTCAAGTGAAAAATGTGAGTCATAGAGTTCTTTCAGCTTTTGTAAGGCTTCGAAAGTAGTTGAAAATGGAGTAATATGGCGACTCACCTCTTCACTTACAAATGCTACAATTAATGCATAGGATTTCCTATTCTTATTTTCCCAAATGGCAAGCTCATTGTCTAAGGTAGGTTGTTCTGGATGTTTGTCTCCGTCTCCAATACACACTCCTTTCCACAACTCATTGAAAATGAGGGTGTGTTTTATCATCCGGGACCACTCAGGATAGTTCTCCTTGCTAATGAGAACTATTCCCACAATAGATATGATTGAATGCATTTTAAAAACTGTGTACTATAAAAAATACTTCTGCTGCAAAATTTTACTCCTAATGGGAAAAAATATGATTCTGATATGACGGGAAAAAATATCAATACACATTAAACTAGACAGCATTAAAGTATAGAATATATGGGTGGGGCAGCATATGGTGAGTGTAAATATATTGTCGGACCAGCGTTCAATGTAATACACAATACTATGTATTAACGTAATACAAGAACTGTGTATATATGGGGCAGCGTAAATATACAAAAGTATACTAGTGTTCAAGCATAAATATATGGGGCAGCGTTAACAACCATATCACACAGCCTCGTTCCTTGTTCTTGCATGGAGGCACCAGATAGTTCGTTCCCTGGATGTGCACCAGACCTCCATGAGTTCCACAGATCAGAGAAATATAAAATTAAACTCTAATGGCAAAGCAAGAGCACCAACGAAAATGAATTGCCAAGAGATCTGCGGACGAAAATGAATTGCAGAGAGATATTTGAAAAAGGAGTATTTCTATAGCTCGGTTGGGAGAGCGTATTCAATCCACGCTCACCGCACCATTAAAATTGAAATCAAATTCATTACTTCTACGCATCAAATAAATGAACAATACCAGTCGTCGGTCTCACATTTGAGCAATCCTTCCAATGATTATGGCAGAGAGCCCAACCTAGGGAGTGCAGAGGGCGCAAATAATGTTAGAGATTTGCAGTAGCAACTGTGGGGGGAGTAGTAGACAGACTGCACAGGAGGCAGTGGACAGACTACAAGAAAATGACAGAAGGGAGTTACATGACTAGAAGGAGATGCCAAAAATGGAGTTGGCTCTGATACCATGTTAGGCCAGGTAGTAACTCCACAAAATTCAATTCATATTATTCCTTCAGGTTGGTCTTTATTATATACATGAGGGAGACTGTTCACTTCATCTCCCGATGACTGTTCATATCTCTTATTATTTATTTATTCACCCAATCCTGATGATTAGGTGTCAACAGACCTTTATTGACACATCAATATTATCTTCAAAAAAGTTGTTTTCAAGCAAAGTAAAAGCAGGGATGAGCTTGTCTTCCACATGGAAGAGATACACTTGTTATATCATATTATGGCTGCATGTATGGAATGCATGGAGGAAACCATTCTTTGTACCAAAGGGCCACCTCCCCTAGGTATCCCTGAGCGCCATAAACTTACCAACTTAACTTAGTGACTTTATTGTGTATGTTATAGTTAGCAGTCATGTTTTATCTTTCCTAGATTTCTAGTTCTATGGTTTTCATGTTTTAGACATTTTTATGTCTTTGGTTGTCAAGCCATTTTTTTGTATTGGGGATGTCTGTCACACTAAGTATGTCATGCTAGATTTGAAAGCTTGGTATGGTTTCAAGTTTGGAAGAACAAGGAAATTTGATAAGTGGAATACATGTATGCGATGTAAATAATTTTTTTGTTAATACCAACTTAGATACACTTAGCCCTAGACCTATCAAGTGCCAAGAACGATCAAATATCTGAAGGTGCAAAGCTTTTACTCAAATTTTTCACTCAAAAAATAGGTTTTCACCTAAAGATATTTGATCCCTCTCGATGCAAGATAGATCTAGGGTTAATATGGATCTATCTTGGTTTCAATCGTGCGCAATCAAACAAAAAAAAAAAAAAACTCTAATTATTTTGATCATTTTAAATATGCTAAATATGTCTAAGATTAATCTTGTCATTTTCATTTTAAATTTTCTCAGTTGCCTTAGTTTGTTGAGATGATAGATTTTTTTAATAAGTTAAACGATGAAAAAAGATGACGTGACAATGTAATAGTGTTGAATGATAGAAAATGTGAAGAATAAGAATGAAGTCAATTACGAATAGTCTTCATTGTCATCAGTCTCAAACTATTTTCTTCTACTATTCTTATTGTGACACATGTTAGCTTTTCATCTTTTCATATAGATCATATGAAAAGGGTTGAAGAGATCGTAGACCATTCGAATATCTAGTGTGATCTATTGTAGTAAACTTCATGCCTTGTCTCTCTTTCTCTCTAATATTAATAGTATCTTTCTCTAAAGTCAATCATTGTGACTTATGAAGTGTTAAACCCCAAGTAAGTTTCAATGGTAGTTGTTTTCTATTACCTCGTTTGAATGAAAAGTGGATAACAATGTTGAATGATGGAAATTGGGTATAATAAGAATGTAGGACTCAACAAATATTTTACAGTTTCAAGAAATAAACATTTCAAGTAAGTGAACATCATATGTAAGATTAAAATTGAAGCATTTTATTTATGGTTGAATTAATGTAACACAAAAATCAATGCATGTCATAAATAATTTTTTTGTGCTTACATTGAAATCTATGCACACTAATAATCTAATTACTTTGAAATTAATGTACATCATATATCTAGTTACATCAAATGAGAATTACTCATCTACATTTAAATCAATGCATCAAGTGAAAAACAATTAAATATAATTTGAAATCAATGCATCTAGTGCTTGCAATCAAACACGATTAGAAATAAACATCTACACTGAAATCAAATCATCTAGATCAAGCAACAAAATAAGATTGGAAATCAAAAACTACACTGAAATCAATGCATGTATTTCAATGAAAATCAAAATATTCATGGCTTTCTAAATGAAACTTCTTTTACCTTTTATAAAAGCCTTACTTCCTCTTCCTATGGATAATAATGTTCAATATTATATAATGTTATATAATATCTATATTTTTCTTTGTGTGACTCTTTTTTATTCCCTCTCTTGCGCCCCCCTGCCCGCCCCCCAGCCCCCAATTTGTATGTCTTCCTCCCTCCCTCTCTCCTTCTCTCTCTCCCCCTCTATGTCTGGTCCCTATATTACTACTGTAGCCCCATTATTGTTATTATTAGTGTAGCCCCCTATTGTTATTATTGTGCCCCATAGAAGCCCACTATTTTTATTGTTGTGCCCTTACATTATTATTGTTACGTATGCTCTGATTATATTGTGACCCCTTAAACTCCTATATATACTAAGGAGGTTTTGACATTTGTATCATCCAAGAATTATTCATTCATGTAATGTAAGGGAGGTTTATCCCTTAAAGGGGCTAAATTTTAAGTCATTTATATATTTTCTTCTATTTTGTGAGTTGCTTTCATAATATTTGGTATCAAAGCTTTGGATTTGAGGGTTTTGCTGCTTCAAACAGATCATATTGAAATTTTCACTATAATTTTTTTCTATGAAGCTAAAATTTCGACCACATGGAGCCAAAATCTTGGTGAACTTTGTGTATAAATTTCAGATCTTGTTTCACTATATTTTATGATATATGGTCCAAATAAGTTAGGTTTCTGCATGCTCCAGAATTTAGTCTCAAACAGGTGACCTAGGGAAATCATTATAACTTTATTTTCAAGCATTGGATTTGAATTCTATAAAAAGTGACTGAAAGTGAACAGAATGTAGTTTCTTATGATTAACTTAGGGTCCAAAAGTTGATATAGGGATATGTGGAATCCAATACAAGTTCTCTCTACTTAATCAGTCCATAATCAAGTCATCGTGGGAGATTTAACAAAACTTTATATTAAAGAATCCAATCTTGGTCTGACTTGTGGAATTGGAAAGAAGACTTAGATTTCTACCATTGGAACTAATTATAGACCTTGTAAAGCTGAAATTACATAGATACAACAATTTCAAGATAAAGATCCAAAAAACAAGTAAAAAGGTGTGTATTTTTTAAATTTGCATAGCTTTTGTTTAAAAAATGAGTTTGAAGCTATTCAAAAGGCATAGTGAATAATATATATCATTAGTTCCAATATGTCTCGCAAAAAGAAAATGGATACATCTAGTAAGAAACCAGAAAACTCTAATATGTCACATGAATAAGAGGAAGAAATGTAACATGATATATCAAAATTATGAGATCATGGGCAACAAATTTTTCTCTCACAAAGAGTAACCAAAAAATAGTTGGAAGCAATGATTAATGTTAAGGTGGATGGTTTAAAAGGGAAAATATATGGTTTAGAATCAAAAATAAAAATGGATAAGGAATATTTTAAGGATGGTCTAGAAACAGAAATGCAAGGTTTGAAGGATTGTTTAAAAGCATAAATGGAAAGTTTGAAGGAAGGTTTGACAAAGTTTCCTAAAGAAATGTTTCCTAATGGCGACAAGTTATTCCATGAAACTCATGATGAGAATAAAAGGAATGTTAATCATGATTTTAGATACTCTAACTTTGGGTTGAATACCAACCACGTTCCAAAGATCGATATGAGAAAGTTTGATGGCAAGGATCCGGTAACATGGATACTACAGATGGAGCAATATTTTGATCTGCATGATGTGCAACCCACATAAAATGTATGTATTTCATATTTATATTTAGAACCCAATCTATTTGTGTGTTATTTATGACTTTGTTCTCATAAAGCACTTGTCACTTGGTCAATTTTTACAGAGGAAATGATAGCACATTATGAGGATACAAAAAGAAACACCTTCTTTAGCCAATTGATAAATCTAAAAAAAAAGGGTTCAATGGAAGATCACATTTAGGACTTCCAAAACTTGAATATTAGGGTAGCTGATATTCCATAGGAGCATAAGATTGATGTCTTCATATGGACATTAAAGGATAACATCCAACATGAATTTCACCTTTGGGAACCTGATTCATTGGAGAAGGCATTTAGGGTGGCAAGAAAAGTTGAAGCAAAATTATGGAAACAAGGAAGTCCACCACTCATAACTATAAAGATGGAAGTGTTGTTGCTCCTAATATTCCACAACATACAAGGTTGACACCACAACAATTGGAGGAAAAAAGAGCAAAAGGGATTTGTTACAGTTGTGATATCAAATACACTAAAGGTCATAACTGTGTTGAGAAGAAATTATTTTACATAGATTGTGAAGATGAGGAAGAAAAGGAAAAAAAACATCAAAATAAGAGGATATACACTAGGAACCAACCCTAGAGAAAGAATAAATGAATCTGACCATACCTTGTAATGCATTGGTGGGAATTACCACTCCTAAAACTCTCAAGATAGAAGGATATATCAAGAAGAAAAAGTTAATAGTGTTGATTGATTTTGGTAGTACCCATAATTTTATTCATTGTAAGATAGCCAAGGAATTGACCTTCTTTCTATATCTAGCACTAGATTGTCAAGTGATGGTTGCAAATGGAGGAACTATAAATTGTTATGGAAAGTTCCATAATATCAATCTAACCATAAGGGAATATTTATTGAATAGTCCAATGATTTCCATTCCAATGGGTGATGTTGATGTTGTACTAGGAGTCCAATGGTTACAATCTTTAGGGATGATAGGCTTTAATTTTCAAGAATTTTTCTTGAAATATTTTTGGGAAGGAAAGGAAATTGAATTAACGGGTATTTCAAGGAAACCAGGGAAGATAATTAGCTCTAATGGCATGAAAAATATTTTTAATAAAGAACAATAGGGTGTAATTGCACAATTATTCTCATTAGAGGTTCGAACATCAAAAACATCTATTTCTCCATATCTCCAAAAAATCTTGGACAATCATTCTAGGGTATTTGAGACTCCCAAAGGCCTCCCACCTATTAGTGATTATGATCATGTTATTCACTTGATTCCAGGAAGTGTTCCTCCAAACATCAAGCCTTACATATATCTTTATGCCCAAAAGAGAGAAATTAAACATATGGTTTCATAAAGGCTAGAGCTCGGTATAATTCAACCTAGACAAAGTTCTTTCTCTGCTCTAGTAGTATTGGTGCATAAGAAGTATGGATACTTATGCACCAACTTGGTGAAGTAAATTTCTCCATGTAATTCATAAACAAATAATCAATGATAGGTATGGGAAATTTATCTTTAATAGTGAGGAAAGAGTGTCATCATGGTGGTAGTTGATAGATTTACCAAGAATGCACACTTTTGTGCATTATCTCACCATTTTAAAGTGAGTAAAGTTGCTACTGCATTTATGAAAACAATTCAAAAGCTAAATGGAAACCCAAATATTATTGTAAGTGACAGAGATCCCATTTTCACCAAAAAAATTTGGACAAAATTATTTTCTTATCTTGGTACTCAATTAGCTCATAGATCATCTTATCATCCTCAATCCAACGAGAAACTGAGATAGTGAACAAATTTTTGGAAGCATATCTTTGTTGATTTGTATCTTATAAACAAGCACAATGGGTCAAATGGTTCCCTCTGATTGAATGGTGGTATAAAACTCCCTTCCATACTGCAACAAAAATGACCCAATTTATGGCACTTTATGGATATCATCCTCCATCCATCACATCATATTTAAGATAAATTTCTAAGGTTAAAGCAGTGGAATATCACATCGATCATCAACAACAAGTTCTCTAACTCTTGAAGGATAATCCCACTCTTGTGCAGAATCAAATGAAACAACATGCATATCAGCATCGTAGTGAAATAATTTTGATGTAGGTGACTAGGTATTTTTAAGGCTACAACCATACAAACAAATGTCTCTCAAGCAAGCTAAGAAGAATAATAAATTATCACCCAAGTATTATTTTCTTTATAAAGTGTTGTAAAATATTGGTACTATGGTATACAAATTGGAGGTGCATGCATCTTCCCAAGTACACCCATTTTTCCATGTTTTATGCTTAAAGAAGGTTATCAGTACCAACCTACTAGTTCAAACAGTATTTCCAGAACTTGACGAAGAAGGAAAAATCATATGGAAGCCTGAAGCAGTCAAAAAAATAAGAACCCAGCAACTACAAAATCGATCAATTTCAGAATATCTCATTAAGTGTAAGAACTTACCCGTTGAATATTCCACATGGGAGGATGAGAATTTTATAGAGAAACATCTAGAACTACTCAAGCATTGAGGACAACACTTTTTTTTAGAGGGGCATGTTAGGTCCCTATATTACTAGTGTATCCCCCTTATTATTATTATTAGTGTATCCCCATATTGTTATTTTTGTGCCCATGTAGACCCCATATTCTTATTGTTTTTCCCCATAGAAGCCCACTATTGTAATTGTTGTGTCATTACGTTATTATTGTTTTGTAGGCTCTAATTGTATTATGACCCCTTAGACTCCTATATGTACCAAGGAGGTCTTTTCATTTGTATCATCCAATAATTGTTCATTTATATAATTTAATTGAGGTTCCCTCCTTAAAGAGGATAATTTTTAAGTCGTTGATCTATCTTCTTTTTTTTTTTGTGAGTTGGTTGCATAAAACTCCCTATCTTCCCCATATCTCTCTCCCCCCATCCCTCTCTCTATCTCTCTCTCCACCTCTCCCTCCCTCTCTTTGTCTCCCTTTTCTTCCCTCTCTCCCCCCCCCCACCATCTAGATTTATATCTTACTCCATCTCTCCTTCTTTATCTCTCTATCGTACCCCCCAAAACACACATGCTCTCTCTCTCTCTCTCTGTATCTGTCTATATCTCGCTTCCTCCCTCTCTCTATCTCTCTCTTCTTCCCTCTATCCTCCCTCCATATATATCTATACCTCCCTTAATCTCTCCTTCTTTGTCTCTTTATCTCACCCCCCAAAAATACACACTATCTCTCAATATTTATCTCTCTCTCTCCCTCCCTCTTCATCTCCCTCTCTCTCTTTCCCTTCTCTCTCTCTATTCCACTTCTCTCTCTCTCTCTTTCCTTATATATCTCTCTTATCTCCCACTATCCCATCTCCCTCACTCTCCCTCCATATCTCACTTGTCACACCCTCTCTCTCCACCTTTCTCTCTCTCTATGTTTTTCTTCATCCCTCCCTCTCCCCCCCTCCAACTTCATCTCTCTCTTCCTACCTCTCTTCTTCTATCTCTCAAGTCCTCTCTCTATTCCTCCCTCTCTCTCCCTTTCTCTCCCACCTCCCCCCCCCCCTCTCTCTCAAAATTTTGTCACTATCTCCCTTCATCTCTCTTTGCCTTCTCTCCCCCTCTCTCTCCCCTCTCCTTATCTCTCTCCCATACTTCTCTCCTCTCTCCTTCACTCTCTCTACATATCTCCCTTGTCACTCTCTCTCTCTCTCTCTCTCTCTCTATGTCTTATTTCTTCCCTCCCTCTCTCTCCCCTTCCAACTCCATCTATATCTCGCGCCCTCTCTCTCCCCCTCCAACTCCATCTATATCTCCCTCCCTCTCTCTCCCCCTCCAACTCCATCTATATCTCCCTCCCTCTCTCCTTTTCTCTCTCCCCTCCTCTCTCTCTATTTCTCTCCCACCTCCCCATCTCTCTCTCCCCTCCATCACTATCTCTTTCTCTCTCTCTCTCCACCCTCCATATATGTCGCTATCTCGATCCCTCTTTACTTCTCCCCTCCCCCCCCCCCTCTCTATCCCTATGATAAAAAATTGTCACTCTGTGTAATAAATAATATATGTAAGGTCTAATATAATAATAATTATAATGTATATGATTATTAGAATAATAATAATCAATATTATTGATTATTATACAAATAATAATATGTAAATGAATAACTTGTTAAAGAAACAATAGTATGTTAATTTTAGATTATAGGCAAACCAATTTATTCTTATCAAATTGGTAGCTATGTACCTTAAATCTTTCATTTTGCGCCAAGAGGCATTGTACATCCCAGTATTGGGGTGATTTTGTAGTGGTGTAAATGTTTATAAACATTTGCATGCTGGCTCAATTAAAAAGTAATAAAAGGTTAAAAGTAATATAGAGCCCAATATGGAGCAAATGTTGTAGTGTCTGTAAATGAGTGTAAATATTTAAATGTTGGATCAATTAATAGTAAAAAGTTAAAAATAATAAAATTCAATTTGCAATATTATAAAAAAAGAAAATTATTAATGAAATTACGAACAATTTTTTAGATAAAAGAAATCATAATATACATATTACATTAAAATATATAACATATAAATATATATACATTTAAAAAAACATTTAACAAGATTCTTAACCATGGAGATTATTCACCTATAAAGAAGCTTTGTTATACTACCACGGTTTATCAATACCACATGCCCAAAAAATCATAACTCATTTCATGTTAAAAATATTTTTTATATTAATTTTGGTTTATAACATTTTTTTAATTAAATTGAAAAGCTAAAAGGTCAATTTTTTTAATTTAATTGGTTGGTGTGGTCTGGACCGAGTTGCGATACCTGAGTGATTTTGACTACTTAGATGTCCCTAGGTCGTGGTTTCTCAAACCACAGGTTAATCCTGAAGAATTTAGACCAGTTGACAAACAAAAAAGACAAAAAAAAAAAAAAAAAAAAAACTAAAAGGGAATAACTACCTTTGAGATAAATCTCAACCATCAACCCTCTATCGTGACTATTATTAAAAATATTGCATGGATATTCCATATAGGTCAAATACATACCACCAACCTATTAATTATTAATAATTAAATTAAAATTATGGAAACCCTATTCCAAAATAAATGCATCCATTGATATTATAACTTAATTTTAAGTTATTCCCTGCTTGGGTGACTTGGGACATGAGCATGTTGAGAGGGGACAACAACTATCTACACCCTTGTGAAACTAGGGAAGCAGAATGGCATCAAATAGCCTCCTATATGGAATTTTCCTCCCTGCATTGAATTTTCCTCAGGTGCAGTCGAATCCACTAAGACTCGGGTCCATTCCACTTAATTGTGTAATGAATCCTCTACATGGTTTGGAGATCACCATTGATGGCATTGCCAACCCCAAGGAACCTTTCAAAGGTAATATGATTCAAAGGGGAAGGACTCAGTTCTATTCATTGTTTTTTCTCTCTTGAATAGAGAGTTATAGAGCTAGGTTGGGGAATTTTAGTTCTTGGGGGCAACATTTGTTTGCTTTCTTACACTACATAAAGAAGGACTATGCCCTCCTAGCCTATTTCCTTCTTCTTTTCCTTGGGTATTTTTTATTTAGAGCTCCATTTGCATCTTAGTTATCAAGTTATTGTGAGGAAATTTTATGGGTTATGGAGGGTCTCTAAGGTTGTCTTTAATTCCTTATGGTTGCTTGCCTCCTCCTTTCACTGCTCACAATTGGATTCTTTGCCTCAAGTATATGGTTTCTCCCAGGTCCTGTTATTTTTCATTTTCTTTGAGTATCTATCTCATTTCGTATAGATTGGGCCTAGTTATCCTTTTTGTACCATTTTTCTTTCATTTTTTTCCAATATCAATTCTTGGTTCATCCTCATTCTTTAAGCTTTGCCTAGCCTTTCACCATTTGCTACAATTGCGATGTCTCCCAGACCACCTCACCCAACTAGCCTTATTTTGCCTCTTGTATGTATTGTGAGCACCTTCTGCGTTTTCCCATGCCCTACCATTGGGTAAATTCTAGGAGTGGAGGTAGAATTCATAGCAATCTTAATAGCGCCCAGGATCATTCTCGATCCCATGCCTCTACAAACATATACCACTAGCACACTCCCCTAGGAATTCAATAGGAAATTGACGACATTGAATAGGATGTCACTGAAGAATGGGAAAATATTTCTAATTTAGAGGACATGGCTTTAGTCTTAAATTAGATCCCTAGTTTGGGTAATGCTCGAGGTTGGAAAAATAAATACTTTCACACCATCGATATCTATTGACACATCAAGAATATCTTTGGAAAAGTTTTATTCAAGAAAAGTGAAACCAAGGATAAGCTTATCCTCCACATGGATGAGATACACTTGCTATGTCATCTTATGGTCGAGTATATGGAATGCATGGAGGTAACCATTATTTACACCAAAAAGCCACCTCCCCCAGTTAACCCTGAGTGCCATACACTTGTGAACTTTCCTTAATGTTTTTACTATGTATGTTGTAGTTAGTAGCATGTTTTATCTTTCCTAGCTATCTGGTTCTATTTTATTCATGTTTTAGTTATTTTTATGCCTATGGTTGTTAATCTAATTTTTTGTATTGGGGACATCTATCACACTAAGCATGGCATAATAGTTTTGAAATTTTTGGTATGGTATCAAGTTTGGAAGACCATGGAAATTTGAGAATTTGAACAAATGTATGTGATGTAAATATATTTTTTGTTAGAGCCAACCTAGATCCATCTTAACCTCGAATCTTTGAAGAACCAAGAGGAATCAAGTCTCTTGAGGTGAAAATATTTCATCAAGTTTTGCACTCAAAAAAGAGGTTTGTACCTCGATATATTTAATCCCTCTTAGTTCTTAATAGATCTGGGGTTAAGATGGATCTATTTAGGTTTCACTTGTTCATGGTCACATGAAACTTATTGAACATCTAATTATTTTTATCATTTTAAATATGATGAATATGTTTAATATTAATATGGTGCTTACACTGGAACACAATAATCAATGCACATCATCAATAATTTTTTTGTGCTTACACTGGAATCAATGCACACTATTAATATAAGTAATTTGAAATTAATGTGCATCATACATCTAGTTACATCAAATCAGAAATCAACATATAAATTGAAATAAATGCATCTAGTACAATCAATCAAATAGGATTAGAAATCAAAATATACATTGAAATCAATGCATCTACTGCAAGAAACCAAATAGGATTAAAAATCAACATCTACACTAAAATCAATGCATCTACTGCAAGAAAATAAATCAGATTAGAAATCAACATCTAAACTGAAATCAATGCATATAGTGAAAACAATCAAATAAGATTAGAAATCAACAACTACATTGAAATCAACGCACCCAACACAATCAATCAAATAGGATTAGGAATCAACTTCTACATTGAAATCATTGCATCTATTTCAGCGAAAAACTAAAATATTCATGTATTTCTAAATCTAACTTCTTTTACCTTATGTAAAATCCTTACTTCCTCTTCCTCAATGGTTAATAATGTTAAATATTATATAATACTATATAATATATGTATTTTTCTTTGTGTGTCTATTTCTTCTTCCCTCTCTCTCCCCCTCCATATCTTTGTCTATCTCCCTCCCTCCCTCTCTCTCTCTCTCTTCCCCCCACCATTTATATCTATATATCTCCCCTTATCTCCTTCTCTATCTCTCCATCTCACCCTCAAAACACACACACACACACACACACACTCTCCATATCTATCTATATCTCCCTCTCTTCCTCTTTGTTTCTCTCTTAAGCTCCCTCTCTCTCCCCTCCAGAAAAAATAAATAGAGAGAAAAAGTTGGAGAGAGAGAGAGAGAGAGATGGGTATGTAGATATAGCTTGTATATTTTGAAGGTGAAATAGAGAGACAAAGGAGAGACATAGGGATATATATATATATATATATATATATATATATATATATATATATATATATATATATATATCCCTCTGTCTCTCCTTTGTCTCTCTATTTCACCTTCAAAATATACAAGCTATATCTCCATACCCATCTCTCTCTCTCTCTCTCCAACTTTTTCTCTCTATTTATTTTTTCTTCCCCCCTCTCTCTCCCCCTTCAACTCCATCTATCTCTCCCTCCCTCACTCCTTATTTCTCTTAATTACTCTCTCTCTATCTTTCTCTCCCACCTCGCTCTCTCTCTCCCCTCCATCTCTCTCTCTCCCTCCCTCTCTCTCTCTCTCTCTCTCTCTCTCTCTCTCTCTCTCTACCCTCCAACCCTGTCACTATCTTCCTCCCTCTTTCCTTCTCTCTCTCCCCATCTCTCCCCCCTCCATCTCTATGTCTCCCTCTCTCTCTCTTCTCCTTCTCTCCATCTCTCTCTCTCCTTTCCTTCTCTCTCTCTTCCCTCCTACTCTTCTCTCTCCCTCACTCCCCCTCACTCTCTGTCCCTTGTCACTCCCTCTCTCTCTCCGCCCCTATCTCTCAATGCATTTTTTCTCCCCTCCCTCTCTCTCCCCTTCCAACTCCATCTCTATCTCCCTCCCTCTCTCCTTCTCTTTCTCCCCTCCCCTCTCTCTTCATTCCACCTTATTTATTACTATGGCCCATCCCATTATTACATTATTCCCTTGGGTACCTCCCTTTGTACCCCATATTATCCCCCCTAGGTATATAACACTCTCTCTCTCACACTCTCTCTCTCTCTCTCTCTCTCTCTCTCTCTCTCTCTCTCTCTCTGTGTGTGCGTGTGTGTGTGTCTTTGTCTCCCCCCTCCATCCATATGATCGAGAATTGTCACTTTGTGTAATAAAAAATATATGCAAGGTCTAACATAATAATACTTATAATGAATATGATTATTATTGTTATATATTGGAATAATAATAATCAATATTATTGATTGTACACCATAATAATATATAAAGACATAACTTCTTAAAAAAACAATAGTATGTTAACTTTACATTATAGAAAGATTAATTTCTTTTGATCAAATTGGTAGCTCTATGTCTTACATTTGACATTAGATTTTACATTTTTGCCTCAAGTGGCATTGTACAGCCCACTATGGGGGTGATGTTGTAGTGGTGTAAATGTTTGTAAACATTTACATGTCGGCTCAATTAAAAAATAATAAAAAGTTAAAAACAATATAGAGCCCAGTATGGGGGAGATGTTGTAGTGTCCAAGTGTAAACATTTAAATATTGGCTCAATTAATAATAAAATGTTAAAAGTAATAAAAATTATATAATTCAATTTGTTACACTGTAATTGTGTTTTTAATAATAAAATGACCAATAATGTTTTTGGATAAAAGAAAGTCATAACATACATATTACTTTAAAATATTTAATATATAAATAGTAGCTATAAATTAACATCCATTTTACCATATATATATATATAAATATAATGATTTTGTAGCCATATTTAAATTTAATTAATAAGCATATAAAAACTTAATACTTACAATAAACTTACATAACAAGATTCTTAACTATGGATTTTCAGCCCTACTTTACTAGGGATTTTATTAACTTATAAATAGACTTTGTTACAATACCATGGGCCAATATCATGACTTATCAATACCACATGCCCAAAAACTTAATTCATTTCACAATCAAAATATTTTATTTTTAATACAATTTTATAGCAATTGTTTTGATTAAATATAAAAGCAAATAGGTTATAATTACTTTTGAGAAATATCTAAATCCTCTATCCTCACTACTTCTAAAAATATTCCATGGATATTCCATAGAGGCTAAATCAAGGTTTTAATAAATTAAAAATGAGAATATTTTTATATAGATAAATGTGAAATTTATATAATATAAATAATATTACTGAGCATGGATCCATTTTAACTAAGGTCTACCAAGCGATGAGAGGAATCAAATCTCTCAAAGGTGCAAACCTTCTTTGAAGTTCTATAGGGTGCTCTACAACTAGTATGGAGGCGATGTTGTAGTGATGTAAATTTTGGTAAACAATTACATGTAGGTTTAATTCAAAAATAATAAAAGGCTAAAAGTAATAGAGAGCCAATATGATGGAGATGTTGTAGTTTCTGTAAATGAATGTAAACATTTAAATGTTGGCTTAGTTAATTAAACCTTAAAATATATAATAAAAGGTTAAAAATAATATAGAACTTAGTATGGGGATATGTTGTAGTGTCAGTAAATGAATGTAAACATTTAAAAGTTGGTTCAATAATTAAAAAAAGTTAAAAGTAGTAAAAATAGTAAAATTCAATTTGTTATATTGTCATTTTGCTTTTATTAATAAAATTATTAATCATTTTTTATGTAAAATAAAATCATAATATATATATCAAATTAAAATATATAACATATAAATAGTAGTTGTATTAAGTTTTATTTTAACATATAAATTAAAATAATGATTTCGTAATTATATTTAAATTTAATTAATAAGCACATTAAAACTTAATACTTACAATAAACTTACAATATTAGATCCAGAGTTGAGTCTTAACTTGTAAATATGTTTTGTTGCAATACTATGAACCAATACCTTGGCTTATAAATACCACATGCCCAAAAACTTGTAAATATGCTTTGTTGCAATACTATGGACCAATACCATGGCTTATAAATACCACATGCACAAAAACCGTAACCCATTTTACAATCAAAATATTTTATAAATATTTTATTGTAGTTTAATTTTATAGCCCTTTTTAATTAAATTTAAAATCAAAAAGGTTATAATTACTTTCAAGATATATCTAAAAACTCTATCTTCACTATTACTAAAAAAATGTGGATATTCTATAGAGATTAAGAGAATACTCTATATATATAGAGATGTGAAATTTATATAATATAACTTGTATTATTAACAGCCAACATAGATCCATTATAACTAAAGATCTTCCAAGCAATGAGAGGAATCAAATCTCTAGACATGCAAACGTTTCTTCAAGTTTTGCACTCAAAAAAAGTTTGCATCTTGACAGATTTGACCCCTCTGGGCCCTTGGCAAATACAAAATTAAGATGGATCTATGCTAGTATATTGTATGTTTTATATTACATTTTACATTTTGCATTTTGCATTTTCATTACATTATATTTTACATTTTATATTTATATATGTTTTAATTTGAGTATTAATTAAAACATATGAGCTAACATTTTTTCTCTATATATTTTTCTCAAAAAGAAGTTTGCATCTTGATAGATTTGATCCCTCTCAATGACAGAATTAATATGGATATTTTCTCAAAAAGAAGTTTGCATCTAGTATATTAAGGTGGGTCTATGCTAGTATATTTTATGGTTTATATTACATTTTACATTTTACATTACATTTTACATTTTGCATTTTCATTACATTATATTTTACATTTTATATTTATATATGTTTTAATTTAATATTAATTAAAACATATAAGCCAACATTTTTTTCTCTCTATATTTTTCTCGACATTTAAAAAATGTTTACATACTTACAATTTGCCTCAACATCTCTTCCATACTAGTCCATACTGGGTGATAGAGTGCCTCTCCGTGCAATAAAATTTTGAACTTACAAAAAAACTTTATTTTAAATTATTATTATTATTATAAAAAGAATTAACATATGTTTTAAACATATATAAATTTTTAAAAATATGTAACAAGATTCTTAACCATGGATATTTACCTCCACTTTACAATAGAATTTTTTAACATCTAAATAGCCTTTATTACAATACCTTGGGCCAATACCATGGTTTATCAATACCACATACCCAAAAAACCATAAATGATTTCACAGTGAAAATATTTTATATATTAATATTTTAATTTAATATTTTTATAACATTTTTTTAAGTACACGAATATGCATGCTTATTTTGGAATAAGGCTTCTAGAATTTTAGTTTACTTATCTATAATTACTTATTTAGTCTAATTAACAGATGAAATGGCTCCTAAAAATGTCTATGCTTGGCTAAGAGATTGTCTTCCTTGGACGTAACCAAATAGGTTAATGGTCCAAGACTCATAGGCATCTGGAAGGAGTGAAAGCCTACCCCCTTACAAACCACTAGTAGGTAATTCCACGAGGCGTGGTTTTCTTGAATACTAGTGATGAATCAACCTACATTCATTGATAGCAATCACTGATGGTTGTCCTCATTGTAGTTTTGACAACTGAGTTATGATAGGATTTCCCACTATTTAAGAAAAAATAGACGAAATGGCCATATTTTGGGCTAAGCATATTGCTATCTCTTATTCCTACGGTCATAGAGCTATCTCATACTTTGACTCAACCAAGGCTATATGTATAGTCTAAATACCATTGCTAAGTTAACCTCAACTTTCTCTCATTAATATTTCCCAATATCTAGTAGAAACTTTAAAGAACCATAACTTTATGTTGTTTAATCTATAAACTTCTAGTGCCTTAGGGGTTTTTTAGGGTGTTAAATCCATTTATGCATTCAAAAGTACATTTTAAACAACAAGAAATCACAATCTTATTCAAAATTGTATTTCCAAAAAATTCATTTAGTCTATTAGTTAGACTACACCACAATTACTAAGTGGATGGTATAGTTTTAACTTCCACATAATATCCTAGAATATTCTTAGTAGTAGTCACAAATCAAAGGTTGAGATTTATCTCAAAATTAGTTATGTCATTTCTCCCCTTTTAACTAAATTGATTAATTTAAAAAATGCCATATGAATATGAGTTATGGTGTTTTGGGCATGTGGTATTAGTAAGCCATGGTATTGTAACATACCCTATTTAGAGGTTAGGAATCTCCATGGTAAAATGGGGGTGAATCTCCAAAGTCAAGAATCTTGTAGAAAAAAATCAATGTATATATGTTTATTCATATATTTTTTTTTTTAATAATTAATAACAATAATAATTTAAAATGGCCTCATCTAACTTATAAACAAAATGGTGTCAAGAATCTTGTAGAAAAAAATCAATGTATATATGTTTATTCATATATTAATTTTTTTAATAATTAATAACAATAATAATTTAAAATGGTCTCATCTAACTTATAAACGAAATGGCCTTTTTCACGACATTTTTTTTTGGTTAATTGTAACCAAAATCACAGGGATTTTTAAAACTAGAGTTTAAGATATTTAATCTATAGATTTTGAGTGCCCTATGGAGTTTTTGAGGGTGTTAAATCCATTTATGTATTCAAAAATGCATTTTAAACAACAAAAAATCGCATTCTTTCTTGAAATTGTTTTACTGTATTTCGGTGAAAATGCCTATTTCTTCTATAAGTTAGACTACACCATTTAAAATAAAGTTATATTTTATTTTGTCCATGGGGTCCATGGGGTCTTGGATAGACAGTGATCGGGGTATCTTGTTAAGGCACTCCTAGATGTTAAGTCACCAATTCAATCCCCCACCCTATTTAAGGGTTATTATTGGACATGACCATGATGTAGCCTCATCATTGCGAAACTTACCAAAAATAGATAAAAGATAAAAAATAAATTTTATTTTATTTTATTTTTACTATTTTTCTAACTTTGTTGATGTGAGATTTACATTGTTGTTTTGATGTCTATGGACATTTACCGGTCATTTAATTTATAAGTTGTGCTAGTTAAATCCAAAACCCAAAAGGGCACAACTACCTTTGAGATAAATCTCAATGCTCTATGGTGACTACTACTAATATTTAGTGGATATTTCATAGAGGTTTAATCTCTTCCATCCATCTATTAATTATTAATAATTAAATTAAAATTATGGAAGCCCAAATTATTAAGTGGATGGTAGGGATTTAACTTTCATGGAATATCGATGGAATACTTACATTGATAGGTGTCTCTATTTTGGAATAGTGCTTCTAGTATTTTAATTTAATTACAAGGTAGAGATTTAACCTTCATAGAATATTCTCATTAGTATACACAAATTAAACATTGAAATCTATCTTCAAAATAGTTATGTCATATTTTTCCTTTTAATTAAATTTATTATTTAAAAAGATTATCATATGAACAAGTGTGATATGAAATGAGTTATGGTTTTTTGGGCATGTGGTATTGATAAGCCACAATATTGGCCAATGGTGTTGTAACAAAGTTAAATTAAGAATATCCATGATAAAATGAGAGTGAATCTCCATGGTTAGGAATCTTGTTACACATCCTTTTAAAATGTATATACATCTAACTTATATATTAATTCTTTCTATCATTAATAATGATAATAATAATTTTAAATAAAATTATAATTTAGTTAATTTTTATGATTTTTTTTAATTTTAGCAACTTTACCTATATAATGAAGTAAATGTTTTGATGTTTATTATAGATGGATCGCTATTGGCATTTACTAGCAATTTAATTGATATGGTTGCCCTAGTTTTAGTAGTTAAAATAGATGATTGAGAATGGACTCAAAGGTGGTTATGCTCCTTTCACTTTTTAATTAAAAAGAAGTGCCATGTCCACAATTTTCATTGAACTCTTCTTGCTTATTATTCCTTTAAGATGTCTTACTTGTTACATGTTTTTTAAAATGTACATTTGTTTAACTCATATAATAGTAATAACTAGTGCAACCATATAATAATATGGTTACTAAATGCCAATAGTCATCAATCCATGATAAGCACAAAAGCACTTGCTCCAAGATACATCTCACATAACCCAGATTAAATTGTTATTTTTTTATAACTAGAGGAATGGACAACTCAGTCAGTTTCGTACTCGCATGACGCGTGGTTGATTTTGACCACTAACACTATAACCTCTAGGCACCTACATATTCCCTTTCTGTAGACACAGATAAATCGGGGGTATCTGAACTTCGAACCTCCTAGTACATAACATTTCATTTTCACAACACCATTTGAGCTGCCCTAAAGGCTCAAAATTAAATTATTATTATTATTTATTAAAAAATAATTAATATATAAGTTAATCAATATTTTTAACCATGGAGGTTCACCCCCACTTTAGCATGGAAATTATTAACCTGTAAATAGCTTTTGTTACAATATCATGGGCTAATACCATGACTTCTCAATACTAGATACCCAATATGACACATGATATGACATTTTTTTAAGTAATTAATTTGAGATAATTAATTAAAAGAGTATGACTAACTTGGAGATAAATTTTAACCATTGGTCTGTGTATACTACTATGAATATTCTAGCATATTCCATGGAAGTTAAATATCCACCATCCACCTAATCAAATTATTAAACTAGCCTAGATCCATCTTAACTCTAGATCAGGCGTCAAGAGGGAGCAAATCTCTTGAGGTGCAAACATCATTTAGAGTGAAAAGAGATTTGATCTCTATCTTCTCTTGGTAGATCTAGAGTTAAGATAGATCTAGGTTGGTATTCCCCCCTTTAAAGAGTTGTTCCCCTATAAATAGGTTATATTCCACATGAATACATTGGGTCAATAGGTTATTTTTATTTTAAATATGGTTATATTTATTTTTATTATTATTATTTTATTATTTTAGTTTATATTCCAAGACAAGACATTACAACATCTCTTCCACAATGGGAAGGAGCACCTCTCAGTGCAATAATTAAATTAAAATTTTGGAAGTTCTATTATGAAATAGAAATGCATATTAGCATAATAATAATTTAAAATAAAGCTATAATTTAGTTAATTTGTTTAACTCATATAATAATAATAATAATAATAATAATAATAGTTAATGCAGCCATATAAACTAAATAGGTAGTAAATGCCCATAGGCATCAATCCATAATAAGCATCCAAACACACACTTAATTTTGGAGTTGTCTTTAGTGTGACTTTTGGACTTTCTAGTGCCGAAATCTAGCAGAACAAATTGAGGTGAAATCTTGATTTGTGTTATTTAAATTGGTTTTTTGACTATATATATAGAATCAACACCCTAAAAAAACCCTAGGGCACTTGTGATCCAAATGTATATTGGTGGCCACCTGCCAATTCCACTTGGACCCCCACCATTGTTTCTTTTAGTTTTTCAGTTTTCTTATTTGTAGCACAATTTACTATTTTTGGCAGTTTTTCGTGTCCTGAACTTTCGGAGTTGTTTTGAGGCCCTAAACAACATTTTTTTGGAAAAATTGGGAGCAACATGGGCCTATGGTCTAATGTTTCTCTTCTCAAAGTTGTAGTCCTCGAATAGATCTTTATAACGAGGTATTGTGCATATCAAAAGGAGATCATATGCCAAAGTTATGACCCCGAGAAGTTGATGTACCAATTTACCCAAAACATGGCCCATAGTTTGGCGCTTCATCTCCTAGGGTTAGGGTTTTGGATTTTTACGGTTTTCCATTGTTTCTCAACAATAAAAAGGTCTTCAAGCTTCATTGTAAGACAGTTCAGAGGCATGTAGCCGCCACATCTCTCCTCAGAGATAAGCTACCATCGCCCGAGCTAGTTTATTTCTATTTCTGTTTGTAAGCATATTTTAGTATTTTACATTAATGAAATGAAGTATTATTTCTGTTGTATATCTGTATTTATGGTTATCTCTATAATTTGTTATGTTCCTGTTTAAATCCAAATCAGTGGTATCAAAGCGGTCTGCTCTTTCTCTATTTTTCTTTGCATGTCCCCAACAAGGTTGGGATATAAGGAGTTAGGGCTTGAACTGGTCGAACCTTTGCAAGACCAGCCTCACAAATCCTGACAACTTCCCATGGCGGATGAAAAGAAAGATGAGGGGGTAGGAGATTCTATCAAAATCTTGCTCAAAGAGGCCCTCGAGCAACAAAGGAACGCGATAATGGACAACTTTGCCCAGATCCTTCAGTGGCTACCCAGGGGTGATACATCTACTTCTAGCAGCTACTCTGGAAGCGCCACACCCTTTAAGCTACAAGTTAACTTTGACATTCCCATATTTGAGGGTCATATAGATGCAGACGCTGTAGATAAATGGCTAAATCTGCTAGAACGGTATTTTTCTATTCATTATTTTTCTGGTCAGGAAAAGATTACTTTCGCTCTTCTCAAAGCCACTCCCCACATCAAGGACTGGTGGAAAACCTACTGCGAGCAGAAGGATGAAACTATAGCCTTACTTTTTGCTGCACCCACTTAGAATTCATTCTGAAATTCTATCAAGGACTAGTACTACCCTTTCAAAAGCTATGAGAATAAATACATAAAGTGGACCATGCTATGGTAGGGAAGAGACCAAGATGTGTCGGAGTTTACCAATATTTTTCATACCCTTCACATGAAGTTGGGTATCAAGGATTCTGAGCTACATTTGGTACTCAAATACCGCAACTGCCTACATAGGTACATCCAGGATGAGATGGAGTTCCTAGACATCTCCTCGCTCGGCATGGCATACCATATGTTATCAAGATCGAGAAGAAGTTTAAATAGAAGAAGCGATACTTTGGATCTGCAAATCCGAAGCAAGGGAAAGGCGCCCCCAAACCATTGAACAAGGACAAATCCAAGGCGGGGTGGCCCAAAATAACCCGCCAAAGCCACAAGAAAAGAACAACACCATGAAACTGAAGAAGGACACAGGAAAGTGGTGTGAGTTCCATAAGAGCTCCACTCACAACACAAGTGAGTGTCAGGCCAAGCAGTCACTAATGGCCGAGCTAAATTATTCGGAATCAGATGCATGTTCAGACTCTGAGTCAAAACCCGATAAGGGGAATGACAAAGGGAAGCAGATTATCGATGCAGAGCCCAATGCCACCATTGCCACCATGAAGATCTAGAAGGAGGAACCCGAAGATCCAGAGGAGGAGAAGCACCTATTCCACTCCCAGATGTGAGTAAAGGGCTCCCCACTATAGTTCATTATCGACAGTGGGAGCCAAAAGAACCTCATTTCGGTAGAGGTCGTGAAGCGGCTGGGCTTACCAACCATAACACATCCACAACCGTACACCATCAGGTGGCTTCACCAAGGATGGGATCTTCGTGTGAGCCAGCATTGTCGCCTTCCATACAACATCAAGCCCTTTACGGATGAGGTATTGTGTGATGTTGCTCCCCTTGATGTTTGTGATGTATTGTTAGGCCAACCATACTTGTGGAAGCGACATGTTGTATATGAGTCAAGGCCTCATGATGTTATTATTACTTTGGGAAATAAGTTGTACAGGATATCGGAGGTAGCACCGCCTACCGCCATCTTTTTGGTTACTGCAAAACAATGCAGAAAGCTCATTTCGAAAACCGAGAAATTTGTTTTCCTAATGATATGCCCTCAAGGAAAGAAGAAGACAGTGGCCACAACCTCTAGACAGTGCCCCTCCGCACAACAACTACAGATGGACAAGGTCATGGAGGAGTACGAGGACATCTTCATCTCCCCCGCAGGGGTTCCTCTACAGTGTCAGGTCAAGCACTCCATCGATCGGACCCAAGGTGCGATTTTGCCCAATGGACCAATCTATTGGTGCTCTATTCTAGAGAATGATGAAATCAAGAGGCAGATTCAGGAGCTCCTGTAGAAAGGTCGATTTCATCGCCTTGTGGGAGCCCAATCGTGTTGGTACAGAAGAAGGATGGGACTTGGAGGCTCTGTATTGACTATCGGGCCCTGAAAAAGATCATTGTCTGGAATAGCTACTCGATCCCATGGATTGATGACCTTCTGGACCAACTGAAGGGGCAAAAATATTTTAGCAAGATCGATTTGAAGTCAAGATATCACCAAGTACCAATCAAACCCTCTAATGTGTGGAAGATTGCCTTCAAAGCCAAGGAGAGTCTTTTCGAATGGTTTTCTATGTCTTTCGGATTGATGAATGCTCTTGCAACCTCATGAGGCTAGTGGATGACATCTTATGGCCATTCAAAAACTCATTTGTAGTGGTATACTTGGATGACATCCTGATCTTCAGCGAAAGTTGGGAAGATCACCTCCACCACATCTGACAAGTTCTCCAAACACTACGGCAACACAAGTTATGTGCCAATTTGGAGAAATGCACTTTTGGCATGACCCAAGTTCAGTATCTGGGATAAATTATTGATGAACAGGGGTTGCATGTGGATTCAGCCAAGATCCAAGCCATTTGGGATTGGCCATCTCCAACCACTCTGACAGAGCTCCGCAACTTTCTGGGTCTTGCCAACTTCTATCGCAGGTTCGTGTTGGGATTTTCTCATATCACTTGGCCCTTGAGTCAAGTCACCAAGGGAGGAGTGAAAGCAAAACTATTTTGGTCTGAATCTCAACAAAAGGCATTCATAGAGTTGAAACATTTCCTTTGCTCAGCACTAGTGCGCACATTACTAGACTTGCAGCGACCATTTGAGATCGAGACAAATGCCTCTGACTGTGATATTGGGGCAGTCCTTACTCAACATGAGCATCCAGTGGCATATCACAGTGATACACTTTCAGACACAGTCCAGAAGTATCCCACTTATGACAAAGAGATGTATTCCATTGTGCAGGCCTGCCGACAATGGAAGCATTACATTTTGGGGAAGGAAATTCTCATCCACGTAGACCACCAGCCCCTATAGTTCATACAAATGCAAGGGAAGTTGGAGAATGATCGCCATCAGAAGTGGTCCACACACCTACAACAGTTCCATTTGAACATCAAGTATAAGAAGGGTAGCACCAATAATGTTGCAGATTGCCTCAGTTAACCACCGATCATGGCGTTAACCACCATGCTCAACTCTTGTGGGCATGAGACTTCTGATTGACCACTTCTCTACAAAAACAACGAAGAATTTGGCCACACATACCAAACACTCTTGGAGGGTAAGCATGTTCCATATTTTCACCTCCAGGATTCCCTGTTATGCCACCTAGGTCACCTTTGTGTTCCTTCAAGTGAGCGTACCAAGATGATTTGGGAAGCACACTACAGTCGGGTTGTTGGGCATTTCAGGATCGAGAAAATTGTGGTAGTACTGTAGAAGTATTTCTATTGGCCGAATCTTCGACAGGATGTTGGAAAGTACATCAGATCCTGCATTGCCTATTTCCAAACCTAACATCAAGAAGCAAGCCTCTATACTCTGCTGCCTACCCCTAGTCGACCTTGGGAATCCATCTCCATGGATTACATGTTGAGCCTTCCTTCTACTAAGCATGGAAACGACTATGTTTTTGTGGTCGTCCACAGGTTCTCAAAGATGGCCATTATGGTGGCCGGCAAGAAGAATATCGCAGTAGAATCCACTGCTAAACTCTTCTTTGAACGAGTGTGGATACACTTTGGTATCCCACAGTCTATCATCTTAGATCGGGATAGCAAGTTCCTCAGTACATTTTCGTCTAGTATTTGGTAGATGTTGGACACCAAACTCACTAAGTCCACAACCTTCCATCCCCAAACTAATGGCCAGACAGAGGTTTTCAATAGGACGATCGTACACATTATGCGCATGTACAACTCAAAGCATCCACGCACATGGGATGAGAGCCTCCCCTATGTTATCCACAGTTATAATCGAGCTCTCCACAACTCGACTGGTAATAACCCTTTTCAGGTGGGCTTGGGATTCCAACCACTATGTCCCATTGATGTGGCCATGCCATTTGCAGCTACTCAGGCAGATTCGGCTCATGTCCAGTCCAAAACAGATAAGGCAAACAACTTCATTGAGCACATTCAACATATCTGCCAGCAAGTCCATGACATTCTAGAGAAATTAATGCTAAGTACAAGTAGTGACATGATAAACATCGGGTACCACACAAGTTTCAGGTGGGTGACAAAGTTTGGTTGCATTTGCAAAAGGAACGACTTACCGGGGCCTATCGGAAACTTAGACCACTCCAATATGGTCCTTACACCATTACCAAGGCTATGGGAGACAATGAATTTGAGTTCATCATTCCCCCATTCCTTGGTCTGCACCTAGTGTTCAATGTGGACCGCCTTCGGCCATACTTTCCACCATTTCTAGACACATCTGACATTGCATAACAACTCACACCAACAGAGTTAAATCTAGATTGCATGGAACAAGTTGTAACTGATCGAATCATAGACACGTAGATTAAGCACACTCGCTAGCAGAAGATCCAACTATATCGAGTTGTCAAAGGAAGCCAACTCCTTCACCAGGGCAAGTGGCTCACCAGGGACCAAGTTCAGCTGAAGTTTCGTCATCTCATGGAGGAAATCAACGCAATGGAGACCATTTCTTCCTAAGGGGGGAGGAATGATCTAGGTGGATATTGGTGGCCACCCGCCAATTCCACTTGGACCCCCGCCATTGTTTCTTTCAGTTTTTTAGTTTCCTTATTTGTAGCACAATTTACTATTTTTGGTAGTTTTTCGGGTCCTGAAATTCTGGAGCTGTCTTGAGGCCCTAAACGAATTTTTTTGGGGAAAATTGGGAGAAACATGGGTCAATGGACCAATGTTACTCTTCCCAAAGTTGTAGTCCTCAGATAGATATTTCTAACAAGGTATTGTGTGCGTCAAACAGAGATCGTATGCCAAAGTTACGACCCCGGGAAGTTGATGTACCAATTTACCCAAAACGAGGCCCATAGTTTGGCGCTTCATCTCCTAGGGTTATGGTTTTGGATGTTTAGGGTTTTTCATTCTTTCTCAACAATAAATAGCCCTTAAAGCCTCATTGTAAGAAAGTTCAGAGGCATGTAGCCGCTACATCTCTCCTTAGAGATAAGCTACCATCACCCGAGCTAGTTTATTTCCATTTCTGTTTGTAAGCATATTTTAGTATTTTACATTAATGAAACGAAGTATTATTTCTGTTATATCTCTGTATTTATGGTTATCTCTGTAATTTGTTGCATTCCTGTTTAAATCCGGATCAACTTGGATTGTGTAGGGTTACCCATCAAACTTGTGATTTCAATAAATTCCTACTAGATTTTAGAGAAATTAGATTGGGAAAACTCACCAGAAAAGCTTCCAAAAAGTTGCACTAAAGACAACTCTCTAAATTTTACATGTCCAGTTGCTAAAAGTAAAAAATCATAAAAGCTAAATAAATTATAACTTTATTTTAAATTATTATTAGTAGTAGTAGTAGTTATTAAAAAAATTAAAATATAAGTTAAACATATATGCATTTAAAAAAACATGGAACAAGATTCTTAGCCATGGGATCTACCCCCACTTTACCATGGAGATTTTTAATATGTAAATAGGCTTTGTTATAGTACCATGGTCCGATACCATGGCTTGTCAATACCATATTCCCAAAATATTGTAACTCACTTCATATGACACTTGCTCATGTGATTGTTGTTAATTAATCAATTTAATTTAAATGGAAAAAAAAGCATAACTACTTTAGAGATCATTTTCAACCATATATTTGTGTATACTACTATGAATATTCTAGAATATTCCATTGAGGTTAAATCCCTACTATCCCTCTCATAATTATTGATAATTAAATTTAATTCTAGAATCTTTATTCCAAAACAAACATGCCTAATAATTTAAAATAAAATTATAGTTTATTTAATTTGCTTAACCCATATAATAATAATAATAATTGAGGCATGGGAAACAAAATTTTCCTGGGGATTAGGAGTAGCAACTAATAATAAGGTTGAGTTCCTTGCAATGTGCAAATGTCTAGGCCTTGCTATAAGCCTTGGAATCAAGAAATTAAAAATAGTAGGGGACTCCTTGATGGTCATTCGAATGCTTTCAACCCTCAGTAAAATTTTTAACTCTACAAGCTCCTCCATAATTAAAAGGATTAATTATTATATGGACAAGTTTGATGAACTATCTCTCTTCCATGTGCTTCTCCAACTTAATAGGGACATTGATGAGATGGAAAATCATGGACCGTGGTTGGGAGTTGGTACATAGGAAATAAATGGTCAATATTTGGGCCACTTCCCCATACCATAGAAGAATGTCAATCTTGGTAGAAATCAAGGCCATCAATGATAGTGTTGTCAGAACTATGATGAGTGGTGTAATAGCTGGCATGCAGGATAGGTGGGCAAAGGATCGAGCACAATCATCACATGGCGATCCTTCGAAATCCTAAGACAAGGAGTTACGATCACTAATGAGGTTCATATCTCAGCAAAGTGCCTTTGTAGAAAATTGGTTAGTTCTTTGGTTTGGGATGTATGAAATTCATATAGGATAATTAATGGCAAAGATATGGTGCAAGAACACACCTCATTCCATAGAAAATTGATTGCATGGTTGGTTCAACATATCTCTCGAGCAGGAAGTATACATAATGTGCATGAAGATTGAGAACTTATATGCATTAATTGCAAGAGTTGATGGAAATTGTGAGGAACGGGATGAATTCTTATATAAGGATTCTTCGCCCTCGTTTGGGGTATCTATTGGTTCAAGTGTGGAGTATAGGCTGAGAAATTATGTCGTTTTGAGTGATCTGAGAATGGCTTTGCAAGAAGGGAAGTCTATTGATGTTGACTCAGCTCACTGGAAAAGGGTAGTTGAATTCTTCTTCAAATTTTTAATAGGTAGGTTTAATTTCCTCACGTGCAAAGTTGGGTTACGATAGAAAGATTGTGCTACAAATGCATAATGTATTAATGCCAAATTTGGGAGTGTCGAGGCATCCCTAGAGCGGAATATTGTCAAGATGCAAACTAACCTTCTCTCCTCCAATTTGGATATTATCAGTAGTAGTATGTTTGTTGAGGTAAAGGACACAATTGTTGGGCTCCCTGAATTGGTCATTGCCTAGTTGCAAGAAGATGTGGGAGCTGGCGATGTAGGAGTCAGAACGGGCAAATGATATAAAGGTAACGATGAGGATTTACGGCAGTTGAACCTTGGATAATGTCATTCTATGTACTACAGCTATGTTTTTATTTTGGGTTTGTTTTTCTGAATTTATGGGAGATTTGAGTGTTATGTGATTGCTTATAGGGCCTGTAAGGGAAAGAAAATATATTTTTGGATGTACTAGAATATGGAAACTATTGAAAAGACTAAATCCAGATTTGTATTTTTGATGTAAAATGGCTTTGGCTTGTAATCTAGATTTTGAATATAAAAGTATCTGTCTCGTTTAAAATATTAATAATAATAATAATAATAATAATTGAAATAAAGTTATAGTTTAGTTATTTTTTATGACTTTTTTAAATCTTGACAATGTGGGATATATTATGAAATTTATTTATGCCTATTATGGATTGGTGTCTATTATGTTTACCTTCCATTTCATTTATATGGCTACTCTAGTTATGTTTATTTACCTTATTATGAAGAATGCCAAAAGTTGCATTCTTTTTAGGTTGAATTTAAATCTTCAACTATATAATTTCTTATGTATATGAAGCAATGTCTACATAAATTCTAGAAATAGTAAATGTTAGTAACGAATCTTATTTACTTACGTGATTATGATAAATTCTGGTGATAACCCATTCTATGAGAGAAATTTTCTTAACTCATTATCCATATGATATTATACTCATAATCACTTACGTTCATGAAGTTCTCATATATGAAAGATAAGGGAATTATGACTAAGAATTTTTCCTCAACTACCATTGGAGCTCGATGATGCCGATAATGTTGTTAGTAAACTGGAAAATTTATTCAATAAAAAGAATCATCTTCAATGTCTAATGCAAATTACCTTAGATTTTTTTCAAAGGTTACTAAACTCTATTGCATTAGTGGTCATGAGAATATGTAAAGATCCAAGGGGAAAAAATAAGAATATGTAAATCTTTTACTAGGTAGTCATGGTGAAATTAGTAGGTTGGACAAGATTTTAAAAAGGTAACTTATTAAATGTAGTCAACCAATGAAAAGTCCATTGGGGGCTTGATAGAATTGCCAATGTTATTAAAATTTGATATGACAAATTTAGCTCATGGCTGAAAATTCCATTACGGCAGATTTGCCAAGGTTATCAAAAGTTGACATGACAAATTTAGCTAACAGCACAAAATTCCATCATGGGTTTGGTAGATTTGGCGAGGTTACTAAAAGCAAACATGAAAAAATTTACATCGAGAAGTCCATTCAGCAAGATTAGTAAAAATTTACATGTTAAATATTACCAATGGCCAATGAACTCTTCAAGGGTCAACTAAGGGTTAGGAGATTGACTCCATTTAAGAAATATTTTGAAGTTTTACATTAATAAATTTGGAATTTCAAAAATGGTCCATGAAACCTTCTTTCAACACTTTTGAATATGTGCATGTGGGTAATTTATCAATTTAATGTCGGTGTTAATTAAATTTATCATATTTATTATTATTATTAAATTATTTTAATTATATGAACATAATTATAATTATAATAATTATAACTTGAAGAAAGGTTTGCACCTCAAGAGATTTAATTTCTCTTGGCTCTTAGTAGATATGGAGAAGATGGATATGTGATGGTTTTGAGCTAACACACTAGCAAAAAAAAAATAAAAATTCACTTGTTTAGTATAATATATACATAACTTATTTTCAAATATTTTATTTATGATTCGCATTCTCCATATTAAATTGTTATTCCATGCTCCCTCATATTTGAAAGTAGAAAACAAATCTCTCTCTCTCTCTCTCTCTCTCTCTCTCTCTCTCTCTCTATATATATATATATATATATATATATATATATATATATATATATATATATATATATTCATTATTGATACTTTTTTAAATGTTTCATGTCTCTCTTGTTAGAATTAAAGCTTACTTTAGAGTTGGTTGGGGTTTTTTTGGATATTGTTCAGATATTTTTTCAACATTTATCTCCAAGTTTGTAATAAGTTAAATCTCACAACAAATATATAAATGTGTTGCATCTAAGTTTGAATAGAAAATATATTTTTGTGTGTGCCATATTCGTTTTTCCTTTTTGGTATCGAATCTAGTAGCTTTGGGTGTATATCCCTCATGCGAAGGCCAAAAAATATGTGAGAAAATATGAGTTTAATTTGTTGTAGAAATACATTAGTGTATGTGTGTGAATATTTTTTTTTGTGCCTATGTGGTGAGTTTGTTGAGTTTACTGAAGAGTGAGAGGCATCCACACTCAATTAGTTGTTGTGCATGGATCTTTGAATGGACAAAGAGTTGTGTGGAATTTGTGTCATATAGTGTTGAGCCTGGGTGTAGTGCAGACTCAGACAACATTGTTTAGAATTCAATGGCTGATAGATGAAAGTGATGATTATCTGAATGATGAGCTCTCATAAATGATTGATAATGAATAGGGTCGTATTTATGCAAAACTTAATTACCTCACACTCATTTTCTTCCATTAAGCAATATATGTCGAGGTGTGGTTGATAGAAGTGTTTGTTTCTTTGTGAGAGAGAATTCTTGTTTTTAATCCTCACAAAAGAATCAACATCACATACTAATTTCAACATGAATACATGGTTGAGATTACAGTGGATGTGCTAGACCAAGAGATGAATATGAAGCCTAGCGCCATTGAAAAGTTGAAATATGTGAATCCTCATCATATCCAAATGAAATGTAAAATCCCTTATTAGAGGAGTGTAACAACCCCTGGTTGATTTTCTATGTAAATAAAATAAAAACCAAGGTCATGGGACATGTATTCAAGTTGAATGTTAGGAAAAAAACATAATTATAAGTATCATTGGTGATTAATTAATGGCTATGGAAATTGACGAAGGCATTGGCAAAGGCAAAGTGGAATTAATTGGAATTGTATTTATGAAATAAAGGGAAATATAAGAAAAGGAAGGTGAAGGGACATAGATTTTCATGAGAGGGAAATTGAACGTAAAATGAAATAGAGGTCGCAATGATAAAAAGACTTATGAGGATCAGTTCATATCTTTTGGTCAGCTAACCTTTGTCAATTTAGTTTTGGAGCTCTCTTCTATTCTCTCATTCTCCCATACTCTTACACACTTAGAGTATCCTTGGATCATTCTTGGAGCACTTTGGCATACATTGGATTTGGGGAAAGAAGGCAAAGGAAATCAAGAAAGCACAAGGGAATAGTTGGATCAACAGCTACATCTAGATTTCTTTGCAGGTAACATGTTGCATGTGTGATTTTCTTGTTGATTTCTAAATGCATGGCAAGTGCATGTGATTTCCGGGTTATGTGTTGTCATTGACATGGGGATTTCCTGGTTTGACAGTGATTTTAGCCTTGCCATGCCATTTCCTAGATAGCCATGGTGTTGTGGGTTTCCACTTGATTGTTTTTTATTGGTGCTCATAATTACTTATGGTCGTGGGTTGGAACAAACGCTCTGGAAGCCCTATAATAAAACTTGGGTTGAGTTACTAGTCCTGGATCCTAGGTTGGGAAAAACACTCTAGAACCCTTGGTGGGTTGAGTTATTAGTCCCTGGAGTTGGGTTAGACAAATGCTCTGGAGCCCTGGAAGGATGTGGATTGAGTTACTTGTTCCTGGAGCCCTGGAAGGTTGTGGGTTGAGACCAATCTGGTTGGTATTAGTGTTGTCCAACAATGGAGGTCGAATCACTGTGGTTGAGGGTTGAGGTAGTTTGGACTCTGGAAGCCTTGGTTTGTTTTTTTTTTTTTTTTGTTTATGCCATGAGATCCCACATTCATGCTTGGAATATGGTGCGGGGATGTTTGGTGGAAAGAGAGATTTGGTTCAAACTAATATATGGTCAGGTGGTACATGGAAGTCCATAACTTGTTGCTATTTTCACATGTTAATATGAGATATTTCCTTATTGTGATCTATGAGCCTTTATATTAATTATATTGGTGATATTATTGTTGAGTTTCTATTGTTTATATGTTGGTTATATGATGTGTATCATTTATCTTGTCATGAATCGTTTAATTATCGATTAGCTGATGAAAGTATGAAGTAATAAGTGTTGTTGCAGTTATGTGGAGAGGGCATAAGGCCTTCTTAGTCATTCTCGGATTAAACTCATACTATTATGATCATATATGCACTCATGACTTGTAGCTTGCATGTTTTCCATGTGTTTGACGAAATGTCTAATGTGTTATAGGAAGTCTAGATCATGTTCTACCTCCAAGTTTGAATGTTTAACCTTTTTTTCATGTCTATTATGATTCTGGAATGTCTTAGGTGGTTCTAGGAAGTGGTCTAGAGGCTGACCTATAATTGTGGATCAAATCTTGGGACTGCACCCCTTGAACTGGGCAAGTTGGGTCACAACCACATGGAGTCAATCTTGTGCATGATATTGGAGGTCTATAAACGCACCTAGGCCTTGTCATGCATGTGCTTGGGAGTCTAGGTTATTGAAAACTAGCCCCAGCTCAAGGTTTGGTCACCTAGGGTGGTCCTTTCGCCTCTGAGTGTCCTATAGTCCTGAGATATGTTGTTAGTTATCACTTTTTGGTAACTTTGTAGGCCCAACTTCCTTAACTAGAGCTTGGAGGTCGGTCCATGTCATAATAACTCTTCTTCTCATATTTACCTTGGAAGACCAGTGAAATTGGGTAAATGTGGGAGTGGGTGTTTACAGATTGGTATCAAAGAAATTCTATTCCCTACAATCTTTGCTTTGATACTGATGGTTACCTATTGGTATCAAAGCGAGGTTGTAGCACTAGACCTCGAGGTGGATGTGATTTTTATGCACACATGTTAGTTGTCAATGTGTTTGTTATGCATGTACTGTGATGGTCATTGTTGCAATTGTGTCATCATGTAGAGGTTGATGATGTTGATGTTGAGATGATTTATATGTTGATTTCATTATATATACATATGTTGTGCTAATCTGGATTGACTGTGCAGATGAGATAGCCTCCCCTGAACTTCACTGAGGTAGATTATGTTTATATTTGGTTTAATTGACATGGTATGTTTGCAGGGAGTAGAAGATTAGAAATGACAACCAAAATGGTGGATTACAGTTCACATGACTTTCCTTATAAATCATATGAGTAGCAAAGAGATGAGTACTCTCTTGACATAGCATATACCTTAAGAATTTTAAAGGCAGATATCAAAATTTGTTAGGAGTGTAGTGATATAATCATTCAGTCATAGGAAAGGCTTTCCAGGACATAGGAAAAGCAAGCAGAGGTCAATACATTGATTCTTTAGAGTTTATCAAATTTACAGAGATAGGGATATCCACATATCAGTTATGGACAAGAGGAAAGGACTAATGGGGCATACAGTAGCAAGTCTCATGGAAGGAATAGGTCATATAGGGATGACACGGTTAGACATGGAAAATGGATGGATACACTTGATAGGAGAGGTAGTGGTTATGGGTTCTATTCTAGTTCTGGATCAAAGAGACAACATGGTCATCATCGTTATCATCCTTATAGGAGGAGTGATATGGGATACTTTCCAGATGAGTTCAATAAATCCAAGCCTTTTACTTTTGATGGAGAGCTGAAGAAACTAGAAGATGCAGAAACATGGTTGCTTGGGATGAAGAATTTCTTTAAGATGCATGACTATACAGAGAATATGAAGGCTAGGATATTTATTTTCAGTCTCAAAGGAAAAGTGGATATATGGTGGGAAGATGTGAAGCATGTTATAGGTATCAAGACAGAGGAGTTGAGTTGGCATGAGTTCAAGAGACTTTTAAGAAATAAGTACTTGTCAGAGAGATACTATGATAGTAAGGCTAAGGATTTCTACGAGTTAAAGATGGGTTCTATGAAAAATTAAGAGTCCATGACTAAGTTTCTGGAGTTGTTGAGGTATGTATCATATCTTAAGGATGAAAAGACAAAGGTTATAATATTCATCAATGGATTTCCATTAGCATTTAAGGATCAGATTGAGTATGGTGAGCCTTGGATATTGAAGGAAGTAATTGGGAAGTTGAAGCATTCTTATGATTAGTCTAAGTGTAATTCAAAGCCTAAGCAGGGTTGGAAAGGGAAGTATAAGAATAAAGGAAAGTGGGATAAGAAGCAAGGAATACCTCAGGATGCAGGTAACAAGGAGAATGCAGCATCATGTAAAAAATTTAATGCAGTTGACAAAGGACAGGGATTTCAGTCTGAGGAGTAGAACAAGGGTGATGGCAGGAAGTTTTTCCATTGTCGGACTTTTGGTGGAGATTATTGCATGAGATATTTTCCACAACATCAGGTTGGTACACCTCATGTTTACAGTACTCAAGAGGCACAAACAGTAGGGGATGTTGAACAAAGTATTCCTCGGATTTATGTAGTATTGGACAATAGGCAGGTTGATCACCAGGCAACTATTATCGAGATGGAAGGTAAGCTTTGTGATCAAGTTATTTATATTTTGGTTGATCCTAGGTCTAACTATATTTTTATTAGTCTTGACCTGGTGGATAAGTGTTGCTTGAATAAAGAAATGCATGTAGAATCTTGGTTGGTGTATTTTGTTATAGGTACCAAGAAAATATTTCATCATTGGGTGAGATCTTATGCATTTGAGTTGAACAATATTTCTACATTATCGCATCTAAATTTTCTTTCATTGAGATTATACAGTATGTTGTTAGGTATGGATTGGTTGTACATTCATAAGACTAAGGTATATTTCTATGACAGGGCTACTGAGTGCTTGGATGATGGTGGAGATAAGAGAATATTACAGGGTAAGAAGAAGCCTACATCAATGAGGATGGTTACATCTATGCAAGAAAAGCACGATTGCAAGAAAGAGTGTGTATTTTTTGCAGTTCATATTTCCAATGACAAAGGGAAGGATGTTGAGAATGTTGAAGTCTTGAAGAGTTATCAGGTTTTGCAGCAGTTTTAGAATGTATTTCAAATATATATTTCAGAGTTTCCTCCTCATAGGGAAGTGGCATTTTCTATTGAGTTGATGTCGGGAGCAACACGAGCATCAAAGGCACCATACTGGATGAGCACTCTAGAGTTGTTGGAATTGAAATTGCAGTTTAAGGAAATGCTTGGTAAGGGATACATTATTCCAAGTGTGTCGCCTTGGGGTGCACCAGTAATTTTTGTGAAGAAGAAGGATGGTACTCTCAGGTTTTGTATTGATTACAGGTAGTTTCACATGGTGACAATCAAGAACAAGTATCCTTTGTCACAGATTGACGACTTATTTGATCAGTTGAAGGGATCAAAAATGTTCTTAAAGATTGATTTGAGATCATGACATCATCAAGTATGCATCAAATAATAGTGCATCTACAAGGTTGCATTTTGTACCAGGTACGGGCATTATGAGTTTGTGGTAATTCCTTTTGGTCTTACTAACGCTCCATCTACTTTCATGTGTTTGTTGAATAGTGTTTTGTGTCCTTATCTGGACAAGTTAGTGATAGTGTTCATTGATGATATATATTCTAAGAATGAGGAAGAGCATGCAGAGAACCTAGCAGCAATGTTCAGATTTTTGAGATAGCATTAGTTGTATGCCAAGCTTAGTAAATACAGTTTCTTTTAGATGAAATTTCATTACTTAGGAAATGTTGTTTCCAAGGAAGGTATAGCAGTGGACCCAGAAAAGATCATAGTTATCATGGAGTGGGAAGATCCTTGCAATGTGGATGAGGTCATATCATTCATGGGACTAGCAGGTTATTACAGGCGATTCATCAAGAACTTCTCACAAATTTCCTATGCTATTACATCTTTGTAGTGAAAAGGGAAGAAGTTTAAATGGAATGAGGAGTCTGCATCTAGTTTCAAGTAGTTGAAGCATTTTCTTACAAATGATCTAATCTTGAAGATTGTAGATACTAACAAAGGGTTTGTGGTATGTACATATGCTTTCAAGAAGGGACTTAGTGGAGTCTTGATGTAGGAAGGACAAGCGGTATGCTATGATTCAAGGAAATTGAATGAGAATGAGAAAAAACATGTGATACACGATCTTGAGTTAGCAGTTATCATTCATGCATTGCAGATGTGGAGACATTATCTTCTTGGAAGGAGTTTCATATTGATGAGTGATCACAGTGAGCTAAGATACTTATTTGATCAACCTAATCTGAATTCTAGGCAATCTAGATGGTTGTCTACCCTTAGTGAGTTTGATTTCGAGATTAGGTACATTAAGGGAAAGGAGAACAAGGTTGTAGATGCTCTTAGTAGAAGAGTGTAGGTGAATCACATTGTAACAGTGAGTTCTTATGGGATAGACTTGCAAGAGCAGATCTTGCAAGCAGGACAACATGATGACAAGAGTTGTCACCTACTACAAAAGTATGTTTTCAGATGCCCAAAGTACAAAATAGAAGAAATGTTTACAGTCATCTTCTAAGCCATAGAAGGACTAAAAGTCTAAATTGGACCACCTCCATTGGATAGTGCTTGGAATAAGCTTTCCAACAATATGTGGAATTCCAAAAATGGAATTCTGGATCAGAAGATATGACTTATTGAAGTTTAAGGGTTTTGTTGCCTTTGAAATGAAGGAGAAAAGCATATTAGAGGTCCCGCAAATCAAAGGTCCTGCAATATCAGCAGTTGGCGAGTCTAGGCCATCTTGCATATTGGTGATTGGAATTTTCAAAATTTCAACCTTAACAAAGTTGTGATCAGTGAATTTCGATAGTGTTAAACTATTGGGATTGTGCCTTAAGTGTCGAAGCACGGGGAAAGACTGAAGATGAATTAACAAAGGATTTTAGCAAAAACCAGAGCAGTTTCGGGCCTTTTCTCTCTCCCCTAATCAAACACATGGAAATGTAAGATTGGTTTTGATAAGGTACAAGTGGTGAACATATATTGGTTTTGATATGCCATGTGGTGGTTGACGTCATCATGATGTGACAGTACGATGGACACGTGGCAGGCATATTCAGCATTTTCAGGGGTCATAAGAGGCCAAAAAATGGTGACACATGTCACCACTCACAAGGTTCTACATAGCAAAGGATGATGCC
Organism: Pinus tabuliformis; assembly: GCA_031772625.1. NCBI lineage: Eukaryota > Viridiplantae > Streptophyta > Pinopsida > Pinales > Pinaceae > Pinus > Pinus tabuliformis. The sequence goes on from CM062807.1 coordinate 266,920,024, forward strand.
GGATCACAAATTGGAATTCGTAGGTTGAGGCATGTTGTTGCATCAAAGTAAAACCTCTGATTGAAATCCTCTGATTGAGGGGCTCTAATATGAGGGTTGCATGTAGTCGCGAAGAGTTAAAGAACCAAGGGCTAAGGCTGAACACATAGGGATAATTTTCTATCAATGAAATATCGCATCACTCCAAGTTAAAACCTCGATTGGAAATCATTGATAAGGGGGCTATGATATAATGGTTGGCCCACAGTCAAGAGGAACTTAAAGGACTAGGGGCATAAAGCACGTTACTAAGGAAAAGTAGCCCCCGAGCAGGAACAAAAGGCCCTAGCACCTTAAGGCTAAGCACCTGGTCACCACCCTTGGTCTTATGAAGAAAAATGTGGGAAGGGCTAAGCAGAAGGGGCTTGTCATATCAGAGGTTAGCAATCAGCAGATTTGAATGTTGCACCACTATGAAGTTTGCAACATGGGACTTCTCTGATATTACACTGTGGCGACACTACAAGGCATATTGGGCTCTAATAGCATGATATAGGAAGTTAAGGGGATGGATAAGTTAGAAGCTATGATTCTGTGACACCACCAAGGCCACCACAGTTGATTGCTCCCAACTCTAGAGAGTGGGGAATTCAAGTGGTTAAAGAGGAAAGCGATAGGAAAATTGGTTGAATCATCATGGCAAAGACATGGCTTGACCAAAAGCGATTACAGGGATTGTTGGGACATATTTTCCTCACCATCATTCATCTTTCCTTATTTTTGTTTATTCTGTATTTCTTTCATTTTAAAGAAAGGAATCAAATCTTGATTGTAATCATTTGGGCGATAAAGCTATCGCACGCCGAGACAGCTAGTCGATCAAACAACTGGAGCTCTGGCTGATATATTTTATAATTGTTAATTCAAATCTCCCCCTCTCCTTATAAATAAGGGGAAGAAACACTTAATAGAGGTTTCATACTTATGCACCTGAGGGGTCCAAATTCTGTGATTCCACTTTTGGTTCTATTTTACTGTTCATGAGGGACTTGAGCAATACCTTGCTTAATGCAAATGGGCTGGTGAATTGGACTTGTTTTGGAAGGATGAATGAAACTCTTTGGTGATTGCAATCATAGAAATATACAGTATGTTTCCCCTTACTTTATCACTTCATGTATGTTTTTCTACCTCTGAAATAGTGTAATGAAGGTTTCACTCTTATTCATGGTTGTATATTTTTTTGCTAAGTAGTAGAAATACCTATGGTAATTACATATTTACTTGTGTTATTCGATAGCCTACAGTACTTATATGAGCATAGATTTACATATGCTAATTAGTAACAAATTTATTCATGATGTATAGATCTTGGGACCTTAATTAGCACTCCATTGTTTCTGTCATTCCACCTCTTTAGTCTTCCATACTTCTACCAGAACATTGTTTCTTAGGATTTTGTCTTGTTTCCAGCCCTATGCATTGAATTCCCTCCTCTCTTTCCTCCTCTTCACTTTACTACAATGTCAATATTAAAGTTTCCTATTGTTGTGTTTCGACCACCAAAACCAGACATTTCTCTCTAAGATCAGCCTGATTTACCCCCTGAGCATTTAGATCCATGTATTCACTTGAGTTTACCTTGATGAAGGACCATTGAACCAAGCCCTCCTTCATTATATTTTTCAAACCACGTGAAAATTAGAGTGCAACAGAAATCCCCACTGATAATATTCAAAATCAATCCTCTCTTAAGATGTCCTAGGCACTAGTCTACAATCAACCCAGAGGTTGTCTCTAGGAATATTCTATATCACCTAAAGCACTTGTGCTCTATGTGCTAGAAAAAGTGGCAATAACAAGTATCAGTAGTTGAGGCACACATTACAAAAGAAACTCACTCAGTTACAGCAGTTGATACTTTATATCACAACAAATGGCTTGGTCAGATTCGGGAATAGGATTTATGTGTCAGACGACAGTGAGCTCAAGAAGATTATCTTGAGGGAGTTTCATGTTAAGTTGTATTCAGGTCACCCAGGATATCGTAAGACTTTAACAACAGTTAACAAATTCTACCATTGTCCGAACGTGAAGAACGATGTGGTTGAGTTTATTACAAGATGTTTGGATTTTCAACAAGTAAAAGTAGAGTATAAGCATACAGTTGGTTTATTACAGCCGATTTTTATTCCAGGGTGGAAATGGGAGTTCATTTCCATGGAATTAATTATAGGTTTGTCAAGGACATCAAAGCAGCATGATTCTATTATGGTTGTGGTTGACCAATTAAGCAAGGTAGTTCATTTAATTATAGTTAAGTCTATGAATTCAGCTAGTGAGGTAGCTCATATGTTCATAAGGAAGATAGTGAGATTACATGTTGTTCCTAAGAACATTGTACTCAACAGAGATGCCAAGTTCACTTCTAGGTTTTGGAAAGAGTTGTTTGCATGTTTATGGACAAAGTTGGTCTCCGCAGATAGATGGACAGATAAGGAGAGTCAATAGGATTCTTGAGTACATGTTGAGGATGTATGTCATGCGCCAATAATGGGAGTGGGAAGAGTATCTTCCGCTGGTTGAGTTTGTATATAATAACGAGTATCAATAATCCTTGAAGATGAGTTTGTTTGAGGCACTTTATGGGTATAGTTATAATACTCCTATTAGCTGGAGTGATCTAGTGAATAGGGTGTTGATTGGACCAGATATGTTGGAAGATATGGAATAGGAAATGTAGGTTATTAAAAGGAATTCAAGGAATCACGGGACAGGCATAAGAGTTATGCATATCAGCATAGGGTATTTAAGGAGTTTCAAGTTAGGGAACATGTTTACTTGTGCATCAATCCTAAGAGGAGTTCCTTGAGGATTGGATCATGTGCCAAGATGGCACCTTAGTATTATAGGTCTTTTGAGATCCTTGAGAGGATTAGACCAATGGCCTATAAACTTGCACTAACTCCGACAGTGAAATTCCATGCGTTTTTTCATGTTTCATTACTTAAGAAGTATGTCTAGGATTTTGATCATGTGAATGGTTGGTTTATATTATAGGTGGAACCAGAGATAGAATTCCATCCATAACCATAATGCATATTGCAGCAGAAATAGCTCATGATGTTGGCATTATGGCACAGGTTTGGAGCTATGGCACAGGTGTTGTCCTTGATGGCAACTCTCTTTGGTAACAGATCTTAGTTCAGGCTTTCAAAATGAAAGAAAAGACATATACGTAGGTTCATCTAGACGAAGACGCGTATACACGCGGGTTAGACGTTACAAATGCATGTATGCGTATACACGCACTTTCACGCAAGGAAAAGCGCGTATATGTTGGAGAACTTACCTTTGGTCCCTGGTAGTTAGTCCTTGATATTTGAACCTATGGTTTTGGACCATGGTATCTCGTCAGAAGTGTTGATCCCAAGTTTTGGGTCCATGGTATTGTGTTATTATGGTTTTGGACCATGGTATCTCATCAGAAGTGTTGATCCCAAGTTTTGGGTCCATGGTATTGTGTTATTATGGTTTTGGACCATCATATTGTGAAAGGCCTAAGACTATAAAAGAGGAAGGAGATCATTGGGCAAAGAATCATCTGAATTAATTGAGTATCTAATAAGTACTAGATCTGAAATATTGGTGATTGGGGTTATGGTGCAGATCTGGATCTGAATGAAGGAGGAACCTTAGCGCAAAGAGAAGGATAAGTTCTATTGATGTGTCATAATCTTAAGGCTTGAATGATAGTATCTTTTTATGATTTTGATCTGTTATATGTGGCGCAGGCTTGATCTATAAATATGATAATCTGGGTTAATTACTGTCTGAATATTTGAAAGAGTGAATTATCCTTTATAGATCTGTACGTAGGTTCAGTGAAGCGAAGGCGCGTATACACGTTGGTTCAGTGAATACAAACAGCGTATACGCAGGTTGATCCACACTCAGAGGCGTATGCATGCAGGTTTCAGGTTATTGAAGTAGCGCATATCTTTTGAGTTGTGATCTAGCTACTTCTGTTTATTACTGCATCGGTCTGGGTTCAGAATTTGGTGTGTTATTACTGTTACTGTGTTTTTGGGTACAACTGTCAGAGAAGTATCTACTTGATTTAGTTCTAATTGGTGAAAAGGAGATTGTTTGATGCAAAAATTCTTGATGATTGATTGATGTTCATGGATCCAGTCTGAAAATTTATGAAACGTGGTCCCTGGAAGAAAGAGAAGGTTGTAGCCTTTTGTAGGCCAGCACCTACGTACTAGTATCTTGGCTAGTGCAAGAGCTAAGGGGGTTGTAGCTCCCTTCCAGGAGAAGCTGGAGAATGAGAGAGGGTTGTAGCTCTCTGCAAGTTGCAACCTGCGTACTGGTAAAGGACTGCACCAGTACATTGTAAAAAGAAGTTTCTAATTAAAAGAAGATAGAGACGAATTGCAGCAGGTGGTTTTCAACCACATTGGGTTTCCACCTTATATCTTGTGTGTGATTGTCTTCTGCTCTATTTTACTGTTTCTAGTTACTGGTTATTTAATTCTGATACACAGATTAACAATCAACATCTGAAAGATAAAGTAAATTATAAGTTTGCATTGTATACGCAGGTTTCCTTCTACATAGTTGCGTATATACGCAGATTTAATTAACTGAAGTAGCGTATATTATCTGGATTTGAAAAAGGGAATATTTGACTTGATAATACTGATTCACCCCCCCTCTCAGTATTATTTCCAACAATTGGAATCAGAGCAGGTCCTTCTGAAGAAGCTTGATCGCTTGAAGGAAGATCCATCATCATGAGCAACTACGAGAGAGAAGCATCAATCAGGCCACCAATTTTTGATGGGACCAACTTCGTCTATTGGAAGGTAAGAGTCACAACCTATCTGCAATCTCTTGGTACAGAAGTCTGGGATATCATAGATACAGGGTACACTTTTCCATCAACAACTCCTACAGATCCGGCTGAGAAGAAGAAATATGAAATAAATGCAAAGGTTGTCAATACTCTATTAGGATGTCTATCTCAATCAGAATTCGTGAAGATTATGCAGTATAAATCCACAAAATAAATATGGGACAAGATTGTTCTGAGCTATGAAGGAGATGAACAGGTAAAATGAGAAAAACTTCAAACCCTCAGAATTCGGTATGAAAATCTCAGAATGCACAATGATGAAAGTGTGGCTAATTATTTCCTTCATGTAGATGAGATTGTTAAAATTTGGGTGAAGAAATAAAAGAGGCTGTTGTGGTTGAAAAGGTTCTAAGATCTTTGTCCCCTAGGTTTGAATCTAAAGTTTCTGCAATAGAAGAAAAAGAGAATCTACGAAACCTTACCATGTCACAGCTGCACGGAATTCTGACTGCTTATGAAATGAGGAAAGGAGGACCATCAGACAGGAGAGAAGCTGCCTTCAAGGCTTCAGGCAAAGGAGATTACTATGAGTCAGGACACGTGTCAAAAGAAGAAGAATCAAATTTTGTCAAAAACCTTCAATGGGGTGCTGGACGATTCCGAGGTAAGTTACCTTTCAAATGCTTTGCTTATGGAAGAGTCGGTCACTATGCTGCCAAATGTCCTCATAAGGATAAGATTGACAAGGGGAAGGAACCTGTTAGATGGAACAAGAAATAGTATGCAAATAAGAAAAGCTATTACACTCATGAAGATAGTGATGGAATTTCAAATAGTGATGAAGATGAACGAGGTAATAATTATAAACTTTTAGTGGCTTTTCAAGATAATGATTACATGGATGCTATAGATGAAGAATGTCTTTATGAAGAGATTTCTAAACTTAAAATTTGTTTAGAAGAGAAAAATGTGATTATTGATTCTCTGCAATGTCAACTGGCTGAAAGGGAAAAACATCATGAAAAATTGGAATGTGAAAATGTGGGACTTAGAAAAGAGATTGAGAAAACTAAAGCTCTTAATCTTATATTTGTTAAAGGATTTGAAACTCTAGATGAGATTATCAATGTGTAGTGTTCCCCACTAATCAAGACAGGTCTGGGATATAATGAAGAAGCATCTCAAGCGCAGAAACGATCCACCTCAAAAAGTTATATTGATGCAACAAGGAGAAATGAGCAAAAGCCCAATGGAGATCACCAGGTAAAACAGGGACGATTTACATCAAGAATAAACAAAGACTACCAGGTAAATCAGGGGCAATCCACCTTAAGGATGAACAAAAGCTACAACCAGCCACAGGTAAAATCTTCTCAATTTGCCTCAAGAATGGATGACAATAGAAACTACAATCATTTGGCTAGTAGATTTGATAATTGCAGGAGTTTCTTCAATGGCCAATGTTTCTCTTGCCATAATTTTGGCCATAAAGCAGCTCAATGTGTTGCCTATAAAACAATCATGACTAGAGAACCTCAAAAACAAAGAAGTATGACTGGAATCATGAAAAGGACCTATAACAACTTTTCCGCCCTTGAAAATGAAATTGAATGTTCTATTTGTAATAACTTCGGTCATGAAGATTCTGAATGCAGGAGCAGGTTTTGGAAGACAACTCAGAAGGAACAAATCTCAAGTGCCAGAACATGGAGAATGAAGGAACCACAACCAGAAAGATGTGGGATAGCTTTATATGCAGAAGGACAGGAAAATCAATGGTACATCGACAGTGGATGTTCGAAGCATATGACAGGTGATAAAGAAAAACTTCAATCATATAGTGCTTTAGAAAAAGGAAAGAAAGTTTCTTTTGGAAATGATACCCCTGCAGTCATAAAAGGAAAAGGCACTGTTCAGTTGAAAGAAAAAGTCAAAGCTGGAAATGTTTTGTATGTTGATGGCTTGAGGCATAATCTACTGAGTGTCAGTCATATGTGCGATCAAGGAACTGAGGTAATATTTCGATCAAATGGATGTAGTGTTCATGATCTTGATATAGGAAAAACAGTGATCAACGGCATAAGAACTCCAAATAATTTATACATATTTGAAGAAGGACAACAACAATGTTATTTGAGCAAGAATGATGAACACTGGTTATGGCACCAGAGGTTGGGGCATCTAAGCTTTTCACAGATAAGGAAAGCATGCAAATACTAGGCAGTTCGTGGTCTTCCAGATATCAGAATTCCAAACAATACAATATGCAAAACATGTCAGTTTGGTAAGCAAACCAGAACTAACTTCCCTGAGAAGGAAGGATCAGCTAGTAGGCCTCTTGAACTAGTCCATACAGATGTATGTGATCCATCTAGGAAAAGGTCACCTCGAGGAGAAGAATACTTTATATTATTCATTGACGACTTCTCCAGGATGGTTTGGATAGGACTTATGAAGCACAAAGACGAAGCCTTCGAAAAATTCAAATCTTTCAAAGCCTTGGTTGAAAACGAATCAGATCACAAAATTAAGTTCCTCAGGTCTGATAGAGGTGGGGATTTTACCTCAAATGAATTTTTCGATTTTTGTGAAGAACATGAAATAAGAAGGGAATTCTCTACAGCTAGGACTCCTCAGCAAAATGGAGTAGTGGAAAGGATGAACAGAACGGTTCAACAAATGGCTTGTGCTATGCTTGATGAGTTCGGAACTCCTGCAACCTTCTGGGTTGAAGCTGCATTTGCTGCGGTTGTTATTCTCAACAAAACAATTGCCCGGGTGAACAGCACTCAAACTCCTCATGAGCTCTGGTATGGTGAGACTCCTTCAGTAAAACATTTCAAAATTTTTGGAAGCAAATGCTATATTAAGAATAATGATGAACATCTTGGAAAATTTGAACCTAGAGCAGATGAAGGCATTCTCCTTGGTTATTCTCCCCACAGAAAAGCATATAAGTGTTACAATAAAAGACTTGGAAGAATTTTTGACAGCATTGATGTAGTGGTTGATGAAGAAGGAAACATTCCTAGGCAAGTAAATTATGAAAATATCGAAGAGGATGAAGACCATCCTTCAAATCAGACTGATGATGAAGAAGAACCTCAAGAGACACCAGAGGAATAGATAAGGATAGAAGAGAAGACTCCATCCAGGTACGTTCAAAAGAATCATCTAGAATCTCAAATTTTGGGGCAGAAAGAGGCAGGTATACAAACAAGAAGAACAATTGCAGAAGCCTCAAGCTATTTGGCATTGCTCTCCTACACTGAACCACAAAATGTAAAAGAGGCATGCAAATATGAATGCTGGGTCAAGGCAATGGATGAAGAACTTGAGCATATCGAAAAGAATAACACTTGGGAGTTGGTTCCTAGACCAAAAGATAAGAATGTCATAGGGACAAAATGGATCTTTAAAAACAAGTTGAATGAAAATGGGGAAGTGATTAGAAACAAGGCCAGACTTGTTTGTAAAGGGTATGCTCAACAAGAAGTAATATACTTTGAAGAAAATTTTGCTCCCGCTGCTAGACTTGAGGCCATCCGAATGTTCCTTGCTCTCTCAAGCTTTCAGAAGTTCAAAGTATTTCAAATGGACGTGAAATCAACCTTTCTGAATGGAGACTTAGAAGAAGAAGTGTACATTGAGCAACCAGATGGTTTCATTCTTTGGAATGATCCAAATCTTGTATGCAGACTAAAAAAGGCTCTCTATGGTCTTAAACAGGCTCTAAGGGCTTGGTACTACTGTTTGGACAAATATCTTCATCAACAAGGTTTTTCAAAAGGATCAGCAGATAGCAATCTTTATATAAAAATTGAAAATAACAAATTACTAATACTTGTCGTGTATGTAGATGATATTATCTTTGGCAGCAATGAAGAAGCTATGAGTCAAAGCTTTGCCTTGGTGATGCAGAAAGAATTCGAAATGTCCTTGCTTGGATAACTGACATATTTTCTTGGATTGCAAATCCAACAAAATGAAGGCGGTATCTTTTTGTCTCAAACCAAGTATCTCAAGCAGATCTTGAAGAAATATGGCATGGAAGATGCAAAACCAGTATGTACCCCTATGGTTACAGGATGCAGCCTTAGTGCAAATGATGAATCAGCAGCAGTGCATCAACCAACCTATAGATCCATGATTGGAAGTCTTCTTTATTTGACAGGCACTCGACCAGACATCATGCATGTAGTGGGAATAGTTGGAAGATTTCAAGCAAATCCTAAGGAAACTCATCTTCAGGCAGTTAAGAGAATCTTCAAGTACCTTCAAGGAACTCAAAACTATGGCTTATGGTATCCTAGAGATACAAATCTCACACTTCATGCTTATACAGATGTAGATTGGGCCGGAAGCGTGGATGACAGGAAGAGCACAAGTGGTGGTGCATTCTTTATGGGTTCCAGATTAGTATCTTGGTTCAACAAGAAACAAAGTTTGATTACTTTATCTACAGCTGAAGCGGAATATGTGGCTGCTGCATCTTGCTGCACTCAACTCCTTTGGATGATGTAGACCTTGCAGGATTTTCAAATCACTTGTACACCACCTATCTCCATCTTATGTGATAATACAAGTGCAATCAACATTTCAAAGAACCCAGTCATGCATTCAAAGACCAAGCACATACCGATCAAGTATCACTTTCTCCGGGAACAAGTGTTGGAACAAAAGGTCAAATTGGAGTATGTTCCTTCTAAGGAACAAGTTGCTGATATTCTCACTAAACCACTGCCCAGGGAAACTTTTGAATACCTCAGGCAGAAGCTGGGAGTAGTTGATGCATCATCTTGTTGTTAAATCTTGTCTGTTTCAGAGAAAAATGGGTGTACGCGAGTTGCCTGAGGAGGATCCGCGTACATACACTGGTTTGTGCAGAGATAGTCGCGTATATGGAGGTTTGATGGATATCAGTAGGGACAGGCTCTGGTTGAAGATATTCTGATATGGGTCTGACAGAGACCATCCAACACAGGTTCAAGGGGAGCAGATAAACTTCTAATGATGCATTTTTGGCATTATCTTAGAATCTTTTGGTTCTAGTTCACAGTTGTTGTTGGTTTCAGGTGAAACAAAGGCAGAGGGAGAATGGAAGGAAATCTTGGTTGCTGATCTGAATGGTGATTGACAAATGCTCCTGATATCATTTATTGGTGACTTTCATAAGTCTTGCTCTAGTTATTTTGTCTCTATGTCATGTATCTCTTTTAAGGTGTCAAGGTCATGTAACGGCCTATTTTGGTCTCCCCACTATGCCTTGGATGAAGATGTAATGTACTTGGTTGTCATATGTAAATTTTTGATGTATCCCCACTTGGTTGGGTGGATGATCCTCACTTAGTTGGATGATGGATGTATGTTTTTGAGTCTTTTGGTGATAGGAATGTCTTTTATGATGTATATGTCATGGTTCTTCTTGAAGAACATCTTTTTGCAGATCTTGCCTACAGTCAGGGGGAGTATGGTCAGCACAGCAGGGCAGAGATTTCAGCATGTACTCAGGGGGAGCACAACCCTTTGCCCTTGATGACAAAGGGGTAGAATGACTTTGAGGATCTTGGGGTTGCCATCAAGTCCAAAGAGGGAGATTGTTGGAATTATGGCACAGGTTTGGAGCTATGGCACAGGTGTTGTCCTTGATGGCAACTCTCTTTGGTAACAGATCTCAGTTCAGGCTTTCAGAATGAAAGAAAAGACATATACGCAGGTTCATCTAGACGAAGACGCGTATACACACGGGTTAGATGTTACAAAGGAGCGTATGCATATACACGCACTTTCACGCAAGGAAAAGCGCGTATATGTTGGAGAACTTACCTTTGGTCCGTGGTAGTTAGTCCTTGATATTTGAACCTATGGTTTTGGACCATGGTATCTCGTCAGAAGTGTTGATCCCAAGTTTTGGGTCCATGGTATTGTGTTATTATGGTTTTGGACCGTGGTATTGTGAAATGCCTAAGACTATAAAAGAGGAAGGAGATCATTTGGCAAAGAATCATCTGAATTAATTGAATATCTAATAAGTACTAGATCTGAAATATTGGTGATTGGGGTTATGGTGCAGATCTGGATCTGAATGAAGGAGGAACCTTAGCGCAAAGAGAAGGATAAGTTCTATTGATGGGTCATAATCTTAAGGCTTGAATGATAGTATCTTTGTATGATTTTGATCTGTTATATGTGGCGCAGGCTTGATCTATAAATCTGATAATCTGGGTTAATTACTGTCTGAATATTTGAAAGAGTGAATTATCCTTTATAGATCTGTATGCAGGTTCAGTGAAGCGAAAGCGCGTATACACGCTGTTTCAGTGAATACAAACAGCGTATACGCAGGTTGATCCACACTCAGAGGCGTATGCATGTAGGTTTCAGGTTATTGAAGTACCGTATATCTTTTGAGTTGTGATCTAGCTGCTTCTCTTTATTACTGCAGTGGTCTGGGTTCAGAATTTGGTGTGTTATTACTGTTACTGTGTTTTTGGGTACAGCTGTCAGAGAAGTATCTACTTGATTCAGTTCTAATTGGTGAAAAGGAGATTGTTTGATGCATAAATTCTTGATGATTGATTGATGTTCATGGATCCAGTCTGAAAAATTATGAAACCTGGTCCCTGGAAGAAAGAGAAGGTTGTAGCCTTCTGTAGGCCAACACCTACGTACTAGTATCTTGGCTAGTGCAAGAGCTAAGAGGGTTGTAGCTCCCTTCCAGGAGAAGCTGGAGAATGAGAGAGGGTTGTAGCTCTCTGCAGGTTGTAGCCTGCGTACTGGTAAAGGACTGCACCAGTACATTGTAAAAAGAAGTTTCTAATTAAAAGAAGATAGAGACGAATTGCAGCAGGTGGTTTTCACCCACATTGGGTTTCCACCTTATATCTTGTGTGTGATTGTCTTCTGCTCTATTTTACTGTTTCTAGTTACTGGTTATTTAATTCTGATACATAGATTAACAATCAACATCTGAAAGATAAAGTAAATTTTAAGTTTGCATTGTATACGCAGGTTTCCTTCTACATAGTTGCGTATATACGCAGATTTAATTAACTGAAGTAGCGTATATTATCTGGATTTGAAAAAGGGAATATTTGACTTGATATATTGATTCACCCCCCTTCTCAGTATTATTTCCAACACATGCTTCAGAACAAAGAAATCAATCAAGTTAAAGTACAGTGGAAGCACTTTGGGCCCAGTGAAGCTACATGGGAAATAGCTAATTAGATGTGGCCTATGTATCCTTCATTATTTGTTCATTCAATCAAATGTGTGTTTGGTATATGTATATGTATTTATGGATGTTGTTGTAGATATCGCAACAACTTGTGTTATAAAGCTCCAATAAGCGGTATGATTCTCATGTTTGTTATGTTGGTCATGGGTTGTAGTGGTTGTTCATTGGAAATACCGCATCGATTTGTGTTATAAAGCTCCATGGGTAGTGTGTTTTGTTTTCAGTGGTTTGTTGGTCATAGGTGTTATTAAACACTGAGGGCAGTGTTCCCCCAAGGGAGAGGGGTTTGTAACAGACTTTGGTTGATTGTCTATGTACATAAAATAAAAACCAAGGTCATGGGACACGTATTCCCAGTTGAATGTTGGGAAAAAAACATAGTGATGGGTATCACTGGTGATTAATTAATGGCTATGGAAATTGGAAAAGGAAAAGTGGCATTAATTGGCATTTTATTTATGAAATAAAGAAAAATAGGAGAAAAGGAAGGTGAAGAGACACAAATTTGCATGAGAGGGAAATTAAGTGGAAAATTAATAAAATAGAGGTCTCAATGATAAAAAGGCTTTAGAGGATCAATTCACAGCTTTTGGATGGCTAATCTTTATCAGTTTAGTTTTGGATCTCTCTTTTATTCTCTCATTATCTCATACTCTTTCACACTTAGATTATCCTTGGAGCATTCTTGGATCACTTTGATATACATTGGATTTAGAGAAAGAAGGAAAGTACAAGAGAACAATTGGATCAACAACTACAATTGGATTGCTTTTCAAGTAACAATGTGTGATTTCCTTGCTACTTTCTAGATGCATGGTATATGCATGTGGTTTTTTGGTTATGTGTTTTCATTGGCATGGGGATTGCCTAGATTTACAATATTCTTAGCCTTTCCTCGCCATTTCCTGGATAGACATGATGTTGTGGGTTTTTTCCATTTTGTTCTTTTTTTTATTGGTGTGCATAATTCCTTATGGTTGTGGGTTGGAACAAACACTCTAGAAGTCGTGGAACAACTTGAGTTGAGTTTATAGTCTTGGGGCCTAGGTTGGGACAAACACTCTGGAGTCTTTGGTGTGTTGATTTACTAGTCCCTAGAGTCGCGCTGGAAAAACACTCTAAAGCCATGGAAGGTTGTGGGTTGAGTTACTAGTTCCTAGAGCCTTTGATAGCTTGGGTAAAGACTAATCTAGTTGGTGTTAGTGATGTCTGAACGTGGAGGTGGAGAGGGTTGAGGTCGTTTGGCCTTTGGAATCCCTGGTTTAGTTTTGTTTTTGTTTACTCCATGAGATACCACATTCATTCTTGGAATACGGCATGGGGGTGATTGGTTGGAAGACAGATTTGGTTCAGCCCAATATATGGTCGGGTGGTACGTGGAATTCCTTGACTTGGTTGTTATTTTCACATGTTAATATGACATATTTGCTTTTTGTTATCTATTAGCATTTGTAGTAATTATATTGGTGATATTATGGTTAAATTGCCATGGTTTCTATGTTGGTTATTTTTTGGTTATATGCTAGTTATATGATGTGAATCATCTATGGATCTTGTCATGAATCATTTAGCTATCGATTGGTTGATGAATGTATGAAATAATAAGTGTTTTTGTAGCTATCTGTAGAGCGCACAGGACCTTCTTGGTGATTATCCAATGAATCTCAAACTATTATGATCAGATGTGCACTCATGACCTGCAGCTTACGGGTTTTCCATGTTTTTATGAAATGTCAAGTGTGTTATAGGTAGTCTAGGTCAAGTTTTATTTCCATTTTTGAATGTTTAGCTTTGTTTTCATGTCTATTATGATTCTAGAAAGTCTTAAGAAGTTCTAGGAAGTGGTCTGGAGGCTGACCTAGAATTGTGGCTTAGATATTGGGACCACAACCTCTAATCTTAGCAATTTGGGTCACAAGCACATGGAGGCAGTGTTATGCATGTGGTTCGAGACCTATAAACACACCCATGCCTTATCATGCATGCATTTGGGAGTCTAGGTTTGTGAAAAAGAGCCCCAGCTCAGGGTTTGGTCACCTGGGGTGGTCCTTTGGCCTTTGAGTGTTCTATAGCCTTTAGGAATGTTGTGAGTTGTGAATTTTTGGTTATTTTGTAGGCCCCACTTCCTTAATTGGAGCTTGGAGGTTGGTTCATGTCATAGTAACTCTTCGTCTCATATTTACCCTTGCAGACCAGTGACATTGGGTAAATGTGGGAGGGGGTGGTTACAAGGAGTTTCTCATTAAATATTCAATTTAAATTCTCCAGTAACATCTTGAAAAACAAGGAGGAAATTTGGATCCCTCCAACTACAATTAGAAGTTATGAATTTGAATCATGACACAGATAAATTCAACAATGGCTATGAAGACAATGGATACTTTGTGTAAAAGGATAGTGATTGGTGTTGTCCTCATGGGATTTGTTAAGTTGGTTTTTCATTATTTGTTAATTTTGGTTTGTGAAATGAATTATGAAGAACCTCTCATAGAACAGAGTAACATAACTTAAGTTGGTGGTTCTAAATGCAATGCCATAAGAACAAGTCACTAGTTTGTTTATATCTATAGTCTAATACAACTTGTTGTTCTTGGAGTATTCGGTAACCCAAGAACAACAACTAATCATTATGTGTATAGTTTGAGATATTTTTGTATTTGTAAGTTTGTAAAAGGTCACATTGTAAGATTAACTATTAGATATATTTAGTATCTAAACTACTTGACTACATAAATAGCTAATACAGTGTGTTATGTACTTCAATAGATGGATGTTAATATACTAATTCAGTATCTAGACTTATTTTCTAGAAAATACAACGAGTTATGTACTTTGACAGATGGAAATATGTCAAGAATTATCGGCCACTATAAATACATCATTAATTATCATAAGCAAATATATCTTCAATGAATTAAGTGGTAGCTTAGAATGAAGTGTTGAGAAGCAGTGTAGTCTATGAGAGTCAAAAGTTGATAGAAACGTTGATGAAGACCAGGTCATACAGAGATTAAAGTCCAAAATATTTTAATATGATTTCAATATTATTCTTTTCATGATGTAATAATTAACAAAGTATATTATAATTAATGCTTACTTTGGAGTTGGTTAGGGTTTGTTGGAGATTGAGATATTCTCTCAACCTTTATCTCCTTGTTTGGAATAAGTTGGATATCACAATACCTATATAAGTGTGGTGTATTTGAGTTTGAATAATGAAAGTATTTTTTCCCCACGGCGGGTGACCGTGCACGATGACACCATGCCAAGGCAAGAACCTTCATGCCATGAATGCCACCTAGACTCATCAATCGGCTCGCATGATTCGACGGATATGGAATTAACTCTTCATGAGGGAGATCGTACATACCATATCACTAGGGAGTACACCAACCATCATTATTCACTAATGACCATGAATTATTTGCAAAACATGCATATAATTCACATGAGAGGCTTCATCATCACTTGTCAATGGCCTCTGCATTTGGATGTGCTCTATTTGTAGGCTCACACTATCATCCTCTTCGCAAATTGGGAAATGTCAACTACATGGCATGATGCCAGTCATATTTAATCTCATGTTATTCTCTCAAACATGTATGAAATTGGGCATCTTTTGGCTAAATCCTTCATGGATTCTGGGCATGGTGCTTAATCTATCCATTATTCCCTTCTTTCTTCGCTTTCCTTTTTGGTTCCTTTGGGGCTCATTCCCCATACAAAAATTTCTCTCATGCTTTGGATTTATTAAAGACTTCAAATTATTGTCTTCCTTTATCAATGACGAAACTTCCCTCGTGGCGATTGACCTCTGAAATCCATCCCTCCCACATTCCCTTAGAAGGTTGGGATTCTCATGGCTTTTGGATCTCTCCTAACACTAGCCCCTACTTATTCCTACCTCATTCCTTCTCCCCTCTCTCAGGATGGCTCCCTTTCATCTGGCACTTGCTCTTATGGGTGTAGGTTTGCAAATGGTGGTCCACCTGTCTGTAATGGTCAATCTGCATGTGGGAATTCTATCTATGTATCAAGAAAGGTGGCGCAATCCAAGCAATAGGGATGCCAAACAAGGGAGCGGCTTTGGCAAGCACGAAGGTTGGTGGGAGCAACATACTCATTGTTCTAGTCTAAAGCACCAGCCTGTACGTCTAGAGTCAACTAGAACCATGGTCATAATCATTAGCACAAGGTTGGGGCTAGCATGGTCATGGTGGTCATCAGTTTGAGCTGGTTATCATGGTGGTCGCCATGCTTGTAAGTTAATGCCGATGATTATCATGGCCACTCCAGGTATCGAACTTGATTTTGGATAGGAAAAGGATGTCCCTTTGTCATTGTTCCAATTATATCCAGATGTAGACTCCTTTTGATTATTTGAATAGTCAAGGCCTGCGTGCCAGTAATGCCCAGTACAAACTAGGATTTCTTTTGATTTTATCTGATGTTATGCTAAGAAGGAAGCTTTGCAATCTTAAGACACTAAACATGTGCTTTTGGTCGATTTTTCCTTCAGGTCAACCAAAAGCACTAGAATATCTTGTATGTAAATTTTTCGTAGTATAAAGATCAGTCTAACCTTCACACAAATAAAATGAAAACATTTTTGTGTGTGCAATATTATATACGTGCGTGTGTATGTGAACTCTATATTAAACATTGAAGGAATTACAAATCTCTATGATACCTTGAATTAGAAAGAACCTATTAATAAAATAATCTCTGTGTGTGTGTGTGTGTGTGTGTGTGTGTGTGTGTGTGTGTGTGTGATGTTAAAATCCTTTACTCAACATGCATATTGAAATATTTAATCTATAACACGCATTAAACATTTTTTTGTTATTAATATTTTTAAAATATTATATATGAACTCCATATTAAGAATGGAATAAATTGCATATCTCCCTCACAACAAAAAGTGAAAATGCAAGAAAAAAATTAACTTAAATATCTTTATTCTTCTCTGTATAAAGTTGATAAAAATTATATTATTTATGGTTGATGTTAAATATTTTTTAATTAATATATATATTTGTTTTTAATAATACATGTCCACTGAACATCGAAAAAATTATGCATCATATTAAAAAGTAATTTATTTATTTTTTACCTTCAATTACTTTATCTTTTTATATAAAATTATGTATAATTAAAGTAAAAAAAAGTATTTTATAATTAAAAAATCATAAAACTTAACTAAACTATAACTTCTTTATTATTATTATTATTATTATTATTATTATTAATTAAGATACCATATATATATATATATATATATATATATATATATATATATATATATATATATATATATATATATATATATACATACATGTAACAATATTTATGCAGATTCACCTCCACCTTACTATGGAGATTCCTAATTATGCTCATAGCCATGTCTATTTTGGAATAGGGCTTGCACAATTTTAATTTAATTTTCAATAATTATTAGGTGGATGGTATGGATTTAACCTCCATGGAATATCCCATGATATTCTTTGTAGTATGCAGAAATCAAAGGTTGAGATTTATCTCTAAAGTAGTTTGTCATTTTTGTCACTTTAATTAAATTGGTTAATATAAAAAATGACATATGAACAAGTGTCATATGAAGTGAATTATGGTTTTTTTGGCATGTGGTATTGATAAATCATGGTATTGGCCTATGGTATTGTAATAAATCCTATCTACAAATTAAGCATATCCATGGAAAGGTGGGGTAAAATTTCCATGGTTAAGAAGCTTGTTCCATGTTGTTTATTGCTTTTGGAGTAAAAATTGTGTGACCAAAATTTTGGATCTGTCCAACTTTTCAGGTGGACACTCCACCCATACTCAAGGACCAAACAAAAGAATAATAATGAATCTTGTTCCATGTTTTTTAAAATTTATATATGTTTCACTTATATTCTAATTATTTTTATAATTAATAATAATCATAATAATAATCATTTAAAACCAGTCTAAATCGATATTAACTCTATATCTATCAAGCGTCGAGAGGGATCAAATCTATCAAGTTGCAAACCTTTTTGTAGTGAAATTTTTGAGAGATTTGATCTCTCTTGCAGCTTGATAGATCTGGAGTTAAGATGGATCTAGGTTAGTTTAATACCCCTCGACTCCATATATGTGTGTGGGGTGGGGTGGGGGGGCGTAAACACTCATGGGGATTTGAACCTTCTATCTCATAATTTACCTAACACTTTATAATACAACAATCACTAAATGAGCTACCCATGTGAATGTAAAAATATCTAAAAATAATAATTAATTAAAAGTATACATATAATATTTAAACTAATTAAAGTTATTATAAATTTAGATTAATTAAATAGGATATATGATATAATTTTATATTTTAATATTGAATTTTATTTTTAATTTTAAATTATCATTATTGTAAGATATTATGATTAATGGAAAAAACCTGTGAGCAATTTATGAAACCGACGTTTCGGACTAGCTAGGTGAGTCCATCGTAAGATATGATAAAAATAAAATAAAAACATGTATGCCAGTAGAAAAATAAGTCAATTACACAAGAAGATGAAGACGGAAAGATAAATACAGAAATCAGCAATGCAAGCTATCCACACCACCTACAGAACAACGAATATCTGATCGAAGGAGCAATAGACACAAATGCAGGTAACCCACAGCAGCAAGATGAGAACACCAGGCAGGAAATTGGAGGCAGCAAGCGTGCTTACTCGCCAACAAGTACAGATTCTGAAAAGGATATCATGGCTAAATGATTCTGAAAAGGATATCATGGCTAAATGATTATTGTAACTGCTCCGCCTAACAATGAAGGTTGGCGGAAAGTGGAAAAAAAGAAGGGTAGGAAAGTCTAGATTAGCTAGTTTTTTGACATTAGCTCCTGATTAACAGGACAAGTTTTGATATTATGAACATTACAGCAATGCCAAGGGCATCTACTATATGTAATTTTCTAATCTTAATGAAAATTACTGATTTTTCCAGTGGAAAAAAAAAGAAAATAAGTCAATTACAACAAAATAAAACATTTTCGGTAAGGTAGATTGGCAAAACTACCAAATTTTACAAAATCTAAGAGCCTTCGGAATTTTCCTAATTTCAAAGAGAACAAACTGATTAAATAAAAATCACTAAAACATAGAAACAAAACCACCTTATCAATTCATATTGAAGGAAGGGGGTTGCAATAATAACAATAAGGGGCTACACTAGCATAATAGGGACCTAACATACCCCTCTCCTTCAAAAAGGTGTTTTCCTCAACCCTTGAGTAGTTTTGGATGCTTCTGTATAAAATTTGCATCCTCCCATGTGGAATCTTTAGCAAGTAAGTTCTTCCACTTGATGAGATACTCTGAAATTGATCAATTTCGTAGTTGTCAATTTATTGTTTCTATGATTGCTTCAGGTTCCAATATACCAAATCGAGCCCTAACTCCTTATACTCTGACCTCATTATGGATATGCAAATAAAAACATATAAAGAGCAGACCACTCTGGTACCACTGATCCAAACTTATACAAGAACTCAACAAAATACAGAAATACCCATATACACATAGATGCAGCAGAAATAAAACTTCATTTCATTAATATCAAAGAACTGAAATGTTCTTAAATACATAAATACAAATAAACTAGCTCGGGCGATGGTAGCTTATCTCTGAGAATAGATGTGGTGTCTACATGCCTTCGAACTATGTTATAATGAGACTCAAAGGCCTATTTATTATTGAGAAACAATGGAAAACCCTAAACATCCAAAAACCTAACCATAGATATGAAGCACCAAATCTATGGGCCTCGTTTAGGTAAATTGGTACATCAACTTCTGGGGTTTGCAACTTTAGCATATGATCTTCATTTGGCTATCATAGTACCTTGTTTTGAATATCTAGAAGAGGAGGAAAAAAACAAACTAGAAAACTAGTTTGGGACTTTTTCGGTCTCTCCGTTTTCCCTAAAAACATCTTTTAGTCATTTAAAATGGCTCTGGAATTTTAGGACCCAAAAATATTCCAAAAATAGTAAGTTGTGCTACAATTAATAAAACTGAAAAGAAATAACGGTGGGGGTCCAAGTGGAATAGGCAGGTGGCCACCAATATCCACCTGGATCAATTCTAGAAGCTAAAACTGGAACCATAGTGAGGGGAAATATTGTTGATCATCTGATCCAACATTCAAACCTTAGGTCCTAATATTTTAGGAGATATTATTAGAGGAATTTGAGCTTCATTGATGCTCCTAAAATCATGCTTCAAATAGGTCATGTTGGAATTTTTACCACAACCTTTCTTTTCTTTTTTTATGAGGTTCCATAATCTAAAACTTCGAAAATAGGGAGGGGTAATACCATTGATCATCTAGTCTAGCTTTCAGATCTTGGGTTGTGATATTATTATACATCACACAAGTCATGTTGGCATTTTTGCTATGACGTTTCATGTGGGAGGTTCTAGAGGCTAAAACTTGGACCACAATGAGAGGAACTCCCACTGATCATCTATTTTAGTTTTCATAACTTGGGCTACTATAATTTAGGAGATATTCCCTAAGGAAGTTGATACATTAGTTTCCATGCAAAGTGTTTGAAGAAATGTCTAAATAGTTTAATTATCCATTGCATACAATATGGTTGATGAAATACCCCAATGAAAATGTTGTTTTGTGGATGGGGATAGTATTGGTGTATGTTAGTATTGTATTATGTTAGCATTATTGTTTGATAGTATTTTTTAAGATGATCTATACCTATTTTCATGCGAAGCATTTGAAGAAATGTGTTAAAGGTGTTTTATTACAATTTTCATACAAACTATTTGATAAAATACCTTAAATACAAAAATCAAAAGTTCCAAGATTGGGTGGTATATTTCGGTTAGTATGTTACAAGTGGAATCAAAGAAATGTTTTGCATTTTCTTTCATACAATTTTTTTGACAAAATGTATACAAGAAAAAGACTTCTTAATTGGTTTTATACAAAGTATTTGAGAAAAGGTTCACATGTAAAGTGTTTGACAAAATATATGAGAGATGAAAATCAAGTTTTTGAAAGTGTGGTTAGGATAAATTTAGTAGGGGGGTGTGACAAAGTCGTATAAGAGCTTATTGTTAAGCTCATGAAGAAGAAGAAAATAGATACCTTCTATACTTAATTGAGCATTAAGGCACCACGTATTTTATAAATTGGTATCATATCATGCTTCAACAGTGGACCTATATGGGCTCAATAATAGATGAAATGGAAGCATTGATACTAAGTGACAAAGTGGTATGAGAGCTAAGGTTATGCACTAAACATACAAACTCAAGTATAGGAAATAATTTAAGTTTTAAATTAATATATTTGCATGCATGTGTACTTATGTGAAATTATTTTGTTGTATATATGAATACACAAATGTTACCTGAAGACTAACTTGAGTTTGATGCAGCAAGATAAACATGCAGGATGCTAACTACATTCCCTATAGTATCCCAACAAAATTGCAAACGTTTATGGCTAAGTGATGCAACCATAATTATGAGGGGGGATCTCTTAACTTATATCTTGCTAGTTTTAATACTTTTCTTTAATGTTTTCAGAAGTTTTCATATCCTAATGAATAATATCATATGCATGATAAAAAAGTAAGTGATGAAATAGTTCAAAGATGCATGTCCATTGAATAGATATTAAATAACGATATACTAGATGCATCAAGATATTCTAGGTGCATAAATTAATGGATGTGCATGCATAAAGACTCTGAGTAGTATGTTATCATAACATCATTCATATGACTAATAGTGGTTAATGGTGAAAATGTAACCAAGAACATTTGGAAAACATTATTGGGAAGTTAATGAAGGTGTTGCATGTAGTATTCTGGAATCAAGACTGTGGAAGATAAGGTATTGATGAGAGAATGATAAAAGTGGCACCTATGCATGTTGTGAAAGTGTTGTGAGTCCATTTCTCCTTGGGTTTCCTTGTGGAAGGTTGGAGCCTTGGAGGGAGGAGTGTAGGGAAAAATGTGTGTGTGTAGGATCTAGAGAGTACCTATGGCACCGAAGGAAAATGAAACTACTATAAGCCATAAAGCTTTGAGACATTTCTTTCCATCCCAAGTTGGAGACCCTAGAAGGATAGTGGTATACCCTGAGGGATTGTTGTGATCAGAGAAGGTGGTGCACTATCTTAGTTCAAGTGCAGCGATGGGGGAATGTGAGGCTATCTGTTGGAGATTGTCAAGGTTTATACCTTGACCTTGTTTGTGTTAAATATTGGTTATGTATCATACTTGGATCCTGGTAAGCCAATGTATTTGTGGAGTCATGTTCTAGCCTGAGAATGACCCATTGTTAAACAAAACAAGAGTAGTAGAGCTTATGGCTAAGAGAAAATAAGAGCTAATATGCACAAGAGTGCATGGTGAAGGGATCTCATAGTTGTTACAAGGAAGAAATCTGAAGTTACAGTAGAGGGGAAATGTTGATAAAGGATCAGTCAAGGAGGGTTTGATTGGGTCAAAATGAACTAGATGGACAGTGAAATCACAACTGTGAAAATTGATTAAGAACGGTTTTGTCCTTAACTAAAAATTTTGCTTGCTTGATATATTTTATTTATGAAAATAATATGAATGTGTGAATGGTAAGAAAATAAAAATCAGTACTTGTTATGTTGGTAATATATAAGGTTACCTAATTCATTCCATGTCACATGGAATGTTCATATGGAAAATGTGCAAGAGTGATATCTTGTTGTTAACTACCACATCAAAGAAATTAATATACTTATGCTTATGTTCATGAGACTTATCATGTGAATGATTGAAAACAAGGGATTGAAAATTAAATTTAAAGATAAATGTGTATAAATAGCATGGAATATGTGCAAGTATAGCACATGCATGACAAGATGTATATGCACATATTTGGGTGCATGATTGAAGGCATTATTTGAATGTGTAAATTGGATACATAGTGAAAATTTCATTTATGAATATTCATTGAAACTTGTGTGTAAGTAGATGAAATGATAGAGTTGTGACTAATATGTGAGGTTGAGATCATTTCAGGGGTTTTTGAATGTTGCAACATCAAGTATGCTAAGAATCAAATTGAACTCCTTGAAAATATATTAGCTAAGAATGCATGTCATGGTAGCCAAGTAGGTAGGCAAAGTAGAAAGAAAAGGAAAAAGGTTAAAGGAATTAGGTAATAATTCCTTTCAGCTGAATTTGATATATTTTGTTTTTCAAATTATGCATGTATTGCATGGATGCCTAAGAAGGGGTATGTTTAAGGCAGAAAAATTGTCAGCACAAGAATATTTACTAAAATATTAATAATGCGTGCATGCATTGAGTCACCATGTTGAAAAAATAATAAATGAATGAACAATACACTCATGAGATAAAATATGTTTAGTAATGCATTGAGAGAATACATGAAAATGTGGGATGTATGAAGCATATGTAGAGACTGCAATTGTGTTCATGAGTCCATGAGTATTGGCCCAATAGTTTCTAGCTTGAGATAAGTGATTATATCATATAATGTTGAGTTTGTTGGTAAGGAACTTGTAATTGAAGGATTGGTTTTTCCTACCTAATGTGAAAATGGTATGAAATTATTGATATATGAAAGAAAATTTGGCGTCAATACCTAGTGGGTTATGACAAAGGTAAGAATCATTTAGTGCATAAATATTGATAGAATATTTGTAATGAATCCATGAGTTACTATAGCATGATTTGTTCATGACACTCATATTATGAATCATGGTGGTGCATATTCTTGGTGCATTGAGTGCATACATGATTGTATGAGACCATCAATTGCATAATTGAATGTCAAGAAAATAAATAGATTCTAATAATTTTGAGGAATTGTTGAGTAGTGGAATGAGTGGCATGAATCCCTCATCCTGCAAAGAAAAGTGGAAGCTAATTACTCATGAATTAGAGAAATGCATCTTTCAATTTTGACCCTTTTATTGTTGGAATAAATGTTTGAATGCATTATGGAATGCTTGGAACGATTGTGATGAAAATAAATAATGTAATGATAACTTCATTTCAATTTATTTTTAAATCAATTGAAAGTGATTGAGTTATTTCGTATAATAATTATGAGATCACTTTAGATGATGTTATAAATCTTGCAATGAAAATATTTTATATAAAGACACTTACCATTGTTTGGTTGATTGAAAGTACATATTGTAGTTGAAATGGCCTTGGTTATGATAATGAATGTTGAGTACTACCATATGCAAGACTTAAACATCAAGAGAAGAATCTCATATTTATGAGATTTGATTCTACGAAGCAATTTTGGAACAAAAAAGAAAAAGAATAATATTTTCTTTAAATTTATTACTAGCCTAGTTCCATCTTAACCTCAAGTCTATCAAGCACTAAGAGGGATCAAATATCTCGATGTTCAAACCTATTTTTTGAGTGAAAAACTAGAATAAAGGTTTTCACTTTGAGATATTTGACCCCTCTTGGAACTTGATAGATATGGAGATAAGATGGACCTAGGTTGGTGTTGTCGCTACTACAACACCCTCCAAAATTTCACTACATTTAAATTTTGGAGCCTACTATCACTGTCAAATCTAGAGTCGCTTTGATCACAAATTGTCCTTTCATTGTATTCAATGTGTTTCAAGAATATATGTATGGTCTCAAGTGTCATTGCATTCATCATAATATCTTTTAGTGCATTTCCTAGTCATAACATCTTTGTTGTCGCAAAACGACACTTCTAGGTTGTAGTCGCACACTACACTTGTTACACTGAGGGAATGTGTATAAAGTGGTGTTTTGATGTGTATTCATTATCATTAAAATTTTTCTAGGTTTTCTTGATGAGTTTGTATGTTATCACGTGGTTCTATGTCTAAACTCATCATGTTCGCCCCTCGCCTCATATTCTGGACTTAGACAAATATTTGGTCTCAAAACGAACTCATTAAGGACAAGAGTGCATGAGCACACTCTGAAGCCTTTATGGGTAATATTTTGTTGTTTGGAAATGCTCCATGTTCCCCCTAAGGGCGCAAGGCGCACTCCTTAACCCTCTTCCCTCTTCCTTACTCTAAACTATGCCCTCCTAGAGACTAATTCTTTTGTGAGCACACTCCTTCAACTCAAAGAAGTGTGCCCTCCTTGAGTGCATAGGCACAATCTAAAAGCCTTAATATCCTCCATTCATCCTTCCCCAATGTGTCATGCACTCTCTTGGAGTCTTTGAGTGCATGAGCAAATTCTAAATTCATGAAGTATCAACCTTCAACCTTCAAGAGTGCACCCTACCCCCTCTTGAGCCTCTTGAGTGCATGAGCACACCCCAAAGGCTTGAATCCTTTATCCTTCAGCCTTTAGGAGTGCACCATGCACCCTCCATCACTCCCTTGAGCACACAACGCACCTGGGAAGCCCGAAGCTTTCCCATTCATCCTTCGGACTTTCACCATGCACCCTTCCTTGATTTTCTTCTTCCTTTGAGCACATGAGCATATGTCAAAGTCCTGAAACCTTCCCTCTTCATCCCTTCAACCTTTCAAAGTGCACCCATGCGCCTTAAAGCCCCTTTTGTCCCTCTTGAGCGCATAAAAAAGGTGTGAACACAAAGTATGAATGGAATATGGTAGAATTGGATATTTTCAGGCTAATAGTTGCTTGTCATGAGTGATTGTGAATACAAGTATTCCATAAACAACATGGAAAAAATGTACTAGGAATGTCGGGTAAGGAGGAAAAACAAAGGAAGCTCGGAAAGAATGAAGAACACACTTGAATCTTAATTATCAAAGCACCCCAAAGACTCCATTTGATCAAAGACCCTTTGGAGGGTAGAGGACATCAATGATTGAAGCTACATGAAGAATGAAGATACAATTGGCAGCCATGTCACCACTGGATAAATTCCATGTCATCAGTCACTATTAGTCCTAGTCATCCAAGATAGTGACATGTCAAGTCTCATCATATGATGATGTGGAAGTCATGATGTATTATTGTAATCATTGTAAAATACAAATAAGTGGAAGACCAAGAGTCATGTATGAACTAAAGATTCATGGAACTCCAAAAGTCATATGTAATTCCAAAAGTCATTTGGAATTCCAAAGGTTGTAGAAGTCCAAAGGTCACTAGAAGTTAGAAATTCAAGAGCCATGAGGATGTGAAAGGGATTTCCTCAAGTTATAAATAGATCCCCATTTCTCATGTAAAGGACTTTTAACCTTGGCTTCTCCCATGAGGCATTAGAGAGATAGAGTTAGTACTTTTGGGGAGTAGGCAGTGGCTCTAAAGCTACATTGTTGGAGCTATTGGTGTTCATTGTACTTATGTATCTTAGGACTTTTCTTAATATTGAAGCCTTCCAGGTCAGCAAATTTTCACACATGTATTGTAAATGTTTCTAAGACTATTCTTTCAATGTTTATGGTTCATGTTTTCTTTCATTAGTACTGGAGTAATTGAACTATTTCGGTGACTTTGGTGCTTCTTGTTTAAAATGTGTTTTTAAGTTTATAATGATCGCTGAACTATTTCGCTTTATGTTAGACGAACCTTTCTCTTTTATGTGTGTCTCCATTAGGGTAGTAATATTCCTTCTCTCTTAGAGGCTCACTTAATTTTCCCCTTAGCAGTAAGACAACCTTAAAACATCTGCAATCGAACATCTACAAGGCACACTAGCTTGCTCATTCAAATTATATTTTCACTTCTCTCTCGTACTGACATCTAAAGCCAAAACATATCTTTAAGTAAATGGAAGTTGGTTCGTATTCTAGATGGGACTCCTACACAAAATGGTGTAATATCTAATTGGGACCTTATATCGGGGAGATCCCCTATATATTGGAAGTTTCCAACGTCGTCAACAGTTAGTTTCAATCATGTGTGGTCACACAAAATTTGTTGAACATATAATTATTCTAATCATTCTATATATGGTAAATGTGTCTAAATTTAGATATTAGACTTTTGTGATGCATATTGATAAAGAGGTTTTCTTTCGGATTGATCACATTATTGAATTTTGGTCAATGTTTCAAACTAACTAATGTGGTTCATCTTCAGGTCAAAGGTGAAAAAACCAATCTTCCCAATTGTTTAAATAGCAAAGATGCATCATGGCCCGAAATTAGTCGTTATGAACTAGTCGTTCAGAGAAGGTTGTTATGAAGTAGGAATTAGTTAATGGGATAAAATATTTATTTATTATTTATTTTCATTTTAATAGAACAAAGTACTATTTATTTATTAATTTATGATTTATTTTCAAAATCAATGATATAATGTAATAAAATTAATTGAAAAAGATTAAAAATTGTTAGAAAAGAGGTTAGAGAAGTGTTATTAATATAATAATTGATAATAAGTTTAATTAACGTTGAATAGAACAATAAAATTAAAGTTAGTTTAAATATAATTAAATAATAAATTATTAGGGAAATTAACGAAAAAGGGAAAGATAAGAATAAAGAAAAAAAATTAATAAGACAGGAATGAGAAAATATAAATAAAAAGGGATAAAATAAAAATAAAATAAAATAGAAAAAAGGAATTAAAAACAATCAAGAGGAGAGGGTAGGAATCTAATTCCTAATTAATTTCCAACCATCATCCCAGTTGAGATTGATCGCATGCTTCTCAATCTCAATGGCTTCTATTAGCTTCCTATGATGGAAATGGTCAACCCTGGCTATGACCTAGGAATCCTCTATGCAGACATGGCGTTTAGATTTCACCACATGTTCAACTAAAGCTGAGGAATGAGATCGATTATGCCTAATGTCCGTTGCATGTTCTTGGACTCTCTGGTTAATGGAGCGATTAGTTTCACCAATGTAAGGAATCCCACATGAGCAAGGAATTGAGTAGACCCCTTTCATGTCCTTAAGTTTAACCGAATATTTAATAGATCTAAGAGAATTCCTAATGGTATTTAGGGGCTTGAAAGTAGTAACAAATTTATTCTTCTTAAGAATACGACCAATCTCATTTGTGGTTCCCTGGATAAAGGGAAGCATCACGTTATAAATTTGATCATCACGAGCTTGATTAACTCGAGATTATTTACTGGATCTTTGAAAATATCTAATGCCTTGTTGTCTGCTATACCCATTATTTTCAAAAACATTCAGTAGATGAGATTTTTCTTCTTATATGTTATTCTCATTATAAATTCTAAGAGCGTGTGTAGAAAGAGTGTTAAGAACTCCTAATTTTTGGGCTGGAAAATGATGAGAGGCAGCATGAAGTTATTGTTTCGTGTGATATTTTTTGCGAAAAACTTGGTGAGACATGGAAGCATCATCCAACCTAGAGAGGAGAATATCTAGGAAAGGAAGGCATCCATTATCTGCAACTTCCATCGTGAACTTGATGGATTTAGATTGGGAATTCAGATGAATGAGAAACAAGTCTAGTTTCTCACGACCATGGGGCCAAACGACACAGGTGTTGTCCACGAACCTCTTCCATTTCTTAGGGCGGAATGGAGCAGAGGCCAAAGCTTTGGTCTCAAAATATTACATGAATAATTTCACAACTATGGGAGAGAGAGGAGAACCCATTGCAACCCCATAATTTTGTTTAAAGAACTCACCTTGGAAGCTAAAAAAAGTGGAGGTAAGGCAAAGACCAACCAATATGGCTGTGTCACTATCGATTATCTGATTAATGACATCGATGGCCTCTTGAATGGGGATTTTTGTATAAAGGGAAACAACATCAAATCTCACTAACAAATCACCAAGGTCAAGCCTTATATTTTTCACCTCCTTGATAAAGGAAGCAGAATCTTTGACAAAAGAGTCGATGTGACCAACCAGAGGTTTGAGTTTTTGAGCAAGGAATTTAGTAAGAAGATAGGAGGGACCACCTATTGTGTTGACAATAGGTCTCAGGGGGGGTCCAAGCTTTATGGACCTTTATAAGGTCATAAATTCTAGGGGTGAGAGGATTGCTTTCAATCAACTTTTTGCTAGTAGAGTTAAGAGAATTATTAGATTTTATGGCTAGTGCAATTTCTTTAGAAACTTTTTTAATGGGATTCCTTTTAAGTTTAATGTAACTACCAATGTTATGCAAATGGTCAATCATTTTGCTAACATAGTCATCTTTATCAAGGATGACAATGGCCCCTCCTTTATCATCTTTTAGCACTGCAATGTCAAGATTATCCCGTAAAGCTTTAAGGCAAGAAACTCATTTTTGCTAATGTTGCTTTTAGGAGGCTTAGCTTTCCTAAGCACAATAGTGCAATCTTGCCTAATAACCTCCTTGACATTATCAGGAAGCTCTCTAATCCCATATTCGATGTAACAAATAATGTCATCGACGGAAATCTTTCTAGAAGCAATGGCAAAATTAAACCCTTTATTTAAAAGGCAAAGAACATAAAAAATCAATATCTATACTAAAAAGATTGATCAAAATTAAAAAAAAACAATGGGAAAAAATATTATTATTATTTAGATTATTATTATTATTATTATTATTATTATTATTATTTATCTTATTATTATCCCAAGCGAGAATAAATTTTTTTTTTCTCAGTAAATGCTAATTCTATTAAAAGTGAAAAAATATGTACAAAAAGTTAAGTCCTCAGAGGAGGCCTAGGCCAGTCCTCAGCCAGAAAACCAGGGATATTACATTTTAGCCCTTCAGTCAAAAATACAATGTAGTCCTGCTGACTAGATTTAACATTCCTATACTTTGCTTGGCCTGCATTGACGGCCAGTAAAAACAAACCTACGGCATAATCATAAGTAGGAGTAGACCAGTCATCACCCACTAATTTCCGTCTCAAAATCATAAGAACAAAAATACATAACATATGAGCAAGAGAGCCTCCCGGCAAGAAGTTACTGTGCTCAACCGACATGTCCAGGCAAAGGTGGCGTGTCCTCCTTATCCGGGCTGGGGGAGGCTAACCAGGTAACAAAACCATCTTCATCCAGAACAGGCTCGCCATCCGAATGAGTAACCAGGTGCAGAACTCCGGAATTTCGTTGAGAGGGTCCACAAAGCAGAACGTCTTCCTGAGCGGGATTCTGTTGCTGAGTCTGATCCGGAGCAGGGGCAACTTCCTGCCTGTGGTCCATATGATAAACGCGTCCTGAGAGGTCCCCGAGCAAGATGTTGTCGTCTTGTGCAGGAGCGAGACCAGACGTAGCCGAACTAGAAGAATTACCCTCCTCTTCAGAAACAGAAACTGTGAAATTGATTGTCACAATGGGTCTATTGAGCTCACTCTGGAAGGAGAAGCTGGAGGTCTGAAATGAAGCGTTCGGACGAGACCTATCCGGTTCCGACATCGGAGATGAGGGCGGAGCAGATGTAATAGGAGCAACCATCTGAGGCCCGGGCCGAGCACGACCTCCTCTATTACCAGAGTTACTTCCCCTGCGAGGGATGCCTCTTCTACGCAACATGTTTGCAATATCAGAGAGCCCGGGAAAACAAAAGAAATGAAATTGACCAGGAGAGGGGAGAGCTCTGAAAATCTCAGAGCGTCTCCAGTGCCGCTCAAACAGCCAAACCCAAATGACAATGCGCCCGATCTGAGGCGACTTAGCCTCATAAACCCCTGCAGCATTAATGTCATCGCGCTTATCCATGGTCCGAAACCAGAGAGCAATCAAGGTCGCCATGCTCGAAATGAATTCGAGCCAACTCCGAGTCTGCAGCCGAATTAACTCGCTCGCCTTGAACCTGTTAAATCCACCTACGGCCTGTACCATACAGTCCGCCGGCCTGCCATCCATGAGGCCAGCTGTCCGTCCGATGGGCTTAATCATTGATAGCTGGAAGGATCACCCGCATCCGGGTGGGATCTCTTGATTTGGGCTTTATCCCTAGTGACAATCTCCTGGATTTTGACAATCTGGTCCTCTGAGTCTAGGCTGGAAATAGAACCTTCAAA
This sequence comes from Pinus tabuliformis, assembly GCA_031772625.1. Taxonomy (NCBI): domain Eukaryota; kingdom Viridiplantae; phylum Streptophyta; class Pinopsida; order Pinales; family Pinaceae; genus Pinus; species Pinus tabuliformis. The sequence goes on from CM062807.1 coordinate 266,951,059, forward strand.
GTGACCGCTCTTAGCTTCCACCCCAAGGTTGGCAAGAAAGTCAGCGAGTTTGTTGCCTTCCCTTCTGATGTGTTTGCAGGAAATTGCTTGATGCTGAGCTAGCCAGTTGTTGATCAGCTCCAATCTCTGGGCCATTCTCCAACTTTTGCTGACTTTGTGTATGGGAGAACCGTGCAGCATTTTGATGATCATTCTGATTATGATCTGCGAATCCCCTTCAACAATGAGAGGAAAGAAACCTTTTCTTTGGGCTAATTTAAGACCGCTCCATAATCCCTCCAATTCTGCTGAGTTATTAGTGTCCCAGCCTATCGATCCCATGAAGATACAGTGAGGATTGCCATTGTGATCCCTGAAGACTCCTCCATATCCTGCTTTCCCTGGATTTCCTTTAGAAGCGCCATCAAAATTAAGCTGGAACATGTTGATGGGTGGCGGAATCCAGGCATTTAGTTCCTGTCCCTGCATTATGGGGTTCTTTATCCCAGTGAACATTTGATTTATCTGAATCCCCCAGTTGTCCCATATTACTTTTTCCTTAGGTGAAGTGGGAAGGTCATCTGAGTGCCAATCTCTAATTGAGAGAGTCTCCATGATATTCTGATGAAATTTATTCCAGAGTTGCTCTACAGATGTAGCTTGATTTTTGAAAATTCTTCTATTACGCTCTTTCCATATGTTCCACATTAATAGTCCAGGTATAAGATGCCATAGGTTATTAAGGAAGTTGCTTTGAAAAGGTTGTTGACCCCATTTGCACATAGTAGCTTTAAGATCCCCATGTACCCTGCCTTCTTTTTGACAGCGAAAAGCTACTTTCTCCCAGAGTTTTCTTCCAATTTGACAAGTCTGCATAAGATGTAAGGTTGTTTCCTCCTCCTTTCTGCACATTAGGCATATAGATGGTCCTGAGAAACCTCTTCTTCTAAGATTATCCCAAGTTAGAATTCGATTATGACAGAGAAGCCATAAGAATGTGGAGACTTTTGGCCAGTTGGATGAACGCCAAATTTCCTCCCAAAGTTTATCTTTGTTGAGCCGATCTTGGATAATGATTCTGTATGCTTCCTTCGTGGTAAAAATTCCTTTCTCTTCATAACCCCACCTGATGGTGTCCATTCCTTCTGAGATAATGATTTGCCTCTTTTGAAGTTCTGTATTAAGGTAATGCTTCGTTTGCTCAGAACAGTTTGATAGAAATTGATTTGCATTTTTCCATTGCCTATGCTCTTGAGTTGTACCTGTTCTCCAGAATTGGCTGACTGTGGCATATTGATTAATATCTCGCTCTGGAATTTGATGATCTTGTAGAATGTCTCTTAATCTGGGTAATTGTTGCCATGAGTCTTCCCAAAATCGCGCAGTGGTTCCATTTTTAATTTCCCAAAAGCTGTGTTCTTGTATGAGGCTCCTGTGTTGTATGGCAGAATTCCAAAAAACCGAACCCGCGCTTATCTCTGTCATTCGTATTCGTTCTTCCATAGGACAGTTGCTTGCATATTTGGCTGTCCAGAGAGAGGCCCATGGAGTGTTGGGATGGGCTAGCCATCTCCACCAGATTTTTGCTCCCATTGCTTTGTTACTGTGCTCAGGGTCCCTTAACCCAATACCTCCTGCTATTTTAGGAAGACAAACTTTATCCCATTTCACCAAAGCCCATTTTCGATTTTGACTGGAGCTTCCCCATAGAAAATTGCATTGAAGAGTCTTGATTTCTTTGAGAACCCATTTTGGGGCAGCTAGTATGGAGAAAAGATAAAGGGGCATGGATTGAAGGACTGCTTTGATGAGAACAATTCTGCTAGCCATATTCAGAGCTCGATTAGTCCAGAGGGTGAGTCTAGACTCAAGCTTTTCCAACAATTGCTTCCAGGAAGAGTGCTTAAGAGCTGAGGCCATTAAAGGGGCACCGAGATATTTTGAGGGCAGAGAGGCAATAGTGAATCCCAGAATTCTTCCAATAGATCTTTGAGTGGGCATAGGGGTATTGAAGAAAAAGATTTGGGATTTAACTCGATTTATGAGGGCTCCTGAAGCATCAGAAAAGGTTGACAGGATAGATTTGAGGATACGAGCTTCTTGCACTGAGGGATGGCCAAAAAGCATATTATCATCTACAAATTGCTGATGGGAATAGGCGGGGGAGTGGTTGAAAGAAAGGCCTCGTAATTGCTGGGTAAGCCTGGCCGAGGAGATGGTTCTGCCTAATCCCTCTGCCATAATTACAAAGAGAAAGGGAGATAAGGGGTCTCCTTGTCTTATGCCTCTGGAGGGACGGAAAGTTGCTGAGGGAATACCATTGATTAAGACAGAGAAAAAAACTGAAGATAGAAGATTGAAGATCCATCTGACCCATGAGTGAGCAAAACCAAAAGCAAGAAGGATTTTTTGAATGTAAGCCCAACTAAGACTGTCAAAAGCTTTGGATAAGTCTAGCTTAAGCAACATACCTGGTTTCTTAGTTTGCTTTAAGGAGTGAATTATCTCATGCGTTAGAATAATCCCGTCCGTTATTTGACGCCCTTCGACATAACCCGATTGCTCGGGCGATATAATCAGAGGGAGCAGCGGCTTTAGTCTTGTTGCGATTACTTTGGAGGTAATTTTGTAGATGATATTACACAACGCAATTGGTCTATATTTGTCTGGAGTGTTGGAGTCTTCCCCTTTTGGAATTAAGGCTATGAAGGTAGCATTTAATCCAGGATACATCCATCTGAGTGCTCTGGATTCCTCTACTACCTGCCAGACTTCATCCTTTATCAGGTCCCAGAACTTGTGAAAAAAATTTGACGTAAAACCATCCGGTCCCGGCGCCTTGCCTTCCTTCAGATTCCGCACAGCTTCTTCAACTTCTTCTAGGTTAATAGGCTTGAGGAGAAGACTATTATGTTCCTCTGTTATTATCCTTGGTATGTTCTGAATTAGCTTGTTGATGGCCGGCATTCTATTGAAATCGGGCTCCTGATGCGCCTTCTCAAAGTAACTCAGGAATTCCGCTTCAATGCCTTCATGAGTTTCAATTTTGTCCCCCTGTTCATTTCTAATATGAGAAATGTAATTTACCATTCTACGCTGCACCGTTGTTTTATGAAAAAATTTAGTATTCTTTTCTCCATTTTTTAGCCATCTGATCCTTGATTTCTGTCTCCATAGTATTTCCTCCTGTTTAGCCCTTTCTATGATTCTAGATTCTAAGTCTTGCTCCTGCTTGGTTAAATCCTCCGTGCGCCCTTCAGTGATGATGGTTTGCTGGATTTTCTTCATTTCTGTGTTGAGGGAGGCTTGTGTTGTGAAGATATTGCCAAATGTATTGTGATTCCATCTTTTGATTACCCCTTTAAGATGCTTAAGCTTTTGCTGAAACCTGGCCATTCTGGTACCTTCAGAGGGATTGAAGTGGAGCCAAGTGGATCTTACTAGTCTCTCAAAGTCCGGGTGAGTAAACCAGAATTCTTCAAAACGAAAGGGACGTTTGAGATTGTTACCTGGCCTATTCCATTGTAGTTCGATAGGCCAATGATCTGAACCAGAGTAAGGAAGTATGGAAGCCATAAATTCCCCTCCTAAGTGAACAACATTATCTGAGATAAGGAACCTGTCAAGACGCGACGCGATCTGCTGCTCTCCCTCTCTTTTATTACTCCATGTGAAGAGACCATTGCCTGTAGGGACATCCATCAGCCAGTTGTTTTGAATGAAAGTTTTTAATAGATTGCCATCATTATGTGTTCTGCTTCTGCCTCCACGTTTTTCTTCTATGCTCGCTGTCATGTTATAGTCACCTCCCGAAATCCAAAGTGGATGTGGCCTGTCTGAACTGAGATCTGATAGTGTATTCAGGATCTGAGCTTTTTGAGCTATGTCCTGAGGAAAATACACATTTGTTATTAGCCCATGGATATTGGAACCTAAGAGATGAAAGGTTGCCTGAATGAAGCTTTTGTTGGCTTGAATATTGTTTAAATGTATGACTCACGCATCCCAGAGGATTGCAAGTCCTCCCGAAGCTCCCTGAGCATCAACAGCTACTACATGCCCCCCTGGCCATGCTTTCACTGCTATTTTTTCCAAAAAAATTGAACTACATTTCGTTTCCTGTAAGAAAAGAATACTTGGTTTTTCTTGCATCAGCATATTTTTTAATAATCTACTTTTCCTAGGGCTATTGAGCCCTCTGATATTCCATGAAATTAACTTCATTGAGAAATATGGGGGTGTGGATTGAAATACTTGGTCAGTTTGGCATACCTCCCTGACTCCACTAATATCTCTCCGATCTTGATAGTTCTTTCCAAAGTGGATTTCCTTCCTCTTTTCTTATTGTCCTTGGTGATAAATTTTCCATCCCATGGACTTCCGATTTGGACTCCTAGTGAATATTTCTTCTGAGCTCTATTCAGAACTTCTACTAGGTTATCCACTTGTTTTTCTGGTATCTTTTCGAAGTTCCCTGTCTTGCATGCATGTTCCAAACCTAGAATGTCCAGCTCCCCTATATCTAAGGGTTCCGGATCTTCTTCCATATTTTGAGGTGCTTGAGAGGTATCCTCTCGCTCCTGTGAAGATTTCTCATGTGGCTGCGAATATTCAACGTCCATTCCTTGAGAATGCCATGGCAGGGTTTTAGCTGGAGAGATCAAGTTGACTTGCTTTTGGATTTTCTTTCCTTCTTGCCTCGATGTCTCGCCTGGTTGTTCTTGATGGGCCTCTTTGTCTTTCGCCTTTTCCTTCTCCTGATCTTGCTCGTCGTCCTTGTCCAGTGCTTCGAAGCTATTGCTTGTTGTGGGCTTTGCTTTATTGACTGGATTTACTTTGGTGTTGCCTGTTGCTTTCTTGTTTCCTCTCCTTCTATTTGTTACCTTGGTGAATCCGTCTGTAGTCTGGTTGTCAGTACTTTCTTGGGGAGAGGGTATCTTATTTTGAGGACAATCTCTATAGAGATGCCCTATTTCATGGCATTTCCTGCATCTGAAGGGCACATGTTCATAATCTATAACTTGAGTCCACTCAGAGTCTTCATGAAAGAAACTTACCGTGTCTGGCAGCGGTTGCTTGAGATCCATATAGACACAGATCCGAGCATAGGATGTGTATCTGCATAGCTTTGTTTCTTCTGCAATCTTTACAAACTCGCCAATAGCGTTCCCGATTTCTTGTAGAGACTTTTCTTCCCAGTATTCCCATGGTAGTGAATAAAGCCTTATCCACACTGGCGCATAGCTCAGATCCTCCTTATCTGGGTTGAATCTTTCAACCCAGCCTTTCAGATATAATCCGGCTGAATTAAAAAAATAAGGACCCCCATCCAGGATCCTATTGCGGTCTTCCAGGCAGTTAAAGACTGCAGTGAAGAAACCCTTGGCTCCTAGATGCAAAGAGATATGCCCCTTAGGATGCCATTTGGTGTTGATCCAGCTTCTCAGCGCTCTCTCCGTCGGCCAAATTCCTATGAATTTACCGATTAGTGCGTGATCTCTCATGTACTGTATCCTGGCATTGATGTGTTCACTTGGGAAGTCCACCCTTGGCTTATGGATCGCTACAGGCTTGCAGGTTGAGGAGCTTGCTTTACTCCTTTCATCTGCGTCAATATCCTTTCCTTTCTTCTGTCTGTTGTCAATGTCGTTACCGCTGAGGTCCTGTTCCTTCTCATTGTCGGCCGTAGGCCGTGCTCGGCTGTCCGGATCGGGGGGAGGCTCCTGGCCCTCCCCCTGAGGGGTTTGCATGTGTTCTGTTCCTTATGGGCGCTTCTTCTCGCTCGTTGGCTCAGCCGACTCTGCCCGTTGTACCAAGAATGACAGTCCTGCCGATTGCAGGTTTCACAGAAACCCTAGGACAGGTCACAGCATCCGTTCCCGTGAGCTCTCTCAAAATGATAGTAAACGTCGGAATCAACTACTAACATTATAGGAATGAGCGAGAATATTATTATTATTCGAACTAGCATTACATGAATTATTATTAATATCATAAAATTATAAGTGAATTAATATTAATATCATAAAATTATAAGTATTACTATTATTATTCTTACTGGTATTATTATTGGATGAATTAATGTTAATGTCATTATTATACGTATTGCTATTATTATTCTTAGTGGTATTATTAGAAGAAAGAAAATATATTATATTACTATTCAAACTTATATTATTTGTATTATCATTAATAAGGGTATTATCCTTATTAGAAATAGTATCATAATAATTTTCATTGGAACTTATATAGGAATCAATGTTCATAAGACTAAAATTATTATTATTACTAAATGTTAAGTTAATACTATTATAATTAATATTATCCAAATTAGCGAATTGGCTATTAGACCCACTATTGAATATATCAATGACCATACTAAACTCAGACAGGGGGATCAGAAGGCGGCATTGAAGAGGGAGTATGGTCAAAGGGATGAAAATTGAGGGACGAAGGCGACGTTGAGGAGGGAATACGCGAGGGATGATGGGGAGAGATAATGGAGGAGGAAATCAGAATGGACACGTCATTCTCGACGGAGATGACTAGAGATGGAGATGGAGGGGGAGGGAGTATTTAGATGAGGTGGTCTCATCGATTTCATCTCACCAATGGAAAGTGTCATCCCTGCCCTTCTCTGTGGAATCTAGCTCTGCTCCAGCATTTGTAGCGAGTCACTTTTTTGGAGCAGTGGTCGTGGCATCCCTCAAGCTGATTAGAACATTCGAGTCAACAGTGATCCATTATCTCTCCCCATCATCCCTCAATGTCGCCTTTCTCCCTCGATTATGATTCTGGTTTATTTGACCATACTCCCCACCTTCTGATCCTTTCTCTCTGAAGTTATGGTTTATGTGATAGTATGGTTGTTGATATATTCAATAGTGGGTCTAATAACCAATTCACTAATTTGGATAATATTAATTATAATAGTATTAACTTGAGTGATAATAATAATTTTAATCCTATTAACAATATTATGAATATCGATTCCTATATAGGTTCCAATGAAATGAAAATTACTTCCAAGAAACTATATCGATTCCATACTCTGGTCAGAAGATTATTCTCTCAAGAAACTATCTTTCATATTCTATCAATTTTGGTCTTGATGATGGACCCCCTTTGGGGTTCGAAACATCGACAAAATGAACATGATACTGTGGATAATCTGGATCTTGCTACTCCAAAAAACTACCGCAGAAGCTTAAAGTCTAATATATTGGTGATATTATGACTAAGTTAGCATGATCTCTATGTTAGTTATTTTTTAGTTATATGTTGGTTATATGATGTGTATCATCTATGGCGCTTGTCATGAATCATTTAGTTATTTATTGGTTGATGAATGTATGGACTAGTAAGTGTTTTTGAAGTTATGTGGAGAGGGAATAGGGCCTTCTTGGTTATTCTAGGATGAATCTTGAATTATTATGATCAGATATGCACTCATGACCTGTAGCTTACTTGTTTGCCATGTGTTTGATGAAATGTCTAGGGTGTTCTAGGTAGTCTAGGTCAATTTTTTCCTCCAAGTTTGAATGTTTAGCTTTTTTTCACATCTATTATGATTCTAGAGAGCCTTAAGCAGTTATAGGAAGTGGTCTGGAGACTAACCTAGAAATGTGGTTCATATCTTGGGACTACACCCTATGAACTGGGCAAGTTAGGTCACAATTGCATGGAGGCAGTGTTGTGCATGCAGTTGGAGGCTTATAATCGCACCTGGGCCTTGTCATGCATGCGGTTGCGAGCCTAAGTCAATGAAAAAGAGCCTCAGCTCAGGGTTTGGTCACCTAGGGTGGTCATTTGGCCTCTGAGTGTCTTGAAGCTCTTAGGGGTGTTTTGATTTGTCAGTTTGTGGTTAGCTATCAGCCCCACTTCCTTAAATAGAGCTTGGAGGTCAAATCATGTCATAGTAACTCTTCGTATCATATTTATCCTGGCAGGCGAGTGAAATTAGGTAAATGTGGGAGGGGGTATTTATAACAAGAATGTTGTCAATCCAGGAGGATTTTTGTAACCCTTTAGAATTTATAGTCTTTGAATCTAATGAAAGTATACTCATTGCATACTGTTCGACTATACCTTTATTACGCCTTTTTAATGACCTCAAACGAACTTCGGATTCACAAGTTATGGTGATCTGAAGTTTGTGCCAAACAACAAAAGGGACTTTGCATGGCTACTGCATAGAAGCACTGAGAAGTGCCAAGTGGCACTGTATATATGCCTTCATAACCATGTACATATGACATATAATATGAGGATGTGGTAGTGTTGACGTGGTAGACCATACAACTGACATGGCAGGCTCTAGGAGTGAAACATGGCACAGCTGGAAAAAATGTAGTAGGATGGGTAGAGGACAGGTGACACAGCTAGCATTGGCATGGATATATGGTCACCAAAGGTCAAACATTGATTCTTTTAAAATCCTCTTTTGACTATGTAAATAAGAAAGGTCAAACTTTGATTCTTTTAAAATCCTCTTTTGACTATGTAAATAAGTAAAAACATAGGTTTAGCTCCCTTTTGGTGGACAGTAAGGGAAGAGACATATTCCAGAGGATGTTTTAGCAGTAGAGTAAAAAACAAGTGTTCAAGTTCTTGTGTAAAGTGTGCATGTTAAGATAGATTTGTTCAGAAACATGAGAGATGTGGAAAAGAAAAGCTAAGGTGATTGTATACACTCTTCAAGGAGTTTGGGAGTGAGAAGATCTTAATAGAGCAACAATATTCCTAGAAGTTGGTGACAACACTACGTTGCTAAATTGAGATCCTAATTGATGTAATAAAGCTTGTTTTATGCTTGGCATTAATGGAATGGTTGCTCAGTTGAGTTGGCATGAAGACATATCCTAGAGTGGGTTAACTCTGTTAATAATTCATTTTATCTTTGTCTTTCTCTATTTCTGCATCATTTTGTTCTTATTGCTCACTTTATTCTATGTCATTTCAAATGCTCATTGAAGTTGTGAATTTACGATAAGTTAAACCAAACTTAAACTTCAACACACATATGTCATTTTCGATTTTTGTCCAAATTAAGATGTATCTGAGAAATTTTGATAGGCATTGCAGGTGTTGAAGGTGAGATGAGAAAAGCATTGAAGGATGAGTGAGTTCAAGAACCTGAGGAGATCAACTAGTGTATCTAGGCAGAGAATATTGAGTTGAGAAATTTGCTGCAAACAAAGCAAGATGAGAAGCAAGAGTTGCAAGAACAATCTCTACTTTATGGTGAATTCTTCACTGGTGTAATCGAAGAGATGCAGTTGTAGTTGGAAGCCACTAAAAAATATTTGGCAAAGTTTCAAAATGGTGAATATTTGAAGGGGAAAGGAGATTCTACCTTTCTAAAGAAACCCTCTTCTCTACCTAATTCAAAAATTATGATTGTAAGTACTTTGTCATATTCCTTTTCTCCATGTGAAGAAGATGTTTATTTTGGTGATTTTGAGAAACACCGTTGAGGTGTTGGGTTGAGGTTGGGGTTATGAAGGAAAGGGCCTTGGGGTTCTCCAAAGGAAGAACCTAGACTATTACAAAAACAACATGTGAGAAGCGATGGCACATCACTTTATGGTAGTGATAAAGTGTGCAAGACTTCCAAGAGAATAATGAAGTCAGCTTCTCCTCAGCATACATGCACCAAAGACAATCATCGAAGGTATAATAAGCTTAATTATTTTGACGTTCCCTTTTATTATAATGAAATTGGCAATGTAAAGCAAAGCTTGTGGTATAGGAAACCATGCAAATTTTGTGGGTTGAATAACCATAATGTTGCTAAGTGTTGGAAAAGAATGGTTTTGTATAGGAAAATCATGGCCACTAGAAATGAAGTAAGATAGAAAGAACACCCTCCAAGTCCAGATGGCATGAAGGACTTTTAATCGAGGAACAAGCGTGAAAACTACTACACCCATTGCAAAATGAGTGGGCATTATAATGTAAAGCATGAAAAGTCCACCCAAAACTTCGTCGAAGACCTAACAAGAAAGTTTTCCAAGCATCGATCGAGAAAGAGGTAGAAAATGAGAAAGTGGAACATGCAATAAGAGTCCAAGAGATAGTCCCAAAGACACTACCTGAAGAAACTCAGTTGAGAATGGTGGGTCCATTAGCCTTGTTGGGTAATAAATGGCCATCCTATTTTCATAACCAGTTGTAAAACTTTGTAATAACACATGTTGTAATGATGACCTCTTATAACATTATTTTTCACAATAGAGTGTTTTGTTAGGCCTTATGAGAATGTAATCAGTGAGAGATGAAATTATGTTTGTAAGTTTCTAGAGGAACAAAATCCCTTTTTGTGGGGAGGCTTGATCTAGGAGGATATTTGTAACCCTTCATAATTGACAGTCTTGGAATTTAACAAAATTATGCACATTGCATAGAGCTCAGCAATGCCTTTCTGATACCTTTTGAATGGCCTCAAACATACTTTGGATGCAAAAGTTATGGCGATATGAAGTTTGTGCCAACGACAAAAGGGAGTAAGTAAGGTTATCATGTGGCAACACTAGGAAGCCCCACATGGAATTGTATGGATGCTTACATGTCCATTATGAGATAGAATATTGTACGATGATGTGGTAGTGTTGATGTGGTGGGTCTTATAACTGACGTGGAAGGCACTAAGAGTGACATGTGGCATAGCTAGCAATGACATGGTAGGTTTGGCAAAGGACACATCGCACTATTGGAAGTGACACTAATTCTTTTTAAAATCCTATTTTGACTATGTAAATAATAATAAACATGGGTTTAGATCCTTTTGGTGGACAACAAGGCAAGGGACAAATTTCAAAGGCTTTCGAAGGATTTTTTAGTAGTAGAGTAGAAAATTAGTGTTGAAGTGTTTTTGGATAGAGTGTGCATGATAAGAAATATTTATTTATAAACATGAGAGGTGTGGAATAGAATATCTAAGGAAATTGTGAACACTCTTAAAGCAATTCGTGAGTGGAAAGTGCCTAATCAAAGCAATAATATTCCTAGAAGTCGGTGACAACACTGCATGACCACATTGAGTTCCTGATTGATGTAATAAAGCTTGGTTTATGCTTCGAATTAATGGAATGGTTGCTAAATTGAGTTGGCCCATATACGTAGCCCGAAGTGGGTGAACTTCATTAAAAATTCCCTATCTCTTTGTCTTTGTCTATCTTTTACAACATTCCCTTCTTATTGCTGACTTTATTCTATGCCCTTTTAAATGCTCATTGAAATTATGAATTTATAATAATTTAAATCGCACTTAATTAATTTCAACACACATTCGTTAGTTTTGATTTCGATTTAGATCAGTAGTCAATTACAAATAGTTTACAATCTCAAGAAGTAAGCATTTGAAGTAAGTGAATATTTTATTAAAGATAACAATTAAAGTATATTATTTATGGTTGAATTGTTGTAACATATAAATCAATGGACATCATTAATATTTTTCTATGCGTACACTAAAATCAATGCACACTATTAATCTAATTAATTTGAAATTAATGTGCATCATACATCTAGTTACATCAAATCATAAATCAACATCTACACTAAAATCAATGCATCTAATGCAAGAAATCAAATAGGACTATAAATCAACATCCACAATGAAAGTAATGCATCTAGTGCAAGCAATCAAATAGGATTAGAAATCAACATCTATAATGAAATCAATGTATCTAGTGCAAGCAATCAAATAGGATTAGAAATCAGCATCTACACTGAAATCAATGTATCTAGTGAATAGAATCAAATAGGATCAGAAAAAAACAACAAAAACACTAAAATCAGTGCATCCGGTGCAATCAATCAAATAGAATTAGGATTCAACATCTACACTAAAATCAATGCATATATTTCAGCGAAAAACCAAAATATTCATGGCTTTCTAAATCCAACTTATTTTACCTTTTGTAAAGGTGTTACTTCCTCTTCCTCAATGGTTAATACTTTTCAATATTATATAATACTATATAATATATGTATTACGTATTTGTCTCTATGTGTCTCTTTATTCTTCCCTCTCTCTCCCTCTCTCTCCCTCTCCCTATCTCCCCCATCTCTCTCTACACCTTTCCCTCCTTCTTTCTCTTTCTCGCTCTTCTTCCCTCTCTCTCCCCCCGCCATCTATATATCTATATCTCCCTTCATATCTCCTTCTTTATATATCTATCTCACTCCCCCACCAAACACACATGCTCTCTCTCTCCGTATCTATCCATCTCTCCCTACCTCCCTCTCTCTGTCTTTCTCTTCTTCCCTCTCTGCCCCCTCCATATATATTTCTATCTCTCTTTGTCTCAACTTCTTTGTCTCTCTATATTTCCCCACAAGCATACACACTCTCTCCATATCTATCTATCCATCTCTCTCCATCTCTCCCTTGTCACTTCCTCTCTCTCTCCACCTTTCTCTCTCTATCTTTCTTCTTCCTTCCCTCTCTCTCCTCCTCCAACTCCATCTTTGTCTCCCTCCCTCTCCTTCTCTCTCTAAAATCCTCTCTCTCTTCCTTCATCTCTCTCCCTTTCTATCCCACCTCCCTTTGTCTCTTCCCTTGTCACTCTCTCTCTCTCTGCCCTCTAACTCTAGCATTGTTTTTCTCCCTCTCTCCTTCTCTCTCCCCCCTCCATATCTATGTCTCCCTCTGCCTCTCTCTCTTCCCCTTCTCTCCTTCTCTCTCTCCTATAATTTCTCTCTTTTGTCCTCCTCTCCTCTCTCCCTCATTCTCTCTCCAATCTCTCCCTTGTCACTCCCTCTCTCTATATCTACATCTATCTCTCTATCATTTTAGATATTATGTTATATTAGTCAACAAATGTTGTATAATATTAATATAATCTTATATTAGATTATACAATAATATAATATAAATGTATGGTTAAAGCCCCAAGGGTTAGCTCAACCGATCAAGTCCCTGTTGTTAAGTACCTCACTGATCAAGAGGTCACAGGGTTAATTCTCCTCGAAGCCCTTGGGGTTAGGCCCTGATAGTCTAGCTGGTGGGATTTGATTCTCTTCAGGGTTGATCTGCCCAGATTTTCCTATGTGAAAAAAATATATAAATATATGGTTAATAACATTAAATTTTGCATACTAGTATATCATATTAAACGTAATATTATATAGTATGATATTAAATATTATATAATATTTTATATTATGTTTAGTATTATAATATTATGTTTAATATAATATAAGATTATATTAGTTGTTATGTTATATTAGTCAATAATTATTATATAATACAATATTAATACCCATAATTTTGAAAATTAATATTCATGTAGTATATTATATTATATTGTATTAAATCTCTTTACCCTACTCTATATATATATATATATATATATAGTATTTAATGTTAGATTAAAGATAATATTATATTAATTCCTAGATTCATAAACCGTTGCCATTTTAGGGATTATGTACCTAAATCAAACTATATATTTTCAGAGGATCATTTTGTGCTTACTTGCATTTTGATGATCGATCTTCTCACCAATGATTTGATTTCTTCAGTACCATCTTTGAATGAATCTAACAAACGAAATCTACTTGACCTATTTTTTGTCGACCAAAATACTCTCTTTCTGAAAATTCTCATCGTCATCAATGATCATCATCTTTATTTCCCTTCCCTTTCAGTGTCTTCTCTTCTTGTTCTCTATATCACTCCCTGGGTTTATTTTCTTTATCAAATAAATCAATGAATACATTCACAACTTCTATGGAAAATATAAATGTGCGCAATGTTACTTTCAGATATCACAATAAACATTTGGTTCGACTAGAATGTAATTGGTCACTGCCACACTTCCTACTCCACCAATTCTAGAGACTTCTTAAGACCAAGGAATACCATCTTAGTTCCAGGTACGTATTTTGGATTTAAAATATATTCATAGAGAGTATCCTCTCCCCAGATGACATAATTGCCTTTATTGCATACAAAATAAGAATATCCAGCAGTTGTGCCAAATTGCATCCCAAAGATCCCATGCATATTTCGCCCTTGTTTATGTCCTGCACCCTTCTTAGCTGCATGGCATCGTGCACATTTTTTCTTAAATATCTTCTCTTTAGCCCTGTCGTGACCTAGATGTGTTAGGTATCATAGCCTTCAAGGCCTCCTTGTAGCTTAAAATAATGGCCCTATATAGAGGAGTCTCACATATTGAATTAAAAGATACATCTTAAGTTATGATCTTTGTATTACTTAAATCAAAATTGAATAAATCCATATTGATCTTTGTGCTTGTTTTAGAATGTGTGTTTCATTATATATAATGTTATATAGAGGAGAAAATGTGTTATCTGTGTTGACCAATTATGCTTGGTTGCAATCAACTAATATTGTGCCATGGTTCTTGAAAACAAATATTTTATTGGTCATATTCATGTTATTAAACTAATATTCTTCAAAATTATCCTCAAAAAGGCTTCATTCAGAATATTGTGAGTTATTATTTTTATTTAGATTTAATTTCCTTATGCATATGTTTTTTCATTGCAATGTGTAATAGAGTTGACATTTACAAAATGTTGACATACTTACATTACATTACACCTGTTAGGGCCTAAATCTACCTCAGGCTGAGAAACGCAGGTCTAAGGTAACATCAAACCATGCTTAACTTGGTAGCTAGCCCTACCAGGTCGGGAGAGGGCTCTCTCCTTATCAATCTCAGGAAAATTTAGCAAATGAAGCTTGAGATGGCTGATGTAAAGACTAATTTTAGGCTAGGTATATGGTCAGAGGAGTTTGATTGAGTTTTATGCTGGTTTGCTGGATCAAAAGTGAAAGGCAGTTTTGGGTCTGGGGAATGGACTCAGTCTGGCAGAGTTTTCTATGGGGCGAGGTAGGAAAATGCTTTAGTACTTAGAAATCAGTGAAATGGAAAGTCTAAAGACTAGTGAGGAGTTGAAGAGGGCATGAAAGTATCAGGAATCCTCTTCAAATAGTTGAAAACATAAAAAACCAAATAAACCGGTAGAGCACTGCAACATCAATGAATTCCACCTTTATCCTTGAATCATTTAGTTAAGATGAAAAGAGAGAGATAATGGCACACATAAACACATGATAACTTGAATCACAGAAGGAAAAACAATACTAAATCACCTTGCCACAAGAATCCCACAAAATGCTGCAAACCCTGGTCCATTTCCTTGCCAAACTGCACAGATGAATGTACAATAATTCTCAAAGCATTCACAAGAGTCCAACCTTTACAAATGACTGAAAAAGTACTAGATATAGGCAACAAAAAACCAATGATAGCCTTTAGGGGTCGAATTCATGAGTTTAGGAGTTGTTTCAACAAGATCTATAATAAGAACTGAAAAATAGGCAGTGGAACAGCTTGCCTCTAAAACCTAGGAAACTAATTCATTTAGTTCAAAACCACCTATACATGATGTATCTACCTCCATGAGTTAATTTTTATCATTTTTACATCAAATTACATCAATTTACATCGCGAGTTTGACCATGAGAGAGAAAAAGTCAAACTAAGAAAAAACTAGGTGAAAAACAGAGTTTTTTGGCAAAAATGGCACTTTTCCATCCTGTGCGTAGCGCCACTTTTCCTGTGCGTAATGCTTTTTCCGAGCTGATTTTTGAAGCCTCCCCGTGCAACACATTTGCTCCAAGTGGGCTTGTTGGAAAGATATGTCTGTCTAATTTCTAGAGCAAGTGGAATTTCTGAGTTTGGTGTCCATTTTCCCCTCCAAAAATCAGTTCTCCCAACACTGCTTCCTGTGTGGCCAAAAAGGGGCAAAGAGGGCATTTTTGAAGTGTTTTTGACCCTTTTGGAGGTCCAAAACTTGACAAAAATTTCTAGTAATTTCTGGGTATTCATAATTTTTCACAAGGAATCCAAAAATTTAGAGTTTTCCTCCAGAGGAGGTCCCTAGCAAAAGCGAGCACTAGGTGGCACTACGCAACACGCAGAAAAACCTGTTTTTTCCTTCAAAAAATTCAAAATTGTCAAAAAGTGTGCCGAATTTATTGAAATTTGGCATGAGTGACCTGCATCAAGTACTATGCGAGGCCAAGGAAGCATCAACCAAGTTCTTGAGCTTATCTTGCTCTTTCTTTCTCCTCAAAGTTTTCCTCAACTTGGCTTGTAGGCTCCTTATTCTCGCTTTGTAAATCTTTTTTCTTGTCAAATAATGAAAAGCCATGTTCCTCAACATCTTTTTCTCCTTATTTTCTTTCTCAAGCAACTTCTCCAAGTGCATATTTTCCCTCTCTAGCCAAGATTCCTGACCAGCATCAATCTCTTGCTCAAGAGATGTCAATTGGACTTTCCTCCTCTTTGTTGCTTGCCTGTTTTCCCTTATGTTTTGCAGCTCCATGATTGTTTGCTTATCTTCCAACTATTTGTTCCATTGCTCAAGGTAATTTATGATCCACTTAGCTCTTTCAAGGTTAAGAGCTAAGGCATGAATGTCAGATTCTTGTTCCCTAATAATCTCCTTGAGCTTTGAGCTTTGGGAGCCGAAATCAATATCATCATCCTGAATCAAAATGAAATCTCTCTCCTGACCTTCAGAAGGCCCTACCTCATGCAATGGTTGCTTCCCTTTCTCATGTACCTACTCTGCTGAAGAAGAAGGAAAATTCCCTTTCACCCCGGGTGAAGATAGCATTTGCGTGTCATCTGATGAAGGAAACGAGACCCCTTCCACCCCAGGTGGAGATAGTACTCGTTTTGCAGCTGCAAATAGCCTCCTTGTCTCCTTTTGATAAGTGATGAATACTGGCACACTGGTGGTTTGAGTCTCATGAGTCTCTTGCTGATTTGAAGGCCCTCCTGCCTCTTGAAATACTGATGAGGTCACTTGAGGGCTTTTGAAAACCTCATGTGAAATGAAATCATCCCATGAAACATTCAACAAGCTCAGCTGATGCAAAAC
This sequence comes from Pinus tabuliformis, assembly GCA_031772625.1. NCBI lineage: Eukaryota > Viridiplantae > Streptophyta > Pinopsida > Pinales > Pinaceae > Pinus > Pinus tabuliformis. Next base: position 266,967,970 of record CM062807.1, read on the forward strand.
CACAATCTTGATCAATGGAAAGTGATAAATGTTGTTATATTGTTGATGAGGAGGTTTTCTTTGCACCAATTTGGTCATTTTCTCAATGTTTCTGCATATGAAATAGGGGAGGTTCATCATCCTCACTCTAGTGAAATGCATCAATAATCTAATATGATAGGTGTACAAGTGAGAAAATCTCCCTTCACAGCTGAAGTATTTGATAATGGGCTTCATGAGTGGAGCATATGCGTCCTGTAGGTATCTGAAAGGAAAGACCCTACTGATTTGCTTTTGATAACTAGCCTTCATATAAGGCTCACAATGTTCTTTGTCCACAAGCTGTCCTTTGTTCCACTGTTCACCCACATTCGGAATACCTATTGCTTCAGCTATAGTTTCAGGTGTCAAAGTGAAGGTAACACCTGCTAAATTGACTTGGCCATTATGAAGATGGAGAAAAAAAAGTCTAGCAAGCTCATGGTGGTATTTCACTCTTTCCACCATCTCACAAAACTGGTAGCAAGATTGATGTTTGAAACATGCTACTGCAAGAGGACAAGCCAATAGCTCTGTGAGTGTAGTGGGCTCCTCCCGGATGTGTTTTCCTCCCTTATGTGGTTTTCTTGGTGCATGGATCTCTTGGGAGGAATCACTCACAGTTTCCTCATCCCTTTCATAAGCTGAATCTGTTTCCATATTTGCCACTGTTTGATGTTCAATGATGAGTATGAAGAGATTTTATATCAAGAATAGGTGTTTGTTGTTTGATGAATGGGATTGATGAGTGGGACTGATAAATGAGGGATTTGATGCTGGATGTAGGGTTTTAGGGAGTGATACGGTTTGGGGATGCAAATTAGGGTTTGGGAATAGTGGGAATTTGTTGTTAGGGTTTAGGGTTTTAGGGATAGTGGGGTAGGATGAGTGTGAATGAGAGAGGGAAGGGGAAATGAAATTTGGGAAGTGTAGTGGAGGGGAATGAAAATGATGCAGGGGAGCAAAACAACAACAATGACAACTTTTGAAACCCTAGATAGTTTTGTAGTGCAACTGTGCAGCAGTTAGGGTTTGTCTTTTCACCTATTTACACACCATCAATGGGGACTAAAACCCTTGCAATGGCAAAGTGGAATGTTTCACTTACTTGTGGAATGAAGTTTGCAAGGTTGTGAAGCTTGGCAAGATCGTTTGAATGAAATTATGCTTGGAGGACTGGTGCGTCGTGCCAACTAACAGGTGCGCCATGCCCAATAGGTGCACCGCACCTATGCAATTTCCTTTGTAGTTTCTGCGCTCTGTGTGCCGCGCCGATCAGGTGCACCGCGCCTCTACCCAGGTGCACCACGCCAAGAAGCTTTGCACAATTTTGCTGGGTTTTCTCTCCTTCACCTCAAAAAACGTGATTTCGCCTTGTTTTCTCTTTCTTTAGGCACAAATGAATTATTCAACATGAAAAACACTTTATATACCCTTTTTATTTTAATTTTTGCATTTATAAAACCCACTTTCTAATGTTTTCTTTTTCACTTGTTCTTTAAAACTTTGTTTCAAGCCGTTTGGCTCACTTTTTGACTTTTGATAGACTAATGCTTTGAATTTCTTGTCTCTTTTACAAGATCTGGAGTGCAGGAGTTTGGCAAGGTGACCTAGGGCTGCATTTCTGAACTTATTACATATAGGAAAACTGAAATTACATAAAATTTTATACATAAAAGAAAAAACTATGCTTTTCCTCAAAACAAGGTTTTGAGGAAAAATCAATCACTGAGGATGTTATTATTGAAATTTTTGATGTTGAGACCTTATTTGACCTCCTCATGTGCCTTTGACCATTATTGAGCTCTTACATGACTATGATAACAAACCCTAGACCTAATGAGACCTAAAACCCTAAAAATGACCTTTGCAAATGTAAAGAGAACAGATGACTGTAATGACTTGAATTTGTGAAAATAGGTCAGCAGGTAAAGATCATGAAGGAAAATTGATAATGAGCCACTACCATCAGATGATCCATGACCTAATGGAATGCAGCTGATCGGATGAGACACCTAAAAATGCATGCAACAAGAGAATTTTGATCACTGATGGAGGGATGAAGATACCAACACTAACATTGGCTCCAATGGGGATGGTAGCTCCTTGGAGGTGCCAAGAACTATAGATCTCTGGAAAGCAAATAGTGCCTCCACCATTGGGCTATGGAGTCAATAACTTCAACAAACCAAAACCAATATCTTGACTCAAAACTGACTCAACAACTAACTCTATCATCCACACTAAGTAATCAAAAACTGACATCAAACCTTCAGTTTTATAGCCTTCACTTCGGGCCCCAAACTGACTGAATGACGATAGTGAACACTTGCAATGAAGGAAATAAAATGGTATGTATAGTGATATATGTGACAGCAGAAAATATCTCAAAGATAATACCGTTTCAACAGCCGACCATTAACCGGCCCACCAGGACAATCTTCCCCATTCATTTCTTTTAGTAGAAAGGCATTTTGACCCCGATATGCAGCAATTTTGAATGGTCCCTTCCACAGATTCTCGAACTTTCCATGCTTGCCTTTGTCCTCATTTCTAGCATCCCACTTGAGCACTATGTCTTCAATCTGAAACTTATTTGACTTTGCCTTCTGGTCATATATTTTCTTGATTCTCTCTTGCAGCTTGAAGGTATTCTAGAAAACCTCCTCTCTCATCTGCTATAAATGGATCATTTGGTTTATCCTTCATTGAAAATGATCCTCTTCGCTGCCAGCTTCTTGCAGAAGTTTTACCACTAAGACTGCGAGAGATGTCCGGAACACTGTGTCAACACCATATACTAGTTCAAACGGAGACATGCCAATTGATTTCTTCTGACTTACTCTATCTGCCCATAGTGCATTAACAAGCTTCTTGTGCCAACTCTTTTTGTTTGTTTCCAGCAGCTTTTTGATGATGTTAACCAATGATTTATTTGAAGATTCCACCAATCCATTACCTTGCGGGTAGTATGCAGTAGAATGCCCCAAGGTAATTTGATATTTATTACAAAAATCAATCATCCTTTTAGATTTAAAAGCTGCTGCATTATTTGTAATCAGCTTGTTAGGACAACCAAAACATGACAAAATATTATTTTCGAGAAAATGAATTATTACTGCATATGTAGCCTGCCGATTAGGGATGGCCTCAATCCATTTTGTAAAATAATCCGTTGCTATTAAGATCCACTTATGCTGAGCTAAAGATGTAGGGTGGATCTCTCCAATAAAATCAAGGCCCCATTGCTGAAACGGAGCACTTACTTCAACCGGCTTGAGAGGTAAGGGCTGTAATTTTCTCCTTCCCTCAAAAATTTGACATTTGTGGCAGCTTGTAACAGTTTTATACACATCAGCAAAGAGGGTATGCCAATAGTATCCTGCTCTCAAAATTCTATTTGCCGTTGTCTTCCAAAATAGGTGACCTCCACAATCTCCCTTGTGAAAATCATCCATGACCTGTTTTGCTTCTTCCTCAACCAAATAATTCGGCAACACACCTCCGGGATCTTTCCAATACAACACATTATTCATAATACAAAATTTGGCATCCTTTAATTTCAGAGTTTCGCTTTTATTTTTAGCCATTCTCGGTGGTGGTGAAAGATTTTGGAGCACATATACAATATCTGAATACCAAGGAGAATGGATAAAAATTTCAGATACCTGAACAAGTGAGCTTTCCTCATCTTCTTCGGACATGGCAGCAATCAAGTTTATGTCAGTGGCATGCAAATTAGACTCCGCCATCAGTTTTTCCAAACCTTGCCCCTTGATGAGCTTTGTTGGCTTTATTTCCAAGTCATATTCTAACAAAGTTGCGATCCATTTGCCTCGTCTCCCTTCTGGATCTATCTGTACTAAAACATCTTTGACGGCTGTGTTAGGGACATAAGCAAGAATATGAGAATGCAGAATATATACTCGAAAATATTTTAAAGCTTTCACCAAGGCAAGAGCTTTCTTTTCAATAATGTTATACTTTAATGCTGCATCTCTTATTGTTTTGCTAAAAAAGGCAATTGGCTTCTCAAGCCAATCTCTTTTTTGCATTAAGACCGCTGCCACAGTATGCTCTGAAGTGAATGACAATAAAATGAAATCTTGGGAATAATTTGGGCTGATCAAAATCGGAGCTGAAGAAAGAGCCAAATTTACCAAATTGAAAGACTTGATAGCTTCTTCAGTCCATTTTACTACACTATCTTTCTTTAACATGTTTGTGATTTCCCACAGATGTTGTTGGGTCCCTATAATACTAGTGCTTACCCCATTACTATTGTAGTTGTATCCCTTATTAATATTGTTGTGCCCCTATTGTCCACATATTGTTATTACTGTGCCCCATAGAATCCCTCTATTGTTATTTTTGTGGCTTTATATTATTATTGTTAGGTCAACTAGGTTATATTGTGACTCCTTAGACTCCTATATATAGAAAGGAGGTTTTGTCATTTGAATCATCCAAGAATTGTTTATTTCTGTAATGTAAAGGAGGTTGCCCCCTTGAAGAGGCTGAATTCTAAGGTGTTTATCTCTCTTTTCTATCTTTTTGTGAGCTGGTTTCATAACATTTGGTATCAGAGCTTTGGATTCTAGGGTTTCGCTGCTCCAAACAGATCATCGTGGCATTTTCGCTATAAATTTTTTTATGCGACGTTTCAGAAGCTAAAAAAAAAGCCCATTTGAGAAGAAATTGCGCTGAATCCTAGGTTCGAATTTTAGGGCTTTTCAAGCTATATTTGTAGAGATATGATCTAAGGAAGTTGGTCTTTTTGCAGACTCCTGAATTACATTCCAAACAGGTGACCTGGGGAAAATTGTCATAACTTTCTCTCTGAGAATCGGATTGAAATTTAGTAAGAAGGTAAAGAAAGAGGATAGACTATAGTTTCTTATATATAATTTTTAGAGCCAAAGGTTGAAACAGTGAATCGTGGCACATCGTACAAGTTCGCTCTACTGAACTAGTCTATAATCAGGTCATCGTGGGAGATTGTGCATAACTCTTCCTTGGAGAATCCAATTTGGATCAGACTGGTGGCATTGGAAAGAGGACACAGAGTGCTACTACAGATCGCAATTTTAGAACTGGATGATCCGAAATTGCAGAGATACATCAGATTAAATATCAAGCTTCTACAAAGAGAAGAAAAGGTGTGTAGTTTTTTTTAAATTTTTGCATAAGCTTGGTTTGAAAAATTAGTTTGAACTGGTAATTGATGCCCCGAGGAAAGAAAATGCAAACACATAGTAACCAACCTAAAAGCTCTAGCATGACTCATGAAGAAGAGGAAGAAATGCAACATGATATATCAAAATTACGAGACCAAGTGCAACAAGTGTCACTTGCACAAAAAGCAACAGAATCTAAGATGGATGGTTTAAGGAAAGATGTCGAAGCTAAGATGGATGGTTTAAATAAAGGTGTAGAAGCTAAGATGGATTGTTTAAAGAAAAGCGTAGAAGCTAAGATGGATGGCATGGAAGCTAAGATGAATGGCATGGATGCTAAAATTGATGGCATGGATGATAAGATGGAAGAATTGAAGATAAATATGAATAAGTTGCTACAAGAAATGGTCACTAATGGTGAAAGGGTAGTAAAGGAAACTCATGATGAGAACAAAAGAAATGTTAATCATGATTCCATAGACTCTAATGTTGGATTGAAGACCCACCATATTCCAAAAATTGATATGAGGAAGTTTGATGGCAAGGATCCCGCAACATGGATATTACAGATGGAGCAATTTTTCGATCTCAATAATGTGCAAAACACACAAAAGGTACATATTGCAACTTTATATTTGGAACCAAATCAGTTTGTATGGTATCAATGGCTTTTCTCTCGTAAACAAATTATCACTTGGGCAATTTTTACGGAAGAATTGACAGCACATTATGAGGATACAAAAAGCAACACTTTTTTTAGCCAATTGATAAGTCTCAAACAAAAGGGTTCAATAATGGAGCACATTGAGGAGTTCCAAAAATTGAACATAAGGGTAAAAAATATTCCAGAGGAGCATAGGATTGATGTGTTCATAGGGACTTTAAAGGATAATATCCAACATGATGTTCACCTTTGGGAACCTGATTCATTAGAGAAGGCATTCAGGTTAGCAAGAAAAATGGAAAGCAAAATTATGGCAACCAGGAAGCATACCACTCACAACTATAAAGATGGAAGTGTTGTTGCCCCTAGTCTTCCACAACCTATAAGGTTGACACCACAACAATTGGAAGAAAAAAGAGCAAAAGGGCTTTGTTACAGTTGTGATAGAAAATACACTAAAGGTCATAAGTGTGCTGAGAAGAAATTATTCTACATAGATTGTGAAGAGGAAGAAGAAAAGGAGCAAGAAAGGTCAAAAGAAGACGATATACTCCAGGAACAAAGCCTAGATAAAGAAGAAATGAATCCGACCATATCTTGTAATGCATTGGTGAGAATTACCACTCCTCAAACCATCAAGATAGAAGGACAAATCAAGAAGAAAAAGGTAATAGTGTTGATTGATTCAGGAAGTACCCACAATTTTATTCATTGTAAGGTAGCAAAAGAATTGAATTGCTTCTTATATCCAGCACCAGAGTGTCAAGTGATGGTTGCAAATGGAGGAACAATAAATTGCTCTGGAAAGTGCCATAATATCAAGCTATCCATGGGAGAATATGTATTGACTAGCCCAATGCTTTCCATTCCAATGGGAGGTGCTGATGTTGTACTAGGAGTCCAATGGCTACAATCCTTGGGTACAATAGCTTTTAATTTTCAAGAACTTTTCATGAAATTTTCTATGGAAGGAAAGGAAGTTGAATTAAGGGGTATTGCAGGGAAACCAGGAAAGATAATCAGCTCTAACGGTATGACAAAGCTTCTAAAAAAGGAACAAAGAGGTGTAATTGCACAATTATGTTCGCTAGATGTTTCCACATTGGAATCATCTATTTCTCCAGATCTCCAAAAAGTCTTGGACAATCATTCCAAGGTATTTGAGACTCCCAAAGGTCTCCCACCTATTCGTGATCATGATCATGCTATTCATCTGATTCCAGGAAGTGTTCCTCCAAACATCAGGCCGTACAGATATCCCTATGCCCAAAAAGTGAAATTGAACGTATGGTTGCAGAAATGCTAGAGGCTGGTATAATTCAACCGAGTCAAAGTTCTTTCTCTGCTCCAGTAGTATTGGTGCACAAGAAGGATGGATCATGGCGCATGTGTCCGAATTATAGGGAGCTCAACAAGCTCACTATTAAAGATAAGTTTCCCATTCCTGTCATTGATGAATTACTGGATGAATTGCATGGATCAATTTACTTCACCAAGTTGGATCTTCATTCAGGATATCATCAAATCAGAATGAAGACTGAAGACATTTCGAAAATAGCATTTAGAACTCATGAGGGTCATTATGAATTTTTGGTCATGCCTTTTGGCCTTACCAATGCACCTTCAACATTTCAAGGTTTGATGAATTCCATTTTCAAACCATTCCTTAGAAAATTTGTGTTAGTATTTTTTGATGATATACTAATCTACAGCAAGTCTTGGAAGGATCATGTTGAACATGTTGACAGGGTGCTACAACTATTGGAGGAGAAACAATTATATGCAAAAAGATCCAAATGTTTCTTTGGAGTACAAGAGGTGGAATATCTGGGTCATATTGTATCTCATGAAGGAGTTAAGGTAGACCCTAGCAAAATTAAAGCCATTAAGGAATGGAAAATCCCCACATCCATAAAGCATCTGCGAGGATTTCTCGGGTTGACAGGGTATTATCGCAAGTTTGTTAAGAATTATGGGAGAATAGCAGCACCTCTAACAACATTATTGAAGAAAGATGCATTTTCATGGACTCCAGAAGCAACAAAGGCCTTCGAACATCTTAAAGAGGCAATGTGCCAAGCACTGGTCTTAGCTACACCAGACTTCACAAAAACCTTTATTGTGGAATGTGATGCTTCAGGAAATGGAATTGGTGCTGTTTTAATGCAAGATGAAAGACCCATTGCTTTTGAAAGTCGTCCAATCAAGGGAAAGTTTTTACACAAAGCTATTTATGAGAAGGAAATGTTGGCAATACTCCATGCACTTAAGAAATGGCGACCCTACCTAATGGGAAGACACTTCAAGGTAAAAACGGATCATGATAGCCTTAAATACTTTTTAGAACAAAGATTATCCTCTGAAGAGCAACAAAAGTGGGTCACAAAGATGTTGGGTTATGACTTTGAAATCATCTACAAAAAAGGGAAGCAAAATGTGGTGGCAGATGCACTCTCAAGAAAGGATGAGGATGTGGAAGCATTGTTGTGCGCCATTTCTATTATCCAACCAGATTGGATAAATGAAGCAAGGGAGGAATGGAAGAATGACGAAGAAGTGTGGGCACTTATTCGAAAGTTACAACAAGATTCCAGTACATCTGATACATTTAGCTGGAAAAATGATTCGTTATGGTACAAAGATCGCTTATACCTCTGTAAGAATTCCCAGCTAAAACAAAAGATTCTTATGGAATTGCACACTTCTCCCTTAGGAGGGCACTCGAGATTTTAAAAAACTTACCACAGGGTTAAGAAGGAATTTTTTTGGGAGGGCCTTAAATCAGATATTCAAAAGTTTGTGGCAGAATGTTTGGTTTGCCAACAAAATAAAGTTGAAACAATTAAGACACCGGGTCTATTACAACCTTTATCCATTCCAAGCCAACGTTGGGAGGAGGTTTCAATGGATTTTATCACAGGTTTACCCAAGTCTGAGGGAAAGAGTGTCATCATGGTGGTAGTTGACAGACTTACCAAGTATGCACACTTTTGTGCATTATCACATCCATTTAAAGCTAGTACAGTTTCTACTGCATTTATGGAAACAATTCAAAAGCTACATGGAAACCCAAAGATTATTGTAAGTGACAGAGATCCCATTTTCACTGGAAACTTTTGGACAGAATTATTTTCTTGTCTTGGTACTCAGTTAGCTCATAGCTCATCTTATCATCCTCAATCTGATGGGCAAACTGAGATAGTAAACAAATGTTTGGAAGGATATCTTCGTTGCTTTGTATCTGATAAACAGACACAATGGGTCAAATGGTTGCCTCTGGCTGAATGGTGGTATAACACTTCCTTCCATACAACAACAAAAATGACCCCATTTATGGCACTTTATGGATATCAGCCACCATCCATCACATCATATTTAAGAGAAAATTCTAAGGTTCAAGCAGTGGAACATCACATCGAACATCAACAACAAGTCCTCCAACTCTTAAAGGATAACCTCGTTTTGGCACAGAATAGAATGAAACAACAGGCAGATCAACATCGCAGCGAAAGAAGTTTTGATGTAGGTGATTGGGTATTCCTATAGCTACAACCATATAAGCAAATGTCCCTCAAGCAAGCTAAGAAGGATAATAAATTATCACCAAAGTATTATGGTCCGTACAAGGTGTTGCAAAAGATTGGTACTATGGCATACAAATTGGAGCTTCCTGCAGCTTCTCGATTGCACCCAGTTTTCCATGTTTCATTTTTAAAGAAGGTTATAGGCGACAAGCTCCCAGTTCAAACAATATTGCCAGAACTTGATGAGGAAGGAAAAATTATATTGGAAGAAGAAGCAGTCGCAGAAACAAGAACTCGACAGTTACGAAATCGATCAATTTCGGAGTATCTTATCAAGTGGAAGAACTTATCCACTGAAGATTCCACATGGGAGGATGAGAATTTTATACAGAAGCATCCAGAACTACTCAAGCATTGAGGAGAACAATTTTTTGAAGGAGAGGGGCATGTTGGGTCCCTATAATACTAGTGATTACCCCATTACTATTGTATTTTTATCCCTTATTAATATTTTTGTGCCCCTATTGTCCACATATTGTTATTACTGTGCCCCTTAGAATCCCTCTATTGTTATTTTTGTGGCTTTATATTATTATTGTTAGGTCGGCTAGGTTATATTGTGACTCCTTAGACTCCTATATATAGAAAGGAGGTTTGGTCATTTGAATCATCCAAGAATTGTTAATTTGTGTAATGTAAAGGAGGTTGCCCCCTCGAAGAGGCTGAATTCTAAGGCGTTGATCTCTCTTTTCTATCATTTTGTGAGCTGGTTTCATAACAAATGTTCTGCTAGATTTGGCACAAAACGACGTATGAATTTCATCATACCGTTGAATGCTTGGATCTCCTTTTTACTACGGGGAAAATCAATTTTCTGAATAGCTTCCACTCAAGCAGGATCAATGCGGATGCCCTCCTTGGATATGATGTGACCGAGAAGCTTTCCTTCATCCATGGCAAACAAACTCTTTTTGGGATTAAGAGATATGCCATACTTTCTGCACTGCTGAAAAACAATCTTAAAATGGTAAATATGTTCCACATATGAATTAGAAAAAGTTGTCAAATCATCAAGATAAACAACTAAAAATACATCTTTCTCATTTGCAAAGGCGATATCCATAGCCCGCTGAAAAGTTGCATCAGCATTCTTTAAACCGAAAGGCATCTTGGCATAATGGAAAGTCCCCCACAGGGTGGTGAATGTTGTTTTGTCTTTGTCATCCTCATGGACCAAAATTTGGTTATAGCCAGAATACCCATCAAGCAGCGACATACGAGATGCCCCAACCACTCTTTGGAGTATGTGGTCCATCTTTGGCAATGGATAATTATCTTTCAAAGACACCTTATTCATATTTCTGAAATCAATGCATAATCTAATCTCACCTGTCTTCTTCCGCACGGGCACCAAATTGGAAATCCATTCTGAAAATCTTATTGGAATGATTATACCAACCTTGTATAATCGATTCACCTCCTTCTCTATTGATGGCAGCAACTTAGGATTAATCCTTCTTAACTTTTGGTGAAATGGCTTTTGGTTTGGCTTGATTGGAATGACGTGCTGAATTATACTTTTATTGTACTCCTTCAAATCTGAATAGTCCCATGCAAATACATCAGTAAATGAAGACAATAAACTAATGTACTTTGCCTTTACCTAAGGAGATAAAGCTTTTGACAACTTCACCATCTTTGGATTTTTTGTTGTTCCAATATTCACATCTTCAACTCCCTTTTTAGTCGGCATCAAACTTGGTTTCTAGGCTACATCATCTTGGTCAAATAATTCCTCTAAAGGTATAAGGCCTTTAGGGATGACATTGTCTTTCAGCTACAAAACTTCCATATGATTTACGTCTAAGTCCGGTTTGCCATTATCTTGCTTGCCATCTATAGAAGTGTCTTGATATTTGCCTTCATTTCATAGAAATTCTTCAATCTCTTTGTCGTCCTGAAACACCTGCCAATATCTTTGATTATTAGGGATAGTTGGGCGATGTTTTACATGAATTTCAAACTTATTGTTTGAATTCATCGGAATCTTCAAGTTACTTGCTGTTGTTACAAGGGAATCTACGATAACATTCTGTGCACGAGGAACACCTGTTAAGGTAAAATCTGGAAACAACCTCAAAATGTCTAAAACCGCATTATGGTAAGCCCTCATCCGAGGATGTTTTACTTGGTATTCTCCCTTGATTTGCTTGATTACTAATTCAAAGTCGCCATAAACTGAAATTCTTTTTGCATTCAACTTTTTGAGGATTTTCAAGCCTACAATTAGTGCCTCATATTCTGCTTCATTATTGGAACAATGAAAAGCCAACTTGTACGAACAAACTCTTACATTACTCAGGACTTTATTTGGTGAGAAAAAAGGGCTGCGTATCCAAAGACCAATTCCAGCACCTTCCCTACCTACTGCTCCATCAAATTCCATACTCCACAAACCAGCTTCTTCTTCCAAGTGCTGAAATTCTGCCTGTTTTTCTTCCTTGGTTGTTGTCCAACTTTTTCTTGCTACTGATGGAATGTTGACTGTTTAGTGGTACTATCAAGCCTTTTCCTATCTTGATGAAGTACACCTCTGAAATTTTATATAATCTTAGGTATATCTTCAACTTCAACTAATTGACTATTTACATCATTGACACCACTGTAAAAATAAAGAACAAAAGACTCTAAATTTGTATGTACATAATTAATTGGATGATTCATAGGTTTCTCCTTGCTCGTGATCATGTACTTCATCTTTTTCTCTCTATATAATTTCCTCATTTGACCAAACACAGGAATAGTGGCATAGGAGAAATCTAACTGCAATGTCCCTTTGAGTTTTGAACCCCATGATCTAGATAGAAGCATGCTGAATCTAGGGGGAATTTCAGCCACAACTACATCCATAAGAACATTTTTCGCTGGAATCTGATCCAAACTTACAACCAAATCTTTAATGAGACCAATACATCTTACTTTACCATAATCAAATGAATAAAGGTCGTGATACTTGCGGGTGATGTCCAAGCCTAATTTTTCCATAATTGCCTTTGGCATGAGATTATGAGACCTCCTGAATCAAACATAGCATTGTGCAAAACATAATCATGCAATCTAAGGTTGATGAAAAAAGGAGCTACATCACTATCCTCAGATTGGCCTTCTAATGTCAAACCAAAGATAAGTTCAGGTTGGTCATCTTCCATGTTTACCATATCAGATAGAGGGTCTACATTCAAAATCTTAGCCACTTGACCCTTATCACTGTTGTTCTTCATTAATTCAGTCAAAGGTATTGACACTTTTAACTTAGCAATTTCATTTTCTAAGCTAAAGGTTGTAGTTTTCTCTACCTCTTTGACTGGAGCATCTTTCTTTTCAGTCTTCTCCTTTGTTGCACTTGGCTGATTTGACTTTTCATTTGTTGATTTCACTTTGCTGGAAGTAGGGTCTGCTGGCTCCTTTCCCTTTTTCTGCACATTTGGAGAATCATTCTTTGGTGGTGTTGCTTCCTTCTGCTTCTGAATTGGATTGATAGGAACATCCCTACTCCTGAGTGAGTATTTCCTTTGTTGCATTGTCAATACATTCATGTACCCTCTCTGATACTCATTTGATTCCTCTTCTAGGACTATTTCATTTGCCAATATAAAATCTTCATCTTTTTGTATAGCTAGACTTTCTGAATACTCCTCATATTTGGTGATATAAATTGGCAAATCATCTGGTGTAAAAAAGTGATTCTCTTCTCCTATTGGAGCCTCATCATATTTTGATTCAGTGCCACGGACATAGTTCTGCTGCAATGGTGTTTTAACTTGCTGTTGATCTGATGGATCTTGAGCTCTTTTCTCCCATTGCTTAATTCTAAATTGTGGTTGCTGTTGACCACAGAAATTTGGATTTCTAACCTGTGTCTCGGGCTTATCTACAATGTTTAATCTATCAAACATCTTCTCAAGCTTACGAAGCACTTGATCTGAGGTGGAAGCTTCTTCCTTTATAGTCACCTTTTTCTCGACCTTTGTCCTAGCTCTCTTAGCTAGCAGATTTGCCTCCACACTTACTGCAATTTTCTGCATGTCCTCCAATGTAGCTGGGTCTCTTTCTCTCAACTGATATGCCATATTAGGATCAAAACCATCAGGAAATTTGATCAAATCCAGCCCCATAGGTGGCTTGATATTAGCTGGAATGGCATTATAAACAGTATTGAATCTAACATAGTAATCTTGGACACTTTCACCAACATTTCTCTTTATGTTCTCATACTCGGAAAGGATTTGAAGTGGATTTTTCTTTACCTCCCAATGATCCAGAAATTGTCTATGAAGTGCTTCCAATGAATTGATTGTTCCAGCAGGCAATGCTCTGAACCACTTTCGGACCTCACCTCCAAAAGTTTGCACGAATAATCTCATTGTTACATTCTCTACATCTATCTCATGGAGATCAAAGAAATCACTCATCCTATCGACATGTTGTTGTGCTGTGACACCTTGGGAAGCATCAAACAATGGAATCTTGCTTTGGTAATCAGAAGGCATGGCATCCAAGTTTTGTGGCAGAACAAGAGGTGCATATCTGGAAGCCATTGCTCGAGGTGGATTTACAACTAGCCTTGGGGATGTATGAGGAGTTGGAGTAGCTGATGTGACCGGTGTATGAGGTGAAGAAGGAGGTGAAGAAATTCTTGATGTTTGAGGTGTAGAAGGAGTGGATGGGGGTGAAAGCACTACAGATTTCTGATTAGATATGGTGGGCTACACGGGAATGGTGGGAATAAAAGGAGTCTCTGTAGGAATTTCTGAACCAGACACAATGGCAGATGAACCAAGAGTAGTAGATGCAGATTCTAAGAACTCAGGAATATTGGTAGCCACAATTGAAGTTTGAAGATTCAGAATATAAGCATCAATGGATCGATTTTCTCTTTCGGTTCCGAGATCTTTAACAAACTCTGGATTTAGAGCAGTAGCACCAACTGCACTTTCAGACTTAGTTTCAAACAACGATAGCTCAAAATGTTCATCAAATGGAAGATCTTCAAGATATTCAAAAACAACCGGGCATGAGTGAGATCTAAACACAGGAATCACAGAACCTCCTTGGCAGAGAATTCTTGGGATAAGATTTGGATTTTCATACACGGGAGGAGGATTAGGATCAGGATTGGCTCTGGTGTATCTTCTGGAAGCCAGTGTGTTGAATTATTTCCAAAAATCAAATTGACATTACAATCTTGTCAGCCTGCTGAATTCTAAACTCATCATCTAAAAGTCTAGAATTATTTAATGTACTGGGGAAATTTGCAAGTCAAATGTTCAGTTTATAAAACTAAACCAGAGATTGACTGAAGCAGCATTCATCTACTTATGCACTCGCAAAGCAAGTGCAGTTTGAAGGCTACCTGGCTAACTTCAGGCTCCGTCTGTAGTTTATAAAGCAAAGAACACTAACAAACAAATAAACTTTTCTTCCCCAGTATGGTCGCCACTATGTTAGGGCCTAAATCTACCTCAGGCTGAGAAAGGTAAGTCTAGGGTAACATCAAACCACGCTTAACTTGGTAGCTAGCCCTACTAGGTCGGGAGAGGGCTCTCTCCTTGTCAATATCAGGAAAATATAGCAAATGAAGCTTGAGATGACTGATGTAAAGACTAATTTTAGGCTAGGTATATGCTCAGAGAAGTTTGATTGAGTTTTATGCTGGTTCGTTGGATCAAAAGTGAAAGGCAATTTTGTGTCTGGGGAATGGACTTAGTCTTGCAAAGTTTTTGTGGGGCGAGGTAGGAAAATGCTTTAGTACTTAGAAATTACTGAAATGGAAAGTCTAAATACTGGTGAGGAGTTGAAGAGGGGATGAAAGTATCAGGAATCCTCTTCAAACAGTTGAAAACATAAAAAACCAAATAAACCCTAAGGTAGAGCACTGCAACATCAATGAATTCCACCTTTATCCTCGATTCATTTAGTTAAGCTGAAAAGAGAGAGATAATGGCACACATAAACACATGATAACTTGAATCACAGAATGAAAAACAATACTAAATCACCTTGCCACAAGAATCCCACAAAATGCTGCAAACCCTGGTCTATTTCCTTGCCAAACTGCACAGATGAATGTACAATAATGCTCAAAGCATTCACAAGAGTCCAACCTTTACAAATGACTGAAAACGTACTAGATATAGGCAAAAAACAACCCATGCTAGCCTTTAGGGGTCGAATTCATGAGTTTAGGAGCTATTTCAACAAGATCTAAACTAAGAACTAAAAAATAGGCAGTGGAACAACGTGCCTCTAAAACCTAGGAAACTGATTCATTCAGTTCAAAACCACCTATACATGATGTATCTACCTCCATGAGTGAATTTTTATCATTTTTACATTAAATTCTATAAATTTACATCAATTTACATCATGAGTTTGACCATGAGAGAGAAAAAAATCAAACTGAGAAAAAACTAGGAAAAATACAGAGTTTTTTGGGCAAAAATGGCACTTTTCCATCTTGTGTGTGGAGCCATTTTTCCTGTGCATAGCGATTTTTCCCAACTGATTTTTGAAGCCTTCCTGTGCACCAAATTTGATCCAAGTGGGCTTGTTGGAAAGTTCTATCTGTCTATTTTCCAGAACAAGTTTGATTTCTGAGTTTGGTGTCCATTTGCCCCTCCAAAAATCAGTTCTCCCAACACTACTTCCTGTGTGGCCAAAAAGGGGCAGAGAGGGCATTTTTTAGGTATTTGTGAACCTTTTGGAGGTCCAAAACTTGACAAAAATTTCTAGTAATTTTTGGGTATTCATAATTTTTCACAAGGAATAAAAAAATGTAGAGTTTTCCTCCAGAGGAGGTCCCTAGCAAAAGCGAGCGCTGGGTGGCACTATGCACCAGGGAGAAAAACCTGTTTTTTCCTTCACAAATTCAAAATTATCAAAAAGTGTGCCAAATTTCTTGAAATTTGGCATGAGTGACCTGCATCAAGTACTATGCTGGGTCAAGGAAGCATCAGCCAAGATCTTGAGCTTATCTTGCTCTTTCTTGCTCCTCAAAGTTTTCCTCAACTTGGCTTTTAGGCTCCTTATTCTCGCTTTGCAAATCTTGTTTCTTGCCAAATAATGAAAAGCCATGTGCCTCAACATATTTTTCTCCTTATTTTTTTTCTCAAGCAGCTTCTCCAAGTGCATATTTTTCCTCTCTAGCCAAGATTCCCGATTAGCTTCAATCTCTTGCTCAAGAGATGTCAATTTGATTTTCCTTATCTTTGTTGCTTGCCTGTTTTCCCTTATGTTTTGCAACTCCATGATTGTCTGCTTATCTTCCAACTATTTGTTCCATTGCTCAAGGTAATTTATGATCCACTTAGCTCTTTCAAGGTTACAAGCTAAGGCATGAATGCCAGATTCTTGTTCCCTAATAATCTCCTTGAGCTTTGAGCTTTGGGAGCCCAAATCAATATCGTCATCCTAAATCAAAATGAAATCTCTCTCCTGACCTTCAGAAGGCCCTACCTCATGCAATGGTTTATTTCCTTTCTCTTGTACCTGCTCTAGTGAAGAAGAAGGCAAAGCCCATTTCACCCCGGGCGAAGATAGCATTTGCCTGTCATCTGATGAAGGAAATGAGACCCCTTCCACCCCAGGTGGAGATAGTACTCATTTTGAAGCTGCAAATAGCCTCCTTGTCCCCTTTTGGTAAGTGATGAATACTGGCACACTGGTGGTTTGAGTCTCATGAGCCTCTTGCTGATTTGAAGGCCCTCCTGCCCCTTGAAATACTAATGAGGTCACTTGGGGGCTTTTGAAAACCTCATGTGAAATGAAATCATCCCATGAAACATTCAGCAAGCTCAGCTAATGCAAAACCACAATCTTGATCAATGCAAAGTGATAAATGTTGTTGTATTGTTGATGAGGAGGTTTTCTTTGCACCAATGTGGTCATTTTCTCAATGTTTCTGCATATGAAATAGGGGAGGTTCATCATCCTCACTCTAGTTAAATGCATCAATAATCTAATATGATAGGTGTACAAGCGAGAAGATCTCCCTTCACAGCTGAAGTATTTGATAATGAGCTTCATGAGTGGAGCATATGTGTCCTGCAGGTATCTAAAAGGAAAGACCCTACTGATTTGCTTTTGATAACTAGCCTTGATATAAGGCTCATAATGTTCTTTGTCCATAAGTTGTCCTTTGTTCCACTGTTCACCCACATTTGGAATACATGTTGCTTCAGCTATAGTTTCTGGTGTCAAAGTGAAGATAACACTTGCTAAATTGACCTAGCCACTGTGAAGATGAAGAAAAAAAAGTCTAGCAAGCTCATGGTGGTATTTCACTCTTTCCACCATCTCACGAAACTGGTAGTATGATTGATGTTTGAAACATGCTACTGCAAGAGGACAAGACAATAGCTCTGTGAGTGTAGTGGGCTCCTCCCGGATGTGTTTTCCTCCCTTATGTGGTTTTCTTAGTGCATGGATCTCTTGGGAGGAATCACTTACAGTTTCCTCATCCCTTTCATAAGCCGAATCTATTTCCATATTTGCCACTGTTTGATGTTCAATGATGAGTATGAAGAGATTTTATATCAAGAATAGGTGTTTACTATTTGATGAATGGGATTGATGAGTGGGACTGATGAATGAGGGATTTGATACTGGATGTAGGGTTTTAGGGAGTGATAGGGTTTAGGGATGCAAATTAGGGTTTGGGAATAGTGGAAATTTGTTGTTAGGGTTCTAGGGTTTTAGGGATAGGGGGGTAGGATGAGTGTGAATGAGAGAGGGAAGGGGAAATGAAATTTTGGAAGTGTAGTGTAGGGGAATGAAAATGATGCAGGGGAGAAAAACAGAAACAATGACAACTTTTGAAACCCTAGATAGTTTTTGTAGTGCAACAATGCAACAGTTAGGGTTTGTCTTTTCACCTATTTACACACCACCAATGGGGACTAAAACCCTTGCAATGGCAATGTGGAATGTTTCACTTAATTGTGGAATGAAGTTTGCAAGGTTGTGAAGCTTGGCAATATCGTTTGAATGAAATTATGCTTGGAGGACTGGTGCACCGTGCCTATGCAATTTCCTTTGTAGTTTCTGCACTCTGTGCACCGCGCCGATTAGGTGCGCCGCGCCAAGAAGCTTTGCACAATTTTGCTACGTTTTCTCTCGTTCACCTCAAAAAATGTGATTTTGCCTTGTTCTCTCTTTATTTAGGCACAAATTAAGTCTTCAACATGAAAAACACTTTATATACCCTTTTGATTCTAATTTTTTCATTTAGAAAACCCACTTTCTAATGTTTGCTTTTTCACTTGTTCTTTAAAACTCTGTTTTGCAATTTGGCTCACTTTTTGACTTTTGATGGACTAATGCTTTGAATTTCTTGTCTCTTTTGCAGGAGCTGGAGTGCAGGAGTTTGGCAAGGTGACCCAAGGCTGCATTTTCGAACTTATTACATATAGGAAAACTAAAATTACATAAAATTTTATACATAAAAGAAAAAACTATGTTTTTCCTCAAAACAGGGTTTTGAGGAAAAATCAATCACTGAGCATGTTATTATTTAAATTTTTTATGCTGAGACCTTATTTGACCTCCTCATGTGCCTTCTGACCATTATTGAGATTTTACAAGACTATGATGACAAACCCTAGACCTAATGAGACCTAAAACCTTAAAAATGACCTTTGCAAATGTAAAGAGAAAAGATGACTGTAAATGACTTGAATTTGTGAAAATAGGTCAGCAGGTAAAGATCATGAGGGAAAATTGATAATGAGCCATGACCATCAGATGATCCATGACCTAGTGAAATGCAATTGATCGGATGAGACACCTAAAAATACATGCAATAAGAGAATTTTGATCACTGATGGAGGGATGAAGATACCGACACTAACAACACCTACACATCTCCCCCATATTAGTTTGTAGACTGCCTCTCAGTGTGATGATTAATCTCATGGAAATTGTACATTTCTGATATAGGTGAGATGATGATCTATCAAAGAAGGATATATTATGGTTGTGAAGTTGAAAATCCTAGGGGAAAGGCCATTGTGGTGACATTGGAACCCTATGACGTACATTGATCACCATGAGTTATGTTATGACAATTGTGTTGTGTTATTTAGAGCAAGCCAAAGAGATTCCTTCATTGTAAGACTCCATAAGTCTCAAGACTCTTCTTATGCAAGGAATCCGTACTAAGGAAAGGATCGCTTGAGGGAGTGAAGAGATAGAGAAGGGGATGCTTGAGCTTAGAAAGTGTGTGACTGCAAGGAAGGGGAGACTTGAATGAATTGGCTTCAATTATTAATGTGTACACTCATTCAGATCATGAATGCATTGGGTGTGTCCAAGAAAATAATGATTTTGAAATTTTAACTTGTGGGAAGCTTGTGAAGCAACAGATAACCTTGTAGGAATGTGTTGGAATGTTAGGATATCTAGAGGTAACTATACCATGAAAAATGAATGGCATTTCTCGAATTGGAAACTAAGGACATGAAAAATGTTGTTGATATGAAAGTGGCATATCCCTTCTTCTACATAGAATGGTTCTATAGATAGTAGAACACCAAGGATGATGTTCCTTAAAGGGGGAGGGGATTGTGACACCCCTTTCATTACCCAAATTTTTGTAATGTAAATAAGAACATATAATGTTGGGGTGTGAGCATTGATGCTTTTATGTCAAACTTTATTATGAGATGTAATGTTCTATTTTATTAATAAAATGTGCAATAACTAAAGGTAGAGGGTACAACCAATAGATTATAATGCCTTGAGAGAGAGATACATACCTTGAATTAATAATTCCATTACTGTGATGGTTGGGAATATGAAGGGTCAAGGTGTGTTTATAAAAATGAAAGAGAAAAATTGTCCAGGGGATTTTTCTTTTTTCCTTTCTGTTTGGAGCATTACTCCATTATTCTTCTCATACACTCATTGTTTTCCCTCTCTCACTCAAACATTTGAATTGACATGAGAATTGGTGACAAATTGTGTAAATTATATTGAATGTGTTTTAGTGCTTTCTCCTTGAACTAGATGGATCTTAGGACTAGGAGTCCGTTTTATGTGTGGCACAGAGAGCATTGGAATACAGAGATCAAATGAATCCCTTGTGTCATGCATACTTGAATTGTGATTTGTGAATGTATATGTGCCTATTAAAAGAATGGAAGGCTAAACATTAAGATTATCTCATGGGTGAAGGAGAGTGGCCTTCATTTTTTGTGTTAAATCTAGTTTGAAAACTCTGTGCTAAATCCTAGAGTTCAAATTTTCCCTGAAGGCATCAAGCTCTGGCATGAGGGTGGCTAGATATAAGAAAAATTGTAGCACAATTAAGCCTATTGTGTGGTAGAATGTGGCTCACCCTACTTCAGTTTTTAGTATTTTTCTGGTTGTAATAGATAAGTATGTATTTTTGTGTTAATGATATTTCTGGCATAGATGGCTTAATGACATGCATGATTATTTAATTTCTCTTTTCAACAAGTTTATATGCACATGCATTTACCCTTCAGCAAATTTATCATGGCTGTAGTTGTTATACTATTTGGTTGTAGCTTTTTATATGTATTAAATTTTGTAACAACATTAGTTGAGGAAAATAGGCTTCCTAAATTCTTCTTTAAATAGGTCATGTTGGTAATTTTGCTATACCCATTTTTTTCTGTGAGGTTCCAAAATCTTAAACTTGGATCATATTGAGGGGAAACCCTACTAATACTTTGATTCAAGTTTTAGATCTTAGGTCTTGCAATTGTAGTAAATATGATTCGAGGAAGTTAATCTTCCTAAATGCATTGCTAAACATGATATGTTTGAATTTCTACTATAAATTTTCTTCTATCAGGTTCCAAAAGTTGAAACTTGGACCATAGTGAGGGAAAATATTTCTGATCATCTGATCTAACTTTCAAACCTTGGGTCCTGATATTTTAGGAATTAGAGCTTCTACGATTCTCCTACGATCATCAATCAAACATCTTATGTTGGAATTTCTACTATAATGTTTCTCCAAGGAGGTTCCTTAAGCTTAAACTTGGGCCATTGTTAGGGGAAATCTTACTGATCATCTTTTCCAACTTTTAGAACTTGGGTCACAATAATTTAGGATATATGATTAGAGAAAGTTAAGCTTCTTGGATGCTCCTAAAATCATGCATCACAATAAAAAATCCCCAATGAAAATGTTGTTTTATGGATGGGGATAATATTGTTTTATGTTATAATTATTGTTTGATAGTATTGTTGTAGTTTATCTATGTCTATTTTCATGCAAATAATTTGAAAAAATGCGTTAAAGGTGTCTTATTACAATTTGCATACAAATTATTTCGTAAAATACCTCAAATGCATAAATCAAAAGTTGTATGATTGAGTTGTATATTTCAGTTAATTGTTACAAGTGCAATCAAAGAAATGTTTCTTATTCGATTTCATACAAAATATCTGACAAAATTTCTACAAGGAAAAGGACTACTTAATTGGTTGTATACAAAGTATTTGAAGAAAAGTTTACATGTAAAGTGGTTGATAACATGTATGAGAGATGAAAATCAATTTTTTGCAAGTATGGTTAGGATAAATTTAGTAGGGGTATATGATAAAATGGTATGGGAATTTATTGTTTGGCTAGTAAAAATAAAAATAAAATTTTGGGTACCCCATAACCTCTATAATTCATTGAGGGAACTAGATACGTGACAGGTAGATCTTTGTCATTCGGTCTTCAAATTCCCAAGTTTCTTCATCGGGTCCAAATTGCTTTCATCACACCTTAACCTACTCTATTACTTGATTCTCGAGCATGGTATATCTTTGGTCTAGGATGCATAGTTGCTTGGGTTGGAATTGTCCCTCAGATTCCACCCATATCATAGACCAATCAATCACGTGATTAGTGGCATGTACATACTTTTGAAGCAAGGAACTATGAAATACATCATGTGCTTTAACTATGGTTGGTAAGGCCAATCTATAAGCTATTGGTCACCCTCTCTCCAAAATTTGAAATGGTCCACAAAATATGGGTACCAATTTAGCACATGGCCCCACTTTTAGTGATCTCTTACTAGTTTTGATGCAGAGATATACATGCTCTCTCACTTAGAATTCTTTGTGCATTCTTTGTTGGTCTGCATAACTCTTTTTCCTATCCTGGGCTAATTTCAAAATTTTCCTAATATTAATCATTTCTTGCTCCATTTCTCTCAGCATGTCAATTCCAAGTACCACTCTATTCATTGGGTCATCCTAGTTAATG
The DNA here is from genome assembly GCA_031772625.1 of Pinus tabuliformis. Lineage (NCBI taxonomy): Eukaryota > Viridiplantae > Streptophyta > Pinopsida > Pinales > Pinaceae > Pinus > Pinus tabuliformis. The sequence goes on from CM062807.1 coordinate 266,990,644, forward strand.
GAAGCATTACATTTTCTACCATGTAGTGCCTCAAAAGGACTCATCTTTAGAGACTCTTGGTACCCATTGTTGTATGAAAATTCAAATAATGGCAAGAATTATTCCAACCTCTTTGGTTGATGCATGAGATACATCCTCGATGTGTCTTCTAGAATTGTTTTTACCCTTTTAGTTTGATCATATGTTTGAGCATGATAGGTTGCAATTAATATTAGCTAAGCCCCAAATCCTTCAAACAATGCTTTCCAAAAAACTTTGAAATGAACTTGGCATCCCAATATGACATGATATTTTTAGGTATGCCATGCAATTTAAATCATTTTTTCATAAATATATGAGCTATGTCAATATCTTTGTGGGTAGACTTAACAACTATAAAATAAGTTTCCTTGCTTAATTTATCCACTACCTCCATAATGGAATAATTTTATTTGGATGCTTTTGGCAATCCTATGATGAATTATAGGGATATGACTTCCCATTTCCACTCAAGGATTGGAATTAGTTGTAATAATCCCACTGGGTGTCTGCACTCTATTTTGAAAACTTGGCATTCTATGCATATGCCAATATGTTCAACTATTTTCTTCTTCATTTTTGGCCAATAATATAATTTATTTATGGTTGTTATATTTTTTCATAACCATGATGACTTGAATAAGGTCTTTTGTGGAAATCATCCATTATGATTGTGTTCAAGTGATCCGAATTGGATCCATAGAAGACTGTCAAAGAACCATGACTGTATCGGGTTGAAACAAATCTCTAAAGAATCCAAAATAGCGATCAAAAACACCATGAACCAGTGGCAATGGCAGCCAGCATGGAACGACGAGGACCTCAGTCAAAGCACGCTGACCGAGGCCCATGGAGACTGCGCAGGAGGTCAAAGAAACCCCTGGGAGCCCCGGATTAGGAAAAGGAGGTGGTTTTTGCATCTTTGGGTGAACAGGGTTGTGAAGGAAAAGCCGAAGAACTCAATCGCATGGGGGAACCAGAGAATCGTGGGCGGAAAAGCGAAAAGCGCTAAAGTACAAAGGCGGGACCCGCGCTCTGGAAAACCAGCGGTATTGATCGGGGTGCCCACAAACAGTAAGTGGTTTTGGAAGGAAGCGGAGTGATCCCACTCAACGATCGACGCATGGTAGGTGGGGTGAGAGAAAACCACTGTTGATAGCATGCTATCGGTTGAGCAAGTCAACCGTGCAAAATGTGTGTATGACATTGGATCTAGGGGACCCAGATCGGACGGCTGAGATTGCGCCCGATGGAGGAAGCAGAATCGACGAAGGAATACGCCGCATTTTAGAAGGATTTGGAATCCGTTTGACCACCACGGTGGAGGAAGAACACATCCATGACGTAACTGAAGAAAAGAACCGACAAAGCAGGCTGGCGTTGTTTAAGAGGAGGACACGTGGCCACTCCCTGAGCGTTGGTGATGACGCCGAACAGGGAACTCTAAGCACAGCTGAAAAAGGTTAATTGACAGAGGCGGAAGAAGAACCAAACAAGCATTGGGACGAATGGCTTCAAAGCCATGAACAGTAAAAAAAATACACAGTCAAGTCAGAGAACAATCCGAGAGACGAAGAGAGAAGACAGAGAGACCAAAATCCCGAGAGGAGGACGGAACACAGAGAATAGTAAAGCAAAGCAAAAGAGACAGAGGGCCGAGCTGACCAGCAGCAGCATCGAGCACTATAAAGCTTGAAGATTCAAGCCATCCCATCGAGGATCTGTCCGGGCTGAGCACCACATTGGGCTCTTGCCACTATAGACCAGAAGGTCACAGAGCTGGTAGGAAGAAGAAGAGTCTATGCACTCCAGTGGCTTGGTGAATCCAAGAACCACCCTGCCAAGCAAAACCTACTTCAGGAGAACTCATATTGAGTCCCTGCATTGTAATTCTCTGCTTAAAGACACAATAAAGCAAGGCCACCATTGAAAGCTAGACCAGAGATGTAGCCCTGGAGAATAGGGTGAACTCCTTATTAAAATTCTTGTGTCTTTGTGTTGCTTATTGTGTTTCTCTGTTGTCTTTCCATTTAATGTCTGTGTATTGGCAATCTGATCGATCCATTGCTTAAATAACATAGAACACACACCATCACATGAGTCTGTAATACCTTTGTTTAATAAATCTTCAACTGATGTCACTCATAGGGTGATTGTCAGATTAAGTGGTATCAGAGCTTTAGGCTGTAAGGTTAGACAAGCTTGTGTTAGTTTAGTTGTGAATGCTCACTGGATGAAAGCTCAAATTAGGAGAAGGAGAGTTGGTGGAAACTAACCCTGAAATTGGGAGAGTCCATTATCGGAAGACAATTTCAGAGGAAGGTTCTATGGGGCCAGACCCTCAATTCATAGAGAGTTTCCTAGCTATAAAGTCTATGGTAGAAGAAATGTATAGGGAATTTAGAAAGCATAAGGTTGAAGATTCATCAGGTTCTAAATAAGATAAAGAAGAAGATGAGTCTCATTCCCATGACCACTCAAAAGGAAAAGGGAAAGAGGAAAGCTTTCTCACACCTCCTAATAGCCCTATGCATAATAAGAAAGCGTCTTTGCTTAAGCTAGATTTTAAAATCTGATTTGCCTATATATGATGAAGATTTAAATGCTGAAAAGTTGGACAATTGGATTAGAAAAATTGATGTGTATTGCAGGGTACAGAACATAGACTCAGACAAGAGTAGGATTCAGCTGGCAAGCCTACGCCTAGGAGGCACTGCCTTGGTTTGGTGGGAAGGCAAAACCCAAGCTGATATGAAGAAACATGGTAAGACCATCTCTATATGGAGTGAATTTGTTGCTGCAATCAAAAAGCAGTTCTATCCATTAGCCTACATGCAACAAGCCATGATGAGCTGGAAAACTCTTTGACAGCTGAAAGGGAAAAGTGTGCAAGGGTATACTCAAGAGTTCAAAAAGAGAGCATTGATGTTTGGTATTTCGTTAGACTCACCAGAGACTCTTTTGAAGTACATTGGTGGTCTACACAGCTACATGAGGCATACCATCCTCATGTTTAATCCCACTAGTATATATGAGGTATCTATACAAGCTACTCATCTAGGGGCTAGAGGAAAGAATGGAAATCCAGAAGTTGGGGGACCATCCCAACCCACTGTAAGCAAGAGCAGGGAGAAAAGAAAGTAGAAGTGGAAAGCAAGGAAGGCTAACACTGCACAGAAAGGCAAAGCTTCATGCACTCACTATAAAAAGGAGGGGCATGATGATGAGCACTATTGGATTCTGCATCCAGAGCTGAGACCTAAGAAGTCTGAGGGTAAGAAGAAGAAGACTGCTGCAGCTATTCAGAAAAAAATTGGGGTTAGTCTCAGGAGATGAAACAATCATTGCAGCCACAGGTATAAAAGGTAAGAATTCTGAAGCATCTACTAGTAATTCTGCTCAATCTGTTATTGATGAAGAGCATGAGAGAAAAAGACATGAGCTTTTCCATATTCGAGTTATTTCCAAAAATCAAAAGATTGATACTTTGTTTGATAGTGACTCACAAGTAAATCTAATTTCTGAAGCAATTGTAAAGAAATTTGGATTAACAACTACACCTCATAAGAAACCATACCCATTAGGATGGTTTAATGATAAAGCACAACTACAAGTGACTAGACAGTGCAAACTCAAGTTTTCTTTTGGGTCAACATTTGTAGATGAGGTTGAGTTAGATATAATTCCTTTGGATATATGTGGAATTGTTTTAGGAAGTCTTTACTTGTATGATAGAGAGGCTATTTTCTATAGAGCTGAGAACAAGTATCTACTTGTTAAAGATGGAATCGAATACTTTGTAAGAGCTCATAAGCTCAAGAATAACTATACTCTCATAAACTCCAGACAGATGAAAAGAATGATAAATTCATGAAAACAATTCTTACTGATGGTTGTAAAGGAAAAGAAACCTGATAAAACCAATGTATTTGAGGGTTGTAATGCTGATCAGCAAGCTGATATAGGAAAGATTGTTTCAGAGTATGATGTCTTGTTTCAAGAACCTAAAGGTCTGCCACCCAAAAAGGGAATAGTACATGATATTATTTTGCAGCAAGATGTTCCATTGCCTAACATTGGGATGTACAGGTTATCTGCTTTAGATAATTTTGAAATCAAGAAGCAGGTGCAGGAGTTGCTCGAGAAAGGGTTCATCAAGCCTAGCACATCACCATGTGGGTCACCAATCGTTTTGATGAGAAAGAAAGATGGCTTGTGGAGAATGTGCATTGATTACCGATCACTGAATAAGATAACAATCAAAAATAGTTATCCCCTTCCTCGCATAGATGATCTATTAGATCAATTAAAGGAAGCTGTTTATTTCACCAAGCTAGATTTGCACAATGGATACCATCAGGTCAGAGTTGCAGAGCAAGATGCATGGAAGACTGCTTTCAAAACAAAGTAGGGATTGTATGAATGGCTGGTTATGCCTTTTGGCTTAACTAATGCTCCTGCTACTTTCATGAGATTAATGAATGATGTACTCAGACCTTTTCTTGATGATTTTTTTATTGTGTATCTAAATGAAATTCTGATTTTTAGTAAAACATGGGAAGAACACTTAAAGCATGTTAAGCAGACATTAGATGTTTTGAAAAGAGAAAAAAATTATGTTAAACTCTCAAAATGTGAATTTGGAAAAACATCTCTAAATTATTTGTGTCATATAGTAGGGCGTGGTGAATTGAAAATAGATCCCTCTAAAGTGGCAGTCATTGTAAACTGGCCTAAACCCAAGTCTGCTACAGAAGTGAGAAGCTTCTTAGGAGCAGCACAATATTGGAGGAATTTCATTTCTAATTTTTCCTCAATTGCAGCTCCCTTACATGCTTTGACAGGATTGAACAAGGTGTTTCAGTGGGGAGGCAAACAGCAAAAAGCCTTCGACACCTTGAAAGAAAAGATTAGTACAACACATGTATTAGCACTGCCAGATCTACAAAGACCATTTGAGATCCAAACTGATGCCAGTGACTATGCCTTGAGAGCAGTGTTGACACAAAAAGGTAAACCCATATGTTATCATTCTGAGACTTTTAATCCTGCAATAGTTAACTATCCTACATATGATAAAGAATTGTATGCATTAGTTCAGGGTGTGAAAAAGTGGAAACATTACTTAATGGGAAAAGAGACAGTAATACATACTGATCATCAACCACTTCAATACCTACACTCCCAAACTAAGTTGTAGCAATCAAGACATTACAGATGGATGGGTTTTCTGCAACAGTTTCATTTAGTCATTAGATATAAAAAGGGCATACATAACAAGGTTGCAGACATGTTATCTAGACCCATTATAAATGCATCTACCATACTTAATCATAATTCTGTGCTACATGAAAGCTACATATAACAATATGCTCAGGATATGGACTTCAAAGATGTATATGCAACTTTGAGTCAAGGCAAAAGAGTAGAAGAATTGGACTATCATGTGAAGGACCGACTCTTATACCATTGTGGGAAACTCTGCATTCCACAAACTGAGAGGGTAAAAATGATTAGGGAAGCACACACTTCTCTGATATCAGGTCACTTTGGGGTAAGTAAAATAGTTGCACAGCTGCAAAGGTTTTTCTATTGTCCGTAAATGAATGAGACAGTTTCTAGATATGTAAAAGGGTGTACTATGTGTGCCAAAAGCAAGCCCAACAATAGAAAATTAGGCTTTTACACTCCATTACTAGTTCCTTCTCACCCTTAGGAAAGTGTTTCCATGGATTTTGTTGGAGGACTTCCTAAATGTAGGAAAGGTCATGATTATCTGTATGTTATTGTGGATAGGTTCAACAAAATGTGTATTTTGATACCTTGTAATAAACAAATTATAGCTGAACAAACTGCAAAATTGTTCTTTGAATATGTATGGGTTCATTTTGGATTACCCACTTCCATTATATCTGATCGAGACACCCGATTTGTGGGGAAGTTTTGGTCGAGTCTGTGGGAACTGATGGACACCAAATTAAAGAAAAGCACAGCTTTTCATCCACAAACAAATTGCCAGATAAAAGTAGTTAACAGGACAGTGATCCAGTTACTCAGAGGATATTGCAACAAACATCCTAAGCTTGGGGGTGAACACTTATGTTATGTGCAGCATGCTTACAACAGAGCCAAACACTCTTATACACAGAGATCTCCTTTTGAGACCTGTTTTGGTTTCACACCAAGGTCTCCTTTGGATTTTGTCTTTGGTAAAGATACCATGGTTGATAGACACAATGATGTGGACAAGGCAACTAGGTTCATTGAACAAATCCCAGAGATCCACCAGGCAATACAGGAACAACTGGTAAAGAGCCAAGCCAAGTACAAGGCTAGGCATGATAAGCATCGGATGGAGCATAGTTTTCAAGTTGGAGACCAAGTCTGGCTGTATATCGGCAAGGACAGGATGCAAGGTGAAGGTAAAAAGCTAAAACCTATCAAGTATGGACCTTTTAGGATACTTGAGAAGATTGGTGAAAATGCTTTTAGCCCTGATTTACTAGCTTACATGCACATCTACTCAGTCGTGAATGCAGATTACTTGAGATTGTTTGAACCTTCAATGATTGAGGACCCTGAAGAGTAGAGTCGATTGCCTTCTGTTGACGACCTGCTAGCTAAATATTTGAATGAATTGCAGGAAGACACAGTCTTGGACAGGAAGGTGAGGACAATACACAGAGGAGATGTGGAATACCTCAGGATTGGGCTCAGAGGTTCAAAGCTGAGTAGTGCGAAGTGGATTGAGATTGGAAAAGTGAGAAAGCAATACCCTCACTTAGTCGATGCTTGAAAGAAAACCAACTTTTGGTGGTCCAAAAGCTTTTTTAGTGGGAAGGTCGTGATCCGAATTGGATCCATAGAAGACTGTCAAAGAACCATGACTGTATCGGGTCGAAACAAATCTCTAAAGAATCCAAAACAATGATAAAAAACACCCTGAACCAGTGGCAATGGAAGCCAACATGGAATGATGAGGACCGGTCAAAGCGCGCTGACCGAGGCCCATGGAGACTGCGCAGGAGGTCAAAGTAGCCCCTGGGAGCCTCGGATCGGGAAAAGGAGGTGGTTTTTGCATTGTTGGGTGGATAGGGCCATGAAGGAAGAGCCCGAGCACTCGGTCATGTGGGGGAACCGGATAACCGTGGGTGGAAAATCAAAGAGCACTAACGTACAAACACGGGACCCGCGCTCTGGAAAACTGGTAGTATTGATCGGGGTGCCCACAAACGGTAAGCGGTTTTGGAAGGAAGCAAAGTGATCCCACTCAATGATCGATGCATGGCAGGAGGAGGTGAGAGAAAATCGTCGTTGATCACACGCTATTGGTCAAGCAAGTCAACTACGAGAAACGTGCGTCTGATGTTGGATCTGGGGGACCCATATCGAACGGCTGAGATTGTGCCCGATGGAGGAAGCGGAATTGACGAAGAAATATGCCGTGTTTTAGAAGGATTTGGAATCTGTTTGACGACCACGGTGGAGGAAGAACACATCCACGACATAACTGAAGAAACGAACTGACAAAGCAGGTTGGCACTGATTAAGAGGAGGACACGTGGCCACTCCCTGAGCGTTGGTGATGACGCCAAACAGGGAACTCCAAGCGCTGCTGCAGAAGGTGAAACAACAGAGGCGGAAGAAGAACCGAACAGGCATTGGGACGAATGGCTTCAAAGACATGAACAACAAAAAAATACACAATCAAGTCGAAGAACAATCTGAGAGATGAAGAGAGAAGACAGAGAGACCAGAATCCTGAGAGGAGGACGGAACACAGAGAACAGTAAAGCAAAGCAGAATAGATAGAGGGCCGAGCTGACTAGCAGTAGCATTGAGCACCAGAAAGATTGAATATTCAAGCCATCCCATGGAGGATCTATCCAGGCTAAGCACCACATTGGGCTCTTGCCACTGTAGACCAGAAGGTCACAGAGCTAGTAGGAAGAAGAAGAGTCTATGCACTCCAGTGGCTTGGGGAATCCAAGAACCACCCTGCCAAGCAAAACCTACTTCAGGAGAACTCATAGTGAGTCCCTGCATTGTAATTCTCTACTTAAAGACACAATAAAGCAAGGCCACCACTGAAAGCTGGATCAGAGATGTAGCCCTGGAGAATAGGGTGAACTCCTTATTAAAATTCTTGTGTCCTTCTGTTGCTTACTATATTTCTCTGTTGTCTTTCCATTTAATGTCTATGTATTGGCAATCTGATCGATCCGTTGCTTAAATAACACAGAGCACACACCATCACATGAGTCTATAATACCTTTGTTTAATAAATCTTCAACTAATGTCACTCATAGGGTGATTGTCAAATCATCAAGTCGATTACACATGGTACATACCACCTGTATTTGAACAACAACATACCATCATTAGTGAGCTTGTAATTATTTCCTATTGTTCCTTCTGGTTCATGCTTTAAGCATTCCTTCACATACTAGAAATGTTTATCATGTAGCAGTGCCTCTTTGATCCTTTCTTTGGTGTTAATTTCAAATTTACTCGTGGTTGTTAGGTGAACTACTTTTAGACTTCTACTAGGTGGTGGGCTCCAGTATTGTAGCAATAATGCTACAACTCCTGGAGCTTCCTATCTCTAATTTTATCAACCCGGTAGTTCGTACAAACTTGGAAGTGACGGTGCTGTATGCACAAGTACTAGCTCTTGTCGCAGCTGGCACAAGTCCGCTAGGGCTCAAGCCAACTTCTATATGCTCACAGAAGAAGCTTTACGAATGATGGACGAAAGCTAACTCAAAGGAGACTAATCTATCTGCAGAAAGAAACTGAAAGCCAACAAAGCATGAAAACCCTAGTAAACCCTAATTTGACTAGCTAGACCCTAACTATGCAAAACTGTGAATGAAACCACTACCAATAATGCCATTACTTGCAGTGAACTGAAATACATGCATCTAAGCTACTTGCATCTGAAAAGACATGTTTTTGTATTTTTTCATTAAGGGGTTGGATTTATTGTGATGATGCTTTTGATTAGGGTTTGGTTGTGCAGGAGCGGTTGGAATGGAAGGAAAGCATGGGAAAGGTCAGGATGGCTAGGGGAGGTCCCAGAGGGTCTCTAGCATCAGTCCATAGAAGTCTACCACGTTCGTATGCTCAGTAACCGAGTTTGCAGGTTTCTACAGGAAGTCTGCAGGGGATCCTACAGGAAACTCAGGGATTTCTACAGGAAGTCTGTGCAATTCTACAGGATGTTTGACCGTGGAAGTTTTGGGAGATGATGAAATGTTGGAGTGGTGTGGGAGGATAGGTGAGATGGAGATGGAGCTGGTGATGGCTCAGGAGCAGAGAAATCAGATGGAGGAAGAGTGCATGCAGTGGGTTGATGGCTGGAAGGATGGGATCAACAAAAGGTCAAAAAGATGAAGCTACGTGGCAATGGATGAATTGGAGGGTAAACGAGCTGGACAGAGGCCGAGTAGGTGGATTGAGGAGAGATCAAGAAGAAGAAGAAGGAAGTGGAATGATATGGAGCAGCGTAAATGAAACAAATGACTTATGCACCAAAAATGAGAATTCATTAACCTATGATAACTGTGCCATGAAACCTATGAACAGCAATGGAAAACCAAGAAATGAAACTCGTGCATGGAAGTGGAATGTAGAAGTATGGTTCAATATCAAAAGTGCATGGATGGATCTTCAACGAAAATGTCTATGTTGCAGCTTGCATGGAAGTGAGAAGAACTACGTTTCTTTTTGGTGGTTGATATGGACTGCACCCCAATCCCTAACAGAGATGGCAATGAGCTCTAACAACCTTTTTCTGGAGCTCCAATAAATTATAGCTATCCTCCTATCGAATCTAAGCAACTGAAAGCAAATTCACCATGAACTAATCCTATTCAATCTCATGAAAAAGACTAAATTAACAGACTGTAAATTCAAATTGCATGTCAAAGTAAAGACTCAAAGTGCTGGAACGAAATGCAAATAACATTACAACACCGAGGAGATCTATTGCTCTCAGGTTGGGCCCTAACCTGAGAGCTATAGCTCCCTTAGAAACTCAGAATGAGATCAAAATCTGCCTGCCTTTATTCATAAACGAAAATCTGATGTCATGCCAAAACTGGCTTACAAAAGGAACAAACACCGAGCTGTAGCTCGTACTTCCAAATTACAAGAGCAATACAAAAGTTCAAAAATCTTCTATCCAAGGCTACGGCCTCAGTATTTATGCAAAATGATCATCCAACAGGTGTCCTTGATTTGTGGAGCTCGGCTGTCCAACTGAAGGTTAAACTGCTGATCCTGTAGGACAGTTGTAACTGCTGTTCCTGTAGAACAGTTGGCTGCCTCTAAGCTCGGTGGGGAGATTGGTTGGAGCTCGGAGCTATGGCGGGAATCATGAGGAAGGTCCCCAAGACCGTGGACATCCTCTCCTAAAAACCAGCAGTGCCACCTCACTGTCTCCTTGTCTCCTTTCTCGTGGTCTTTGCTCCCTTTTAATGCCAAAAACCTGAAATCATCATGTATTAGTCACGTAGATAGAATGCCTACCCTTCTTCCTACAAACAACACGAATAAACCAAGAAATGAATGCATAAGCAATAAAAAATGAATGGTTTGAGCAGAGCAAGTAGGCCAAATGAGCCCAAATTGTACCAAAAATTGGGGCTCATCATCACCCCCCAACTAAACTATTTGCTCATCCTTGAGCAACTTAGTCCAAATCTTCATCCTTCATTGCTTTCACTGCTTCCCTTGCATCCCAAGGCTCTGTGGTAGTGTCTTCTCTATGGATATGAAACCCTGCTTTCCTGTTCACCTCTTCCCATTGTTGACTGTCATCTTCCTCTGTATTTCCTTCAGTCAATCCTAGCAGTAGTGGTGGGCTGAGTTTAAGGCCAATCCAGCTGGCCTGGAGGCTTTGCATGGATTTCTTGTAAAGTTCAACCCTTGCCAAAGCTTCCCTCATCCGAATGGGGGTATGGTACTCTCGGATTTTCAAATTGTGTGCCAGGGTATTCCATCTGCGTGCACATGCTTGGGCAGCATTTTCTCCCAACAACCTTTCCATGTCTTCAAAGTGAGCTATGGCTTGGGCCTGTTGGTCCATAAATCTCAAGGAAGCTGTGGGATCCGTAGCCAACTGTTGGTGGGTTGAGATGAGTGCCACCGGATCCTCTAGTTCTGGTCGAATGAACAGTGGCTCGCTCACTTCTCGGTTCATGACCGATTTTGCTTCAGCTGCTCTTTGATCCTCATGGTTTAACCATGAGGCGAACGCCATCAATTGCATATCCCCCAAAGCAATATTGGGATCCCAGGAGACTTCATTAGGCAAAGCCAAATTGTGGAGGTAAAATTCTGCTAATTTGGCTTTGTCTTCTGACGAACTAGTACTGCACAACTCAGAAAATTGTTGTGGGCTCTGGATATGTGAAATACCTCTTTGTGCCAGGGTGTTTATTTGGAACTGTAGCCATTGATCTTTTAAGAACAATCCATAGGATTTTGCAGGTGTTCTGCATTGAATTGCCTCCATGGCCCAACTGGCCATGCAGGCCAATTGTGCTTCCTTTTGTTGCAGTTGTTCTCTTAGGGCTTGCACTTCAATTTTTGTTTGCTGTTCTGCTTCCTGTAGAAGTGTCATTGGCCCTTCAAGGCTGGTGGTCAGCTCCTTTTTGCTTTGTTGTTCATTTGTGATGTCCTTGGAGGATGTTCCTGCCCCTGCCTTTAGTTCCTGTAGCTGCAATCTCAGCTTCTGATTTTCTTCCTGTAGAAGCACACGTTGGCAATTAGCCACATGTTTAGCCATGGTGAATTCACTCCTGACCTCCTTGAGTTGCTCTTGTAAAGGGCCTATGTCCGCCACACCCTTTGATTTGGCGATCTGCATCCATGTGTGGGAACGGACTCTTTCTTTCTCTAGTTCAAAAAATAGAGGCACAGTAAATTTCTGCGGTATGATTTTGCCCGCCTCTAAAAAGGTGTAGTATGAATTCAGATTAGGTGAAGGGCTAGGTTCTGGTATATGTTCTCTTTCTATCTCTTCAGGCGGTTCTACCTCACCCTCCCTTGGTGGTGATGAGAGTCCTTCTCCTTCCTTCTTTTCCGTTTCCTGTAGCCGGGCCAGAGTATCCTGTAGAACATTTTCAGCTTCCTGTAGCCGCGTTTGTTCAGTCAACAGGTCTAACCTTTCTTGCCACGTATTTTTCTTTGGACTCCCCTTCTCGTAGGTGACTGTGATCCTGGAGGGTGACTTTTCCTTGGGAGAAGCAGGTGTATCTTCGATGACGATCGGGCTGCTGGATTGAGGCTGTGGTTTGCCCGTCTTTATCCTAACACTTCTTCGAGCTTTAAAGTATAGAGGGGTCTCCCTCTTCCTCTTTTCTTTTGGCTTAGGTGGCGTGCTGAGGCCAGCTAATACAGCTGCTGCCTCCCGTGCCAGAATGTCCACCTTCTTCTCTTTGGGTTTCGCCTTTTCGGGGCTTCCTGTAGAAGCCTGTTTCTGCAATTTCGGGCTTCCTGTAGAAGCCTTTGTCTCTGTTTTCGGGCTTCATGTAGAAGCCTGTTTCTCAATGATTTTTGGGCTTTCTGTAGAAGCCTTTGTCTTTGTTTTTGGGCTTCCTGTAGAAGCTTGTTTCTCACTGATTTTCGGGCTTCCTGTAGAAGCCTTTGTTTTTGTTTTCGGGCTTCCTGTAGAAGCCTGTTTCTACTTTCCTGTAGACACAGGTGTCTCCACCTCTGCTTGCTTGCCTGCCTGAGTTTTGCTTTTTGCTTTGGTTGCAGGTGTTGTTGAGGTACTTGGGCTGACGTGGACCACCTCAGCTTTGTCCATTCTGCTCTTCATCCTCTTTTCCCTTGCTGACAAGATAAGTGTGCCACCTTTTTCTTTGTCCTCCTTTTCCTCATGCTTCTTCCTTTGTTCTTTCTTCTGTACTATTGTCGGGGTCTCTTGGCCTTCTTCTCTCTGTCCCTCAGCCACTGCTTCTTGTTCCTCACCGCTGGAGGAACCCGTTTCCTCGATCAACATTTTAATGTCCCCATCTTTTGTCAAATTCCGGAAGGATTCCCATGAGAGGGGAACCTTATATGAATGCAGCGCATCCTCCACAAGAAGCTTGATCAACCCATGGTGGGTTATCTGATCTGGTATGCCCTCTTTTAGCTTTGTGGCACACTCCATTAGAGACTGCAGTAGGTAATAAGGGATGCTCAGTTTTTGTTCTACAGGAAGATCAATTCGGTGCCTCAATTCAGTGAGCAGCCGAAAGTGATATGCATACACGATGCTGAAACGGCCTTCACAAGTGATATATTTCATGATTTGCAAACTGACTTCATTCCATGGTGGCAACAGGCTCGTTCTTCGCACCCCATTTTTGTCCTCCGAGAATTCTTCCTCAGGTGGAAAGAATTCTTTCTTTGCCTGCTGGCTCAGCTTTCTTTCTTCCTTATCCCACGGCAAACCCATAGGAAGTTCTGTGATCCGGCTGATATGTTGCGGGGTGAGCTTGAGGCTCAGACCTCTGAAGTTCACTGTGGCCAGTGTCTGGGATTTAGGCTTCAGAGCCTGCAAGAATTATTCGGCCACTTCATCATCTTAACCCTGCAGCTTATCACAAAAAGGCATCCATTGTGCTCTGGTGAAGAGCTCTACCACTGCCGGGTTTTCCCTTAATTTGGTTGAATCAGTGGGTTCCCGTCTTATAAACCCACCCAGCATGATGAACACGGTTGTTTTAATTAAAGGTGGCAAATGCAAAAGAGATTTGGTCTATTAAGACAGAGCATGCACATAATCCACAAAATTCAACACAGTCTACTTATACTGACATCCTGTAGAACGAAAGCATAGGCACAGCAAACAACAATTCCACCAATATCTTTATGACCAGACTGTGGACGATGGTCTTGCCACTCTTACTAACCAGTTGCATGAAGAGTTCAGGGTTACCTCTTTAATTGGCCACCTTTTTTCCGTGAGGCACCCGCTTCCCTGTAGAAGACTGCGTTCCTGTAGAGACTGCGTTCCTGTAGACTGCGTTCCTGTAGAACTGCGTTCCTGTAGAAACTGTGTTCCTGTAGGAGCAGTGCGCAATTCTCGGGGAGGACTGTAGTTGGCCCGCGCTCGAGGTGTGCTTCACTAGCGTTCTGGTAGCCAACAGCTCGGCGTATCAAAGTGCAGAGGAGATCAGAATAGCCACCCGAGTTTGAAGTGGTGGTTGATAAATGCATGCGCATGATCTAGCCGATTAGATTTTGAATCGGCGCAATCCGTGGCGCGGGGGGTGAGCTGTCCCCGCCGGACCATTGGGCGATGTCATCCATCATTCGCCTGCGTATTCACTTGCTGCCGCATCCATTCCCACAGATTTGCCGCCGCCTTTTCCTGTTAAACTCATGCTTCCGACGGGAGTGTTCTCACGTGCGTGCCGCTCATTCTCTTTGTCGTGTCTGCCACCCAAACATCCAATTACACTTTAACTAGCCGACGTGGCCAGTCGACTGGCCATACGGCCGCTCAACCATTCAATTTTACGCTGTGCAAACAATTTCAAAGTAAAATTCATGCGATTTGATGGAAGGAAGGGTTGAGACACTTACCTGCGTGGCTGCACACGATTTTTCCAGTTCTTGGACGATGGTGAGTGGATCTACCTGCTGCATGCGACTTACACAGACCCGGAGGCTCGTGGTAACAGGCTGCCAACGATGGAGTGGATGCTTTGGTTGCATGCGCCCACGTTTCGTTGCAGATGGCGGAGCTGTGAATGGTATCCACTCGAGCAGGTTGAACTGTTACAGGATTCCCGCGAGGTGTCTCGTAACAGTTCTTCCTCCTTGGGTGCATGCTGCACGACAGAGGATCTGGCCTTTCGATCACGTTCCCGGAGCTTCTGATGCCTGTGGTATGAGATCTCAGCACTTGTTTATCTTTGAAAATGGCTTTTCCCGTGAGAACTCATCGATCTTCTTTGTTGGTGCACGGAACTTGGTCGCATGTCGACAAGGATGGTGGAGCAAGGTGACAGCAATGTGCAAGGGTGCCAACAGAGGCTTGCATGCATCCAAACCAATCCATAGTCGCTAAATCTCCTTTTAAGATGAATTCTGGGTCGTCCCAAACTTCTACAGGAAGTTTCCTGTAGAACACAGAGCTTCCTGTAGAAAGTCTGTACTTTCCTGTAGAAAATCCGCGCCTTCCTGTAGAAAGACTGCATCTTCCTGTAGAAAAACTGCATCTTCCTGTAGAGGACTCAAACCATGATAAAATTGCACATACCTTGAAAAAAACATGGGTACCCTTCGAGGAGGTGCTGGTGAGGTTCCTTGAAAGCATGATAAGGACCCTTGGCTTTGAGTTGAAGGCTTCCTCTCCTCCATATAACATCTGCAACCTGCATGCAATTTTACCATATTTTGCTTATTGTTTTTTCTTTTTTTTTTTTTTTTTTTTTGAAAGATAACAGGGGCGCCTCAAAGAGGTTTTCACCCGTGCCATCTGCCCTGAGCGCCTCAGAGAGGTTTTCACTCAAGGATCTTTTTCAAACCTTTTCTCTTTTTTTTTTCTTTTTTTTTTTTTTTGAAAGACAATAGGGGGCGCCTCAATGAGGTTTTCACCCAAGGATCTTTATTATTTTTTTCTTTTTTTTTTCTTTTTTTTCTTTTTTTTTTCATATCCCTCAGGGTATGCCAAAAGCAGAGGCAGAACCCCTCTCTAGGACCAATACAGATTTCTCCACGGTTGTGATGAACTCTTGTCTTGAGAGAGGTCTCCTGTAGATCTTCAATCGATGCCCATTGACAAGCATGGGAATGGCTTCCTCATCAATGGTTCGAATGAGGACAGATCCATTGTCATGGCATTTCTCCACTACATATGGTCCTAGCCATCTGGTTCTCAGCTTCCCCTTGAAGTCTTTATATCTGGAGTCATACAACAAAGCCCAATCTCCCGGCTGAAATTGCTTGTCATGGAGATGTTGGTCATGCCACACCTTTCTCTGAAGTTGAACCAATTCTGAGTGAAGGAGGGCCTGCATTTGGTGCTCATCCAGGCCATTCAGCTGCAGTAGCCTTTCTTGTTGTGCATGGCTGAGATCTAGGTCCAGCTGAGCTGGCATCCTCAAAGTGTTGTATTCAAACTCAATAGATAGCAAAGCTTTCTTCCCATAGACCAGCTCATACGGTGTGAAGCCGGTGGTGGTCTTCCAAGTGGTGTTGTAAGCCCATGTGGCTTCAACCAGGCGATCTGCCCAGTCCTTTCTGCTGCTGCTCACCACCTTAGTCAAGATCCCTTCTAATGCTCTATTGGTGACTTCCACCTGCCCATTTGCTTGCGGGTGATAAGGGGTGGAAGTCCTATGCTTGATCTTGTGATCAGCTAGTAGATCTTCAACCAGGTTGGAGGTGAACTGGCTCCCTTGATCGGTGACTAGCTCTCTTGGATAGCCAAACTTATAGAAGATGTTTTCTCTTAGGAACTCGGCCACCTTTTCTTCTGTTGCTGCCTTGATTGCTTTGGTCCTTGCCCACTTTGTCAAATAGTTAGTACACACAATGATGTAAGTCCTTTGCCTCGAAGAGGGGTTGATTGGGCCCACAAAGTCCATGCCCCACTTCTCAAATGGCTCAAGAGTCACTTGAGGTTGGAGAGGCATCTCATCCCTTTGGGTCGGTTTCCCCATTCTTTGGCATTGGTCACACTGACTGACATATCTTCTGACATCTTGATGAAGTGTGGGCCAATAGTAGCCTGCCTGCAAGATTTTGAAGGCAGTTCTCTTTGCTGCAAAATGTCCTCCACAAGGCCCATCATGACAAGTGAGGAGGATATCAAAGACTTCCTCCTCCCTTACACAACGCCTTAAGATCTGATCGGGGCCAAGCTTGAACAGATTGCCCCCGATCCAAGTAAATGAGGCACTTTTTCTGATGATTCTGCTCTTCTCTCTGGAAGATAGGTGTGGAGGGAACTGTGCTGAAACAAGATAGTTTGCTATATCAGCAAACCATGGAGAGAGTACTGAAATAGCAAACAGATGTTCATCGGGCATCTGGTCATCCACTGTTCCATCCTCATCTGCAGACAAATCCAATCTAGATAAA
Source organism: Pinus tabuliformis (assembly GCA_031772625.1). Classification (NCBI taxonomy): domain Eukaryota; kingdom Viridiplantae; phylum Streptophyta; class Pinopsida; order Pinales; family Pinaceae; genus Pinus; species Pinus tabuliformis. The sequence goes on from CM062807.1 coordinate 267,007,753, forward strand.
AAGTCAGCAACAACATTTTCTCTACCTGTTTTGTCAACAATGGTCAAATCAAATTGCTGCAATAAAAGTAACCATCTAATAATACGAGCATTCACATCTGGTTTATTCATTAAATATCTAATTGCAGCATGGTCAGTATGTACAAAGGTCTGGTAACCAGTAATATAATGTCGGAACTTGTTCAATGCATGGACCACAGCCAAGAATTCTTTCTCGGTTACGGTGTAATTCAGCTCAGCTTTGGACAAGTTTTTGCTAACAAAGTAAATGGCATATGGAAGTTTTTGCTCAACTTGTCCTAAAGCTGCACCTATGGCTTTGTTCGAGGCATCAGTGTGGATGTGGAAAGGTAGGGCCCAGTTTGGACCTCTCAGGATTGGGGCTGACACCAACTTGTCCTTCAATTCATTTAAAGCCCTCTGACAATCGTCAGTCCAATTAAACTCCACATCTTTTGCCAACAGGCCAAACAATGGCGAGGCTAGCTTGCTGAAATCTTTAATGAATCTTCGGTAGTATCCTGCTAATCCCAAGAAACTCCGGACATCCCTTACCTTTTGAGGAGGTGGAACCCTCTTGATGAGAGCAATTTTGTTAGGATCCACCTGCAACCCTTGGCAAGAAATGGTATGGCCTAGCACGGTCCCTTCAGTCATTAGGAATTCACATTTTTCAGGACTAAGGGACAAGTTCATCTCGGTGCATTTGGTTAGGACTTTTCCCAGGTTGGACAATGCTTCCTGGAAGTTGGCCCCATAAGGAGTAAAGTCATCCATATAGATTTCTACTGCATCATGGACCAGCTCTGAGAAGATGCTCAAGACAGCTCTCTGAAAGGTAGCAGGAGCATTGCATAGCCCAAAGGGAAGGACTCGATAGGCAAAGGTACCCCAAGGACAAGTGAAGGTGGTCTTATCTTGGTCTTCCGGGCTGATTTGGATTTGGTTGTACCCGCTAAACCCATCCAGGAAAGAGAAGAACTTCTTTCCTGCCAGTCCATCCAACACTTGATCTATGAAAGGTAGAGGGAAATGGTCCTTCTTGGTAGCTTTGTTCAATTCTCGGTAGTCCACACAGATTCTCCATTTCCCATTTTTCTTGGGAACCAACACTAGAGGGGACACCCATTCACTATCTGAGATGGGGTAGATGAACCCGGCATCCAACAGTTTTTGCAATTCTTCCTTGACAATGTCCTTAAGGGCTGGATTCATTCTCCTCTGAGGTTGCCTAACCGGTTTACAATCCTCTTTGATGTATATATGATGGGTACAGACCGAAGGATGGACTCCTTTCATTTCCTTATAGCTCCAAGCAAAAGCATCTAGGTGGTTGGCCAACAGACTACACAGCTCCTTTTCCTGGGAAGGAGATAGGGAGGAGCTGATCTTCAATGCTTTCTCAGGGCCGAACTCCACATTCTTGACTCTGGGAGCAACAGGGTTGGTTGTACAAAGATCCACTAAGGTGCTGGCTTGGGCATCCTCCACCAATTTCTCTAAGGGTAGTGCACTGGAAGGTGGATTCTGGATCAAGGTCTCGATCAAGTCATCCTCGGTTGGGGGGTCTCTTCTAGTGGTATCTAAGGTGCACAGAGGTGCTGAGTACACCTCGTCTTCCTCTCCTTCTTCCAACCAGAGTGGTAAGTCATGCTCTAAGGAGGGTTGGGCAGGAGGGTATAGGACTAGCTGCTTGGACATGGGACCATTTTTGATGGTCATGTTTCCTGCACGACAACTTATGTAAGCATCTGCAGTAGCTAACCAAGGCCTTCCCAAAATGAGAGGATATCCAGTAAGCTTGGCCTTTGGTTGCAGAACCAGGAAGTCTGCAGGGTATTCCCAAGAGTCAATAGAGACCAAGACATCCTCCACAATCCCTTCGGGTGTCACGGTGGAGCGATCTGCTAATTGCAGTACTGTCGAGGTCTTCCTCAAGGAACCCTGAAGATTAAGCTTAAGCATGGTATCCCTGGTCATCACATTAATGGCAGCCCCCATATCAATCAAGGTGTGAGGTATAATGGTGCCATTGATGTGAACATCTACTACAAGACTTCCAGGATCTAGGTACTTTGGGCAGATGACTTGTCCTAACATAAGGTCAGACAGTTGTCCTATGACATTGATAGTTGAGGCATCTTTCTTTCGTCTGCCTGGGTGTTTGAAACACTTCTCCTTAACTAGTTTGTTTTATATTGGCACATCCTTGATGGCTTGGAGAAGTGGTATTTTTACACACAACTGCTTGAGCTCACCCAGAAGCTCATCCTCCTCTGGGTTGGGTTGTGTGGTGGCTGTTAGTCTCTCAGGAAAGGGTGGAATAGCCTTTGGTTCACTTTCCTGTTTATCTCCCTCATCCTCTGGGGGAGGAGGTTGGCGATCTGGTAGAGCTTTCCAAATCGAAGATTGATCTCCTGGATCTCCACAGCATAGGTAGGGCATGAGGTTTCCCCAGTGTATACCTGCTGGGCCTGTCTATTTTTGGGGTTCGGGTTCGGTTGAGCAGGCATTTGAGGTTGCCTTGGAGGAGCAGGAGGTAATGGCTGAGGTTGAACTGGTGGTGGAGGCAAGATGGCAGGAGGAGTGTTGTATTGGGGCCTCCACCCCGACTGAGGTGCATTCCATTGAGGCTGTGGCTGGGCATGTGAGTGATATGAATGAGAAGTAGGTTGAGTGGGGTACTGAGGTGGATAAGACCATGGAGGAGGCATGGACCATGAAGGATGAGCAGGGGGACCCCAGGAAGGCATAGGAGTCGATTGGTTGGGGCTGTAATAAGCTTGAGATGCCCCTTGCATCCCCTGCTGATAAGGTCTAGATCCCTGTGGCCTCCTTTGGTTGAGGTAATAGAGAGGTTCAGTGGGAGCTTCTGCCCCTTGGTACATGGCTTTAAACCCAGGTAAGGTTGGACACTGATTTGTGGGATGGTCCTCCTCACAAACGAAACACACTTCAACCGAATGTAATGGACATTTGTTCTTAGGGTGTCTCCTTGTGCACCTAGGGCAGAAGACAGCCAAGGATCTCTCAGCTTCTTCTTTCTTTTGCTGAATCCTGAATGTGTCAAGCTGCATGGCAATGGTCTGTCTCACCTCACTCTTAAGATCTTCTAATTGATTTGCAAGCTCATGTTTGGAGAAAGGGACACTAGTTGAGAGGTGGTTTCCTCTACCTCGTTTCCGAGCTGCCCTGGAGTGGTTCCTAAACACAGTCTTGATGTCCTCATAAGGCAGTTGGTAAATGTCCCCCCCAGCTAACATGTGAAGGGTATCTAAGAGGTCTTCAGGGACTCCTCGGAGCAGGACCAACTTGAGGGATTCAGGGTCAAGTGTGCACCTGACCCGCTTATAGCTTAGTTGGAACCTCTCCTCATAATCCTCTAAGGACTCATCATTTCCCATGGACATCCGAAAGATTTCCCCCTTTGTTTCCTTGGACCTACAGTAATCCCGGTACTTGGTGTTGAAAGCTTGCTGCATCTGAGCCCAAGTGGTGATACTATTCCCAGGTAAGCCCATGAACCAACGTAGTGCTGCATCCTTAAGAGTGGAAGGGAAAAGTTTCAACTTTTGCTCATCTTCAGTATAGTCATAGGTTCTACAAAGGACAACAAACTCAAACAGGAAGGTATCCGGATCTTCAGTGGTCAGCCCATGGAAGTGAGGTAAGGCGGAGGGGCTAATGTTCTTCATTTTCATCTCTCCATTGGTCTCTCGGATGGGGAAGGCACCTTCTATTCTCTCATCTTCTCTTCTATTGTCAGCCATAGCTTCAGATGGAGTGGTCTCTAACTCTCCTTCTACTATAGGATCTTTGTATATCTCAGGATGTTCACCTATAGGTTCTTCTGGGTCACTGTCACCAAAGAAGAGAGAAGGGTGACTCAGTGATGTGGTGGGGGTGTTTGGTAGGAATTTGCCTGATCTATCTCGGTTCCTACGAGGCATGAAATGGAAAAGACTTTCTTTTTCTTTTGATTGCTTTTGCTTTGCTTTTCTTTTGGTACCTGCAAAACTGAGACAGATTGATCTACAACTAACTATGAAAGATGCAGAATTAAACTGAAAGCAGGAAAGAACTAATCTACTTTGCTCAAATGAAATTGCAAGAATGGAAATGCTAGTCTACGCTTGCAGAAAGGAAATGCTAATCTATGAAAGCAAGAAATGCTAATCTATGAAAGCAGGAAATGCTAATCTATGAAAGCAGGAAATGTCTATGCTACTTTTGCAGAATGAAAATGAAGTAAACTACTTAGCAGAAGGCAAGAGTAAGAAAGTAGAAGAAAAGCAACAATTACTAATACTCTGACGGGTCCCCGGCAACGGCGCCAAAAAGATGGTGGGCTCCAGTATTGTAGCAATAATGCTACAACTCCTGGAGCTTCCTATCTCTAATTTTATCAACCCGGTAGTTCGTACAAACTTGGAAGCGACGGTGCTGTATGCACAAGTACTAGCTCTTGTCGCAGCTGTCACTTGGTCAGCTGGCACAAGTCCGCTAGGGCTCAAGCCAACTTCTATATGCTCACAGAAGAAGCTTTACGAATGATGGACGAAAGCTAACTCAAAGGAGACTAATCTATCTGCAGAAAGAAACTGAAAGCCAACAAAATATGAAAACCCTAGTAAACCCTAATTTGACTAACTAGACCCTAACTATGCAAAACTGTGAATGAAACCACTACCAATAATGCCATTACTTGCAGTGAACTGAAATACATGCATCTAAGCTACTTGCATCTGAAAAGACATGTTTTTGTATTTTTTCATTAAGTGGTTGGATTTATTGTGATGATGCTTTTGATTAGGGTTTGGTTGTGCAGGAGCGGTTGGAATGGAAGGAAAGCATGGGAAAGGTTAGGATGGCTAGGGGAGGTCCCAGAGGGTCTCTAGCATCAGTCCACAAAAGTCTACCACGTTCGGATGCTCAACAATCGAGTTTGCAGGCTTCTACAGGAAGTCTGCAGGGGATCCTACAGGAAACTCGGGGATTTCTACAGGAAGTCTGCAGGGGATCCTACAGGAAACTCAGGGATTTCTACAGGAAGTCTGTGCAATTCTACAGGATGTTTGACCGTGGAAGTTTTGGGAGATGATGAAGTGTTGGAGTGGTGTGGGAGGATAGGTGAGATGGAGATGGAGCTGGTGATGGATCAGGAGCAGAGAAATCAGATGGAGGAAGAGTGCATGCAGTGGGTTGATGGCTGGAAGTATGGGATCAACAAAAGGTCAAAAAGATGAAGCTACGTGGAAATGGATGAATTGGAGGGTAAACGAGCTGGATAGAGGCCGAGTAGGTGGATTGAGGAGAGATCAAGAAGAAGAAGAAGGAAGTGGAATGATATGGAGCAGCGTAAATGAAACAAATGACTTATGCACCAAAAATGAGAATTCCTTAACCTATGATAACTGTGCCATGAAACCTATGAACAGCAATGGAAAACCAAGAAATGAAACTCGTGCATGGAAGTGGAATGTAGAAGTATGGTTCAATATCAAAAGTGCATGGATGGATCTTCAACGAAAATGTCTATGTTGCAGCTTGCATGGAAGTGAGAAGAACTGCGTTTCTTTTTGGTGGTTGATATGGACTGCACCCCAATCCCTAACAGAGATGGCAGTGAGCTCTAACAACCTTTTTCTGGAGCTCCAATAAATTATAGCTATCCTCCTATCGAATCTAAGCAACTGAAAGCAAATTCACCATGAACTAATCCTATTCAATCTCATGAAAAAGACTAAATTAACAGACTGTAAATTCAAATTGCATGTCAAAGTAAAGACTCAAAGTGCTGGAACGAAATGCAAATAACATTACAACACCAAGGAGATCTATTTCTCTCAGGTTGGGCCCTAACCTGAGAGCTATAGCTCCCTTAGAAACTCAGAATGAGATCAAAATCTGCCTGCCTTTATTCATAAACGAAAATCTGATGTCATGCCAAAACTGGCTTACAAAAGGAACAAACACCGAGTTGTAGCTCATACTTCCAAATTACAAGCGCAATACAAAAGTTCAAAAAGCTTCTATCCAAGGCTACGGCCTCGGTATTTATGCAAAATGATCATCCAACAAGTGTCCTTGATTTGTGGAGCTCGGCTGTCCAACTGAAGGTTAAACTGCTGATCCTGTAGGACAGTTGTAACTGCTGTTCCTGTAGAACAGTTGGCTGCCTCTAAGCTCGGTGGGGAGATTGGTTGGAGCTCGGAGCTATGGCGGGAATCACGAGGAAGGTCCCCAAGACCGTGGACATCCTCTCCTAAAAACCAACAATGCCACCTCACTGTCTCCTTGTCTCCTTTCTCGTGGTCTTTGCTCCCTTTTAATGCCAAAAACCTGAAATCATCATGTATTAGTCACGTAGATAGAATGCCTACCCTTCTTCCTACAAACAACATGAATAAACCAAGAAATGAATGCATAAGCAATAAAAAATGAATGGTTTGAGCAGAGCAAGTAGGCCAAATGAGCCCAAATTGTACCAAAAATTGGGGCTCATCACTAGGTACATTTGTTATCTAGTTATACTTGCCTTAATATGCTTGATTTCAAAAAAAAAATGATAATCAAATGTAACCATGTGCCTTGTCATGCATTTAACTTGGGATCATCAAACAAATATCTCAGTCCTCCATAATTGGAAAACAACACAAACCTTCTCCCAAGAAAGTAGTGTCTCCACATATTCAATGCATGCATAATTTTTGCAAGCTCCAAGTCATGAGTAACATAGTTCCTCTCATGCTCATTTATTTTCCTTGAATTTTAGAAGATTTTGTGTACTTCTTTCTTCAGGACTTCACCTAGTCCTTCCTTATAAGCATCTATGCAAACTAGGAAATCCTTCTCTATATCTATTATTCTCAAAATCGGTGCATACATGAGAAAGTTCTTAGGTTTCTCAAAGCTAGTTCTACACTCTGATTTCCATCGAAATTTGAATCCTTTCTTTTGTAAAGTTCTAATTGGGTCTCCAATATTTGAAAAATATTGAATGAAACGGTTGATAATATCCGGCCAATCCCATGAAGGATTTGACCTCCATAACATTTCGAGGAGAGGACCACTCCATTATGGAATTCATCTTTTCTGTACCTATAACTACTCCTTCATTTGAGATGACACGTCCCAAAAATTGTACTTGCATTTGGAAGAAATAACATTTTCTAAGTTTGGCATATAAATTGTGTTCTTGCAGAAATTGCAACACTGCCTTTAGGCGATCTTCATGTTATTATCTAGATTTTGAGTAAACCAAAATATCATCAACAAAAAATAGCATGAACTTGTCCAAATATTGGCTGAGGACATTATTCATCAAGCACATGATTTTGGATGGGGCATTTGTAATATTGAATGGTACCACCATGAATTCATAGTATTTGTATCTCATCTTGAAAATTGTCTTATGAATGTATTTATCTTTAATTCTGACTTAATGATATCCAAATCATATATGTATGATGAAAAATATTGTGGATCATCTCAGTTGATCAAATAGATAATCAATTCTAGGAGATATGTATTATTCTTCATTGTAACTTTATTTAATTTATTGTAAACAATGCACAGATGCAGTGTGCCATCCTTCTTGTTTACAAACAACATCGGGGCTCTCCAAGGTGATATGTTGAGTTTGATGTACCCTTTATCCAACATTTTTTTCAATTGTAGTTTTAATACTACCAAATTTGGCATGCTCATGTGATATGGAGCTTTAGAAACTAGGATGAAACCAAGAATCAATTGAATGGAAAAATCAATTTTCCTCCAAGATGGAAATTTTGGCACTTCCTCCAGAAATACATCATTGTATTATTTCAGAATTGGGTGATCTTCAATTTTGAGTTTTCTATTTTTTGTTACACTGGTTGTTGGATCATAAAAAGGTTACACCCTTTCCAACTTCATTACTTCACTTGAAGCATTGAATTTTTCCTTAATTAGACATGATTTCCTATTCCATGCAATACTTTTTCCTCTCCTTCGTCGCCGAGGCATTCCAACAATTTACCAAAACAACCCACTTTGGTCCTATTGGATTCCTATTAGTCCATGCTAATTAAAATATCATATGAACCCAATGGAAATATATTAAATGGAATTATTGTGGGCATGCCACTTAGTTCAAGGTGTTACGAAACCACTAAATCAATCACCCTATTTTTAACTCTTGTGTCTAGTTGGACCAGCCATGATTTTGCATGTGGTTTCCTTTACAAAACACGTGTCTCCAATTTTAGGACCAACATAATTGAAGTTAAAACTTGTATCAATTAAAATTGAAACAACTTGGTTGAAAACCATACCTTCCCTTTCAATCACTGAAGCTTGATGATATGCTTGTCAATTGTCCAATGCTATGCTTTGAGCCACATCATTCACTAGTGTTGCCTCTTGGAAATTTTACAACTTCTTTGTGTTCTACTATTGGTAAGGACAATCTTTTGATATGTTTTTATTTGCACATCCCCAACACTATGATGGAATTATCATGGGTTCCTCTTCCTCTTCCCTTATTGATTTGATAGGTTGATCTCTAATTGCAACAAGGAAATTACACTGCAACTCACCTTTAGTAGGTGTATTGAACTTGACCTTTTTCCCCATTTTTTTGTACCCTAAGGATTTTGGTTCTTTCCCCTTAAAAATAGTTTTATCTTTCTTCCTTCAATATATTTAGAACTCAACCTTATGCTTGGATTGATCATAGCAATACTTGTCCTTCTTGATCATGTCCTCCAATGTCGATTCATCAAATTTAAGTCTATCTTGGTAAGACTATAGTAAACCACTGAGATATTTATGAATCTTTACCTTATCATCCCTCATGTAGGGCACATACCTTAATAGTTCCAAAAATCTATTGATGTAAGCATCCAAGGTGATTCGTCCTAGCGTATGCTCATGAAACACTTTGATTTTGATGTCATAGTACTTCTCAGATAGGTAATTTTCCTAGAAATATTTCTCAAATATTTTCAAAGTCAGTTACTTTTCTCTGATGCCTTTGAAATTTCTAGGATATTCCCACTATATTTCAACTATATTTCAAGTTAAGAATGGCTACCCTAGCCTTCATATTCTCATAATAGTCATGGACTTTGAAGTACTTCTTTAAGCACAAAAGTGAGCCTTTTGTTTCATCACTCTTCTTAATCTCTCTATCAAAGGTAGGGGATTTTGATTTCTTGAATTCTTCCAACATTGTGTTTTTCTCACTCTTCCTTTATTAGTGGTATCTTCTTAACCTAATTCTAGCATTATATAGGTGTTCGTGGTTCTTCATTTCTCTTTCCTGAGTGTTGAGTGGAGTTCTTGATCTCACTATGTCTTCACTTGTCTTCTTGCACCTCTTCTTGGACTTGCTACTTTTTTCCTTATTGGTTTCAAATCCATGCTTATGGATTTTGGATGGACTTTGCTTCGACTTATGTTTGTCCAGATAATTACCACTAGGTTCATGTTTCCTTTGTCTTTGCAGATCTAACAAGCTCTACAATATCACTACTTTCACCTATGTTTGCCTTTCTTGAGCTCTAAAAATGTTTTCATTAACAAACTTGCAGGTCCTTAGTTCAACTCTTAAGCTTATGAGGGTATCCAACCAATCAGGGGAATTTTCTTTTGAGCTCTTTCTAACTAAATCTTCTTCCTCGTTAGGGTGGTTTATATCCATGTTGTTGTTATAAATTAATACAATATTCAAAGGGGGGTGTGAATTAATATTGTAGGAAGTTAACAAATTTCTTTCACTTGTAATGATACTAGGACATAAATAAATACTTCAGCAATTAATTCAGATAAGCATGGAAAGAAATAGCATAAGTATCACAATGAGAACATACAATTTCTTCAAATATTTCTTTCAATTTATTCACAAGGCATGGTACAACTTGTTGTTACAAAATTCTTTGTCTACAATCAACATAAAGAAACTACTCCATGTTTTATTAGCTACAACTAAAAGGAGCTACAACCCCTAAGTTTTATCAGCTTCTGCAAAGAAGAGCTTCAACCCCTAATTGTTTACCAACAACTACTGGAAGGAGCTACAACCCATGACTTTTAAGCTACAACCTGCATGACCCTGATGATTCATCTTTCATACAATTTTCATACTCAAATAATGAAGCCATTCCCTTTTACAAATCAATTTCTCACTTCAACACTCACCAATACCACCATCACAACCACCTTCAAGAATCTCTAATTACTGAACAATTCACCATACTCACCACAATTACACTTTTGCACACACCTTTAGGAATCTCTTATTCCTGAAAAATTCACCATACTCACCACAATTGCACTTTTTCACACACCTATTCACCTTGCAAATTTGATTCTACTTATAAACAAATTTAGATTGATATTTTTGGAATTGAAGATTTTATTATCTTACACTTTTGTTCTTGCATGAATATTTTATTTTTTCCTTTGTCTTGCTCCTGTCAAGTCATCTTAATATTCTCTCCAAGTCTTAGAACTCTCCTTATGTATTTCTACTTGAAAACTTGAGCTTAGCTTCTCAATTTTGTTATTCTGGAATTTTTACAGGTTCTAGCTAGGACTTTGTAAATCTGGTGTATCACCTTATTTAGATTAACTACTAAATAATTCTCTTAATCTGTCCATGTCGTTATATTTGTTTCCAACTCATTCATGCAATTCATTTTAACCTTTAGTGGTGAGCTTTTATATATTTGGCATAATTGTCAAATTCCAAGCTATCGACTCATTCACACAAAATCCTGAAGGCTTTTAAGTAAAAATTCTTCCAAATTAACCTCCATGGGATATTTATATTGTATAGCCCCAAAGGCTTGACTCAGCTTCCAACCCACTCATGAAAAATGTGCTAATCCTTTTAAATGTGAATATGATGCTCTTTATTTCTTATATCCCAAAGGTCCTCGATCATAATAACACACAAAATCACCGCAAAACCATTTCCTAGAGTTCTCTCTATTACTTGATGGAAAATTACTTGTCGGTAATATCTCCATCTCCAGGACCCGTCATCGTGGCCACATTCCTTTGTGTGCCTTTTCTTTCCTCCTGAATTTTCCTTTCGGGATGATGTGTCGTGTGGGTCTGCCTTGCGCCTTACTCTAGTTTGTCCTACACTACTGCCCAATACATTGTCGTATCCAAGAGCCTTGTTAGCTCAATGATTCCTCCTTTATGCTCACTTGTGTTACCTCTAGGGTCAAGGTACCGTGATTATTTGTATTGGCGGGTCAGCCTACTTTACATGTGCATGAATCAACGAATAGGTCGAGCTAACTGTCAATGCCACATGCTCGACACCTAGTCATTTTTGACCCTCCTCCTTTGTGCATTGTATAAAACTTTCAGGATAAGGCCTCTAGGATGACATCATAAATGTCATGTGGAGGCTCCATATATGTGACACGTGTCACCTAGATTTGGCCCACTAGGCTACTTAAAAACGTTGAATCTACTTGCCACGTGTCCTCCATTCTAACATCATGCTAACATCATCTTGGGCCAATACAATGTTGTTATGCATCCTCCCAAAGAGGAGAGAGAAAGGGTCTCAGGTCTTGTGTTTTTCAACCAATTCCTTTGTTAAATTTTTAGACAAAAAACCACCAGATTCAAACATTTTATATTTTCGCGACTACCATGACTATCCAGCTGCTTTACTATTGGTGTTTTTTTTCCACTTAGCTTCACCATGCTAGCTCGGCCTGACATCATCCTGGGCATTACCTCTTGCATTTCTTAAAATTATTCTGGGAAAGCCTTCCCAAGATTAGTTATCCAATGGGGGGCTCCTCCCTTAAAACTTCACCAATCAACCTAATTTATGTTATGTTTTTGTTTTCCATCTTGTCTCGGCCTTACATCATCCTGGATGCTCCTTTGCGCGCACTTCTTCATCCTTCTAGGGAATACTTCTATTAGGATGATGTGTGTAGGTGGTGTGTAGTGGGATTCATTGTGAGCCAATAGAAACGTTTCCTATTGAAATGTTGTTAGATCCACATTTACCCATTCCTTATTTATCCACTACGCTACATTCTATGCTACGTTTTAAAAAAATTTAGACTTAACTATGATATTAGTTCTCCAACTATTATTGGATCTGCAATTTTTACTTTTTTGGGTCCTTAACTTTGACTATACATAACTTGCGATACATGAGGCCATTTTTTGTCTTCCATATGCCACTAGAAATCTCTTTCAGAGATCTATCCATTTGAGTGGGTCCCAACTATGTTTGAAGTGATCTTATGATCTAGAAATGGCTTCAAATATCCTGCACCATTTCCAATTTCCTTGAGCATACTTTTGCACTCATCTTAGATTTTTCCTTTATTTTCATCACCTTTGCCATCAAGGTAAACACATTTATAACATTCTCCCCTTTGGGATTGATGAAAAAATCATTCTCAAATAGAATCATCAACATAAAGAAACAAAAGTGTGCTTCTTATTTTTCTTTATCCTTTAGATTCTCCCCTTTTGGATGTTTCTCCCCTTGAAATGCACTCCTCTTCCACTATAGTGTTGTTGTGATGTACATCTCCTTGATTTTATCACCAATAAATCTCCCCCTTTGTTTGAAGTTCTTATTTTTTTGTTTTATAACAAATAGTACTCCCTATTTGACATCAACGGAAAAGACACCAACATGCTCCACCTATCATCAATTTCCCCCTATCATGTGGATCCTGCTAACCTGGAAACTTCATCCTTGATATGTTGAACTCTTACTGGTTTCCTTTCTTCCTCTTGAAGGAAGATAGAGTGGAGGGAGTAAATATGAGAAACTCTCAATCTCTTCCTTAAATACTCAAACTAATATCTTGGGAGAGGTTTGGTGAAAATATCGATGACCTACTCTTTTATAGGTACATACTTGTTGGAAATAATACTGAGAGGGGGGGGGTGAATCAGTATTATCAAATTCCTTTCAATATACCTTCTAGATTTATATTTTAATTTATTCTTCATATTTGATCATTAACTTGTATGTCAATACCATATAATAATGAACAAGAACAAGAAAATACAGATAGTCACACCAAATAACACCAGATATAAGGTGGAAACCCAATGTGGGTGAAAACCACCTGCTGCAATATGTCTCTATCTTCTTTCAATTAGAAACTTCTTTTACAATAATTTTGTACTGGTGCAGTCCTTTACCAGTACGCGGGCTGCAACCTGCAGAGAGCTACAACCCTCTCTCGTTTTCCAGTCTCTCCTGGAAGGGAGCTACAACCCCCTTAGCTCTTCTATTTCTTTAAGGACCACGTTTCATTAATTTTCAGACTGGATCCAAGAACATCAAATAATGATCAAGTACATGTGAATCAACCAATCTCCTTATACAATCAACCAATGAATCACCCAACTTCTTAGAATGTTGTAAACAGAAAAGAAATACCAGTAATCTAAACCCAAAACTCTGCAGCAATAGATAAAAGGCAACCAATAATTATTTCAAAAGGGGTCCGCAACTTCACCTATAGAATCCTGCGAATATTCACAGTTCTTCTGTGTCTAGACTGCGCAGATCCGCACCTGATCCTTCTTGTGCTCTGCGTACCTCTGCACCTAGACCTTCTGCTGAACTGCGTGCCTCTGCCCAGATCCGCACCTGCATTGTCTGGTCGACAGCGCACCTCGCAGCTAATCTTTCTGTTTCTCTGCGTACCCCCGCACCTGCACCTTCTGCGGCACTGTGTACCTCTGCACCTGCGCCTTCTGCTGCACCACGTACCTCCACACCTGCACCTTCTGCTGCACTGCGTACCTCCGCACCTGAGCTATGGATCGCCTGCGAACCTCCAAATAGAGCCAAATTAACAGTCCTCCAATGTACCACAGACTGTCAGATCCACAAATCTGATCATGCGCCCAAGAGATCACGACCTATCAACAGATCTGCCTTACGCTTTTTAGATTTCACCTTGATTTAGATCTAGCTTTTTAAACTAATTACCCAAAATTTCAGATCTTAAGATATTCAAATTTCATAAGTGACTAGCCAAGTGATCTCCTTTCCTTTTTATAGGCAAGCCCTTATTCAAACCATGGGACAAAACCATCAAAAACCAATACAAGGGATCCAAATCGGGGTTCAATAATTTAGATCCTATACCACGGACCAAAACCATAGGATCATGAACGCCGGGCTAAATACCATGGGCCAAACATAAGAATTCCCACGTGAGCGCGCTTCTCTGCATTCGAGTGAGTGAACTGGGGTCCACACCTTCTGTTCAGATAACCTGTGGACATGACCGCACTTTGTGAATGGCGTGCCTGCGAGCCCGCACCTTTTAAATGGTGTACCTACGAACCCCTTATTTTCCATCATTTTGAGAACCTGAACAAAGATTTTCCACTTGAGTGAGTTGCCATCAAGTACAACACCTGTGCCATAGCGCCAAACCTGAATCATAATGCCAACAATCTCCCCCTTTGGACTTGATGGCAACCCCAAGATCCTCAAGGTCATTCTCCCCCTTTGACATCAAGGGCAAAGGGTTATGCTCCCCCTGAGAACATGCTGAAGTCTCTGCTCTGCTGTGTTGATCATGCTCCCCCTGACTATAGACCAGATCTGCAAAAGAAAAATTCTTCAAGAAGAACCATAATCCACCATACACCATAAAAGACCTTGACAAAAGAGATAGAGACATATTAGCAGCAATATTCAGATCATCATCCATGATTCCCTTCTGTACTTTCTCCTCCAAGATCTTCTACCATAATGCCAACAATGCATTAGAAGAATGTATGCTCCCCCTGACCCTGTGCCATTCGATCTTCGACCAATCCATAATCCATCAAATGTACGCGTATACCCCATATGAAACTCGCGTACAAACAACAATCTCTGAAACAGATGAGATTTAACAACAAGATGATGCATCAACTACCCCCAGCTTTTGCCTTAGGTATTCAAAGGTCTCCCTGGGCAGTGGTTTGGTGAGTATATCAGCAACTTGTTCCTTAGAAGGAACATACTCTAACTTGACCTTTTGTTCAAGCACTTGTTCCCGAAGAAAATGATATTTGATAGGTATATGCTTGGTCTTTGAATGCATGACTGGGTTCTTTGAAATGCTGATAGCACTTGTATTATCACATAAGATGGAGATAGGTGGTGTATAAGTGATCTGAAAATCCTGCAAGGTTTGCATCATCCAAAAGAGTTGAGTGTAGCACGATGCAACAGGCACATATTCCGCTTCAGCTGTAGATAAAGCAATCGAACTCTATTTCTTTTTGAACCAAGATACTAATCTGGAACCCATAAAGAATGCACCACCACTTGTGCTCTTTCTGTCATCCACGCTTCCAGCCCAATCTGCATCTGTATAAGCACGAAGGGTGAGATCTGTATTTCTAGGATACCATAAGCCATAGTTTTGAGTTCCTTGAAGATACTTGAAAATTCTCTTCACTACCTGAAGATGAGTTTCCTTTGGATTTTCCTGAAATCTTCCAACTATTCCCACTGCATGCATGATGTCTGGTCGGATACCTATCAAATAAAGTAGACTTCCAATCATAGATCTATAGGTTGGCTGATGCACTGCTGTTGATTCATAATTTGCACTGAGGTTGCATCCTGTAACCATGGGGGTACATACTGGTTTTGCATCTTCCATGCCATATTTCTTCAAGATCTGCTTGAGATACTTGGTTTGAGACAAAAAGATACCGCCTTCATTTTGTTGGATTTGCAATCCAAGAAAATATGTCAGTTCTCCAAGCAAAGACATTTCAAATTCTTTCTGCATCACCAAGGCAAAGCTTTGACTCATAGCTTCTTCATTGCTGCCAAAGATAATATCATCTACATACACAACAAGTATTAGCAATTTGTCATTTTCAATTTTTATATAAAGATTGCTATCTGCTGATCCTTTTAAAAACCTTGTTGATGAAGATATTTGTCCAAACAGTAGTACCAAGCCCTTGGAGCCTGTTTAAGACCATAAAGATCCTTTTTCAGTCTGCATACAAGATTTGGATCATTCCCAAGAATGAAACCATTTGGCTACTCAATGTATACTTCTTCTTCTAAGTCTCCATTCAGAAAGGTTGATTTCATGTCCATTTGAAATACTTTGAACTTCTGAAAGCTTGAGAGAGCAAGGAACATTCGAATGGCCTCAAGTCTTGCAACAGGAGCAAAAGTTTCTTCAAAGTCTATTCCTTCTTATTGAGCATACCCTTTACAAACAAGTCTGGCCTTATTTCTAATTACTTCCCCATTTTCATTCAACTTATTTTTGAAGACCCACTTTTCCCTATGACATTCTTATCTTTTGGTCTAGGAACCAACTCCCAAGTGTTGTTCTTTTTTATCTGCTCAAGTTCTTCATCCATTGCCTTGACCCAGCATTCATCTTTTCATGCCTCTCTTACATTTTGTGGTTCAGTGGAGGAGAGTAATGCCAAATAGTTTGAAGCTTCTGCAATTGTTCTTCTTGTTTGTACACCTGCGTCCTTTTTCCCCAAGATTTGAGATTCTGGATGATTCTTTTGAACATACCTAGATGGAGTCTTTTCTTCTATCCTTATCTGTTCCTCTAGTGCCTCTTGAGGTTCTTCTTCATCATCAGTCTGATTTGAAGGATGATCTTCATCCTCTTCGATATTTTCATAATTTACTTGCCTAGGAATGTTTCCTTCTTCATCAACCACTACATCAATGTTGTCAACTATTCTTCCAAGTCTTTTGTTGTAACACTTATATGCTTTGCTGTGAGGAGAATAACCAAGGAGAATCCCTTCATCTGCTCTAGGTTCAAACTTTCCAAGATGTTCATCATTATTCTTAATATAACATTTGCTTCCAAAGATTTTGAAATGTTTTACTGAAGGAGTCTCACCATACCAGAGCTCATGAGGAGTTTGAGTGTTGTTCACCCGGACATTTGTTTTGTTGAGAATAACGACTGCAGCAAATGCAGCTTCACCCCAGAAGGTTGCGGGAGTTCCAGATTCATCAAGCATTTCACGAGCCATTTGTTGAACCATTCTGTTCATCCTTTCCACTACTCCATTTTGCTGAGGAGTCCTAACTGTAGAAAATTCCCTTCTTATTCCATGTTCTTCACCAAAATCGAAAAATTCATTTGAGGTAAACTCCTCACCTCTATCAAACCTGAGGCACTTAATTTTGTGATCTGAATCATTTTCAACCAAAGCTTTGAAAGATTTGAATTTTTCGAAGGCTTCGTCTTTGTGCTTCATAAGTCCTATCCAAACCATCCTGGAGAAGTCGTCAATGAATAATATAAAGTATTCTTCTCCTCGAGGTGACCTTTTCCTAGATGGTCCACATACATCTATATGGACTAGTTCAAGAGGCCTGCTGGCTGATCCTTCCTTCTCAGGGAAGTTAGTTCTAGTTTGCTTACCAAACTGACATGATTTGCATATTGTATTGTCTGGAATTCTAATGTCTGGAAGACCACGAACTGCCTGGTATTTGCATGCTTTCCTTATCTGTGAAAATCTTAGATTCCCCAACCTCCGGTGCCATAACCAGTGTTCATCATTCTTGCTCAAATAGCATTGTTGTTATCCTTCTTCAAATATGTATAAGTTATTTGGAGTTCTTATGCCTTTGATCATTGTTTTTCCTGTATCAAGATCACGAACACTACATCCATTTGATCGAAATATTACCTCAGTTCCTTGATCACACATCTGACTAACACTCAGTAGATTATGCTTCAAGCCATCAACATACAAAACATTTCCAGCCTTGACTTTCTCTTTCAACTGAAAAATGCCTTTTCCTTTTATGACTGCAGGGGTATCATTTCCAAAAGAAACTTTCTTTCCTTTTTCTAAAGCACTATATGATTGAAGTTTTTCTTTATCACCTGTCATATGCTTCGAACATCCACTGTCGATGTACCATTGATTTTCCTGTCCTTCTGCATATAAAGTTATCCCACATCTTTCTGGTTGCGGTTCCTTCATTCTCCATGTTCTGGAATTTGAGGTTTGTTCCTTCTGAGTTGTCTTCCGAAACCTGCTCCTGCATTCAAACTCTTCATGACCGAAGTTATTACAAATAGAACATTCAATTTCACTTTCAAGGGCGGAAAAGTTGTTATAGGTACTTTTTGTGATTCCAATCATACTTCTTTGTTTTTGAGCTTCTCTAGTCATGATTGTCTTATAGGCAACACATTGAGCTACTTTATGACCAAATTTATGGCAAGAGAAACATTTGCCATTGAAGAAACTCCTGCGATTATCAAATCTATCAACCAACCGATTGTAGTTTCTACTGACATCCATTCTTGAGGCAAATTGGGAAGATTTTACCTGTGGCTGGTTGTAGCTTCTGTTTATCCTTAAGGTAGCTTGCCCCCAATTTTCTTGATAGTCTTTGTTCATTCTTGAGGTAAGTTGTCCCTGATTTACCTGATGATTTCTATTAGGCCTTTGCTCGCTCCTCCTTGCTGCATCAAGATAACTTTTGGAGGTGGATGCTTGAGATGTTTCTCCATTATATCCCAGACCTGTCTTGATTAGTGGAGAACGCTGCACATTGATAATCTCATCTAGAGTTTCAGACCCTTTAACAAATTTAATATTAAGAGCTTTTGTTTTCTCAATCTCTTTTCTAAGACTAACAATTTCACATTCCAATTTTTCGTGTTTTTTTTCCCTTTCAGCCAGTTGACATTGCAGAGAATCAATAATCACATTTTTCTCTTCTAAACAAATTTTGAGATTAGAAATCTCTTCATAAATACCTTCTTCATCTACAACATCCATATAATCATCATCTTCAAAAGCCATTAAAAGTTTATAATTATTACCTCGTTCATCTTCGTCACTATTCGAAAGTCCATCACTATCTTCATGTGTAATAGCTTTTCTTATTTGCATTCTGTTTCTTGTTCCATCTAACAGGTTCCTTCCCCTTGTCAATCTTATCCTTATGAGGACATTTGGCAGCATAGTGACCGACTCTTCCACAAGCAAAGCATTTGAAAGGTAACTTACCTCGAAATCGTCCAGCACCCCATTGAAGGTTTTTGACAAAATTTGATTCTTCTTCTTCTTCTGACACGTGTCCTGACTCATAGTAATCTCCTTTGCCGGAAGCCTTGAAGGAAGCTTCTCTCCTATCTGATGGTCCTCCTTTCCTCATTTCATAAGCAGTCAGAATTCCGTGCAGTTGTGACATGGTAAAGTTTCGTAGATTCTCCTTTTCTTCTATTGCAGAAACTTTAGATTCAAACCTAGGGGAAAAAGATCTTAGAACCTTTTCAACCACAACAACCTCTTTTATTTCTTCACCCAAATTTTTCATACAACTAACAATCTCATCTACACGAAGTAAATAGTTAGCCACACTTTCATCGTTGTGCATTTTTAGATTTTAATACTGAATTCTGAGGGTTTGAAGTTTTGCTTGTTTTACCTGATTATCTCCTTCATAGCTCAGAACAATCTTGTCCCATATTTCTTTTGCGGATTTATACTACATAACCTTCACGAATTCTGATTGAGATAGACATCCTAGAAGAGTATTGATAGCCTTTGCATTTGTTTCATATTTCTTCTTCTCAGCCGGATCTGTAGGAGTTGCTGATGGAAAAGTGTACCCTGTATCTATGATATCCCAGACTTCTATACCAAGAGATTGAAGATAGGCAGTAACTCTTACCTTCCAATATACGAAGTTTGTCCCATCAAAAATCAGTGGCCTGATTGATGCTTCCCTCTCGTAGTTGCTCATGATGATAGATCTTCCTTCAAGCGATCAAGCTTCTTTAGAAGGACCTGCTCTGATTCCAATTGTGGAAATAATACTGAGAGGGGGGGGTGAATCAGTATTATCAAATTCTTTTCAATATACCTTCCAGATTTATATTTTAATTTATTCTTCAGATTTGATCATTAACTTGTATGTCAGTACCATATAATAATGAACAAGAACAAGAAAATACAGATAGTCACACCAAAGAACACCAGATATAAGGTGGAAACCCAATGTGGGTGAAAACCACCTGCTGCAATATGTCTCTATCTTCTTTCAATTAGAAACTTCTTTTACAATGATTGTGTACTGGTGAATTCCTTTACCAGTATGTAGGCTGCAACCTGCAGAGAGCTATAACCCTCTCTCATTTTCCAGTCTCTCCTGGAAGGGAGCTACAACCCCCTTAGCTCTTCTACTTCTTTAAGGACCATGTTTCATTAATTTTTCAGACTGGATCCAAGAACATCAAATAATCATCAAGTACATGTGAATCAACCAATCTCCTTATACAATCAACCAATGAATCACCCAACTTCTCAGAATGCTGTAAACAGAAAAGCAATACCAGTAATCTAAACCCAAAACTCTGTAGCAATAGATAAAAGGCAACCAATAATTATTTCAAAAGGAGTTCGCAACTTCACCAATAGAAGCCTACGAATATTCACAGTTCTTCTATGTCTAGACTGCGCAGATCCGCACCTGATCCTTCTTGTGCTCTGCGTACCTCCACACCTAGCCCTTCTGCTGAACTGCGTACCTCTGCCCAAATCCGCACCTGCACTGTCTACCCGACAGCGCACCTCGTAGCTAATCCTTCTATTTCTCTGCGTACCCCCGCACCTGCACCTTCTGCCGCGCTGCGTACCTCCGCACCTACGCCTTCTACTGCGCCGCGTACCTCCGCACCTGCACCTTCTACTACGCTGCGTACCTCTACACCTGAGCTGTGGATCGCCTGCGAACCTCCAAATAGAGCCAAATTAACAGTCCTCCAATGTACCACAAACTATCAGATCCACAGATCTGATCATGTGCCCAAGAGATCACGACCTATCAACATATCTGCCCTACACTTTTCAGATTTCACCTTGATTTAGATCTAGCTTTTTAAACCGATTACCCAAAATTTCAGATCTTAAGATATTCAAATTTCACAAGTGACTATCCAAGTGATCTCCTTTCCTTTTTATAGGCAAGCGCTTATTCAAACCATGGGACAAAACCATCAAAAACCAATACAAGGGATCCAAACCGGGGTTTAATAATTTAGATCCTATACCACGGACCAAAACCATAGGATCATGAACGACGGGCTAAATACCATGGGCCAAACATAAGAATTCCCACGTGAGCACGCCTCTCTGCATTCGAGTGAGTGAACTGGGGTCTGCACCTTCTGTTCAGATAACCTGCGGACATGACCGCACTTTGTGAACGGCGTGCCTGTAGGCCCGCACCTTTTAAACGGTGTACCTGCGAACCCCTTATTTTCCATCATTTTGAGAGCCTAAACAGAGATTTGCCACTTGATTGAGTTTCCATCAAGTACAACACCTGTGCCATAGCACCAAACCTGAATCATAATGCCAACAATACTCAAGTTTAACCATTTGATTTGCAACTTTCTCTCTCAAGAAATGATACTTGATTGGAATAAGCCTTTTCTTTGAGTGAAAAACATGATTGTTTTACATGTTAATAGCAATTGTATTGTCACAAATAATATGAATAGGTTGATCATAAAATAAGTGTACATATTGCAAAGCCTGCTTCATCCATAAGAGCTGAGTGCAACAAGAAGTTGCTATTATATATTCTGCTTCAGCAGTAAATAGAGAGACTTAGGCTTACTTCTTTCTCAACCATGAAACTAAACATTCTCTAACAAACAAAGCACCACCAATAGTGTTCTTTCGATCATCTATATCACCTTCCCAATCAGCATAAGTATAAACAGTTAGTGAAAAAACTTTACCTCTTGGGTACTGTTACCCACCATTTTGTGGGTGATATCCCTAGGAATTTTTTTTTCTAAAATATGGTCCTCAGCTGGAAGCCAGCAGCCACCAACTATCACTTTGTTCCACTTCTCTGCCACCTGAGCTAGCCATGTGGTTCCTCACCCATCTATCATGATCGTATGTGTGAATATGGGCCTCCCAAACTTAAAGGTATGCCTTGTCATTTGGTAATTGAGTATTGTAGTTTACTTATCACAGAAACTTTTGGGCATGGATTAATGGGGGGAATCAATGGAAAGATTGGGTTAGGTCTATGCTCTTGTCCCCTATACCTCTTTTGGATGTTAACCTTAGACCCTAGTCCCATGGGATCTCTTTTCCTTACCTTTGGGATTTAGGGATGGTACTTCATGGGAAACCCTGATTTTGGTTATGTGGTCCCGCTCCCTCATCCACATATATCACTCCCATTCCACTCATTATAAACCCATTCATCATTCCTCCCACCTGGGTCCATATTCCTCCACCGTTTCCACATAGGGTTAGTCTTCTCTTTCCCCTTGCCCACACCTTGGGTCGGACCTGAAATGATGCCTCGGAGGTTGATGATAGGAAAATGTACCAAAAAATGCAAAATATTGTGGAACAAACGCATTTAGCATGTGGGAAAAAGATAATGCATGAGCTCTACCCCATTCTCATGGCCATCACCCTGGTTTCTATAGGCCCTAGATGAGCCTCTTTTATCATTCAGGAACCCATGATTGTCCCAACCTCTGGTGGGAAATGAACCGCCCCACCTCAAAGGGGGTATCCATTGCCATACTTTACATATCATTCTCTTACTCCTTGAGCCCCAAGTAGTTAACCAAATAAAAATAATAAGAGGAAAAAATAAAATGAAGAAGGGTGGAAAAATCAACGATGGAATTACTCATGTACCATGATTTCTCCCTCCTATACTTAATATACCTAGGTGTGGGCTTCCCCTTTATTAGCTACCCTGGTACCTTGGCATGTGACCCAAGATTGCCCCATTTGTCCCCTACTATATTCCTTCACTTTATCACATGCCACCACCATTTGAAGGATGTACCTTAGACATATCATCCCCTTTAAAAGTAGAAACCACCTAATAGGGCACTTGGTTAACCCCCGTTGGAGCTTGAAGACATTATCACATGTTAAAGCCCATTATGGAAGGGCATGCCATTAGGAAGTGCCCACATGTTCTCCATGGTTTTTAAGTAATTTAACTCAATTTCTCTAAATGACTTGTTGTACTGGAAGGCTAGGGGACGCATTGGATCTTATGCAAGATTACTGAGGGTCTCCATTTTGGGTTTGGCCTCCCTATATAGGGTCCTAAACATTTAGAGGGCTACATTGACACATGTAGGGTGTGTGTAGAGATCCATGGGCCTCCATAGAAATAGACAACATTCCATGGATCCCCAAAGATGTTCAAAGATTTCTCGATTTCATTTATTGGATGAGGAAGATGCACTTGGTTCACCATTCCCAGTCGTCCCCATAGTTGTATCATGCACTTGGAAGATGACCCTGAACTTGTATGATGATGTGGCATTACTTACATTATCATCTGAGGCCTTATAAATGGTGTACAAACACTTTTGATCTACTTGGAGACCCATGAGGTTACTTGTGTGCCCCCACACCCATTGGGAGAACCACAGGTTTATTATTTGTAGAACAAGGTGCCAACCCCTTGTACACTACTTTTGGGAGTCCTATTCAACATTATGGCACTTATGGACTTCATCGGGCTTCTTATAAGGCCCAAAAACATGTATTATTGATCATTTGACCTCTTAAGAGGCTTATTCTTTTGTTTATGAGCTAGTTTGGTGGGCTTGTCAAAGTTAGTTATTTTTCACATTATTTTATTTTAGGGACTAATGTAGCCTAATTTGCTAAATCGAACTCATTAGAGGTGAATAAATAGAAGTGGTGAGGATTCATTTTAGCGTCATCACTTGGATTTGGAACTTGTATCTCTTAAGATGTTTTTGATATCCTTCTTGGAGGACAAATTTTTGGAGCATGGAATAAATTTTGATGCTTGGATTATTTTCTCATGACTTGGAGCTTCTTGAATGGAAATATTTTGAATGGTTGGTGTTTGGTAATTTAATTAACATTAAATTACTTGCATAAATTATCGACCAGGGCTAGTAAGTTGATGAAGTGTAAGTGTATTGTATATACTAGAAGTCTTTAGTTATTCACACCAATTCTAAATTAAGTTGAGTTATCGTAATATAAATTCTAAATTAAGTTAATTGAAATGCACATGAGAAAAGAAATTATTCCTAGAAAATAAAATGATCACACTCTTTTACCGAAGTGTACTTATGGAAAATCTCACGCTCTTATTCAAAATAAAATCTCACAACTTTGCATATAAGTAAATCAATCCCACTCTTATTGTAAATGAAAATTAATTTCACTCTTCACACTATTTATATACACACTCGATTTCAAAGGAAAAGGCTACTATTGATCTCATCACACATCTGTAAGAATATCATTCATAATTGTTTGAAACAAAAATGAAATAAATCTTTGCTTAACTACATCCACACTTGCTTGAATTATAAATCACTTATGTTTGAAACGAAGCATCTAATTCTGCAAATAAATCCTCTGTTCTATAAGGAAAACAAAGTATTGTCTAAATATAAATCATATAATTTCTATCATTGTTGCTAAGCTTAATTCATGTGCATCTATAAACAAAAGAGATGATAAGTAAAACAATCATAATTTGAATCTGAAAGGAAACGCATCTACTCAATTGAACAAAACAGAAAGCTTGTAAAATTATACATAAATTTTATCTACTGAAAATGAACAAGAATCCTTACTGCTCAAGGGGGCCCTCCACGAGAAGCGGGTAATCACGCTATCAATCAAACAGTCAACCATGCATGGAAATGAAAATGTTCTTCATAAAATGAATATTAAAAATGGAGTTTTAAGTCTTCATTGTTGCATAAAAAATCATTGTGTTCGTGTCTGTTGCGAGGTCTTTTATAAAGCCCGTATCTTTAAATGTTCAGAGCTCTATGCCTATCCTTGCTAAAAGAATGTTAAAATTAACTATGAAAAGATATCATAACAAAATTCGCTCACGATTTTCTATTAACAAAGCAAATCATGAGGTGTATATCTTGTTCCTCGCTCGCCTGTTATAGCTAACAGAGTTGAATTTATCCTTGACCACGTAAATGGAAGATTATTTTATCAATCTGGTTCATGAAGTTTGGAGGGAATCATTAAGTGCATTAATCGCCACCTTTCCATATATTTCTCTCTCCATCTGGCACCTTGGAACTTATCAAACCATGGACTTGGTTGCAGAATCATACATTAGCTGCAAAATCATCCCAATTTGGTAGCTAAAGCAAATATTAGACTAATAATAAAGAACATTATCAACTTATGAAATACAAGACAATTATATACCTGTCGTGCCATAAATCCTGTGATTTTATGCCCATTGAGTGATTATTATGGTCAAACAAGAATAAAATAGGTGAAAAAGGGTGTCAAAATGAAGCAACTATGAGGCACAACATTACCCCACACGGAGGTCATTGCATGTCCTCATGCAAAAATTCAAAACTAATGGCCTTTCTCTGTCACTGCACTCCTTCATAAACTTGAGCTAGAACATCCAATTTTGTTTTCTTTACCTTCTTCTTAGCAACTGCCATCCTTGGTTTCTTCATCATAAACTTATACTTCAGACTTGTGACCTTTCTATTAAGGGATTTGTTCTTTTCCTTTAACTTTTTATTCTTATCATACCACAGAGCAAGATGTAAGAGAATGTTATCATTTTGAGTCCTTTGTACTTCATTCTACACTTTCAATGTTTCATGTTCCTATTTTAAGTGTTTGTTTAGTATCTCCAATTAAAAAAATATATCTTTGAGAGTATTCACAATTGGAGATTCTTGTGTACTATCAGACTGAATTCCTTGATTTGAGGATGCAGTGGATTTTTCTATAGCTTTCTTCTCCGAAGACTCTATGTAATCATATATCTCTTGTTGAACAAGGTCAATTTCAAGTGTTCTTCTCACTGTATTAGCAATTGGTGATGAAATTGGTGATAAAACTGGTGATGGAACTATAGGCGATGGAATCTTCAGTTCTTCATCTTCCTCCAAATTAACAAACTCTAGATATTGTCGAGATGATTCCTTTGTTGATTTGTTGAGTCTCGCACTTCTCCTAATAGTAGATGAAGTTTTAGTAAGAGGAGTTTTCTTTTGAACGTTTTCTTCTTCAATCTTTACCTATTCCATTTCCTCTAATTTATTTTTGGGTGCATATTCTTATTTTTCACTGGATTTCTTTCTTCTAACACTTTTCTTCTTTATGTTTTCTAAAACATTTACAAGGGGAATTCCATCTTTTGAATGTTTCTCTGGTTGTAGAAGTGGGTTATTAGTAGTACTTTCAGACAATTTTCTTCTGCTTCTCTTTACCTTACTGCTGCTAGATTATTCTTGCTTCCTTAAAATGATTTCTGATTAGAAAAATCTCCCAGTTATCTCCTAAACTCTCAAGATGGGCTTCAATATGCGTTTTTACAAGACCTTGATGATACATAGTATTTTTAATGGACTGTATTTTTTTTTAGTATTACCACACATCTTCTTCAAGCTATTAGGTAGAAAATAGGGTAAATTGATTTCATTTCCTTCAAGAAAGTGCAACATTAAACAGACATGGTAGAAAAACATGCTACCAAATCTACCCTCACACGTAATGAACTTATGGATAACTAACAGTAAATTCCTCCATTTACTTTTGAGAGTTATGCTTGGAATACCCTTTTTAAAAACAGTAGTATCCATACCTGGGTTCTTTAGAAATGCCTTCCATTCATTCCCTTCAATTCCCTTGTTTTTGAACCACCTCTCGCCAACCCTGGGTAGTCTAGTTACCTTGGCCATGAAGGATTTTGTCACCACTATTTTGATATCCCCAATTTCTGCTTCAGTTCCATCAAAGGCTCGAGCAAAAGACTTGGTTACCTCTCTATCATAGCCATCAAATTTTTCTATAAAATCCAACCACTACGCTTGTTGTAGCATCTGTTTGACCTGTGGGTACCCTTCCATAAACTCCTTTCCATCTGGCTCTATTCTAACAATGACTCCCATGTTGGTGAAAATTTACTCCACAATTGCTTCTTTGACAGGGATTCAGAAAGATATTAGTTTCGGAAATATGAGTATGGACGAAAGTGAAATGGTAAATGGAAATGAGTAAAATATCTCTTGATAAAATAGAGTATGAATGGATATGAGTGAGTGGAATTATCAATGAAATAGAGTTTAAAAAAATTAAGTGTTTGTGTAATGATAAATGGAAAATGGGATTTTTCGGCTAACTTCATTAATATGACATGATATTTATAACTCAGTCTGAAGTTAGAACAATAATCATTATTTTGAATGGTGGTACAATGTCTATATTATTTCATAATCTAATGTTTTTACCTTTATTATTAAATCCAATATTTACTTACCTTCAATCTTTTGGTTCTAATACTTGATTGTTATTTTTGAATTGTCCTCAGGATCTTTCAATTGTAGGCTTGATCATTCCCTTCTGCTAAAATCTTCAATTATCCCAATCAATGATTCATGTCAGTATTAGCTGTGGAATTTTGCCAAAGCTACAGATTCTCAACAATTATGTAGCTACCTATTCTGAAAATAAAAAGAGGGATATAAAAAAAATGGGGATTAGAATAGTACTGAAAAAACAAAATCTAGGGTGCCAAGGATTCCTGGTTTTCATCCTAAATTTTCTGTATAAACATGCTAATAGAGTTGGTTTTCATGTTTATACAATTTTAATTTTCATTATTTTATTTATTTATTTATTTGTTTTTAGAAAACAATAAGCTTTACAAATCAAGTTGGAGAGGAAGGAAAATCCTTCGTAATCATCTTCAAATCAATATTGTCTTGCAAGTTTTTAACAAATTCTTCCTTTCCCTATGACTTGTGATAAATTTTCAATCGATGACCATTTACAAGGAAGGTCATTCTTTCTTCATCAATGGTTCTGATCTTGATTGCACCATTATCAAAGACAATCTTTGTCTCATAAGGCCCAAGCCAATGAGTTTGAAATTTTCCTTGAAAATCTTTAAACTTTGAGTCAAAAAGTAATGCCCAATCTCTTGGCTGAAATTTTCTTTCCTTTATGTACTTGTCATGCCACCTGGATCTTTTTTGTTGAACTATGTTGGTTCTTTGAATAGCATCATGTCTTATCTCATCTAGTTCATTCAGCTGCTCCATTCTTTGTTTATGTGCTTCAGATAGATCAAGACCTAATTTAATTGTTGTCTTGAAAGTATTTACCTGGAACTCAATAGGATACAAAACTTGCTTCCCATAAAAAATCTCATATGGAGTATGTCCTGTAGTGTTTCTCCATGTCGTGCGGTATGCCCATAAAGCTTCTAGAATCTTTTTTGCACAGTCTCTTCTGTGCAAATTGATAGTCTTGGTAAGAATTGCTTCAATTACTTTATTGGTGGATTCCACCTGTCCATTCGCTTATGGATGATAGGGAGTGGGCTTTCGATGTTTGATTCTGTATTCCTCCATCATCTTTTGAACCAACTTGGATGTGAATTGAGTACGTTGATTTGTCACAATTTCCCTTGGGACACCAAAACGAGTAAAAATATCCTTGAAAAGAAATGAAATGACAACATTTTCAGTAGCAAAAGAAAGTGCTTTAGCTTCTGCCCATTTTGTAACATAATCAGTGCAAACAAGAATGTACCTTTTTTGTCTGGATGGTGGATTAATTGGACCAACAAAATCCAAAGCCCATTTCTCAAAAGGTTCAATGAGTACCTGAGGTTGTAGAGGAATTTCATCAGAGGGAATAGGTTTCCCCATTCTTTGACAACTATCACATCTCTTAACATATTCTTTGGCATCCTTAAAAAGGGAAGGCCAATAATATCCTAAGAGAAGGATTTTGTAGGCAATTCTTTTATTAGCGAAGTGTCCTTCACATGGTTCATCATGACAATCTCTCAATATTTCTGGTACTTCATCTTCTCTGACACATCTCTAAATAATTAAATCTGGCCCAGTCTTATATAATTCTCCATCTATCCATGAACAAGATGCACACATTTGAATTACCTTTCTTTTCTCTCAAGGAGACAAATATAATGGTAACTTCCATGTATCCAAATAGTTAGCAATATATGCAAACCAAGGAGATTTAGTAGATACTACAAATAAATATTCATTAGGAAAATTGTCTTCTATAGGTACATCATTATTATCATTTTGAATCCTAGATAGAAAGTCAGCAACTGTATTTTGTTTCCCAGGTCGATCCAAAATAGTAATATTGAATTCTTGTAACAACAATAACCATCTTGTAATTCTACCATTAGTAATTGGTTTATTCATTAAGTACCTAATTTCAGAATGATCTATATGTACAAAGGTTTCGTAACCAGTGATGTAATGTCTGAATTTATTAATGGCATGGACAATAGCTAAAAACTCCTTTTTTGTTACAGTATAATTTAACTTTGCAGGAGTCAAATTTTTACTGGTATAGTAAATGGCATAAGGAGTTAAATCTTTTTTTCCTAATACAGCTCCTAATGTTGTATCTGAAGCATCGGTTGAAATGTGAAAAGGTAATTTCTAATTTTTCCCTCTTAGAATGGGTGCTTTAGAAATATTTTCTTTCAATGTTTCAAAATATTTTTGCCAATGTGAATTCCAATTGAATTCACAATCTTTTGTGAGCAATTTGAAAAGTGGAGAAGAAATTTTTGTAAAGTTTTCTATGAATCTTCTATAGTAACCAGTAAAACCAAGAAAACTTCTAACATCTTATTGACAATTTGGAATTGATAATTTAGAAATAAATTCTACTTTAGATGTGTCCACTCTAGTTCCATTTCCAAAAATATGGTGTCCTAAAACAATCCCCTCAGTATACATCATAAAAAAAATTTCATGGCTTAATGAGATATTTTCTTCCTTACATCTAATGAGAAATTTTTCCAAATTTTTAAGAGCTTCTTCAAAAGAATTTCCATAAACTGTAAAATCATCCATGTAAACTTCCACACAATCATGAATTAGATCAGAAAAAATTCCTAAAAATTCCCTTTGGAATGTTGCAGTTGCATTACACAACCCAAAATGAAGTACTTGGTAGGCATAGGTTCCCCATGGGCAGGTAAAAGTGGTTTTATATTGATCTTTTGGAGCTACCTAGATCTAATTATATCCACTAAAACCATCTAGAAATGAGAAATATTTTTTTCTTGCCAATATGTCTAAAACTTGATCTATGAAAAGAAGTGGAAAATGATCTTTTAAGGTAGCTTTATTCAATTCCCTATATTCAATGTGTACTTTTATTTTCCATTCTTTTTAGGGACAATTATCAATGGTGAAACCCACTAGCTATCTAATATTGGATAAATGAAATTCACATTTAATGATTTTTGTAATTCCTTTTTAACAAGTTCTCTCAAATTTGGATTCATTCTTGAGGTAATCAGATTGGTTTAGCATTTTATTCAATGTAAATATGATGTATGCAAGTATTAGGATCAATTCCTTTCATGTCAATGTATTCCCATGCATAAGCAGAGGAATGTTCTTGTAACATCTTTATTAAGTCTTTCTTTTGAAATTCTTCCAGATTATTATTGATATTCAAGGTTTTTTCTGGGAAGATTTCTATTGGAGAATTTCTAAATTTTTCCACATAATGTAAATATAATTGACGAGATGATAAATATTCAATATTTCATTGTTCATGAAAACTTTGATTAGATTCACAATATGAGGAATACTCATTATTTTCCAATAAATTCAAAATTTGGCCTTCTTCATCTATTTGTGAAGTAACAAAGATTGGTCGTATATCAATATCATCATCTATCCATTCTTCACTTTCTACTTCTATTGTTGTTTTTGCAAGTGGATACAGTGTGAATTTATTTGTTGAACTTCCATTAGAAATAAATATATCACCAGATCTACAACTTATAAAAGCATCAGTTGTATCTAACCACGGTCTTACTAGAATCAATGGATGTCCTCCTAAGTTATTCTTGGGTGTTAGAATCATAAAATCAATAGGATATTCCCAAGAATCTAAGGATACAAATATTTCTTCTAATACACCATCAAGTTTAATAATAGATCTGTCTGCTAATTGCAACAATGTAAGTGTATATTGAAGATTAGGAAGTTTCAATTGATTCATAGTTTGTTTACTCATGATGTTTATAGTTTCTCCTAAATCAATCAATGTATTTGGAATTTCAATACCATTGCTATGTGTTTTCACAATTGGACTTCCTAGATCAAGATATTTCTTAACTGTTTTTTTTCCCATCATGATATCTGCAATTTTTCCAACTAACTGAATTCTTTTGATTTCTTTTTTCTTTCTTCCTGACCTTTTCATACTCAATTCCCTAGTTGTCTTTGCAAATAATGGTATTTATTTTATAGCTTGTAACAAAGGAATTTTTATACAAACATTCTTCAGTTCATCTATCATATCATAATCAGACAATAAAATATGTTTTTCTACCCCTTTATCAATTTTAATCTCTCGGGAAAAGGTGGTGTTTGGACAGATACTGAAGGTTGTTCTATGATAGGAGTTGAGTTTATTAAAATATCATCAGAATGTACAGGGGTGGTTTGTTTTTGAGACTTTTCTTCTTGACTAAGATACTTCTCTTTTTCATAAAGATTCTCCTTTTCGGATTCCTAAATAACAACTGATGGGGACTTCTTTTCCAATACTTAATCAGATATAAGTTGGACATTGTTTAGATCTAGTGGAGTTATCATGTAGGTTTGGAAATTTTGTCCTTCCATATTGTAAACAGGTTGTGAATTTTTATTATTATTTGGATTTGGAAGTGGTTGAGCAGGCAATTGATTTGGTATTTGAGGGAATGGTAATGAAAGTTGTGGATTTGGATTCCGAGGTTGAGTTGTTTGAACATTTTGAGGAAAATATTGTGGTGGAAAAACAGGGTAAGGTTATCGATATTGAGGATATTTTCCATAAGGATTTTGCCATTCTTTTTCCCAAGGTTGAGGCCAAGATTTCCAAGGCATAGGTGTAGTCCAATTGCTTTGTGATGGTTGTGCAAATGCTTGAGTGTTAAATCCTTGAGTCATATTTGGTTGTGAATTTTTCCATGGTCTCTTTGCAATAAAATAGAGGGGATATAATTGATTTGGTATTATTTCCTCTTGATAAACAGCTTTAAGACCTGTTATTGAATGGCATTCATTTGTATCATGATTTTCTGCACATATAACACAGGTTTCTACACTTTTTAAGTCAAGAGGGCATTCTCTTAGAGCATGTTTCTTTCTACATTTGGGACAAAAGATTGACAATGCAGAATTTTCAACATTTTGCTTGTTTTTCACTTTAAGGGTATCTATTTGTTCACTAAGACTTTCCAAAATGTCTGTTTTAAAATTGTCAAGTAAATTTCCTAATTCAGCCCTACTTATAGTCCCAACTGCAGATTTATTAATCCTAGACATGATAGGATCTCTTGGATTTTTCCCAGTTCTTGCCTTACCTCTTGAAATGTGTATGCGTAACTCACAAATTTCTCCAAATGATAACTGAGAAATAGCTCCCTTACCCAAAAAATTGAGAAGATCAATCCACTCATCTCTGATGGATTTTAATAAGAGAGATTTCAAGTTTTCTTCATCTATTTCATGTATTTTAGCCCTTTTAACATTATAAGCAAATATTTCAATGAAAAATTCAAGATTTTCATCTTATTTTTGCATCATTTTAAAGAATTCATCTTTAAGATTATGGGGCATAAAATAATCCTTATATTTCTCTAAGAATGTAGTTTTCATTTCTTCCCATGTTCTTACAGAATGTACCCCTAAGCCCATGAACAATTTTAATGTTGCATCCTTAAGGGTTCCTGGAAAAAATTTCAACTTTTGAGTGTCAAGCAAGTAATCATAAGATCTACACAAGACTTCAAACTCAAAGAGAAATGTTTTAGGATCCTCACTTCTTAATCCATGAAAATTTGGAAGGATGGAGGGTGAGATTTTTTTCATTGTAGTTGTTGTATCTTCATCGAGGATAGGAAATCCAAAGGGTTTTGGATCTCCTCTACCTCCTCCTCTCCCTCTTCCTCCACCTCTTCCACCTCTTCCACCTCTATTTCCTCCTCTTCCTCCTCCAATCCTAGGTTGTTCACCATTAACATTATGTACCTCTCCTTCCCCTTCTCCAACCATTGTAGATTCTTCAAAACTAATATAAGGTTCCAAAATTGGGTTTTCTAATTCTTCTTCTAGCTCTTCTGGTTTTGGTTCTTCTATCAATGGTAAGTTAAAATATGTATCTTCATATTCTTCTTCATTAGGGATCTCTAGCTCTTGTCCTAGAAGTCTTTCTCCAGTTGAATATAGGAAAACTACTCATGTTGGGGATGTAAGATATTCTTCTTCTATTACTCCTTCGATTGATGAGGTTGGTGAATCTCTAGGTTGGATTTCAGATTTAAGTACCTCAAGAAGTTTATGTTTCCCTGAAACTAATGGAATATGAGTTTGAGTGGGTGGTGTGGTAGTATGAGGTCGTGGTTGGGTGAGTGATGATGTTGGAATTAAACTTTTGCCTCTACCTACAAATATACCTCTAGAATATCGTTCCCTATGCATATCATTTTTTTTTTATAAAAAGAAAATACTCCTATTTACACTTCCCCGACAACAGTGCCAAAATGTTTGGTAATTTAATTAACCTTAAATTACTTGCATAAATTATCGACCCGGGCTAGTAAGCTAATGAAGTATAAGTGTATTGTATATACTAGAAGTCTTTAGTTATTCACACCAATTATAAATTAAGCTGAGTTATCGAAATATAAATTCTAAATTAAGTTATTGAAATTCACATGAGAAAAGCAATTATTCCTAGAAAATAAAATGATCACACTCTTTTACCAAAGACTAATTATCGAAAATCTCACACTCTTATTCAAAAGAAAATCTCACAACTCTGCATATAAGTAAATCAATCCCACTCTTATTGTAAATGAAAATTAATTTCACTCTTCACACTATTTATATACACACTCAATTTCAAAGGAAAAGGCTATTATTGATCTCATCACACATCTATAAGAATATCATTCATAATTGTTCGAAACCAAAATGAAATAAATCTTTGCTTAACTACATCCACACTTGCTTGAATTATAAATCACTTATGTTTGAAATGAAACATCTAATTTTGCAAATAAATCCTATATTCTATAAGGAAAGTAAATTAATGTCTAAGTATAAATCATATCGTTGCTATCATTTTTGTTAAGCTTAATTCATGTGCATCTATAAACAAAAGAGATGATTCGTAAAACAATCATAACTTGAATCTGAAGGGAATTAAAAACGCATCTACTCAATTGAACAGAACAAAAAGATTATGAAATTATACAAAAATTATATCTTCTGGAAATGAACAAGAATCCTTACTGCACAAGGGGACCCTCCATGAGAAGCGGTTAATCACGCTATCAATCAAACAATCAACCACGCATGGAAATGAAAAGGTTCTTCATAAATTGAATATTAAAAACAAAGTTTTAAGTCTTCATTATTGCATAAAAAATCATTGTGTTTGTGTTTGTTACGAGGTCTTTTATAAAGTTTGTATCATTAAATGCTCGGAGCTCCATGTCTATCCTTACTGATAGTGTTAGAGTCGGTCTGGTCATCCCTCCATCAGAGATCATTCCTCTTTTTTCAATTCATTTTTAGGTGTCTCGCTCAACTCACTTCGTTGCATTTCGCTAGGGGCATGCCATTATCTGACAGAAGGGTTTGGTGTTCTTGTTTCCCTCATGCTTGTACCTGCCCGGGCTAGTCAAAATTTCTCTATGTTCATCAAAGTTCATTTCAGTCATTCATAGTCATTATGCTATTTTGGTCAAAAAGAGTTATTTTAAGAGTCTAGGTCTAGTGGTTGGTCTTCAAACATGTCGAATAATGCCCGCAGGCCATGAGGATGGTTTTCAAAGAGGTTCCTAGTTCAAAAGCTCATCATCAAACACATTTGAGGACATTTCTTGTTCAAAACTCTGTTTTGAATAAGAAATTGTTGAATTCATTTTTTGTAATAATCATGTATTTTTCGCCATGGAGTTTTCAAAGCAGGCTCTGGTTTTCCTTTGCCAAACATCAACGCCAACATCCCTGTAAAAAACAACCAAGTTCATCAGCTCAAAACTCAGAAAATCAACGAGAAAGCCAAAGGACAGAGTTTCATTAAAAGACAAAGTGCCATAGTCAAAAACATTGCAAATTGGGTTTTGAAGAAGTAAAAATCAAAACCATCTCTTGTCAAGATATTTCTCAAGCTATTTATCCCTTTGCAACAAGTGTCTTTCATAATCCAAGGGAGAAATTGTGTTTTGAAAGTGCAAGAGAAAAACAGTGAGTGGAAGAGGCTGATTGTGTGACTTGGAGGCAGCGCGGCGCATATAGCAGGTGGCGCGATGCACATAGAGCGCGCGACGCACTGGGAGTTTTCACCCAGTGTAAATTATAACGGGCGCGGTGCATATAAAGAGCGCGGCGCACTGGGTTTTGAGCGCGGCGCGTATAGCCTCAAGCCTGAAACTTGCTTGGAATTTCACCAATTCACCCATACCTTGCATGAATTCGCCAGGTAGGCCCTCATTCTTGTTGTTGCTTTGAATTTGGTGATAAGTGTGAGTGGTTTATGGGTGGTAGCATTTGAAACAAAATCTAAATCCTCCCTTTAAAATACATTCAAAGGAAATTTGTTGTGGGGTCTTGAATTATTGATTGGTCGCCAAGGACTCTCCCCTTCCCCATTTCCCTTTTGTTTCCTCATTTCCTACCCCCCCCCCCCCATCAAGCTCATTAATCCTACATTACATTCCAAATCCCAAAACTCCTAAACCCTTGCCCCTATAAACATCTCCTAAACCCTACCTTATAAAATCCCCAAACCCTCCTACATATCCTTGAACAAAGTTTCCCCCCATAACCCTTATTCCCATCATATTATTCCCCTTCCTAACACTCCCTTTTTACAACAACAACTCCTAGTTTCATACCATCATCAAAGGTCAGTCCAAGCATAGTACACATGACAAATTTTTGGGCACAACACAGGCTTTTTCTCCCTGTGTGGCCCGCCATTGGCGCGGCGCTTAGGATTGGGAGCTCCAAATCACAAATGGTTTGCATTTTTGGATTCAGCATGGAAAATCATGACTGTTGGTACTTGGACAAGAAATTTGGGCAAGTTTTGAGTCCTCAGGAGGTCAAAAACACCCTAAAAATGACCTTTCTGCCCCTAATATCACACACAGAAAGCAGTCTTGGGAGATTGAGGTTTTGGAGGGGCAAATGGGAACCAAATTCAAAAATTCCACTTGGGTTGGAAAGTAGACAGGTAGGGATTTCCAACAAGCACACTTGGGCTCAATTTGGACTTTAGAAAGTGCCTCAAAATCAGCAGCAAAGTAGCGTGATGCATATAGAAATTGGTGTGGCGCACAGAGGTTTTTTGCCCAATTTTTCATCTTCCAGCTCAGAAATTCGGCCAGTTTGACTAGTTTTGCTTTGTGATGTAATTTTTGACTTATCTTGATGTAATTGAGTGAACATGATGTAATTTTGGCACTTAGTTACTTGTTCTAGAAGATTCATTCACCAAAGAGTGAAAATTTAATGAATGAATCAGTTTCCTACGTTATAGAGGCAAGTTGTTTTGACTGCCTAGATTGTAGTGCTTTGTTTAGAATTGGTTGAAACAACTCCTAGATGGATGAGCTCGACCCCTAGAGGCAAGGGAAGAGGTTGGCTTGCCTATATTATGTAATTTCTAAGTCATTTTCAGGGTTGGACTCTTGGGAAAAACTTGGCACTCTATTGTACATTGTATCTCTGCATTTTTGGCTAAGGAAAGACCAGGGTTTTGCAGCATTGTTTGGGATCCATGTGGCTTTATGTTTTGATGGTGTGCCTCTCTGAGTAATTGTAAGTTTATCTAGTGTTTTGTGTATAATCTTCATGTTTCTTCTTCTGAATTTGAAACAAATGAGTGATTAAGGTGGAATCCATAAATGTTATGCTCTGCCTTTGAATTTGTTTAAATTTTCATGTTTTCTTCAGTTTAAGGAGAATCCTTGAGACTCTCTTGCTCTCCTTAGCTCCTCACCTATCTAATCTACCCACCTCACTTGCTTTAAAGCATCAAAATGATTGCCTTCCTTGCCCCAATCAGACCTCTGCAGAAACTATGCCTCATCCCCGAGCCCAAATTTGCCTTTCCCATTTTTTCAACAAAACCCTCAAAAAATCAAATCAAACCCCTGAACTTAATACCTAGCCTAAGATCGGTTGCAAATTTAGTCATCTCGAGCTTCATTGATTACCTTTTGTCAAGATTGACCCGGATAGATCCCTCTCCTGTCCTCGTAGGGCTAGCTACGAGGCTGAGCGTGGTTTGATGTGGACCTAGAACCTTGTCTTTTCAGCCTGAGACAAATCTAGGCTCTAACAGACATAATGCTAAAATTAACTATGAAAAGATATTGTAACAAAATTCTCTCACGATTTTCTATTAACAAAGCAAATCGTGAGGCATATATCTCGTTCCTCGCTCGTGTGTTATAGCTGACAGAGTTGACTTTATCCTTGACCACGTAACTGGAAGCTTATTTTATCAATCTGGTTCATGAAGGTAGGCAGAAATCATTGAGTGCATTGAATGCCACCTTTCCATATATTTCTCTCTCCAACCAGCACCTTGGAACTTATCAAACCATGGACTTGGCTGCAGAATCAGACATTAGCTGCAGAATCATCCCAATTCGGTAGCTAAAGAAAATATTAGACTAATAATAAATAACATTATCAACTTATGAAATACAAGACAATTATATACCTGCCATGCCATAAATCCTATGATTTGATGCCCATTGAGTGATTATGATGGTCAAAGAAGAATAAAATAGGTGAAAAATGGTGTCAAAAAGAAGCAACTATGAGGCTCAACAGTTGGATATATTCTTATACATGTAAGTATAATTTAATGTTATTATTTCTTTCTATTTTTTTCACATACACTGATTTTGGGATTTCTCTATAATAGGGCTTATTTGTGGCATCTATTTATGTGAAGTTGTGGAAATTTTGTTTCTAAATAGTGAATGCTTCATGTATGGGCCATGTATAATGAATGAATGTTCCTATGGATGTTTCATTGCTGAAATTCATCTTAATAATCCATCTACCTTGAAAAATTAAGTATAAATTCTTTGAAGCTATTTTTGTTGTTGCCCTAGTGTTAATAAAAGTTGTATTTGAGGCCTCCTTGACCTAGAAAATCTAAATGTCCATAGTCATAATTCTACTTGATTCCAATCTCCTTAAAGGATTAGGAACTGGTCCACCAAAAGGTTATCACCTTAAACCTCATTCATTCTACTCCCTCTTATTTCTTAGGCCTAACCAATTAGGTCTCCTAAGGCATCATTTATCTTGCAAACCACCCATCAAAAAAATCTGATCTCTTGGCCCCTACTATGTTAGTGTGTCTCTTAGGTGCCCTCCAATTTTGAAGAAATTTTGAGGGTAGGATTTTGCGATATCTCAAGCCCTAGCCTTGAGATTGAATCTTTCCCTTGGTTTCTTTGGCTAGAAACCTCATTGGCACCCTCACATTGTCTTGCATTAAAAGTTATTTCTTTGGTTCCTTTGTCCTTCTAGAATAGGTCAACCATATCATTGGTTTCTAAACCCTACCCCCTTGGCCTAACCTCAAGTCCACTTGGTCTTGTATGGTACCATACACTATTAAGGGTAATCCTTCAAGGATCATTGGGAATCCAAGCTTTCACAATAATTTTAAGGCCTAGGTACCTCCATTATAATATATATACCCTAAACCTAGACCTTGAAATTCCTTGAAGCCCTTCCTTGAGTGCTTTCAACCCTGCCTTCCAAAGCAAGAAAACCTAAAATTTGAGCCTCTCTTGTGAATAGACTTCTAGGATCACCCACCACCCTACCATTGGTCTATCCATTTCATGATCCTCATCATAACGAGTCTCCTCCCATTAATGAAATTTCTTAAAGAGCAGGGAGCCTTAGCTGAGGTGTTAGTGGGATATTTCTCCATTGTTACCCTTATCCTAGTAGTAGCCCTTCAAGGATCCCCTTTTAGGACGCCTGTTAGTTTGAGCAGTAACATTTCTAGTTTTGTTTTTGGGGAGGAAGCAGGTCTACCTCCCTAGTGAATCATTGAAGAATTGGTTC
This sequence comes from Pinus tabuliformis, assembly GCA_031772625.1. Taxonomy (NCBI): domain Eukaryota; kingdom Viridiplantae; phylum Streptophyta; class Pinopsida; order Pinales; family Pinaceae; genus Pinus; species Pinus tabuliformis. Next base: position 267,046,940 of record CM062807.1, read on the forward strand.
ATTGATGACAATTCAAATATTCCTCTAGCGACTCCACTCATTGTTAAAACCCCTAGCTTACTTGAAAGTGACACCATTCCTCCTATAACTAGGGCTGCTACAAAAAGGAAGGAAAGAGCCCCATCACCTGGTGGGATCGCTCTTCTCCCTGAATTTGAGGAGGTCAGTGATCCTACCCCAAAGATGGCAACTAGTTCTACCACTGACCATCCTAAGATGACCAAGAGTGAAAGACACTTGGTTAGTGTCTTTTCCCCTTTGAAGTTGAGTGATGATCCTAAACCATTACCTGAAAAGTATAATTGATGGTTACCCAAGTTCAAAGGGGATGCTACTATGAGTGCTCGTGACTTTGTTGAACGATTCTATTGGCACATGTCCCCTAGAATGATCTTTCATGGAGATAAGCTCATGATGCTTTTTACTCTATCACTTAAATGAATGGTACCTCAGTCTTCCCCCAGCATGCATCAAGGATTCTGATGATTTTGAAGACCTATTCATGAAAAGATGGTCATGCAATGCCCAAGGAACCTTTAACATTGAAAAGTTCTATCAAATAAATAGGGGGAGGGAAGACATTCGAGAATTCATTCAAAAGTTTGATAGGGTAGTCTAAGATATCCTTGATCACTTGAAACCCTTTGATGCTAACATCCTTGACAAATTCATAAAAGTTGTTGGGGGCCACCTCACCTATACATTAAGAGACAAGAAACCTTCCACATTGGCTAAAGCCAAAGAAATAGCAATTGAGGTCGAAGAGAACCTGCGTATTTCAAGAATGGATGCCAATGACATTCCTAAAGCCAAAGTCAAAACCAAGAAGGAAAAGACTAAAGATCAACATGAAGAAACCCTTCTGGCCATCCTTAAAAGGATGGAAAATCTTAGTGAAGAATTCCACTCATGGGATAGGGTAGTTATGAATAAAATCATCGCATTAGAGAAGGCCCAAAAGTCTAGTTACATTCCAAGAGGTAAACCTTTTCCTAAAAAGAAAAATGATGAAGAGAAACCAAGCTCATCTCAAGTCCTGAACACTTTGGCTCCAACCAATGTCGTAGAGTAGGATTCATCCTTCGAGGACGAGAAAAGTGAGAGTGATGATGAAAAGGCAGATGAGCAAGCCAACCTTGTAGAATCTGATGTCTTCAACATTTTGTTGGGAGGCTCATACACTCATCCTCCCATTAGTGAGGTTACAATCCAAGAAGAAAAGGAGGAGCCTATTCTTAATGCTGACAATAGTGGGAGATTCAAAGGGGTACAATATTCATGAAAGGATAACCATAAGGACCCCACAACCTCTAAGGAAACCAACAAAGATGAATCACCTCCCAAGAAAGCCCTTCCAAAGGATGTCCCCTCTAAAAATCCTTCTAAAAAGGATCCCCAAACAAAGGTTGACCCTAAAAAGGATCCTTCAAAGAAAGAGAACATTAAAAAGAAGGAGAAGGGCAAACAGGTTGGACTTAACATTGACTTGGAGACTACCATAGGGAAAATAACTATACCCGTTCCTTTAAAGGAAATTACAAAACTTCCTAAGAAACAACAACAAATTAAGAAGTCCCTAGGTTTCGAAGAGGAAGAATTACCTGAAGACTTACAAAACATTCATATTCTTGATCATAACCCTAGACATGAACCATTTATGCTCACTTTGGCTATCAATGACCTCTTTTTGCATAATTGTATGCTTGATTTTGGGCCCTCCGCCAACATCATTCCTTGAAAAGTTATAAAGTAACTAGGTCTCAACATCACCCATCCACAAAAGAAGTAAAGAGAATTAATAAAAATAAATAAAATCACAGAGAGACAAAAACATGGCGGAAAAGGCTTTTAATCCTAAATGTATTTTCAAATAATGATAATGATACAATATAAATACATCAAGGTTATGTCTCAAGAAAGTTTGTCTATCTTGGACACACAATCACTTTAGTTGACTGAATATCTCAAACACACTAATCTAGGAGACTAACTAGTTGGAGAGAATCTCTCAACCAACTAGAACTCAAAAAACTCCCAAGTTTGAGGAACAAATTCATTCTAGAATCAAAGACAAGTAGAAAGTATTCCAAGTTTAATAATTTAATATTGGGACTTATTGATTGTTTTATGTGAGGATGAGGCTAACATCCCCCCCCGTAATCATAAGTCCAAAGTAATAACCTGGTACCATCTCCAAGTCTTCATGCTAAAATTGTTGAGTTGTTCTCAATGAAGAATTCCCTAAAAAACCACCAAAAAATGGATGCCGAAAAAATCCAATATGAAGAGAGCACACCAAGAGAAGTGAATCGGCTACAAGTTTGATACAACTCTGAAAATGCTTAACAAATCAATATAATGCCAAGATGTAATGCAAAAGGATCCATCTATCCTTTGCTTGGTCCAATGACCATCCAAGTGAACAAAAGAATGTCCACAAATGCTCTCAATCAGCATCCCAATCGCTTTCCCACTGGAAAATTTCAATGCCCACTGGAAAAATTTGTTGTTGTCGAAAAATTTCAGTATGACAACCATCAATTCCCCCCTTTTTCATCTGAAAGGAGAGACCATAACCATCTTCATTTGTTTTTAACTTCCCCCCCCCACCCCCACCCCTTCAGATGTAGGAGAGATTCATTGTTGTACTCCCCCTTCCAAACACATGAGAGTACCATCTTCATTTGAATGTTGGCTGCAATATCTGAGATTGAATTATGCGGTAAAATTTATGCAATAGTTTGACTGTAGATGACCACTCCCAAGGATCAATCCATTCATATTTGATCTTCGATCAAGTTGGTTGGTTTTGTTTGCAACATCTTTCTGATGAGTGATTTTTCTTGCCACAATGGTGACAAGGATGGAGATCAAAAAAATGACCTTCCATATGACTTTTTCTTTGACAACGTTGGCATTTTGGCTTGTCTTCAACTTTCCCATTTCTTTTTGATGTTACTTGATCAACAAATCCTCCACTGATGAACTTTATTGGTTTTGAATAATTTTGGATATGTGAGTTGTTGTCATCTTTGTCATATCCTAAACCACGTTGATTTTTGTTACATTGGATTTCCTCCCACGGTTTGATGATTGGCTTGGAACAAGAAAGTTTAACTTGATTATGTACAACTTCTACACTTGAAGTCGCATCATTAAGTGGCTTGGAATTATCTTCATCATTTGAAGTTGTGTTCTTGAATGGCTTAGAAACATGACTCTTTTGTTGCAGCTCATCACATTGTAGTTGCGATTCAAGTTGGAGAAACTCAACGGTCTCATGTACATAATGTAGTTGGCTTTTAATATCAGAAAGAGTGACTTTGTTGATTTTCATTGTGTCTTCAATAGTGGATAGTATCATATTGTTCAGAAATTCTAACAATTGAATGCTTTGCTCCATTCGAATCCACTCACTTGAACTCACGCTCACTTACTTTTAACACTTTCTTGATCTATTGAACACGCTCGCTTGAACTTATTTGCTTAAACTTGCTTTCTTGAATTTCACGCTTGCTTGATCTTAAAATTGTGCTTTGCTTTGCTTTGCTCACTTGATTTGACAAGTTTAGGGTGTCGGATACCAATGAAAATGCACCCAAGTTAATGAGTAGATGACAAGTTCAAATTAATTATATTAAAAGAACTCGACCTCCTATCAATTCTGACTTAATGATTCAAGGCTTGGGTGTCAGGTTCAAACGAGAATGCACCTGATACAACTCAAATTAACTTACAAAGAAAATGATGATTTGCAAGTTACAATACAATTCAATTTTAATTTGATTTGACTCTTACAAAAATTGGTTGCAAGTGCATTGTTCAAAAATTGATGTTGAATTGATGCAAATGTTGTTGATGTAGTTGATTGTTGATGTAGACTTGCCTTGGAATGTTGATGATTGCTTGAGTTTGTTCTTTGCAACTTCTTAATTGTGGGTGCTTGAACACATGTGTTGTGCTTGTTTGTTTTTACTTGTAGCTACTTGATTACAATGCTTAAACTCCTTGAGTGTATTGTTGTATGATGAAATATTGCAATTATAGTGTCAAAAATAGACACAAAATATGATAAGCCTCTAAATAGAAAATTTCCATCACGTGCCAGCAAAGTATACCTGAGATCTTGTATTCAGATTTCAGATAGATCTAGGACACTTCAACACCAAAAAAAATAAATGTTTTTATTAAATATTTGAGTACATAAGTGATCAAATTCACCCTTATAACTCCCACTTTTACATTAACACACTCACTCGTATACCTCCCCTTTTCTCATAAAGCCTTGTATGTTTGAAATAGGAATTTTCAAAAGAACTTTTACAAGTCACCAAGGAATATAAGATATTTATTACTTTTATGAAAAAGTAATAAAATATATTTCAAAAACTTTAAACTATATACTTGTGCTTAGTTAAAACTTATCAAATAAAAAAGTGTTTGGCTAAGATTGGATTGAGCATAAGTGAGATGGCATGTAACCATCCATGGTGTAGCGTTATCATTGAATTTTAAGGAGATTTCAAGTAACCAATGATTTTGTTGAGCACGAGAGTGATGGATTCTACTTGAACTCCATGTTCACTGCACCACTTCACCGATTTCAAAGAAAAAACAAATCGAAGATTAATTTGGGACATGAAAGAGCTGAGAAAATTATCATAGATAGATCAACGTTGTGGCTCTAATAGATAGGTGGAAATTATCATCACTCATTAAATCCAACTTATCTCCATATTCTTAGACATGCTTGAGCGAATTTGTCTTGTGAGGCGAATTTGTCTTGTGAGTTGACATAATTTGAACATATTTCATTCCAATTAAGAAAAATGTTGAGATAGTTGAGAAATTTTTTTGTAATTCATTGAATTTAGATCACTATCCCATCGCACACTATATGTCTCACAAATCCTTGGAGCGTAATCCCAATACTCTAGTTCAACTATGATCAATCCCTAGAGATAGGTTCAGGGTTCACGCCTTGAAAGAGAACTCCACCTATTAATAAAGAGAATTAATAAACTTTGTGTGGACATATCACCATATGTGAACTAATCTCAATTCTAAGCCAATGTCAATGAACTAAGTTCACCCTCGGTCACAGCCCCTTTGAGCTCTACCTTCTCTCATCATTTTTCACATTTGCACAGAATATAGAACTAGCAATTCATACAAATGGTATTGGCCCTTGGGCTTCAATCCTTCCCTTATTCAAGTGATTTTATTAGTAACATACATATCATGGATAGCGAGATCTCTTGGACAATCTGGGAATGATTTTTTAACTCATAAACATTTCCTAGTGCAAGTTGTCTTCTTGTCATCTTCTCAAAAAATCACACATCAATGGCTCCACACATTTCAACTCCTTGCATAACATGATTACTTAATTTTGTATCTTGTAGTTGGAGCTTCACGTACTCAGAATGTAGTTGGACAACTTTTCTACATGCCAATGGAAATTATGCAGCTCTTCAAGCTGGACTTTGATTGATACAACAATACATGATGTCTTGAACCCAACAATAGAAATAAATATTTTTCTTTTCAACCACAAGAAAATCAAATGCTATTGCTTGCAGACACGGGAAAAAACATATTTTTCTTTGATTATTTTAAGCCATAACAATTCACATAAAAAATTGACCACTACACTATAAATGATTATGAGTAGTAGATCTATGCAACAATAACACATCTACAACAATTTTATGAATCCTTTTGAACTTACTACTTTGGATATGATACTGAAAAATCACTCAAACTCATGCGTTGAAGAAGATCCCATCAGAACCATATCTGGATTTCGGTATGATGAAGACCATTCTTCCAAAACGCATCACACACTATGCTTAACCTCTCACATGATGATCCACATTGAATTTTCATTCTAGTTTGTGCATCCTCACACAAATACATGCAACATAATGTTCCACGCAGGTTTCTTCACTCTCTTCCAAATATATTGCATTCACCCAGCAGCACACATTCATATGCATCATACTCACCACATATTCACATTTTTCTTTCGAAATCCTTACTCAGCACACACCATGCTATAACTTCACTATTACAAATTCGCTCAGCCATGGCTCTGATACCAAATAAAGAGAATTAATAAAAATAAATAAAATCACAGAGAGACAAAAACATGGCGGAAAAGGCTTTTAAGCCTGAATGTATTGTGTTTTCAAATAATGATAATGATACAATATAAATACATCAAGGTTATGTCTTAATATAGTTCATCTATCTTGGACACGCAATCACTTTGGTTGAGTGAATATCTCAACCACACACCAATCTACGAGCCTAAATAGTTGGAGAGAATCTCTCAACCAACTAGACCTCAACAAACTCCCAATTTTGAGGAACAAATTCATTCTAGAATTAAAGACAAGTAGAAATTATTCCAAGTTTAATAATTTAATATTGGGACTTATTGATTATTTTATGTGAGGATGAGGCTAACAAGAAGGTATGTGGTTTTAATTCTAATCTTGTAGAGGTGGAAGGCCTCATAAAGGATCTTAAGGTCTCTTTGGCTAGGAACCCTGATATATCCCTTCTCATGGATGTTTTCGTCATAGATATTCCTGATGTATGGGGAATGCTCTTGTCTAGGAAGTGGGGAGCCACTATTGGAGGTCATGTTCAAATGGACTTATCATATGCTACTATCCCGCAATCTGATGGAACCCCTTTTATCCTATATAGAGAGACGACTTACCTTTCTCATGTGATCAAGCCTGGACCAATCCCCTATTATGAAACACATGAGGTTGAAAAGCCTTCTCCCATTCTCCCTTCACAGGAAGTTTGCATCCTCAAATGACCAAACCACAAAACGAGAAAAAAGTGGAAGCCTAAGAAAGAATACAAGGTCGGGGAGTTGGTCTTAGTTGATAAATATTTTATGTGTGTCAAGATCCATGGGAAGGTTGGGGAGGACTATTACAATATTGCTAAACTCAACGACGAAATTTGGTCATAACCCATCAAGTTAAGTCATATCACCCCTTTCCTTGATACTTGACATTGTAATATATGCATGTTAAAATAGGATGCATTTCATATTGATTTTCGCATTAGAACTAATGTCATATGATATTTCTCATGATAGATTAGTTGTATTTAGATTTAAAACTACATTTGAAAGTTTATTTTTATGAGTCGATTTTATGGGTCTAATCGTGCGATCATGAGACATCATGAGAGCATGCTACCCTATGTTTTTCATCTACTGTATGTGTAGGTAATAGGCATGTGGTGTACCAAGAGATTTTTGGTGTTCTCATGACCTCCCTTTCATGTAGCTTCGTCCATTGTTCAATAGATCAACCCCAATTGGAGCCTGATGTTACCCACCATTTTGTGGGTGATATCCCTAGGAAAAAAATTTCTAGAAGATGGTTCACAGATGGTAACCAGAAGCCCCTTGCAACCACCAACTAGCTCATTGTGCCACTTCTCCACCACTTGAGCTAGCCATGCGGTCCTTCACCCATCTGTCATGATCATATGTTTGAAGGTGGGCCTCCCAAATCTAAAGGTATGCCTTGTCATTTGGTAAATTAGTATTGTAGTCTACTTATCATGGAAACTTTTGGGCATGGATTAATGGGGGGATTCAATAGAAATAGTGGGATAGGTATGTACTCTTGCCCCCTATACCTCTTTTGGATGTTAACCTTGGACCCTAGTCCCGTGGGATCTCTTTTACTGACCTCTGGGCTTTAGGGATGGTACTTCATGGGAAACCTTGATTTTGGTTGCGTGGTCCCTCTCCCTCATCCACATATATCACTCCCCTTCCACTCATTATAACCCCATTCATCATTCCTCCCACCTAGGTCCATATTCCTCAATGGGGTCCACATAGGGTTAGCCTTCCCCTTCCCCTTTCCCACACCTTAGATCAAGCCTAGAATGATGCCCCAAAGGTTGATGCAGCTGAAAAGAAAAGTAAAGGCATAATTGGCCACATTCAACAAGAAAATGTACCACAAAATGCAAAATATGGTCAGTACAAACGCATTTAGCACGTGGACAAAAACCAATGCATGAACTCTACCCCATTCTCATGGCCATCACCTTGGTTCCTCTAGGCCCTAGATGAGCCTCTTTTATCATTTAGGAACCTATGATTGTCCCAACCCTGGTGGGAAATGAACTGCCCCACCTCAAAGGGGGTATCCACTACTATACTTTACATATCATTCTCTTACTCCTTGAGCCTTGAGCGGTTAACCAAATAAAAATCATAAAATGCAAAAGGAAAATGAAGTAGGGTGGAAAAATAAAGGTAGAGGTGACTCATGTACCATGATTTATCCCTCCTATACATTATATACCCAGGTGTGGGCTTCCCCTTTATTAGCTACCCTTGTACCTTGGCATGTGACCCAGGATTTCCCCCTCCATTCCCTACTTAGTTACATCACTGTATCACATGCCACCACCATTTGAAGGATGTACCTTGGACATATCATCCCCTTTAAAAGTATAAACCACCTAATAGGGCACTTGGTTAACCCCCCTTAGATCTTGGAGACATTAGCACATGCCAAAGCCCACTATGGAAGGGAATGTCATTATGAAGTGCCCACTTTTTTTTCATGGTTTGTAAGCTCTTTAACTCTATTTATTTAAATGACTTGTTGGACTGGAAGGCTAGGGGATGCATTGGATATTATGCAAGATTACATATGGTCTCCATTTTGGGTTTAGTCTTGCTATACTGGGTCCTAACCCTTCAGAGGGATACATTGGCACATGTAGGGTGTGTGTAGAGATTCATGGGCCTCCATAGCAATAGACAACATTCCATGGATCCCCATAGATTTTCATATATTTCTCGAGTTTCATCTATTGGACAAGGAAGATGCACCTGATTCACCATGCCCAGTCGGCCCAATAGTTGTATCATGCACTTGGCAGATGACCTGGGACTTGCATGTTGATGTGGAATTACTTACATTATCACCTAATCCCTTACAAATGGTATACAGGCATATTCGATCTACATGGAGACCCATGAGGTTACTTGTGTGCCCCCACACCCATCGGTAGCACCACATGTTTATTATTTGGAGAACAAGGTGCCAACCCCTTTTCCACTACTTTTGGGAGTCCTATTCATCATTATGGAACTTATGGGCTACATCGGGCTTCTTAGAAGGCCCAATGACATGTATTATTGATTTTTCGACCTCTTAAGAGACTTATTATTTTGTTTATGAGCTAGTTTGGTGGGATTGTCACCAAAAGTTAGTTATTGTTTACATTATTCTTTTTAGGGGCTAATGTAGGCCTAATAAGCTAAATCAGACTCATTAGAGGTGTATAAATAGAAGTTATGAGGATTCATTTTAGCATCGTCACTTGGATTTGGAACTTGTATCTCTTTAGAGATTTTCGCCTATCCTTCTTGGAGGAAAAATTTTTGGAGCATGGAATGGATTTTGATGTTTGGATTATTTTCTCATGTCTTGGAGCTTCTTGAATGGTGATATTTTCAATGGTTGGATATATTCTTATACATGTAAATACAATTTAATGCTATTCTTTCTTTCTATTTTTGTCACATACATTGTTGTTGGGATTTTTCTATACTAGGGCTTATTTGTTGCATCTATTTATGCGAAGTTGTGGAAATTTTGTTTCTAGATAGTGAATGCTTCATGTATGGGCCATGTATAATGAATGAATGTTCTTAGGGATGTTTCATTGCTGAAATTCATCTTGATAATCCATCTACCTTGCAAAACGAAGTATAAATTCTTTGAAGTTGCTTTTGTTGTTGCCCTAGTGCTAAGCAAAGTTGTCTTTGAGGCCTCCTTGACCTAGAAAATCCAAAATTCCATAGTCATAATTCTACCTGACTCCAATCTCCCCAAAGGATTAGGCACTGGTCCACCAAAAGGTGATCACCTTAAACCTTATTCATTCTACTCCCTCTTCTTTTCTAGGCCTAGCCCATTAGGTCTCCTAGGGCATCATTTATCTTGCAAACCACCCATAAAAAAATTGATCTATTGGCCCCTACTTCATTAGTGGGTCTCGTAGGTGCCCTCAAATTTTGAATAAATTATGATGGTGGGATTTTGAGATATCTCAAGCCCTAGCCTCAAGATTGAATCTTGCCCTTGGTTTCCTTAGCCTAGAAACCTCATTGGGACCCTCACATTGCCTTGCATTAAAATTATTTCTTTGGCCCCTTTCTCCCTCCAGAATAGGTCAAACATATCATTGGTTGCTAAACCCTATCCCCTTGACCTAACCGTAGGTCCACTTGGTCCTATGTGGTCCTATACACTATTAAGGGTAATTCTTCAAGGATCGCTAGGAATCCAATATTTCACAAGAATTTTAAGGCCCAAGGACCTCCATTATGAGATATATACTCTAAACCTAAACATTGAAATTACCCTTAATCCCTTCTTGAGAGATTTCAACCTTGCCTTCCAAAACACACAAGCCACACATTTGATCCTCTCTTGTGAATAGGCTTCTAGGATCACCCCTCACCCTATCATTGGTCTATCCATTTCGTGATCCTCATCATAACGGGTGTCCTCCCATCAGTGAAAGTCTGTAAAGAGCAAGGATCCTTAGCCAAGGTGACAATGCGCTATTGCTCCATTGTTTCCTTTATCCTAGTAGTAGCCCTTCAAGAATCCCCTTTTAGGACCCTTGCTACTTTTAGTGCTAATGGGTACCAAAGTCCATAGTCCATTATAGATTTGAGATATCCAAGAATCCTCTTAGCTACTAGAATATGGCTTTGTCTAGGGGTTGCTTGAAATCTTCCAACAATACCAACTACTTGTATAATGTCTAGTATCGAGGTTGTCAAATATATAAGGCTACCAATAATAGACCTGTATAAAGTCTGGTCCACTTATGGTGATTCGTCTGTCTTGCTAATATTTCAACCTATAACGATTAGTGTGCTCATCAAAGAACACTCCTCCATGCGAATCTTCTTCAATACTTCATTAATATGTTTTCTATGTGACATAAAAATCCCTTTGGGAGTTTGTGCAATATGCAATCCAAGGAAATAAGAAATTTCTCCAAGCATAGATATCTCAAATTCTACCTTCATATCGCTACAACCTGACATGTTAGTGAAACTGAATCATTGGACAATATAATATCATCAACATAGACAACCACCACTATTAATTTTCCATTCATTAGCTTTAACATATAAATTACTATTAGCTGCGCCTCTTTTGAATCCACAATTGAGAAAATAATTGTCCAACTTGGAATACAAGGTCTGCGGGCCTTGCTTGAGACCATTAAAGGCCTTCTTCATATTGCAAGCATAATCAAGTTGATCTGATAGCTGAAAACCATCTAACGGCTCTATGTAAACTTCTTCCTAAATCTCTCCATTCATAAAAGTGTAATTGACATCCACCTAACATATCTCAAATTTCTTGAAACAAGAAAATGCCAAAAAAATTCTAATAGCCTCTAATTCGGAAACAGGAGAAAAAGTTTCATCAAAGTCCACACCTTCGATTTGTGCATAGTCTTTTCACACTAATTGAGCCTTACTTTTGAAAAAAAGTCATCAAAGTCTAGACCATTGACTTATGCATAGCCTTTGCACGCTCATTCAATTTATTTCTAAAAACCCACTTCGTGCCAATGACATTCTTATTTGTTGGTCCAAGAGCAAGCTCCCTATGGAAATTCCTTGTAGATTCAAACTGCTAATTATAATATGCTAAAACAATAGACTTTAATCTACTCTATTGATCATTGGAAACAATTAAACAATTGTGAAATCAAGAAGCATACAAGAGAAAGAATTCATTCAACAGATAACACAATGATTTCTGGGGGAAAGCCATAGCTAAAAACCCCTTCTATCTGTTACATATTGCATTAGTCAGAACATATGAGAAGATTAAAATTCTTTTCTCAAGCCCAAGATAACTTTGCACTATCTCTATCTGTCTCACAGCTTCCTAGACAAACCTAGGCCAATACTTAACAAATTTATTTCTTGCCAAAGCCTCTATTTCCTTGCGATGTTCCCCAAGGAGTTAGCCCCCTATTAATTAGGGAAATTCCTCAATTAGAATTGTGCAATCCTCATAGGCCATCCTATGACTACATGCACCACTTAGTACAATTCGAATGATCGTACAACTAATAGTACATTGTCCCTGAACTCCAATCTTAACTAGGTCTTTCTCAGATCTAACATGCATGAGTTATTTATAAGTGAATCATCAGTTTACTCGTTGATCACTGCAGGAAGAACCACACTTCACTTCAAACAGCACCACACTATACTTCAGGCAACACCACATTGTACTTCAACCAGCACCACACTTGACTACAAGAAACACCACACTACTAGACCTCCCACTAGTTCCTCCACCAATTGGAACTAGTTTAAATAAATTTAACTCAGTTAGATAGAATTATTAATTACAAATCAAAATAAACTCAACCATGGCTCCTATAATGTAGGATACACTATACATGACTCTAGTTAGACCCTCAACTCATATTAACTGATCCAACTAAGTCAAATTAACTTAGTTAACTAATACAAGTTGTCATGAGATGTGGAATTACAATTTTATTCCCAATTTAATCCAAGGACAAAATTAAATTAGGATTTTCTTGTTTCATTTTCAACACTCCCTCTCAACAAGAAATGGATTATCTCCTATCCCGATCTTGCCTCTATGAGTCTAAAATTTACATCTTGACAATGCCTTTGTCAAAATATTTTCATCATGTTCCTCTATAAGAATGTACTCCAGAAACATGATTCTCCTCTACACATAATCTTGTAGATGGTGATACTAAATGTCAATATGCTTGGACTAATCATGAAAAATTGGATTCTCAGATTGTTTGATACAATTCTGATTATCATAGTAAATCACTGTAGGATCCATCTGTTGACCAAATAACCCAACAAGTATCTTCCTCGTCGAGATAGTCTCACAAGTTGTTTGACTAGAAGCCATGTACTCTACTTATACTAAAATAAATGCAACTGATCTCTGCTTCCTATTGTATCAAGAAATTATTGTTGACCCAATACTCAATATTCCCCCTGATGTGATATTTCTGTCAAATAGACTCCCTTCCCAATCTTCATCTTTGAAGCCTTTAAGATTCGCTCCCTTTGTCCATTTGTACCAAAGACCAAACTAAATGTTGCCTCTGAGGTATCTCAACACATGTTTAGCTACCTTCCAATAGATTTTGGTTGGCTTAACCATTTCTTGACTAAGCTACTTAACTCTAAAACATATGTTTGGTCATGTGTTCACCAAATACATAAGTGAACCCACAAGCTACCTGTAACTAGTAGCCTCCGCTACTTCACCTTAAGTAGCATCTTCGTTCCTCCAATTACTTGCTAGATGAGTCTCCATGGGTTTGCTTCTCTCCATTTGGAAATTGTTCAGTACCTCGATGGCATAATTTCCCTGAGAGACAAACAGTTATTCATCTCATTTTCATAATTCCATACCAAGGAAATAATGCATGAGCCCCAGGTCCTTCATCTTGAATTCTCTTGCAATATCATCTTTGCAAGATTTTATCATCTTCTCATCACCTACTAGAATCAAATCATCGACATATAATACTATAATCAACAATTTACCTTCAACCACAATATGGTAAAGGTTCACATCTACTTCAATTTTGGTGAAGCCCAACCTAGTGAAATAGTTGTCAATCATGGTGTACCAAGCACTAGGTGCTTGTTTCAGCCCATACAAGACTCACTTGAGTCTGCACACATGTGACTCTCTGTTGAAGGTCTCAAATCCTTTCAACTTCTTAATGTACACCTCTTCCTCAATCACACCATTGAGAAATGTTGTCTTCACATACATCTTATGTAACTTCCATCCTATCTACGCTGAAAGTGCTAGAATATATTTGATTGAAGAGTACCTTGCTACTGGAGCAAAGGTCTCCTCACAATCAATTCCCTCCACCTGAGAGAACCCTCTGGCCACATATTTGGCCTTGTGTTTCTCCACACTCCCATATTTTTCTTGCTTTACCTTATAAGGCCATCTAGAACTCACCACTAACTTGTCTACTGGTATTGGGACCACTTCCCAAACACTCTGTCTTATAATGGAGTCGTACTTATCAACCATGGCATCAACCCATACTGGTTGTTGCACTACTTCCTCGAATGAGGATGGCTCAATCTCTACACTCTCTCTCATCAGATCCATGTAGTCATTATACCGATATGGTGACCTCCTCTGCCTATGATGTGATGTGGGTGCTCCCACATTCTCTCTAGCATCATGGATCAATCTATCAACCTCTCTGGTGTGCTTCCTTCTATCTTTGGAAGTATCTGCATGAGTAGGTGCTTCCACTCTCTACTCCTTTGCATGTGGATTCTCACATCATCTTGAGGTTCTTCCTATGGTGCTAAAAGCTCCTCATCTCCATGTAATTGAAGCTCCCTCTCAAGGGAACATCTCATGGCATTCTCTTCATTGGACTTCACAACTCTACGAACCATTTTCTTCCTGTGAGATGGTAGGTACACCCAATAGTTGTGAGGTGTATCAGTGTACCCCACAAATATGCCCAACTCAATTGTCGGTTCTAGCTTTTTCCTTTCATCCTTGGTAACATGACAATAGACTGATGAACCAAAGATCTTAAAGTGTGCCACATCTAATTTCTTACCTGAAAAACTTCTTCTAGTGTACTCATCCTAAGAATCTAATGAGGACTCTTGTTCTGCACATATACAGTTGTGGTGCATGCTTCAACACACAAGTGCAATGGTAGGCCCTGATAATGTAACATTTCCCTTGCAGCTCCCACAATACTTTTGTTCTTCCTTACAGCCACCAAGCTTTAGCAACTGTCACGCCAACACTTCCAAGCTCATTCTGACATTGGGTAAACTTAGTCAAGTACTTTCGTATTGTGTCGCCCTTCTCCATCTTGATTTTTCTGAGCTTTTCCTTCAGTTCCAACTTCCTATGGTCAGCATTGTTTTGAAACAGGTATGTTAAGGCCTTCCACATCACATATGGATTCTCCTTACCATGGAGGTTCGAGACAATATGACCTTGAAATCCTTCCAGGATAATCCTTCTTGCGTTTGCAACACATTTTATCTACTCTGCCAAATCTTGAGCATCAGTTGGCTTAGGAATATCTTTGTCTATGAATTCCTTAAGCCTATTGTCTTCTAACACTACCTCCATCTTGTCTTTCCAGTCGATATAGTTTGAAATACCCTCAAGGGAATATTAGAGTCTCAATCCATAGAATGACATCCTGCTGGATCTGAAGTATGATACTGCAAATTTGATTTCACCTGCAAAAGAAAAACTCGTATTCTCCTCTTCTATAGTGATTTCTTCTCTGATACCATGTAGAAATTCC
The DNA here is from genome assembly GCA_031772625.1 of Pinus tabuliformis. NCBI lineage: Eukaryota > Viridiplantae > Streptophyta > Pinopsida > Pinales > Pinaceae > Pinus > Pinus tabuliformis. The sequence goes on from CM062807.1 coordinate 267,062,363, forward strand.
TTGTAAATTCAAACTGCTAATTATAATATGCTAAAACAATAGACTTGAATATACTCTACTCATGAGCGGAAATAATTAAATGATTGTGAAATCATGAAGCATATAAGAGAAATAATTCAATAAATACATAACACAATGATTTCCTATGGAAACCCACAACTAAAACCCTTATTATCTGTATATTGCATTAATTATAAAATATGAGAATATTACAATGCTTTTCTCAAGCCTAAGCAACCTCTGCACTATCTCTTTTTGTCTCACAACTTCCTAGACAAGCCTAGGCCAATACTTAACCAATTTCTCACTTTCCCAAGTCCCTGTTTCCTTGTGTTGTTCCTCAAGGAATTAGCACCCTATTAATTAGGGAAATTCCTCAATATGAATTGTGCAATCCTCATATTCCTTCCCATGACTGCATGCACCACCTGTACAATTTGAATGATCATACAACTGATAGTACATTGTCTCTGAACTCCAATCTCAATTGGGTCTTGCTCAAATTTGAAATGCATGAGTTATTTATGAGTGAATCGTCAGTTTACTAGTTGATCACTGCAGACAACACCACAATGACATCAGGCGGAACTACACTGCACTTCAGGCAACACCACATTGCACTCTAAGGCAACACCACACTATAATTTAGGAACCACCACATTGTACTTCAAGCAGCACCACACTTGACTGCACTCAACACCACACTACTAGACTTCCCACTAGTTCCTCCATCATTTAGAACTAGTTTCACTGACTTTAACTTAGTTCGACTGGATTAATTTATTACAACTCAAAATAAACTCAACCGGGGTTCCTATAATATAGGAGAAACTCTACATGACTCTAGTTAGACCCTCAACTCGAATTAACTGAGCCAAATAAGTCAAATTAACTAATTTAACTAATACAAGTTGTCATGAGATGTGGAATTACAATTTTATTCCCAATTTAATTCAAGGACAAAATTAAATTAGGATTTTCTTGTTGCATTTTCAACACTCCCAAGTTTTGATTTTTCTCTATCTGTTCTAGTTCTTCATCTATAGCTTTTAACCAATTATCATTCTAACTAGCCTACACAACATCCTTTGGTTCCATCATTGATAACAGAGCTACATGCGCTTGAGTAGGGGGATTTAGCAGTTTCCTGCTTATATGTACACCTGTGTTTAAATTACCAACTATTCAATCAACTAGGTGGTTTTTTTGCACATACCTTAAAGGATATTTGGTTTGAGGACTAGGGGTATCTTTAGTGTTTTCATCTGTAGGTAACTCATCATTCTTATCATCAATGTTAACTAGATCAGTGGATCCATTATTTACTGATTGTTCGAATATAGATTCAATATACTCATCCACTTTTTCATCAATACAATCAACAATCTTCTTTGAATTTTTGTTGTAGCACCTATAGCCCTTGTTATTATGAGAATATCCTAAAAAAATTCCTTCATCATCCCTTGCATCAAATTTTCCAAATTTTTCATCGTTCCTCTTGATGTAGCACTTACTTCCAAAAACTCTAAAATGCTTGATTGTTGCATGTCTGTCATAACAAAGCTCATATGGAATCTTATCACTATTTGGTTTGAAGTGTGCTTTGTTAAGAATCGCCATTGATATGTGAATGGATTCAGCCCAAAATATTTTTTGAACATCCCTTTCTCCCATCATTGCTCTCGCTAATTGTTGAACATATCTATTGGCTCTTTCTGCTACACCATTTTGTTGTGGAGTCTTTTCTATAATGAACTTCCTTTTTATGTTGTTCTTCTTGCAAAATTCATCAAATTATTTTGAAATAAACTCACCTCCATTTTTGGATCTTATGCTTTCAATTTTATGGTCAATCTCATTCTCTGTTGTGGCTTTAAAGTCCTTGAATTTCTCAAAAGCTTCGTATTTTTCTCTTAGAGAAGAAACCCACATCATTATGCTAAAATCATCAATGATTAGCCTGAAATAAATTTACCCATGGGTGAATGAGTTCTTGATGGTCCACATAAGGCCATATGTACTAATTGTAATGGCTTAGTTGATGAGCTCTCCTTAGACTTGAATGGTACTCGAGCTTGCTTACCCAACTGACAAGACTTGAAAATAATATTCTCAGACTGCGATAGCCTTGATAGATCTTCTATTGCATTCTTTTTTCCTAATAAGGCTATCTGATCAAAATTTAGATGCCCAAGCCTCCTATGCCACATCCAACTCTCATCAACCTTTGACAAGAAACACCTCCTTGTCTTCTATTACAGAACATATAAATTATTATTTGTTGATCTGAAAATGTGGCACTAAAGGCTTCTTGTCATGCTTACAAGAACCTCTCCCACTTCCAATGCTTAAATATTCCCAAGATATTATGATTAACCAATTACGGAATTAATAATGCATGAAATAGGTGTATGCTTGTGTTTATTTTTAACTGTTCAGCACTTTAAATTCGATTGTTTATGCTGATATGTAACTACATGTGACAGTAAATAATGCAGTAATAAAACAAACACACAGAACAGCAATATAACATGTAGTTCACCCAGAACTCTTGGGCTACGTCTCCTTGAGCTCTAGTCAACTCAACTAAGCTCTCTGGGATTATGGAAAAGTCCTTTTACAAGCTCCATGCTCAACTCCACTGGTTTACACTAAACTCAATGGGCTTAGAACACCATCTTATCCCTGGCTCTGAAGCTCTCAGACTTTCTGGCTCTAGCTCTTGGCTCTGGCTCTGGCTCTAGCTCTGGCTCTCGGCTCTGGCTCTGGCTCTAGCTCTGGCTCATGGCTGTAGCTCTCTCTCTTGGATCTAGCTTCTCTGAGCTCTCTCTCGGCCTCTACATGCCTCTATAATTCACTTGACCTCTAAGCAATTCTTCAGAAACCTTCCAACGACCCTTTTCAGCAACTTTCAGCTCTCTGGTTTTTTGCTCGACCTCCAAGTGACTCCAAAAACTCCATCAGCTACCTGTGCTTATCGCTCTACCTTGTCAATTGAGCTCTCTGGCTTCTTTGAGGCATTTTTCCATCTCTGGGGCTTCCCCAACCATTTCTCTGTGTGTCATTACTCCTCTGCGGCTTTATGGCTTCTCTGTGTGTTGTTTGTTTGACTGGCCATCTTGCTCTGCAGCTCTGTGGCTTCAAACGCATCATTGTCTGCCAAAAATGCCTGCTTGCAGTGTGGCACGCCGATTAGAGGCCACTACAGAGGGATCAAGGCCTTCTTCCAGGAAAAAACCCAAAAATGGAGAAAAATCCAATGCACAGAGATTTTTCCGAAATTACACTATCGGGCATGAATTCCGGACTCGAAATTTCATTAAATCACCCCTATAACCCTATCGAGTCCGCCATTAGTCGCAATATCGCTATCGCATCATCGCATGGCCAAAATCCAAATACATGGGAAATACATTGAAATTCTAAAGTTCCTGGACTTCAAATTCTATGAAATCGAGTCTATAAATCCTATTTGGTCCGGCTTTATCGCTTTCGGGTCATTTCCTTTGTATTTCGGTTTTCTAGCGGAAAGGCACTAATACACAAGAAATCCAAAAATCCTGGATTTCAAATTTTATACAATCGAGTCCATAATCCCTATCACGTCCAGGTCCTGATCGCTAATTGCAATCGCAATGGCCCGGGGGTCTATCCTTTGGGTATGCTGACCGCCAATCCGTCGATCCGCCTATCACCAATATCACACCTCACGTATCACATCGGTGGGGTCTATGCCTTCTACTCCTCCAATTTCCGATCACCTCGATCGTTGATCGCTAATATCGCCCATCGCAATCGCATTGTCGCATATCACCAAGTCGCATGTCGCTATGCCTGGGGTCCCAATATCGGGCAAAGGCCTACCTCTGATCTGATATATCAGAGGTCGTTGATTGGGGGTCCTTCCACCTTTGCGTTAAGTCCATCCCTTTGCACATTTGCGATGTGATTTCCTTAAGGAGCCTTTTATGGCTATTTTTAGAAGAAATTCCTCCTTTTCCAAAGGACAAAGGCAACCTTCTTTCTGTGATAACTTCTTCATCCAAAGTAAATTTTATCCCATTCAAGTTGCAGTATATTTAGAATGAGAAGATCTATGCAGTGGGACTATTTCCAAGAGCATCCTTTGGCTTTCATTTTCCTCTGTGAGGAACACTTTAGACTTAGAAGTCTTATCCAAGATCCATTTTGGATCACACCTTCCCACTAAAAGAACTTTTGGTCTCCAAAAGACTAACATACTGATCTGAACAGTAAATGAGAGTAACAACACCCTCTTCTTTCATCCCATACACTTGCCTTGCATAGTGCCTCTAAACCAAAGTCTTTGACCACTTTCCTTCCTGGATGTGTTGGTCCTCTGAGGAAGAACTGTCTTCCTCCTTGACTTCATGCAAAACTCCTGCTGAGATGGTCACAGAAGGTAGTTTGAACTTCTATACCTTGACCATTGATCCAAGTTGGCTTAAACAAATGTGAAGTATATCTTCTCAATAAAATTTTCAGTTGTACATATTTGAAAAGCTGTCAACAACAACTGTTAACAATAACAGAAATATAGACAACAATTGGATGGTCTAAACTCCTGCTTCAACAAAAGAAAAAAATTTCACATCTTTTGAACACCTCCATGTCTTACATCTGCATACAAATGATGGACTAGATAACAAGCCCACAAATCATGCCTTTAAAACAAATGACCCTTCAAGTCAAGCATGTAGAAAAATATCTCTATGACTCTTTTTCAAAGATGAGACACTTCATCATTATCTCCATATTGGAGACCATGTTAACTTCTCCCAAGTCAACATTACATGCATGTTACAACAAAGAAATCAACCCTTCAAGTTAATTACACATAGATGTTCAAATACAAGGACAACATCAACATGCATGTGTTCATGCACATCATTCTCATGCATGCATTTCATCCTTCAACTTTTTCTTAAGCACACTGTACTTTCGAAGCTGAAATGAAATATAATGTTGCAGCAATAAAGTGAGTCTCCTACTCAACTTTTCCATTCACCTTCTTGGTAAAATCCTGCAACTTGCATTCCCATTAACAAATAAATGCAAATATATGCAACAATAGACATGCAATCTTAATTGGATAAGAACTCTAACCATTTCTTACCAACCCACTTCAAAGGTGCTACCTTTGTCTACACATCAGAATCAACATGTGAATCATCCTGAAACACATCATTCATGGGAACATCCTTTCCATTTCTGCCATCTTCTCTTTCCACCTTCTTCAGCTTTTGTAGAAGCATTACTGGATTCAGAGTCCAACACCTTTCAGCAAGATGCCCTTGCTTATGACAGTAAGTGCAACACATGTGCATCCTCTTGAAAGCATGATTTGCCTTGTCCAATGGACCTTTGGCTTCTTGCTTCCTTTCCTTCAAAAGTTTCATGTATGTGGCCATTCCCTTCCAACATCTAGAAACATTATGGTTATCCCAACCGCAAAAGGAACATGCAATTCTTTTCCAATATCTATGTGGAAATTTACCATGCTGAACAAAACCAAAAGGAATATGGCTAGAACCAGATTTATACCTTTCTCTTTCACCTTTATTGTCTTCTTGAGGAGGTGAATCAAATGAAGAAGTGGCTCCCTTTGGAACACCATCAATCTCTTCAAGGCTGTTAGAGTTTCCACAACTCTCTGGTTCAAGTGTGTGCTTCTGAACACCTGCATCCTGCAAATGATGTTTCAAGCTATTGCATTCTTCCTAAATACAATCTTCACACTCTTGAGGTAGAAGACCTGCAATGCAACTCCTTCTTGGAGTTGTTTCAATGGCCTTCATGGCAGCTTTGGAACTTTCTCCATCAGCTTGTCCATAGCCAAGACCCAAATACTTAGGTCTTTTCTCAACTATTATTGGTTCAACAATACCCTGTGCATGTTTACCCAAGCCCTTTCCTTCATAGCCCATCTTGGACATTAGCTTGCAACCTATGCCTCTAGTATGTTTTTCAAAAGAACCCATATAAGCATTCTTAGAGGAAATTGAAGACAAACTGGAATTATTTACCTCTTCTTCAAGCTGATACTTGACCAAGGCTTCTTGTGCAATAAAGAGTTGTGCCTCCAACTCATGCATCCTTTCCAGGTTCATATTTGCAATATGAAGTTGCCTCTCCATTTCTTGCAATTTCTCAAAAAGCAACTGCTTCTCTTCCTCCATGGAATTCAACTGCTCTCTAAGTATGCTTCTCTTCCTTCCATCCTCATACATTTCTCTCACCATATCCATCATGACGAACAAGTCTTGCTTCATGTCTTCATCAAAGAGTCTTGTGATGAAGGAGGAATTTGACGATACACTTGTAGAATTTGTCGTTACGCCAATGAACAAAATAACTCCAAATATTAACAAAGAGCTTATCCAAGCAACCTTTTGCAACAAACCTCTTGTGCTTCAAGGATTTCTTTGAGGTCCTTTGGGATAAGAAAAATGCCTTTAGCCCTTATTCCTTCTTGTCCTTCCTAGACTAAGCTATCAATAGCTTTCCCTTCACCTCTGCAAACTCACACGATAGTCAGTCTGCAAACAAGCATACAATCAACCTCTAACTGTTTAAACACCTTTCAAACAAGCAATCTTTTCTCTGTCAATCAACCATTCTGATATAACCTTCTTTGAAGATGGGGTTAATCAAACCTTAGGCTCTGATACCACCTGATCTGAAAATGGGGCATTAAAGGTTTCTTGTCATGCTTACAAGAACCTCTCCGACTTCCAAATCTTAAATATTCCCAAGATATTATGATTAACCAATTGCGGAATTAATAATATTTGAAATAGGTGTATGCTTGTGTTTATTTTTAACTGTTCAGCGCTTTAAATTCAGTTGTTTATGCTGATATGTAACTACATGTGATAGTAAATAATGTAGCAATAAAACAAACACATAGAACAGCAATATAATATGGAGTTCACCTAAAACTCTTGGGCTACGTCTCCTTGAGATCTAGTAAACTCGACTAGGCTCTCTAGGATTATGGAAAAGTCCTTTTACAAGCTCCACACTCAACTCCATTGGTTTACGCTGAACTCAATGGGCTTAGAACACCATCGTATCCCTGGCTCTGAAGCTCTTAGGCTTTTTGGCTCTAGCTCTCACTCTAGCTCTCGGCTCTGGCTCTGGCTCATGGCTCTGGCTCTCACTCTGGCTCTCGCTCTTGGCTCTAGCTTCTCTGAGCTCTCTCTTGGCCTCTAAGTACCTTTGTAATTCGCTTGACCTCCAAGCGATTCTTCAGCAACCTTCCAACGGCCCTTTTCAGCAACTTTCAGCGCTCTGGTTTTTTGCTCGACCTCCAAGTGACTCCAAAAACTCCCTCAGCTACCTGCGCTTATCACTCTGCCTCATCAATTGAGCTCTCTGGCTTCTTTGAGGCATTTTTCTAGCTCTGCGGCTTTCCCAGCCATTTCTTTGCCTGTTATTACTCCCCTGCAGCTCTGTGGCTTCTCTACGCGTTGTCTGTTCGACTGGCCATCTGGCTCTGCGGCTCTGTGGCTTCAAACACATCATTGTCTACCAAAAACGCCCGCTTGCAGTGTGGCACAGTGATCAGGGGCCGTTACAGAGGGATCGAGGCCTTTTTCCAGGCAAAAACCTGAAAATGGAGAAAAATCCAATACACAGAGATTTTTCTGAAATTACACTATCGGGCATGAATTCCGGACTTAAAATTTCATTAAATCGCCCTATAACCCTATTGGGTCTGCCATTAGTTGCAATATTGCTATCGTATCATCGCATGGCCAAAATCCAAATACATGGGAAATACATTGAAATTCCAAAGTTCCCGGACTTCAAATTCTATGAAATCGGGTCTATAAATCCTATCAGGTCTAACTTTATTGCTTTCCGGTCATTTCCTCTGTATTTTGGTTTTATAGTGGAAAGGCGCTAATACACAGAAAATCCAAAAATCCTGGATTTCAAATTTTATACAATCGGGTCCCTAATCCCTATCGGGTCTAGGTCCTGATCGCTAATCACAATCGCAATGGCCCGGGGGTCTGTCCTTTTGGTATGTCGACCACTAATCCGTCGGTCCTCTGATCATTGATATTGCACCTCGCATATCGCATCGGTGAGATTCTATCTATTCTGCTCCTCCGATCGCTAATCACCCTGATCGCCAATCGCCGATATCGCTCATCGCAATCGCATTGTCGCATGTCACTATGCCTGAGGTCCTGATATCGGGCGAAGGCCTACCTCCGATCCGATACATCGGAGATCGCTGATCGGGGTCCTTCTGCCTTTGCATTAAGTCCATCCCTTTGCACATTTGCAATGAGATTTCCTTAAGGAGCCTTTTAAGGCTATTTTTAGAAGAAATGCCTCTTTTTCCAAAGGACAAAGGCAACCTTCTTTCTGCGATAACTTCTTCATCCAAAGTCCATTTTAGCCCATTCAAGTTGCAGTAGGTTCAGAATGAGAAGATCTACGCAATGGGACTATTTCTAAGAGCATCCTTGGACTTTTCATTTTCCTCTGTGAGGAACACTTTAGACTTAGAAGTCTTATCCAAGATCCATTTTGGATCATTTGTTCTCATAGCTTCAGCTAAAATTTCACCAATGCTTGTAGACTTGATTTGACAATTTATAGCTTTCAAAAGCACATCATAACCTTTGTCACACATATGAGACACACTAAGAATATTTTGTTTCATCCCATCATGATCTGATTTTCACCCTATGAGTGACCTCAGTTAAAGATTTATTAAACAAAAGGTATTATAGACTCATGTGATGGTGTGTGTTCTGTGTTATTTAAGCAACGGATCGATCATATTGCCAATACACAGAAAATAAGTGGAAAGACAACAAAGAAATACAGTAAGCAACACAAAGACACAAATAGTTTTTAATAAGGAGTTCACCCTATTCTCCAGGGCTACGTCTCCGGTCCAGCTTCAGTGGTGGCCTTGTTTTATTGTGTCTTACAGCAGAGAAATTACAATACAGGGACTCAATGTGAGTTCTCTTGTAGCAAATTTTTTCTTGGTAGGGTGGTTCTTAGATTTTCCAAGCCACTCGGAGTTCACAGACTCTTTTTCTTCCTACCAGCTCTGTGACCCTTTGTCTACAATGGAAAGAGCCAAATGTGATGCTCAGTCCGAACAGATTCCTCTAGGGAAAGGCTTGAATCTTCAAGCTCTCTGGTGCTCGATGCTGCTTGTGGTCAGCTCGGCCCTCTGTCTCCTCTGCTTGGCTTTACTGTTCTCTGTGTTCAGTCCTCCTCTCAGGGTTCACTATTCACTGTCTCTCTTGGTCACTTGGACTCCTCTCTATTCCTCCTCTCTGAATCTGAATTCGACCTTCTTTGTTCATGGCTTTAGTCATTCGATCCCTATTCCTGTTCAGTTCCTCTCCCGCCTACGTCAATTTTCCTACCGCATGCGTGCTTGGAGTTCCATGTTTGGCGTCAGCATGAACGCTCAGGAAGTAGCCACGCATCCCCATTGGAACAGTGCCAGCCTGCTCGTCGATTTGTTTCTTCGGTTATGTTGTGGATACGTTCTTTCTCCACCGTGGCAGTTAAACGGATTCCAAATCCCCTTAAATCGCGACTTAATTCCCTGTCGATTCTGATTCCTTCTATGGGGCGCAATCTCAGCCGTCTGATCTGGGCTCCTCCAGATCCAACATCATACGCACGTCGAGCGCAGTTGACTTGCTCGACCGATAGCACGCAATCACGATGGTTTTTCTCTCACCTCCGCTGCCACACGTCGATCGCTGAGTGGGATCGCTCCCCTCTCCTCCAAAACCTCTTACCGTTCAAGGGCACCTTGATCAAAATCGCTGGTTTCCAAGTCGTGGGTCCCACCTTGTACGTTGGCGCTTTTCATTTCTCCGCCCACGGTCCTCTGGTCCCCCCCACACGACTGGGTGCTCAGGCTTTCCCATTTTGATCCTGTTTTCCTAGCGATGCGCGATTAGCGCTAGGTGCTATCGCGCATCGAAAATAAGCTCCTTTTCCCGATTTGGGGCTCCCAGGGGCTATTTTGGCATCCCGTGCAGTCTCCATGGGCCTTGATCAGTGCGCTTTGACCGAGGTCCTCGTCGTTCTACGCCGGCTGCGATGGCCACTGGTTCAGGGTCTTTTTGATCGCTGTTTTGGAATTTTCAAGGATTTGTTCAACTCGATCAGTCAAGGTTCTTGACAGTCTTTTGTGGATCCGATTTGGATCACATCAATACATTCTTGGCTTTACCTCTTCCATTTGACAAATTGACAATTCCTTTTCCAATAATCTTACTAGGTGCATTATTTCCAAAGGTCGCATTAACTTTCACAATAGGTTTCCATGTAAAAAACTCACTTTTGTCTCCTAACATATGCCTCGAACAAGAACTGTCAACATACCAATGACTACATTCATTCTGAGCATACAAAATAATATTGCAATGTTATGATTTCTCATTTTACTTCTAGACTTTGGGATCTTGGCTTGTTTGCTCAATTATTGGTTGAGGCCTCTTCTTGTTAAGTCTGCAGTCAGCTACTTTATACCCAAAATTTTGACATTTAAAGCATTGGATTAGATTATTCAAAGAAGTAAATGGATTTTTATACCTGGGTTTGCTCATCCTCTGTCTGATTGACTGATTATGCTGACAGTTTCTTCTTATTGATCTGAGTTGCATGTATGATAAATTCACTATGAAATTTGTTGCTTTGTGTCCATAGTTAGTGTAGGTAAAGAAATAGCCTGAAAATATGCCTGCATACCTAGAAGAAAAATGATTTCTGAAAATTGGTTGGACTTCTCTCTGTGTATTTCAATTCGCATCTCCGGTGATGCTCTTTGTTGAGCAAAATTTCTCTTGATATTGTGTTGTTGTTGGTTTGACTCTTGCTAACTACTGGGTTACATGCTACCTTTGTCCTTTTGTTCTTGTGGTGACCCTTCTTTTGGTTGTTGCGTTGTCACCATTTTTTGTTGCTTGTAGAAAGGTAATTCATTTCTTTCCCTTTGTCTCTATTGATGAGCTAGACTCAGCCTCAATCCAAGACCAATTCTATTTGTGGAGATTCTTTGTGCTTCCAAAAGCGCACTTAAATTTTTTGTCCCCGTTCCAAACTTCTAATTAAAGATCAACTGAGTCTTTGCCTTTTCCAAGTCTTTCCTTAGGAAAACAACTTCTCTTTCAAGCCTCTCACAAGCTTGATTCTTCTCATTGAACTATTGGTTTAAAGTCTCCTGTATTCTCTTACATTATTCAATTCAAAAGTGTAATGGTTCAATATCTTCAACATTTTCTTTGATAAGAAACACATTCTGAGATTTTTTTTTTTCTCAACTTTTCAATCTCTTCAAGAGTATTGACCATCTCCCCTTCTAAATCCACCTCGCCCTCTTCACCATTAGAATTAATGGCTTCAACTTCTAGATTTTATATAGCCATAATCATGAATTATTTTTTTCTTTCAATATTGGTTGCATTCACTTTCAGATGAGTTGCCATCTTGGATGTAGAATCTATTCCTTTTGGCCTTCTTCCTATATTTTTGTACTTTCCTAAACTTTTCTCTTGGATCATATTCCTTCTTCTTCTTTTTAGGAAACTTGGAAGCATAATGACCAACTTTGCCACAATTAAAGCATTTAAAAGGTAACTTACCTTTATATTTTCATGAGCCTCTCTTGAGCTTCCTTACAAACTTGGCTTCTTCTTCATCTGATTCACAACAAGAATCATCATGTTCTTCCTTGGGCTTCTTATCTACTTTGAATGCTGACTCTTTTGCTGCAAGCTTGCCATTTGAGATTCTCATCTCATAAGTAGTGAGTGTACCAAGTAGTTGGTCCAAAGTGAGAGTCTTCAACTCTATCATCTCCTTAATTGTTGATACCTTAGGATTAAATCTCTCAAGGAGAGATATCAACACCTTTTGAACCACTACAGGTTCTTCTAGTTTCTCATCAAGGCCTCTTATAGTGTTCACAACTTCATCAACTCTCAAGAAGTACTTTGCAATATATTCATCATCATGCATATTTAAATAATCAAATTGCATTATATAATCTCGAATTTTATCTTGATTTACCTTGTTTTCTCCTTCACAGCAGTTTCTCATCCTTTCCCAAATAGCTTTGGCAGTTGTGCAATCCATGACCTTGACTAGTTTTGATTCAAGTAGGCCAACAAATAGTGCATTCATGGCCTTTTCATTGCATGTGAACTCCATATTTTGTTATTTAGTAATCACTACTAGATTCTTTTTATATTCTTCTTCAACAACATCCCATACATGAACTCCAAGAGATTGAATGTAGGGTTTAATCTGTACTTTCCAAAATACATAGATTTTTCCATTGAACATAGGTGCCCTATTGGTGAATCCTCCTTCCTGGTTTACCATGGTCCTTAATATTTCTTCCAGGTGTTAAACTAATCTAAAGGAAGCTAGTGGTCATGATACCAATTGTTAGAAACCAGGACAATACTGAGAGAGGGGGTGATTCGGTATTCTAGGAATTTAACAACTTTCTTTCACTTGCAATGATACTAGGACACGAAAAACTACTTCAACAATTAATTCGGATGAGCATGGAAAGAAATAACATAAGTATCACAATGAGAACATGGAATTTCTTCAAATATTTCTTTCAATTTCTTCACAAGGCAAGTTACAACTTGTTGTTACAAAATTCTTTGGTTACAACCAGCATGTTAAATTGTAGCAAGAAAAGGCTTCATTTGACTTGTGGCTTTATCAAATGGAGAAATTTGAATTTCCACATTAGCAGGATTACTTGAGTTGTAGTTAGCAGGAGTGACAAGGCCATGTCACTTAGTTAAGTCATTCAATTGAGGTTTGTGGGCTAGAAGTAGAGTTGTGCATGAGTTGATTTATAAGATATAGTAAACTATTGGAGTTATAGTTAGTGAAACTCAAATATCTAAGCTCTAGTCATGAATAGAGTCAATGTGAGTTTAGTTGAGTAGTTGTAACTATTGTTAACTCACTGATCTCTCATTTAACAAGTCAATTTACTTAAAATATCCCTAGTTATGCATGCAATTTGAATTTCCTAGTTGAGTGGAGGGAAAATGCATAATTGTATTTATTGGTGTATATTGTTGAGTTTACAAAGTTTGCATGTAGAATGTGAGCTAATTTCCTCATAATTGAGAAACGAAATAGGAGTGATTGCAAGAAACACAAGTGTAGATAAAGCAAGTGTAGGCAGCACAAGTGAAGGCAAAGTGAGTGTAGGTAGCATGAGTGAAGGAACACGAGTGCAGGAAGAACGAGTATAGGCAGTGTGAATGTAGGCTTAGTAGTTTGTAGAGTAGACTCAAGAGGATATTAGTATTACAATGCAGGTTGAGCTTCAAGCATTGAAGTTGTCATTATAATAGATCATTTTTCTCATCTGATATAGTACAAACATAGGAGAGGTTTTTACCAGTTGGGTTCCCAGTAAAATTGGTGTCATTTTGATTGAATTGTTGCATGTGTTTCTATTGTTAATTTTCCTTCCACAAAATTTAGTAGAATAAATTTGTGTCTATTGATTTAAGTGTGATTTCATTAGAAATTACAAATTTCAAGTTATTTCTACACAGTAGGAAGCAACTACTCCCTATTTTATCAACTAAAACTAAAAGGAGCTACAACCCCTAAGTTTTATCAACTTCTACTAAAAGGAGCTTCAAACCCTAATTGTTTACCAACTATTGGAAGGAGCTACAACCCTTGACTTGTGCTACAACTTGCATGACCCCAATGATTCATATTTCATACAATTTTCATACTCAAATCATGAATTCGTTCCCTTCTACAAATCAATCTCTCACTTCAACACTCACCAAGACCACCATCACAACCACCTTCAAAAATATTTGATTACTGAACAATTCACCATACTCACCACAATTGCACTTTCACACACACCTATTCACCTTGCAAATTTGATTCTGGTTATAAACAAATTTGGATTGATATTTTTGGAATGGAAGATTTTGTTATATTCCACTTTTGTTCTTGGATGAATATTTTATTTTTTCCTTTTTCTTGATTCTATCAAGTCATCTAAAGATTCTCTCCAAGTATTCAAACTATCCTTATCTTTTTCTACCTTAAAAAATGAGCTTAATTGCTCAATTTTTCTATTCTGGAATTTTTACAGGTTTTAGCTGGGACTTTCTAAATCTGGTGTATCACATAATTTAGTTTAACTACTAAATCTTTATCTTAATCTATCCATGCCGCTATATTTGCTTCCAACTCATTCATGCCATCCATTTTAACTTTTAGTGGTGCACTTTTATATATTTTTCATAACTGCCAATTTCAAGTTTTCAACTCGTTCACCCAAAAGCCCGAAGGCTTTTAAATAACAAAGCTGCCAAATTGACCTTCGCGGGTTCCTTTTATGCTATAGCCCCAAAGACTTAACTCATAGATACTAAATCTCTCATGAATAAGGCAGTAATCCCTTTAAACATGAATGTGGCACTCTTTATTGCTTATAACCCAAAGGCCCTCGATCATAATAACACACAAAATCACCACAAAACCATGTCCTAGAGTGCTCTCCATTACTTGATGGAAAATCACTTGTTAGCGATCTTTCCATCTCCTGGACCTATAATCCTGGCCACATTCCTTTATGCACCTTTGTTTTCCACCAGGATTTTCCTTCCGAGATTATTTGTCATGTGGGACTGCCCTGTGCCTTACTCTCATTGGTCCTATGTTGCTGTCAGGTATGTTGCAATCTCCCAGATCCCTGTTATCCCAATGGTTCTATTGACGGTGTTGGACCGGCCAACATTCATGGGATCTCCCCGATATGTAGTCCCAACTAGACCTCGCACCATTTGGAGTAGGAGTCCCAGCAATGGGTGGTAATATTATGCCTTGACTATGAAAACGTGCAAAGGGAAGTATGATAACTTTGGGTGAGAGAAAGTGTGTGACCTTGCGGAGATTCAAGTGTGATGCATGAAGGTTCCAACGCACTAGGGGAAAAGGAAGTGTGCCCCTTGGAATCCTGTAATAGTATGTAGCTTGAAAGGAACACACAAGTGAAATGACATCACAAGATAAGATGCAAAATAGTCCACAATTAAAAGTGATGAGTTAATACAACAACACACATTCAAAAAGATTCATACAAATGAAAATGATATAGTTCATAAGCATAAGCGTAAGTTAAATAACATACATTGCAAATAAAATAAGAATAGTCCTACTATATTCACAACATAATCATGAAAGCGTGTTGGCTCTAATTTTATTATTATAAGTGAAAGTTCCATTCATACATATACCATTGACGACCACTAGCCCTAATATTGGAACATTACAGTCAAGAACACATGCTCCTCCAAAGAAGTGTACTCGCTCTACACTACAGAGAATGCAAGGCTCTTCATAATACTCCCAAGCTCCTCCTAAGACTAATCCTAGCCAAAATATTGGCTTCCAAAAGCCCCAGTACATGAGTTATGAGGTTATATTTATAACAAGAGGGGGTGGCTCTTAAACTACCGTTTTTGACCTTTGGACTACCCTCATGACTCTTCAACTTCTACCCATTACATTACATAATAACTCTTCATATTCCAATATTTGCACTACGAATTTCACTTACAACATAATTTCAAATAATATTACATTTTACACTCATACCCATATAGGACAAAATAGGGTAGAGACAACTTCACAACCTAACAAGACAAGACACTATGATGCTTGAGTTTGGGAACACTCTAGCTTAGAAACTTCCACTTGATGCTTCTCTTTCACGTTTTGATTCCAAGCTTGGTACTGTGCAATGACATCTCCAAACTGCATGATGGTGTCAGGCTGGAAGTAGACTCTAGCCTCCATAGCATTCGGGTACAATGATTTGGAACCAGTCTTAACTTCTTTCTCAAGAAGGAGCAACATGGTTCTGATCTGGACAGGACCACCAATGTAGTTCTGCATGTTTTGTTTGTTCATCACTAAAACCTCCTGGGTGGCAACCTATCTCAACTGCTCCAAGTACTCTTCAATCTCCCGCATGGCTTGGTGTTTTCGTTTAGCTTCAATCAGTGAGCTAACTGATGAGATATTGTGGGTTCTCACCATGAAATCCAAATTTTTGTACAAACGTACATATGAGGCATAAATGTTTCCAATGAAAGAGGCTAGTTGGTTGTTGTTCTGAATCAACATTCGAAATCTTTCTTTCTCCAACTCTTCATGCGGTTTAATATTCTTTACCAAATTAAGCGGTGCCCCTTTGTATCACATTATCCATTCTTGCATGGTGGTGATGGCAGTTTCCACATTTTTAAGAGTCTTGACAAATTCTTTTTTATGCTACTACAATTTATGCAAGCAGGAAACTGCCTTATGTACAATCATGAGCTCCTCATAGAGGTCTCGCATGGTCTCTCCAAGTGTTCATACTTCACCAAGTATCATTGCTCTTGTTTCGCCTAAGTAGACCTGTGCAGATACTGTGTTTTTTGTTGTTGCACAGAGTTGTTCTATCTCGGGAAGCCTATAAGTTTTTGTCCTAGTTGCTTATTCTCGATCACTGAATACTAAGTGTTTGATCTCGTTGCACCTGCAAAGGCCAAGTTGGCTCTGGCAATGGAATTTGGATTATTTCTGGTGTCCACCACTATCACCCTTTCTCTACTGAATGCAGGGGACGTGTGATCATTTGGAAAATATTTTCTCCACGTTTGTGCAATTCTCACCTGAAGTTCATTATATGGAAAATTATTTACATCCATTACTAGATCATCATCAAGGGGAAGTGTTAGCACTATATATTTTCTAAGACTATGAAAGAAATAAAAAGGTAACAACAAAACCACTTTGGAAGTTGGGATCTAGCCTTGCCAGCTTCAGAGAGGGATCTCTCTTTCAAATTTAGATTTTTTTATATTGAGATATTAGGCTAGTTATGAAAGTTCAATAGTTTGGTTTTTTATTTGGTTTGGTTGTTTGGTTGATAATGTAACAAGATACCATTGGGCAATGGAGTCAATTTACTTTGAATGGATTTATTTCAGCATTGACAGACAGATCTAACAGGGCAAGGTAGGCAGATTTATTGGATCTTATATGTTTGATGAGATGGAAAAAGAAGAAATGATCAAGTGTCCATTAAGCAGAGAGAAATTAAGAATTATATTTCTTAACTTCAGTAGAAAACATTGAAATTGTTCAAAAGACAAAACTGAGTGTACTTAAACAAATTCAAATTCATAATTTTCTTTGAACAAAATAGATTAAAAACACATATGAAATTATAGATAAAGGAAAACACAGCAACAAAGGAGAATATCACTTCACCAAAAATCTGACACAGGAATCCTATAAGAGCTTTTGTATTACTGGAATGTGTCCACTGGAACTTTGTGGAACAACTTTACATCAATGGTCATTTTCTTTTACATAAAACATCAACCTCTACTACTTCGAATTATGAAGTACTTATAGAAATAATTACAAAATATCTTTATTTCAAAAAATCAAGACAGAATCCTAAAATATCTAAAACTGATTACAGAAATAGTATAAAAATTTAGGAATTTTGAATTGTTGGAGTTGCTAGAACTATTGTCAAGGATGGTTGTTGATGATTGGTCCCAAAAAGGTGTTGCTTCGATGTCTGAGATAAAACATGTTTCACTCAAGTAATTCACACAAATGAACCCATCGATCTTCACTAGGGATAGAAAGTTTTATTAACTTTCTATATGTTTCATCAACTTCAATATATTTCTCAAATGTAGGCTTGTTGATGAAAATGTGTTTGATCTCATGTTTAATGATCAAATCAAACTCTAAAGCCTCTAGGAAATATTTTCCTGTAATACTTCCTTTTACCCTTGCAAACTTATACTTATCTTGGGCAATAGTAAAAAGTTTGTGGTTGTAGTCACTCAAACTGATCAATCTATCATTCATTGCTACCAACCCTGGTAGCCCTCTCTGATTCAGTAAATTGAACCTGGTATGAAACCTCTGAACAACAATTTCCAGAGTCTGACACTTATTCTCTAGTTGTATCATAAGGTTCCTCTTCTGTAAAACTTTCTTTATCTCCAAAATGGTTTCTGTTTTGTCTGTAATCTAAATCTCCTCTATTTCTTCCTTAGTTTTAGAATTCAAAACTTTGGTTAAGGTTGTTGCTTCACTGAGTTTGTCTCCCAACATTTCTCTTACTTCCTCTATCATTGTTTTCTATCTCTGCATCAATTTGTCATATTCAAAGATGATCTGAATTGATGGCCAAATTTCTGTTATGCCCTGATTTATATCCAACCATATGTTTTCTTTGGCTTGTGCTAAAGTTTGAGCCATTACTAAAACACTCTCTAAAAACTCTATTCTCTAAGCAAGCCTATGAGATTTTTGTAATTCTGCTACATATGAGTTGTATATCTTCAATTTTTGTTCATGTAAATTCTTTAGCTAATCTTTTAACTTCTCAATTTATTTTCCCTGAAGGGAAATCTCCTGCATGGCTCTAATCAATTCGTTGGAAGAATCTATGGTTTGTGTTGGTGTTGTTGTCAATGTAGAAGCCTCTGTTGTTCCTGCGACTGAAATAGGCACTGCAGTCAGTGGAACTAAAGCCAACTGTGAGGATTGCTCTTTCTCCTTGAGCAATTTTTCTAGTTCCACCTCCATTTCTCTGATCTGGATATTTTGTTCAATTATTATCTTGAACATGTCTTCCTTTTTCTTTTCTAGTTCTCCCATTTCCTTAGTTTGTGGATCCTCTATAGATGGAAGCTTGAGCTGCTTCCTCAAAGCTACTATATCTGCATTCTTTTTTCTCACAATCTCCTCTACTGCCTTTACATCATTGGGGTCATAACCTAGCTTAATGACTAAGTCCTCTAGTGACTTAATTCTAGTATCCTTTGCCAAATATGAGATCTTCTCCAGCTTCAACTGTGACTGTATGTTGTTGATGGAGGCCTGTAGTTTTGAAGTTTTCATGATAGTATTAGTCAAAGTGGAGTATAACATACCTTCAGTCTATTTCTGCATATCCATCTGATCAATCGGATGGATTTGATTAGTGTCAAAGGAGAAAATTGTCTTATTGTAGCCTTCTTGTGATTTTGGAAGTGGAATATGTGCCTATAGAAAATCCATTTGCATTCTTCACATTTCAGTATCAAAGGCTAACAAAAGCATGTGTTGGGAAGAAACAATTTGTTTCTAGAATTGAGTATATGTGTTGGCCTTTAGCATCTCATTTTTCTCCTTTATTGCTTTGTACTTAGAAAAAATATTTGGCTTTGTTTGGCCTTGAGCCAACTCTGTTGTCTGTGCTGAATCTAGAGGATCTTGTGAGGCTGAGGAAGATGGAGAGGCTACAAAAATATCTTCTTGTCTTGTACCTGCAAAAATGTTTTCTAGTCTCGTAGAAACATGTGGACCTATTGAAACTATAGCAACCTGTTCTTCATCATCCTGCATGAAAATTGGCTTTGAATTAGTTTTCTACTTCTTTTTATATATTAGGAATTCCTTGGATCCAATTTCTATTACTGCAAGAGACTTTTATTCTCTTGGAATTTTTTCATGCTTCTCCTGAGGTACTGGAGTCTGTGAAGTGGTTGTAGATGGACATGTTCTTCTTTAGCTTCTTGCAGAGTGTTCTCCTCCCACTGATCTTGATTCATGAATTTTTCAAATTTTTGTCCTAGGAGTGTGAGTGTAAGGAGTGGTCTTTTGTTCCACTCTTAAATTGGAAATAATGTCAAAGGGGTCATATGACCAAGTAAAGCTTAATTGGAATTTCATTTTTTTGAGAAGTGCATCTGCCTCATTACATGTTACTTTGTTGTTGCATATGAATGGCCCCACCTATGTCTTGATCTTGAATTGTGCCTTCTTTTTAGCTTAAACAAAGTGTAAGTCATCCATATTGATCATTTGCCTTATATATTCCAATGAGAAAATTCTCATAGGAACATATTTTGGCAGTTTGTATGGTGGCTTCTCACAACCATACACTCTAATTTCTCTATAGTTCTGGTACAAGTACCATTCTCTTTTTTTAACTTGTTCACTGAGGTGTAAGGTTCTTTGTATCTCTGAACCTATTCTAGGTTCCACATTACTATAAAGAAGTTATGAAATTGTATAAATGAATTAGTCTATGAAGTCACTAAATCTGAAATTATTCAAATTCTTCCACACCAAAGAGGTCCACTGGATGACTGATTGTGCATTGCCTTTTTCAACTAATTTCTGCAAAGTAATTGGAAATATTTCTGCCTGGTAAAATAGAAACATTTAAACTAGCACTGATATATGTTTAAACATTCCTTCTATGGTAATCTTGAGAAATTTTTCATGGATGTTGTCTGCAAGGAATTGACTAAAATTAAATATTAAAGATTTTTTTTCTTATGTGGAAAATATGGACAAAAAACCTAGGATAGGTTCATCCACCCATTGATCTGATTGATACCCTAGGGGACAAGATACGAATGATATAATTTGCTTGGTCTTTTCTGGAAACATGGAGGCTAGATATGGTGGATTCTTCTTTCGAAGCTAGACATCTTCTGGCAAGAAATTTTCAAAAAAATTGGCTCTTCAAGGGAAGGTTAGCTTTTGGTAGAGTTCCATGAGAGAATCTACAAAGAAAGGGCTCAAAGAATCATTTTGGGGGACTTGAAGCATCTGGTTAATTGACCATGAGGTTATAGTAAATAGAATGTCTCCATTATGGGCCACAATGTCTCTTTGGTTGGGGATATACCTGGCTTGACACCATAAAACAAAATTTGGGAAAGGGTGAGTCTGGGGAAACTTGAATTGTGGCAAAAGGGAATCCCAGAGGTTGTTTTCATCACTCTAGTCCAGAAAGGTTTGCTTGAGCCAATTGTGCAGTTCGAACAAGTTGAACTCACAATTGGTCTCTATCATTTTATATTGTTGGTCAACTAGGGGTAAATGGTCTAGGTTAATGGCAGGAGGGGTCATTGGGTTTTCACTAGTTGGTTTTGACTTTCCCTTAGGTGCCATTTTTTAAAATTATTAGGAAAAGAGGTGAAGAGCCAGTGGTTTTCACCCAAGAAAATTTGGTTTCTTACTAAATAATTTTCTTTATGTAACAGGTACCTGGTTGGGAAACAGCTATCTGGAATCTGCAGCGGGTGGCAGAGCAATTTGCTGGAGTAAATGGGCGTTTTAAACCACTTTACCTATTCTCTAAAGTAAATAGGAAGCAGAAAGGGGGTCACACTGAGCAACTGGGAGGTTTTTGTAGGCAATTGGCAATCGCCATTGTGTCTAACTGTTATTGAGTTGGTCCATTATGATATGGTGCATGTTCTAAAGGAAACAACTGTTGTGTAACAGATAGGGTGTAACGGGAAAAATAGGTGTCAAAATAGGGAAAAGACATGTGGCATAAGGGAAAGGCAACGGTATTGAGGAGCGGGGAGGACGTGTGGCATGATAAGAGTGGAGGGGGAGCATAGACGTGGTAGGAAGCATAGAGGTGATGAGCGCTTATAGAAATTAGCGAGAGATGGAGCGGTTTTCAGAGGGGGGTAAGTTGTAAGAGGTTTTGAGCAGGGGGGTGCAAAATGTTGAGCGCCCACCATGTAGCATGGGGCCAGGGAAAGTGAATCCAATTTTTGGATCCCCCTATTGATAATGATAGAATGGAATTGGGGGTCTGATATCAATCCC
The DNA here is from genome assembly GCA_031772625.1 of Pinus tabuliformis. NCBI lineage: Eukaryota > Viridiplantae > Streptophyta > Pinopsida > Pinales > Pinaceae > Pinus > Pinus tabuliformis. The sequence goes on from CM062807.1 coordinate 267,084,092, forward strand.
CCACCATTGATCTAGGCGAGGTAGATCGTGGCGGTTGGATTATGCACCCGCTATACCACAAACCGACAAATTAAGTTTGTCCCTTTCGACTTTATCATAAATCAAAACTTTAGTGCTAGTATCTCATTTACAAATTGTTAATCGTGTTTAAATGACATGATTAATTTATCACAAGAAATATTAATTATTCTAAACATATTTAATTAACCCTAAGGGTGCAATTAATCAAGCAAGCCCATTTTTTTTCATAAGGTTGTGCAACTTCTATTCTAATTCTTATTTATCAAATCTAACCAAGATTAAACACGTTGGTTAATCTTTCTCTAATCTACCTAATTAATTTCAACCAAGATTAAACTGGACGGTTGATTTATTCACTAACCTAACCAACTGTTGGGATGGGGTCCCCTGTGTCAGTTTTGGGGTTTTAGCCCCATGATTTTGTAAGGATGAGTCGGTTTTGAGATCCACCCATGTCCGTGGACCATGGGATTGTATGTAAAAAGCTATAAATAGGTGTGTTTGAGAGAGTCTAAGGAGATAAATGTCTACGTTTGAGAGAAGGAAAAAAGGGCAAGCAAGTAGTGGGTAGATAAGACGGAAAAGGCTCTGTAGCTGAGTGCGAGGAGGCCTAGAGTAGACTACATGAACCCCTGTAGGTGAGTGGACAGGGTAGTCTTGAGTCTGTAATACCATATTGAAGATCAATAAAGAAGATTGTTGAATAAATTCATGTGTTTATCTGTTTACTTTTGTTATTATGTTTTTGAGATATGTTGTGATGGAATAATGCCTTTATGAAATATTGATATACTAATGCACAACTCTATTGGATAAATCTTGTTAACTGTATGCAATGCATGTTAAGTACTTTCACAAAGATTATAATACATTCTGTTATGTTTATTAAGTACTTAAGTAGATCTGCGTGAACTTAGATCTAGGGTTATTTTATGGTGCGCATAAGTGGTTGATTCATCTATTAAGGGTCTACAAATACCTATCGTAGACCTATGCAAAGGCCTAGAGGTCGTTTAGAGAAAGTTGCAGTACTGAGCCCTAGGGGCTTATAGATATGCGCAAAGGCAGATCTAAGGCAACCAAAGACATCACACTAATCTCTGGATGCGGAAACTTGGTTCCAGCATCCCCCCATACTGCTTCGGGTGAGACTTTAGCTTGCACTACGTGGGTCGATGTCGAAAGGGCCAGTAGTGTAGGGTTTTGTTTAGCGCAATTAACTCTGAACCTGGGGTCAAGACCCACTAAGCCAACAAATGGTTCTGTTGGACCAGGATCTACTTAAGGAGATGTGTGATGTCGCATCACTAGAATCTAACCAAGAAGGAAATTAAGAAGTGATTGGATAGAAAAATTCACAAGTTTGTGGCGCAAGAAAACCGAAATCCACGCATGTCAAAAGAATAGTGGTTGGATAGATACTTGTACACATAAATACATGAAATTTTCTGCGGCACCTTCCCAATAAAACTATACGAGTAAGTTGGAAAATGGCTAAGGAAGGTGGAGACTTGACGGTCCAATAGTGTGGACTCCGGAGCTAGTGCAAAGGCTGGAAGCTTCTAAAGACAATATCGCACACGTTGTTGACCACTGGCTCGATCAAATTTGTTACAGAGTTCATGGTTGATACCTCAGTCAGCTACAGCGAAACAAAGCAACACTTCTTCAAGGTACCGCGAGGTAAGCATCTGAGATCTTTGAATACCTGGATTAAGATGCTCTTGTGTGATAAAATGGTTATGTCGTTGCCTTGATGTTCGATCTACGCAAAGTGGACGGATCTTCAGAAATTGAGAAAAATCAAGCCCTGAATATAGCCCCTTGATCAAACCTCCTTCAAGTGACAATGAGGGAACAACACAGGCCACACCGCAAAGTGCGGTCCAGTTGATAAGAGAGGGTTTTCCATGGATACATCATCCATCCACTCCACCTCCACCCTCACCTCCACAACATACACCTTCATCCACGCCGCGCCATCACCACCATCGTTCAACATGTTGAACTCAATAAAGCTGCCAATCTTTAAGGGTACAAGGATCGAAGATACAAATCAGTTTTGGTTTGTTTCTAATGTTATGTGGACCACGCAGTAGATCACTAATGACAACATAAAGAAGGTGCAGTTGGTTACTGCTCTGCAAGATCATGCACTGACATGGTATATTAAGTATTGCGTTGACCATCCTATAGCAACATTAGTAGAAATTAAGGATACTTTAAACAAAGAGTTTAGTAAGCCTAAATATGACTCATAGTCGGTGGTTGGATTTAAGGAAATCACGATGAGGGTTGGTGAGATGCCTTGGGAGTTAGATCAAAGATTGAAATGTGTGATGTGTGAAGCTAACATGCAGCTCACAGATGGTCAGCACCATGAGTGGTTTATAGCATCACTCCTGCCCCACCTGAGGATTGCTTTGTCACAGAAAAAGATAGGAACTCATGCAGAAGCCCTGGAAATCACAATGAGACTATACGAGATGCATATTCAGGACGCAGCTTTTGGAGTTCAACAAATTCACTCGCAGTTGCAAAACCTCTGCTTGGAATTGCAAAGCTTGAAAAAAGAGAATGAGGCTAGGCCAGAGGTGTGCAGGGAACTCTAGTGCATCAAGTGTAAGAGCTAGGGGCATGATAAATATCACTACCCTATCTTCACAAATTATATTATGGGGGGGACCGATTCCCCTGAGGCAAGAAGCTCCAGCAGGAGTGAGTGCGGGGCCCACACTATTATGTGCTATTTGTCAGGTGGTTGGAAAACATGTAACGTGTTGGGCATGGAATCCCCCCTAAGGCATGTTTTGGGGCTCAAAGCCCACGTTCTGACCCAATCTTGTTGTAAATCTCTGTGAATTGCGGGCGCGAAGTGTGAAATGTATGATAGAGTCATAGGGTTGTCCACCCTAGTTTTGTAATGTAATGTCGGCTGGATAGACCGGACCATGGGATTGTATAAATAGAGCGAGGATCTAAGTGTAAAGATATAGAGTAGTAGGGAGACAGGAAGAGAGTCTAAGTAACGAAGTGAAGTGTGTCTTTGGGTCATAGAGTAGGAGAAGGCTCTGCAGCTGAGTGTGCAAAGGCCTAGTAGTCTGCAGCTGAGTGCAAGGACCCCTATAGCTGAGTGTGCAGGGCAGAGTCGAGTTTGTAACCGAGGAAGGAATTAATAAAGAAAACTTTGTTATCATCTTGTGTATCTGTTCTTGGGTTAATGAATGATTGATATAATTTGCAAATATATTGTTTATTTACTGCGCGCACCTATATGAATGGTTTATGTTGTTAATTATAACTTAAAGCACGCAAGTAGGCTAAAATAATCTACTAACAGTGGAATATCAGTAAGATCTTGGGGAATAACATAGAGCATGATGCTCAGCCCCTGGGTAGGGTTGCGCGAAGGAAGTATATCGGGTGCGAAGTGCAGGGAAGTGCGTGCAGGGTTAAACTGCGGGCCACTTGAACTCATCAGACATCTCCAAGGTGTAGAAACCTAGTTCTAGCACCCTCCCATACTATTTCGGGTGAGTCTGCGCTCGATGGACTGTTGCTGAAAGGGCCAGTAGTATCGGGATTTGTTTGGCTAAATTAACTCTGAACCTGGGTCAGGCCCCAATAATCCAACAAATGGTTCCATTGCTAAGATCGGGATCTGCATAAGAGATGTTTGATGTCATATCACTGGAATCCGACAAAGAAATGATCTGAAAATCACTTGTGTGTGATCTCAGTTAATGAATTAATGAATGAAGGTATTACAGACTCATGTGCTGGTGTGTGTCTATGTAATCTTAGGCAACGGATCGATAAGATTGCAAAATACACAGACATTAGAAAACAGTAAGAGAAACAGAGTAAGAAAATACAAGAACACAACAAACTATTAAGGAGTTCACCCAATCCTCCTCGGCTACGTCTTCGGTCTAGATTTCAGTGATGGCCTTCTTTTATTGTGTCTTTAAGCAGAGTTTTTACAATGAGGAGCTCAATTTGAGTCTCCTGAAACAGATGATGCTTAGTAGGGTGGTTCTTGAATTCCCCAAGCCACTAGAGTGCACAGACTCTTCCTTACCAATTCTTGACCTCAACTGGTCTTGATGGGATGAGTCCAATTTGGTACTCAGTTCCCGACAGCTATCCTCACAGAGATTGCTTGAACCTCTCAAGCCTGGTTCTGTCTGCTTGATGCTACCTTAACTCTATAGGTCAGCTCGGCTCTCTGTTCTCTGTTTCTTGCTTCATTGTTTCCTTCTTCTTCCTTTTTCACTGCTCTATTCCTTCTCGCTTATTTTTGTTCCCCGTTTTTTCATGGCTTAAAGCCAATCCGTCTCATGACTGTTCATTTCCTCTCCCGCCTCTTCAGATCACCTGTTGTTGTTTGCTTGGAATTCCCTGACTTTGCATCATTGCCACTGTGTAAGGTCTCATAGGGAAGTGGCCACTTATCCTCTCATGAACTACGCCAGCGCTTCCTCAAACGGTTCAGTATTTTGGTTACTCTGTGTAATGATTCATCTGCCAACTCAGCAGTCAAATCGGACTTCAGACTTTTATATGTCGTCGCTTATTTCTCCCTCCGAATCTGGTTTCCCATCAGGCGCAATCTCCGTCGTTAGATCTGGAGCCCCCAGATCCTACGATTATCGCTCTTATCATGCAGTTGACTTGCTCGGATGTTAGCCCGCGATGAGAGGTGGTTTTCTCTCTCATCTGCTGGACACACGTCATTCGCTGTATGGAATTGCTTGGTCTCCTGACAATTCCGCTTACCGCCAAAAATGCCTCTGATATTCTGCCGGTTTTGGAGCGCGGGACCCGCCTTTCACTTTAGTGCTTTTCCCATGGTTTTCAGCTTTCCTTGTGACCGAGCGCTCGGGGCCTTTCCATTTCGAGGGGTTTTGCCCGACGAATCACGCATCAAAAATGGCCTCTGTTTTCTGATCCGGACTTCCTAACTGCTAGTTTGCATCCTGCGTGGTCTCCATGGGCCTTGGTCAGCGCGCTTTGGCCGAGGTCCTCGTCGTTCTTTGCTGGCTACAAACTGCCACTGTCCAGAGGTCTTCCTGATAGCTCATTGTCCACAAGTTTTTGAAGTTTGTCCTGATTTGATACAGTCATAAAACTCTAATAATTTTCATGGATCCAATTCGGATCACGACCTTCCCACTGAAAAAGCTTTTGGACCACCAAAAGTTAGTTTTCAAGCATTGACTAAGTGAGGATACAACTGTCTCACTTGTCCAATCTCTATCCATTTTGCACTGCTCGACTTTGAACCCTTGAGCCCAACTCTGAGGTACTCAACATCTCCCCTATGCATCGTCCTCACCTTCCTATCTAGAACTGTATCTTCCTGCAATTCATTAAGATATTCAGGTAATAGGTCATCAATAGAAGGCAATTGACTCTGCTCTTCAGGATCCTCAATTAGTGAAGGTTCAAATAGTCTCAAGCAATCTACATTTATGACTGAGTAGATGTGCATGTAAGCTAGTAGATCAAGGTGAAAAGCATTCTCACCAATTTTCTCAAGTATCTTGAAAAGTCAAAAGTCATTGCTAATGAAAAACACTATTTCAAGCGAAAAGTCCGAGAAGCTCTTGAGATCATAAAACACCCTCATAACCTCAACAGGGATGGGGGATTGGAAATTAGTAGGAATTGGACCTCACTCCTCACCCCTGTGGATTAAAGTGACCCTCCCCCTTTTTCTCCTTACCCTCCCTTCTTTAGATCAAATCTTGGGTTTAATATGCTATCAAGCTTATATTAAATTAGAATCTCAGCATTAATAATACATCAACTTCCTAAGTAACTAAGAAACTTGCTAGAATTAGATAAAATAAATAAAAATAAACTAAAATAATCAAAATTAGCATAAAATTACAATTAGATAAAAAAATTAATACATAAACAATCAACTCAAGCAATAAATTAACAACTATAATAATTACATACATGTATAATAAATAAAATTAACTTTAATTTATCAAAAAATTATAAGAATATTAAAATATTAAAAATCATCCTTACCATAGAAACTTTTTAGGAATTCATTAACAATCGTATAAGCTTAGAACACAACATTAATAATACATTAACCTCATAAGCAACTAAAAACTTGTAAAAATTAAACAAATATAAACAAAATTACTATAAGTTACAATTAATTAAAACATAATCATTAAAATATAACAAAAAAACTTATTACATAAATAATTCACTTAAATGCAATTAATAAAAAACTTTAATAATTATATCCATATATAATAATAAATAAATAAAATTTAAAAAGCTTTAATATATTAGGATAATTATAAAAATATATTAAAATATTAAATATCTAGTTAATTATTAATCATTAAGCTGGTCGGCGCTCAGACTTGACATCTCAACCTAACCTTATTTATTTCTATTGTCTCTCTCCTTTGTAAAAACAAGCCCTGATGATGAGTCTTGGTCTAGACTCGAAACGTCGACAAAAGCAAAGATGAAAATTGTGGAATATCTGAGTTCAGATTCTAAAAAACCTAACCACAGAAATCTACAATCCATTATCTTGACCCTGTACGGAGGGGAAACATGGAAGGAGATACGTAATCTCGAAAAGACAAGGGTTAAAATACAAAGGAAAGAGTCAGATCTTCACTTTCTCAAGCAATGCAGAGATTCTAATCTAACCCCGTCCTTTGCCTGCATCAATCACAAATTACACAACCAGCACAACCATAAAGCATTTGAAAGACTCAGTAAATCCTTAATCCGCCTTGAAATACGCAGGTGCAGAAATTTGTTATGGCGATTATCCACAACAACCTTTGAAGCCCACTTAAAACTTGCAGCAATGATCCGAGAAGACCTTTGGATGGTCATAGATGCCTGCACAGCTCTCAAAGCAAACAAAGACATACAGCTCAAACAAAACATAAAAACAAACTGCAGAAACTGGAGTGGCTACAAACGCACAAAAATGAAGGAACTGAGCCACGCAGTGAAGAAGACACGCGGTCAAAGAACACTCTAATAAATCACGTTGTCAATGAAAAGAACGATGTACATGAATACAGCACAGGGACTGAATTAGAAGATCATTGCATAAACACATTAGACAACGTGGAAACAAAATGCAGCTCCAAGCAGTCACGCAGAACACTATCCTGGACACCCAGCTTGAACGAATCGGAGCTTTGTGAAGAAAATAGAGAACCAGACAGCAATAAAACATTGAATAGAGATGCTTGGACTGGAAGAATTAATGGTAAACCTACATTGGACAGCGCAGGAACTGAATCAGAGAATCAGTGTATTAATGCACCAGACATGGACAACGCAGAAAAAGAAAAAGAATGCAACCCCAAGCTGAAAAAACGCAGAATAGGGGCATGGACACCCAGGTCAAGTGTAGCAAACAAAGAACTGAGCAGTGAAGATATAGTGGACAACGCTGCCAGGAATAAAGAACCACGCAACAGATTGGACAGCGTAGAAACTTCATTCAACCCCAGCCAAAACCCGCGCGTAAATCTGCACAACAATAACAGCGTTAAAAACACAAGCATCAGGTTTGAAGCAATTAATTATGATAAGGTAAGTGTAAATAACAAGAACTTAATTAACATAGATTATAACTTCAATAAAAATAATAAAACTAGTAATGGGGATAATAATAACAATTGTAACATAAAAAACATAGGTAAACACAATGAAAAGGGTAATAGACCATATATAAACATAACAAATGATATTAATAGGTTAGATAATAATATAAAAAACACAAACAGTATATCTGAAAATCACAATAATCTAATTAACAACAATAAAGTCATAAATATTTCTTCTTATAAGTTGAAAAAAGAAGAAATTGAAGTCCTAGACAAAGGACTCAATTTTGCCTTAGCCCCTAAACAAATCCCTAATGAAGAAATTATCTGTAGCCTGGAGGATGGAATCAAGATGCTCAAGGAAGAAGACAAAGAACTTGTTAGACAAGAATGTGCGGTCATCCTAAGGAAAGCTAGACCACCTAAAAAGAATCTGAACCAAGAACAACTCAGAGCCATAAAAAATCTAAGGAATAACAACGATATTGTCATTCTAAAAGCTGACAAGGGAGGTGCCACTGTTGTAATGAATCATGAAGATTACATAAACAAAATGAGGGACCACTTATACAACAGTGGTAGCTACAAAAAACTAGAGAAGAACCCCATCTCTAAAATTACAAGACTAGTCAAAAAAGCCATAAAAGAAACTAATCTAGATGAAAAATTGAAAAAACACCTCACTCCTGACAGTGAAATTACCCCTCGTATTTATGGAGCCCCCAAAATTCATAAAATAGATGTCCCCTTGAGACCTATAGTCAATACTATAGGATCACCCACATATGAATTAGCAAAGTATGTCGCTAGAAAATTAGCTCCGCTAGTGGGTAAGACCAGTTCTTACATAAAAGACTCCAACCAATATGTTGAATTCATTAAAAATGCTAAGATAGATCCGGGTGATAAAATCGTCAGTTTTGATGTTGTCCAGTTGTTCACTAAAATTCCCTTAGATGAAGCAGTTCAAGTAGTGAAAGAGGTGGCTGACCCACAAACTGCAAGATTAGCTGAAATCTGTCTGCGGTCCACCTTCTTCACCTTCCAAGGGGAGATTTTTGAGCAAACGTCAGGAGTGGCTATGGGATCACCCCTTTCACCTATTGTAGCCAATCTCTTCATGGAAAAGTTTGAAAAGAAGGCTCTTGACACCTACCCATTGAAACCTAAGTTTTGGATCAGGTTTGTGGACGACACCAGTGTGGATTGGCCCCATGGTGAGGACGAGCTTAAAAACTTTTTAAACCATCTCAACAACATTTCCAAAGACATCAAATTTACTATGGAAATTGAAGAGAATAATTGCATCTCTTTCCTGGACATCCTCCTCATTAGAAACAAGGATGGTTCTATAGGTCACAAAGTGTTCAGGAAAAAGGCGCATACTGATAACTATCTCCACGCAGATTCCCACCACCACCCAGCCCAAAAAATGGGGGTTCTTCAAACCCTCTTCACTAGAGCCTGTAGAATTTCGGATGAAAGCCACACTGAGGAAGAAATCACTTACTTAAAAAGAGCCTTTTCCAAACTAGGATATAATAATAAAGATATCTTCAAAGCCATTCAAAAAGCCAAAACTAGAAACAATAAAAACAAAGCTAACAATTCCCCAGCCACTAGCGCCTACCTTCCGTATATTCATGGTGTAACTGACAAACTAGCCAAAATTCTCTTAAAAAAGAATATCAAAACCTCATTCAAACCCTTGACAACTATTAGACAAAGAATGAAATTAGTGAAAGACATCCCAGAACATCTCCAGCAAAAAGGTGTTTATATTATCGACTGTTCCTGTGGAGAACAATATATCGGGGAAATAGGTAGATCAATCAGTATCAGGCTAAAAGAGCATAGTGCAGATATCCGTAGGGAAAGAACCCGTTCCTCAGCCTTGGCAAAACATGCAAGTCAAACTAACCACCATATATGCCTTGAAAACACAAAAGTCATTGCTAATGAAAAACACTATTTCAAGCGAAAATTCCAAGAAGCTCTTCAGATCATAAAACACCCTCATAACCTCAACAAGGATGGGGGCTTGGAAATTAGTAGGAATTGGACCTCACTCCTCACCCCCGTGGATTAAAGTGACCCTCCCCCTTTTTCTCCTTACCCTCCCTTCTTTAGATCAAATCTTGGGTTTAATATGCTATCAAGCTTATATTAAATTAGAATCTCAGCATTAATAATACATCAACTTCCTAAGTAACTAAGAAACTTGCTAGAATTGAATAAAATAAATAAAAATAAACTAAAATAATCAAAATTAGCATAAAATTACAATTAGATAAAAAACTTAATACATAAACAATCAACTCAAGCAATCAATTAACAACTATAATAATTACATACATGTATAATAAATAAAATTAACTTTAATTTATCAAAAAATTATAAGAATATTAAAATATTAAAAATCATCCTTACCATAGAAACTTTTTAGGAATTCATTAACAATCGTATAAGCTTAGAACACAACATTAATAATACATTAACCTCATAAGCAACTAAAAACTTGTAAAAATTAAACAAATATAAACAAAATTACTATAAGTTACAATTAATTAAAACATAATCATTAAAATATAAAAAAAAAAAAACTTATTACATAAATAATGCACTTAAATGCAATTAATAAAAAACTTTAATAATTATATCCATATATAATAATAATAATAATAAATTAAAAAAGCTTTAATATATTAGGATAATTATAAAAATATATTAAAATATTAAATATCTAGTTAATTCTTAATCATTAAGCTGGTCGGCACTCAGACTTGACATCTCAACCTAACCTTATTTATCTGTACTGTCTCTCTCCTTTGTAAAAACAAGTCCTGATGATGAGTCTTGGTCTAGACTCGAAACGTCGACAAAAGCAAAGATGAAAATTGTGGAATATCCGAGTTCAGATTCTAAAAAAGGTCCATACCTGATAGGCTTTAGCTTTTTACCTTCACCTTGCATTCTGTCCTTGCTGATGTACAACCAGAATTGGTCACCAACTTGGAAACTATGCTCCATCTGATGCTTGTCATGCCTTGCCTTGTATTTGGCTTGGCTCTTTTCCAGTTGTTCTTGTACTTCCTGGTGGATCTCTTGGATTTTCTCAATGAACCTAGGTGCCCTGTCCACATCACTGTGTCCCTCAACTGTGGTGACTTTACCAAAGACAAAATCCAAACGTGACCTTGGTGTGAAACCAAAACAGGTCTCAAAAGGAGATCTCTATGTGGAAGAATGTTTGGCTCTGTTGTAAGAATGCTACACATAACACAAATGTTCATCCCAAAGTTTAGGATGTTTGCTGCAATATCCCCTGAGCAACTGGATCACTGTCCTATTGACTACTTGAGTCTGGCCATCGGTTTGTGGATGAAAAGTTGTGCTTTTCTTCAGTTTTGTGTCTATTAGTTCCCACAGACTTGACCAAAAATTCCCCACAAATCGTGTGTCTCGATCAGATACAATGGAAGTGGGTAATCCAAAATGAACCCATACATGTTGAAAGAACAGTTTTGCAGTTTGTTCAGTTGTAATCTGTTTATTACAAGGTATCAAAATACACATTTTGCTGAACCTATCCACAACAACATACAGATAATCATGACCTTTCCTAGATTTGGGTAGTCCTCCAACAAAATCCATGGAAACACTTTCCCAAGGGTGAGAAGGAATTGGTAATGGAGTGTACAAGCCTAGTTTTCTGTTGTTGGGCTTGCTTTTAGCACACATAGTACACCCTCTTACATATCTAGAAATTGTCTCATTCATTTTTGGCCAATAACAAAATCTTTGCAGCTGTGCAACTGTTTTACTTACCCCAAAGTGACCTGATATTAGAGAAGTGTGTGCTTCTCGAATTATCTTTAATCTTTCAGTTTGTAGAATGCATAGCTTCCCACAATGATATAGGAGCCAGTCCTTTAGATGATAATCCAATTCTTCTATTCATTTGCATTGACTTAAAGTTGCACATACATCTTTAAAGTCTATATCTTGAGCATATTGTTCAATGTAGCTCTCATTTAACATAGAATTATGCTTAAGTATAGTAGATGAATTTATAATGGGTCTAGATAACATATCTACAACTTTATTATGTATGCCCTTTTTATATCTGATGACCAAATGAAACTGTTGTAGAAAACCCATCCACCTATAGTGTCTTGATTGCTGCAACTTAGTTTGGGAGTGTAGATATTGAAGTGGTTGATGATCAGTATGTATTACTGTCTCTTTGCCCATTAAGTAATGTTTCCACTTTTTCGCACTCTGTACTAATGCATACAATTCTTTATCATATGTAGGATAGTTAACTACTGCAGAATTAAATGTCTCAAAATGATAACATATGGGTTTACCATGTTGTGTCAACACTGCTCCCATGGCATAGTCACTGGCATCCATTTGGATCTCAAATGGTCTTTGAAGATCAAGCAATGCTAGTACAGGTGTTGTACTAATCTTTTCTTTCAAAGTGTCGAAGGCTTTCTGTTGTTTTCCTCCCCACTGAAACACCTTGTTCAATCTTGTTAAAGCATGTAAGGGAGTTGCAATTAAGGAAAAGTTAGAAATAAACTTTCTCCAATATTGTGTTGCTCCTAAGAAGCTTGTAACTTCTATAGAAAATTTGGGTTTAGGCCAGTTCACAATGACTGCCACTTTAGAGGGATCTATCTTCAATTCTCCACCCCCTACTATATGTCCCAAATAATTCAGAGATGTTTTGTCAGATTCACATTTTGAGAGTTTAACATGAATTTTTCTCTTTTCAAAACATCTAGTGTTTGCTTAACATGCTTTAAATGTTCTTCCCATGTTTTGTTAAATATCAGAATGTCATCCAGATACACAACAACAAAATCATCAAGAAAAGGTCTGAGTACATCATTCATTAATCCCATTAAAGTAGCAGGAGCATTAGTTAAGCCAAAAGGCATAACCAGCCACTCATACAATCCCTGCTTTATCTTGAAAGCAGTCTTCCATGCATCTTGTTCTGCCATTCTGACCTGATGATATCCACTATGCAAGTCTAGCTTGGAAAAATAAACAGCTTCTTCCAATTGATCTAAAAGATCATCTATGCAAGGAAGGGGATAATGATTTTTGATCGTTATCTTATTCAGTGCTCGGTATTCAATGCACATTCTCCACAAGCCATCTTTCTTTCTCACCAAAACAATTGGTGACCCACATGGTGATGTGCTAGGTCTGATGAACCCCTTCTCGAGCAACTCCTGCACCTGCTTCTTGATTTCAGCATTCTCTAAATCGGAAAACATGTACATTCCAATGTTAGGCAATGGAGCATCTTGCTGCAAAATAATATCATGTACCATTTCCTTTTTGGGTGGCAGACCTTTAGGTTCTTGAAACAAGATATCATACTCTAAAACAACCTTTTCTAAATCAGCTTGTTGTTTAGCATTACAGCCCTCAAACACATTGGTTTTATCAGGTTTATTTTCATTTACAACCATCAGTAAGAATTGTTTGCATGAATTTATCATTCGTTTCATCTACCCTGAGTTTATGAGAGTATAATTATTCTTGAGCTTATGAGCTCTTACAAAGTATTTGATTCCATCTTTAACAAGTAGATACTTGTTCTCAACTCTATATAAAATAGCTTTTCTGTCATACAAGTAAGGACTTCCTAAAACAATTCGACATATATCCAAAGGAATTATTTCTAACTCAACCTCATCTACAAATGCTGACCCAAAAGAAAACTTGAGTTTGCATTGTCTAGTCACTTGTAATTGTGCTTTATCATTTAACCATCCTAATGGGTATGGTTTCTTGTGAGGTGTAGTCACTAATCCCAACTTCTTTACAATTGCTTCAGAAATTAAATTTACTTGTGAGCCACTATCAAACAAAGTATCAATCTTTTGATGTTTGGAAATAACTCGAATATGGAAAAGCTCATGTCTTTTTCTCTCATTTTCTTCATCAATAGTAGATTGTGCAGAATTACTAGTAGATGCTTCAGAATTCTTACCTTTTATTCATGTGGCTACAATAGTTGTTTCATCTCCTGAATCTGACCCCAAATCTTTCTGAATAGCTGCAGCAGTCTTCTTCTTCTTGCCCTCAAACTTCTTAGGTCTCAGCTCCAGATGCAGAATCCAACAGTGCTCATCATCATGCCCATCCTTCTTACAGTGAGTGCATGAAGACTTGCTCTTCTGTGCAGTGTTAGCCTTCCTTGCTTTCCATTTCTTCTTTCTTTTCTCCTTATTCTTGCTTGCAGTGGGTTGGGATGATCCCCCAACTTCTGGACTTCCATTCTTTCCTCTAGCTTCTAGATGAGTAGCTTGTATAGATACCTCATCTATACTAGTGGGATTAAACATGAGGATAGTGTGCCTCATGTAGCTGTGTAGACCACCAATGTATTTCAACAGAGTCTCAGGTGAGTCTAATGGGATTCCTAGAATCAATTCTCTCTTTCTAAATTCTTGGGTGTAACCTTGTACACTTTGCCCTTTCAACTGTCGAAGACTTTTCCAGCTCATCATGGCTTGCTGCATGTAGGCCAATGGATAGAACTGCTTTTTTATTACAGAAACAAATTCACTCCAGACAGAAATGGTCTTACCATGTCTCTTCATGTCAGCTTGGGTCCTGCCTTCCCACCAAACCAAGGAAGTGCCTCCAAGGTGTAGGCTTGCCAGCTAAATCTTGCTCTTGTCTGAATCAATATTTTGCACTCTGCAATAAACATCAATTTGTCTAATCCAATTGTCCAGCTTTTCTGCATTCAACTCTCCATCATATATAGGTAAATCAAATTTAACATCTAGTTTAATCAAATATGCCTTCTTTTTATGTTCAGGGCTATTAGGAGGTGTGAGAAAGCTTTCTTCTTTTCCTTTGCCTTTCGAGTGGTCATGGAATAGAGACTCATCTTCTCCTTTGTCTTGTTTGGAGCCTGATGAATCTTCATCTTTATGCTTTCTAAAGTCCTTATACATTTCCTCTACCATGGACCCTATGACTAGGAAACTATCTATGAATTGAGGGTCTGGCCCCATAGAACCTTCCTTTGACATTGTCTTCCGAGGATAGACTCTCCCAATTTCAGGATTAGTTTCGACCAACTCTCCTTCTCCTAATTTGAGCTTTGATCTAGTTAACATTCAACAGCTAAATCCAGCACAAGCTTGTCTAACCTTAACAGCCTAGAGCTTTGATACCACTTGATCTGAAAATCACTTGTGTGTGATCTCAGTTAATGAATTAATGAATGAAGGTATTATAGACTCATGTGTTGGTGTGTGTCTATGTTATCTTAGGCAATGGATCGATAAGATTGCAAAATACACAGACACTGGAAAACAGTAAGAGAAACACAGTAAGCAAATACAAGAACACAACAAATTAATAAGGAGTTCACCCAATCCTCCTGGGCTACGTCTCCAGTCCAGCTTTCAATGGTGGCCTTCTTTTATTGTGTCTTTAAGCAGATTTTTTACAATGAGGAGCTCAATTTGAGTCTCCTGAAACAGATGATGCTTAGTAGGGTGGTTCTTGGATTCCCCAAGCCACTAGAGTCCACAGACTCTTACTTACCAAGTCTTGACCTCAACTGGTCTTGATGGGATGAGTCCAATTTGGTACTTAGTTCCCGGCAGATACCCTCACAGGGATTGCTTGAACCTCTCAAGCCTGGTTCTGTCTACTTGATGCTGCCTTAACTCTGCAGGTCAGCTCGGCTCTCTGTTCTCTGCTTCTTGCTTCACTGTTTCCTTCTTCTTCCTTTTTTGTTGTTCTCTTCCTTCTCGCTTATTTCTGTTCCCCGTTTGTCCATGGCTTAAATCCAATCCATCTCATGACTGTTTGTTTCCTCTCCCGCCTCTTCGAATCGCCTACTGTTGTTTGCTTGGAATTTCTTGCCTCTGCATCATCGCCACTGTGTAACATCTCACAGGGAAGTGGCCACTTGTCCTCTCACGAACTGTGCCAGCTCTTCCTCAATCGGTTCGGTATTTCGGTTACTCTATGTAATGATTCATCCACCAACTCAGCGGTCAAATCAGACTTTAGACTTTTATATGTTGTCGCTTATTTCTCCCTCCGAATCTAGTTTCCCATCGAGCGCAATCTCTGCCATTAGATATGTAGCCCCCAGATCCTACGGTTATCACTCTTATCACGCAGTTGACTTGTTCGGACGTTAGCCCGCGATGAGAGGTGGTTTTCTCTCTCATCTATCGGGCACGCTACATTCACTGTATGGAATCGCTTGGTCTCCTGACAATTCCGCTTACCGCCCAAAACGCCTCTGATATTCCACCAGTTTTGGAGCGCGAGACCCACCTTTCACTTTAGCGCTTTTCCTATGGTTTTTGGCTTTCCTTATGATCGAGCGCTCGAGGTCATTCCATTTCGAGGGGTTTTGCCCAGCGAATCGCGCATCAGAAACGACCTCCGTTTTCTGATCCAGACTTCCTAACTGCTAGTTTGCGTCCTGTGCAGTCTCCATGGGCCTCGGTCAACATGCTTTGACCAAGGTCCTCGTCATTCCTTGCTAGCTACAAACTGCCACTGTCCAGAGGTCTTCTTGATAGCTCATTTTCCACAAGTTTTTGAAGTTTGTCCTGATTTGATACAGTCATAGAACTCTAATAATTTTCATGGATCCAATTCGGATCAAGAAAGGAATTGAAGAGTGGTTGGACAGAAATATTCATGAGTTCACAGCGCAAGAAAACAGGAATCCATGGTTATCAAAGGAAGAGTGGTTAGATTGCTACTTATATACGGAAATCCACGAAATTTTCTTTGCATCCTTCCCCTCTGAGTTGTACGAGTGGATCGCGAAGCTAGCAGATAGTCAAGGAAGGTGTAGGCTTGACAAACCTATTTTGTGGACTCCAGAGTTGGTGTGTAGATTGGAAGCATTGAAAGATAAGATCGCACGTGTTGTGGACCATTGGCTCGATTGAATTATAGGAGGGTTTATCACAGAGTTCGTGGTAGATACTTCAATCAGCTATAACAAGGCGGAACAACATTTCCTCAAAGGACCGCGAGGTAATTACGTTAAATATTTGAACACTTGGATTAAGATGCTACTATGTGAAAAGCGGGTTATGCGAATAAATTGACGTTTAGGGCTACACTCAGTGGGAGGATCTACAGAAACGAAGGTAGCACAGAACTAGAGTCTAGCCCCTTGATTTCACCTCTACGGGAAAGCGAGGAAGATCTCGCGAAAGTTTCACCTAGAAGTGCGATCAGTTTGATAAAGCATCAAATTCTACGCATACCACCCCCACCTACACCACCACCAGTTTCACCATCCTTACCCCTGTCTTCACCCACACCACCTTCGCCATCACCACAGTTCAATATGGTGAATGCAATAAAGTTGTCTGTGTTCAAAGGAGTAGGGAACAAAAATCCGTACCAATTTTGGTTCGTGGTAAAGGCTCTATGGGAAGTGCAGGGAGTCACGGATGATAATATAAAGAAAGAAACGCTGGTCAGTGCCTTGCAGGATTGTGCACTGACATGGTACATTAAGCATTCCAATGACAATCCAAACGCAGGGATCGTGGATATCCAAGCTGCGCTAAACAGGGAATTTAGTAGGCCAAAATCAGAGACAGCCGATTATTGAATTTAAGGAAATCCTGATGCTTCTAGGTGAGACCCCCTGGGAGCTAGATTAAAGATTGAAGTGTATGATTTGTGAAGCCAATATGACCTTGACGGATGGGCAACACCATGCATGGTTTGTAGCATCGCTAATGCTGCATCTAAGGAACACGCTGTCACAGCAGAAGCTATCCACTCAGGACGAGGCCTTAGAGATCGCAATGAGATTGCATGAGACCCCGATACAAGATCCTAACTTGGGAGTCCAACAAATCCATGCACAGTTGAAAAACTTGTGCCTTGAGATGTAGATTTTGAAACAAGACAGGATAACTTGCCCAGAAGCGTGCGAGGTATGGTGCGTAAAGTGCAAAGGCCAGGGACATGACAAGGACCATTGTCCAGTATTCGCAAACTACTTGGCGAGAGAAGGACCAATTCCATTGAGACTAGAGGCACAAGCAAGACCAAGCGCAGTGCCTGCATTATGGTGCGTGATTTGTTAGATAAGAGGGAAGCATGCTATAGATAACTGCCATCTATTACAGAAGTATACGTAGACTTCCCAGCAGTTGTTCTGTAATTTATGCAGGTCAGTAGACCATGATGACCGCACCTGTAGAATTTATGAACTGATGATGGATGAGACTCCTACCTACAGATTTTAGACTGAAAAATGGGCCCTCGATCAAAATGCAGGGATGGCACGAACAAGTTTGAGTTGGAATGGGACCAGGAAGGGGTCACAGAGAGCTGATCTGTTACAATTGCGGAGGGCCAGGGTGTTATGCCCGCAATTGTACAAACCCGACAAGACCATCATGCTTATATTGTAACCATTTTGATCATGAGATAGAATACTCTCCCACGCTGATATCGAGGTTGCGTGATAAAGGAGCACTCCAACCTCCCCCGACTCAGAACCTACAAATGATGAGTTATGAGCCGTTCAAGGAAGACCCGAATGTAAATATCGTGCTCCAAAGTGGTATTATGACAGGAGATGACAAAGGCAAGTAGCCCAAAGGGAGTGCCTGGGTTCACAAGGCTCCAACAAAGGAACCATAATTTGATTTGGAGTGTGCTAAGGAGACATTCATGGAAGCTAAAAAGAGCTTCGTGGAGGCCTCCACTTCAAGTAGTAAAGACAAACTGGAACTAGAAATGGACCCATCAATGATCACTACCTTTTTGGAGACATGCATGAATTTGTTGCGCAGCAACAAGGCTCTGAAGGGGCTGCAAGAACTCATAACTAGATGTGTTGGGACCAAGCCAGGAGAATCGTGCATAGTTTGGAAGCTTGAGAAGCGCACAACACGAACAGGAAGAGAGATGAGATTGACTATGCAAATTGGGGAATATGAAATGGATCAAGTGATTTTGGATCTAGGATTGGATGCGAACTTCCTGCCAAAGCAGACATGAGAATGCATGGGCAGGCCCGCGTTGCAATGGTCTCCTATTCAATTGCGAATGGCGAACCAGCAAAGATCCTACCCATGGGAAGATTAGAGGGAATAACGGTGGATATCGAAGGTGCAAGCGCGCTTGCAGATTTCGACGTGATAGAGATTGTTGATGACAGCAATCCCTATCCTGTGCCACTGGGAATAGATTGGGCCACTGACAAGAATGGAGTGATAAATCTAAAGAAGTGCAAGATGATTTTTGAGAAAAGGTCACTACGCGTAGTGGTACCTCTAGACCTGGCGGAAGGATTGTGCTACACAGAGCCAGTGCGCGACTATGACATCGACAACAATCTAGATTGTATCTACAAGATAACCACGCGGGAGCATGACTGGGTGAATCCAACAACGAATGGCAGGATTTCGTGGGAGCGCGAAAGCTCCTGCACCTCAGATTCGGATGAGGAGATAGAATAGTGGTAGAACTGGGTACACGAGGTAACCACACTCAACTATAACATGATGACAAGGTCGCTACACTGCATGACAACAGAGGTAAGAGATTTGCCTATGTATGACGGGTTGAGCGAGGTGGATGATTTCCTGAACAATTTTGAAAAAGAAGTGCCAGAACAACAGTGGTTCAATGCTCTAAAATGGGTACTGCGCGCTACGCCCGCAAGGTAGTGGGGTAGGCATCAAGGAAGTTTTGAGGACTGGCGCAAATGCAGAAGGATGATGCACATGCAGTTTGGGACGCCTCAAATGCGGCTAACAGACAAGTATGACAGATGAGATGATCCACGTGCACACCTCGTGAAATGGACCAAGGTCTACGAGGAAGAGCCTCAACCTGAGTGGGTGCACCTGTTCTATCATACCCTAGATATCATACTCATGAATTGGTATATAGAGACAGAGCTCCGCCATGGCACGAGCGAATGGGATATCTTGCATGAAGGATTCCTATTGACCTTCATGTTTGAGGATCGTTGGTGGGATACAGTTGATGATGCACTGCAAGCAGTAAAAGAAATTATCTTCAAAATACCTCAGGAGCCAATGGAAGTGCTACAGCTGGAATGGGCGACCCAACTGAGCTACGCACTGGAGTGTTACAATGTAAACATTGAGGAAGATGATGAAGATTCACGAAAAATTAACATTCCAGAAACTGAAGGATATCGTGAGGTTCAAGGACCATTGATTGAAGATCCTAACATCACCACACCGGTAAAAATAAAGTAGGTAAACATTGGGATGGAGGTTGAACCGAAGTATGCAACGCTCGGTTACTATTGGGATGATGCCACGGTGGATAAGGTCGTTGAGTTACTTCGTGAGTACCAAGATTTATTCCCAACCAAGATTACAGAATTAAAAGGGATTGTTCATGATTTAGGGATGATGAAGATCACCCTAAAACTCGACGCGAAGCCGGTTAAGCAGAGGCCTTACCGCTTGAATCCCAAGTACAAGGAAAAGGTCCATGTAGAACTAGACAAAATGCTCGCAGCCGGAATTATTGAGCCGGTGGAAGAATCCGACCAGGTGAGCCATATGGTCGTGTAGGAGAAAAAGAAGAAGGGTGAGATAAGAAAATGCGTGGACCTCAAAAAGTTGAATGATGCCTACGTACAAGGCCCATTCCCGACCCTGTTCATAGATGAAGTATTGGAAAATGTTGGCAGACAAGAAGCATACTCTTTCACAGATGGGTTCTTAGGGTACCACCAGATCAAAATCGCATCAAAAGACTGGAGAAAGACCACCTTCACAACTGAATGGGGTTTCTTTCAATACACCATTATGTCGTTTGGGTTGAAGAACGCGCTAGCCATATTTTCGTGCATAGTTGTTGCCGCATTCAAAGAATACATCCACAAGTTCCTTGAGGTCTATCTGGATGATTGGACTGTCTTTGGATTAGTTAAGCACCATGTAGAAAGCTTATGCTTGATGTTGGATACTTGACGACGACACCAAATTGCACCGAACCTTAAGAAGTGTACATTCCTCGTTCCCTTTGGGAACCTACTGGGACATGTGGTCTGCAAACAGGGACTAATGGTAGACCCCGCGAAGATTGTAGTAATTCTGAATTTGGGAGCACCGCAAAGTGTTAAACAGTTGCGTGCTACATTGGGACAGATAGGGTACTATAGGAAGTTCATCAAAAGCTATGCCCAGATCACCACGCCGATGGAGAAACTATTGAAAAAGGATGTCACATTCTGCTAGAATGATGATTGCATGAAGAGCCTGGATGTCCTCAAAAGCTATGCCCAGATCACCGCGCTGATGGAGAAACTATTGAAAAAGGATGTCACATTCTGCTGGAATGATGATTGCATGAAGAGCCTGGATGTCTGCTCCAATCTTGGTCTTCCCAAAATGGGATGTGGAGTTTCATGTCCATGTTGATGCATCATGTATCGCGCTGGGAGCGGTGCTCACACAAGAAGGTGGAGAAGTGCTGGATCACCCTATCGCATTCGCAAGTCGTAGGTTGTCCAAATCTGAAAAGAACTATTCCATAATCGAATGCGAGGGGTTGTGACGCAACACAGAAGCAGACTCAAGAAAACCCACAAAACACCCCGTGAATCCGTTTTCCTCTATAACCTGACTGTTTTCCTTTTTAATTGAAATACACTAAAAAAAACATGTTGAAACACTGAAATGTACCTTTTTATATTGGCTCACTTATCGTAAGCCGGAAGTCAACGCATCAATGCTTTGGAACCGTTGATCTGGATCGATGAGATTTGACGGTTGTCAGAGATTTCAGATAGGACAATAGATCGGGAGTTAACCGCCTGATAAAGCGGTTTTATTCCCCCCCACCTTTACTACGTGTCGAGGGTTGAATGGAATCGGTTTCCGACCCTTCCAAACAACTTACCACCTTTGATGTGCCCGAAATACCTCCCACTGCAGTAAAACTACTTCCGCAATCCAACGGTCACAGATGATCGTGATCCAATGGTTATGATCTAATCTGTGAATTGAAAGTCATGATGCCCGTCATCTAGACTTATTCCACTTTAAAGCGTTGATGCAATAACCCTTGCGGACCTGATAGGTTATCAACCCTTCTCTATAACATTTCAGATCTGGTTGTGTCGCGATGTCGGAATTCGGCGATTCAATAAGCTGGTTCCCCTCCACTGAAGCGATGTGATTGGGTTCCACGGACCCGATAGCTTTAAAAACCTTCATCTAGAATATTTGAAGTTTGGATTCTAAATCGAATGTGTTTTGCATCGATCCTTAGCGTATTCTGGGTTTTCTGCTTGCGGAACCAAAACAATATAAAAAACTTGCCAATTGTTCTTTCAACTTAGTATTTCTATTGTAAAGTATGAAAAACAGAGCAAGCATCAATATCATCCGAATATAGAGAAAACAATCATTCGAGGATCTTCACGAGCTGCATATATATAATAATGCGCACAACATCAATTCATTCATAATAAAAGAGTTACAGAGTCTTGGCCTTGGCCTGATTACACAAATAAAGATCGTTGTCTCAAAATACAACCCACACTATTTTTCTCTCGCTCTACTAAATCCACTCCTCAATCCTCTCTCTTTTCATTACATTTTACCTTCCTTTTATCAATCGAATATCACTCCAATTGTATCTAACAACTCAATCCTATTTTTAATAAATCTAACAACAAATCTTCTAATTCCTAGCTCTATCTCACACCTATGCCAACAACTCATTTTTTAGCCTAAAATAAGACAATTTCTAACTTATTACAATAATGAAATACAACTCATTTCTTGAGAGATCAAAACCTCTCAGTAAAACTTCCTTTTGACCTGTTATCACTTAAGAAAAATTTCAAATTCTGAACATCAGTTTTTTCAAAAGAGTGGTGTCAGTCTCGGTCTGGCTTCCCCATGTTGTTTTAGAGTCTAAGATTTTGAATAAGAGTCTTGTTGGTATGTCAAAAGGGGTCAATTCTCTATTCTTGTATATTATTGGTCTCATATCTCACATTAACATCATATGTCGAAACCTGTTTCAAAGTTCTTATGCGCTACGAAACTGTCTAGGAGTTTTCGTAGCGCAAAATCCAGTCTAGGTGTTTTCGTAGCGCAAAACCCAGATTTTGCACTGGCTGCACTACAAAATCGGGGATTCGTGCAGATCCGTAGCAAATCTCATCCAGCTGTCAAATCCATCAAAATCAGTTATCCTTACATCATCAGTGGTCAGTCCATACACTTTGCCTATCACATTCAACCGCTTATCCTCATCATTAGGGTCATTAAATGTCTTGGTACACTCAGGTTACAAATTTCAAAAAGAGGCCAAATATTCACAGTCATAATTATGTTTGGGTTCATGCATGAGGAGAAACTTGGCAAGCATTCAGTTTGAATTCCTTGAAGATCAAGCGAGGCAACTTTCAAGCGAGGCAGTTTTCAAGCGAGGTAGTGATCGAAGATTGAGACAGTGCCAATTTTTCAAATTTTCATTCCGCTGGAATTTCATGGAGGGGTCTGCAGAAAGAAAGGATCATAGGTCAGGCAGATGTCTGAGGAATGAACCTGAGGGTTTAGATATCATCCTAAAGAATGATGAAGTCAAACAAGCCTTCAAATAGGTTGGTTGTTGGAGGTTTTGCGAAAAACTTCAAGGAGACCATATGCAAGTCACCAGGGAATTTGCTTTAAATTTCACAGGACTGAATTCGAAAGTTGGGGTGCTTGAATTGCCAATCTCTCCCGAGGTTATATCTACAGTCACTGAGATTCCAAGGGGACAAGAAATATGGTTTAAAAGTTTCAAGTTTGATATGACCCCCTGCAAAGAAATTTTGAAACCGGAGTTCATGGATTCAAACTTAAACAAGTTAGTGCCCAGAAGTTTTGTCAAAGATTCATAGGCTAATCTACTTACCTGCATACAAGGTACTCCACCTGCGAAGGAAGGTATCATAAGTTGTATTCCTACCACTTCAAGCTTCTGCTTCATTTCACTAGGAAGATATCTCTTGATTTGCCTTTTTACTTGTTTCGTAGCCTAGAAAAAATTTGTGACAAGGTTCAGTTAAAGAAGGAAGCCTGTGAGACCTCGTTGTTTCATCACGGCTTAGTCAAATTGATCATTTTGCATGAGCTCCAGAAAGTAGATAGGGAATGGTCCGTGTTCATGTTTATGTCTGGCTTCAAGAATGAAACTGGTCTCAGCCCTCAGGCTACGAAGAGTTCTCCACCAGCAGCTAGTCATCGTGCAGAAACAAGATCCAGGAGATTTGTAAAATTGAAGGCTAGGAAACAGGTAAAGGAGCCCACCAGACCACTGGTAATCCAAGACACACCCCAACAGTCACAGAAAGAGAAAACTCAGATCAAAGAGGGTGTACATGAACCATCTACAGGTGAAGCAGTCCAGAGAAGAATAACCAGGAGCCAGTTAGCTAAAGAAAAAGGCAAGACAGTGGTTACTGAGGCAAGCCCGGTTTCAAAGGGAAGTCTGAATGATTTGCTTCAAGCCATTAACATTGAGGAGTCTCCTCTGGTCCGAGAAGACTTGATAGAAACAGGTAAAAGCAAAACCAGAAAGGCCAAAACCTCTAAAAAGCTCAAATTTGATGATCAAGTTTCTGAATTTGTTTTTAAGCCAAGAAGACCTGTGACAAGGCATTCAAAGGAGATACAAGAGATGCTGCCAGAAGCCAGTGAAACAGGGGAGGTAACAAAATCTCATGAAGGACCTGTGACTTCATCAAAAACATCATCACAGCTGCATAAAAACGATAGAGGTAAGGCAGTTATCTCGCAAGAGGAATATAGTGTTGAGGAATTGAAAAAGAAGTTGAAGTTAGCAAATCTTGAAATTGCTAAACTGAAGAAAACCTCAAGGAAACATGCAATCAAGGAAGCTCATTTTAATAAAATGGAGGCTCTGTGGGAAGACAAAACAATTTCAATACCCGAGGTGGTCAACTGTCATGCTCAATACTACACTTGGTCAGTCCCTGCAATAAAGGAAGCAAAATTCATCAGAAAAGTTAATACAAGACTGAGAGCTGGGATCAGAATTATGAAGAGGAAAATCAAGGATTTGAAGATACAACTAAGCCAGTGGGAAGGACTTCCTTAGCTAAGGAAAATCACTCAGCAAGTAAGGCTAAGTCCTAAATTTTGATGATTCACCTTTTTGAAGTTTTCCTTGAAAAATGGTGCCTCTGCATTCAGTTTTTGAACAGCTTCAGGGCAGATGAAAAGGACATTTCAAGAAAAAGAAAGCTCAAGACAGTCAAATTTTGGCATTAAAACTGTGTTTTTGAAATTACACAGCAGTTTCGTAGCGCGCTACGAAACTGCTGTAGCTGCATGTTATAATTTGGTTGACCAATTTTGAGTGACAAAGGGAAGATCTAATTGAAAGGGAATTTTTGAAAAGGATCATTTATAAAGTTCAAGCATCCAGCAAGGACAAAACAAGCTGAAGAAAGATAGATATGAACCATAAGTTGTTTGTTAATAAAAATGATCATAGCTAGTATGGTTCATGATATTTCAAGCAACATTAAAGAGGTTTTGTCTTCACACATGTTTACAAGGAAGGTCAACAGTGCATGAAAAACATGGCAGTCCAATACATTTTTGTGTAATTAAAGAAGAACAACAGGGATAATTGATTTCGAAGATCCTTGTGGAGACCAAAAGCAGAAAAACAGGGGCAGTTTCCTAGTTTCCAGGAGAAATAAAGGGATGAGGCATCAAGGGCCAGCAAGGAATTTCAAACCTCCACCAAAGCTAAACTGAAGAAGGCCATTTGTCAGAGAACGAGTTTGGATTGTAATAAATGCTACTACCAACATGATGAGGAGTTATACTCCTAATTGTTTTAGGTCTCTAGGACTGCTAGTTAGCTGTCATTTGCATTTAATAGTTAGTTTTAAGTATCAATAGGTGTCATAATAGGAAGAATTCGAATTCCCCTCATGCTGGAGGAGGAATCTTAGTTATGTAAAGAGCTCTATATATAGGAGAAAATCGAATGTACAAGGGTTGAAGATTTTTCAGAGAAACTCTCATATTGAGCTTTGTGTAATACTCTGTTTTCAGTAATACAATACTTGGCTTTACTTCTCAGGAATCAGAAAGAATTCGATGTCTCAGAATGTTTTGTGTTGTCCTCCTCTCATTATCTATAGTGGTATGAATGTGTGATTACTTAGAAATCACTGATTGTGCTCTAACTTCCTTCATACATTTATAAACTGTGTGGCTCTATATTTTTCTGATATATTCTCTATATGTTGAATTCTTATGCCCTGACTTCTATGTAAAGCTAGCATTATTGACAATACTGAAGCATGTTTGACTCCATAAGCCCAATGGATATTTTCTAAATTGTGTTTCAACCTTCTATAATTTTTTATTTGTTTCGTAGAGTTAGCCATCTTGTTCATTACCAAAATCTTTAATTTTGTGAGAAAGCCCTCTCAAGTTGGGGAGGCTAAGCCTCGGCCTAAAGTAGGTTTGAAATGGTTACTCAAAGTCTACTTGATCAGCAGCCTGTCAGGGCTAGGTTTTGTGATAACATTTTGGTGTGTCTGTCGGGAGCCTGAAGATTAATCATTCCTGAAATCAAGAGATTGAACTTCTGAGAGTAGTAGGAGCTCAGAAGACTTTTCGAGGCTGCAATCTACCTTGATGACTCCATATTTTTTCAAAAGTGTAAAAGGTGGCTTCGAGAGGGAGATACACACGGATAAATCATGACCCAAATCCACCTACTCTTGTGGACAATCCAAACACACTTTCAAGGAGAAGACAAAGATTTACTGAAACACCAGGTACTTCATCTTTTTTAAAATATTTGCTCTCTGAGTTTTCAAGAAGTCTTGAGGATAAAATAGTTGATGACAAAATTCATGAGGTGTTGTTGAGATCAGAAAATGAAGAATAACTCATTGGAATTATTTTAGATTTGCAAAAAAGAGGGATTGATACTTCATCTTTGGTTTCACAAAAAGATAAAGAAGAATTTTAGGAAGTTGTTACTTCTGAATTATTGTTAAAAAGGGAAGATTTAGATAAACTTAAAGAACTTGATCCTTTTGAAGTCTTACTCAAATCTAAAGCTGGTCTTCTCCTTCCAAATTGGATCACATTTGTCAGTGGTTTGCAAAGCCCAAGTAGTCCTTTTCATATCAGCACCTCATCCTCTGCTTCTACTAGTCCTAGTGGTCTTCAAACACCAAGCAATCTGCCTCATATCAGTTTTGTTTCCTCTGTCCTTCAGTACCTGTCATCATGGTTCCTCCATTAATCATGGCCGTACCTGCTAGGTATGCCCCACTAGAACTCCCTGTTGTTTTACATGACCTTCCTAGCAAATATGCTGCAATAATTCCAACATGGGGTGGTGATGAAGAAATCACAGCAGAAGAACATGTAGACAGATTCAATGATTTTGTTGACAGAGAGGAAGTTGATGATGAAGATGTGAAACTAAGATTATTTGCACAAACCTTTATTGGAGAAGTTAGAAAATGGTTTAAATCCCTTACAGCCGGAAGCATTCACACTTGGACAGAATTTGAAGACAACTTTCTAAGGAAGTGGGGAAATAGAACTAATCTGGTGCAAGCTCTTTCTGAATACAATAGTCTTAGAAGGGCACCTGATGAGACTATTCAAAACTTCTCAAAGAGGTTTAACAAAGTGTTTAATTCCATCCCAACTCGTTTGAAACCTCCTGAAGCTTTGGCACAGCTGAGATATGCTGAAGCATTTGATTCTGATTTCTCTCTGTTGCTCAGAGAGAGAGACTCTGCTACACTTGCTGATATGCAAAACGATGCAATTAAAGTAGAAGTAAACATGGTTGCTGCTAAAAAATCAAAGATGGGAAAAGCTAAATTGAAAGAAGAAGAGAAACCTTCCTCTTCAACTCCAGAAGATAAAATTGATTCAATGATGAAGACCATGGAGAAGTTGATGGATCGGTTGGCTCATGGAAATACTTATGCTCCTCCTCCACAGCAGGAACCTCAATTTAGAAACCCTCAGTTTAGAAGACCTCAAAACCAGCAAAGGCCAAGAGAAAATAGGAATCAACAGCCTGATCCTCCAGTAAGACCTCCTTTTCAGCAGAACTTGGTTGATGAAGAAGATGAGTCTAAAATTCCTGAAGAGTCCATCCATTGTCTTGATGAAGAAGTGTCAGGGATTTTCTTGACTAAAGAAGAACATGATGAGTCTAGTATGACCAAACAAGGAGAGGAACCTTCAGACTATTTAAAAGGTTATCAACATGCTATCTTTGAGATGCAAAAATAGTACAATCTCAGGAATAGAAATGTGCCAATTACAGCAAACAAAACACAGCCCAAGAAGGATGCTCCAAAGGCTGTTGAAGACAAGAAAGACAACCCAAAGGTTGCTGAAGGTAAAAATGATTCTCCACTTGGCAAAAAGGATGTTCAAACTCCATCTCCTACTAAAGAAATTGAGAAAACTGTTTCTGTTTTCAACCTTGAGAATGAAATTGTGAAAATCAAAATATCAGTCCCTTTCAGCGAAATTCTCAAGGTAGATAAATACAGAAGTAAGATTGTAGAGATGCTTAATTCACAACCAGGAGTGGCTGATATCTTAAATGTACAAGAAGATAATCCTATCATATACTTGGGTCCAAGACTTGAAGATGATCAGAATGAAGAATTTCCTCCTTTCTACATAAGCATTAGTATTCATGATATGACCTTACATAATGCTATGTTGGATTCAGGGGCCTCTCATAATCTTATGCCCAAGGTAATCATGGAAAGGTTGGGATTACAGGTAACAAGACCATATAAGGATTTATTCTCTTTTGATTCAAAAAGAGTTCAATGCATTGGTTTGATTAAAGATGTTGTTGTGGGTCTAACACAAATTCCAGCAAAGACAATTGTCATGGACATTGTTGTAGCTGACATTCCACCCAAGTTTGGGATGTTGTTGTCAAGATCGTGGGCAACAAAAATTAAAGGCACAATGCAGATGGACCTTACCTATGCTACTATCCCTGTTTTTGGTGAGCAAAGGAGGTTGTATCGGGAGACCAGGATGGATTATATGGTAAGCAGCAAAGAAAAACCTCAAAATTTTCCCATTTATTCATTTGATACTGGGCTTAGATCAACCATCCTTTTCAATGAGTCAGTTGGAGATGAGTCGGAGGAGATGCTTTCAAAAAATAAATGCCAAGGAAATCAGTAAGAAGATGAAAAAGAGACAATGAGCTGGTATTGTACTTTGATCGATCAGCAGGAAGAGAAGGAGCAGGGGTTGGAATTTGGATCACAAGTCTAAATGATGAAAGTAAGTTTTTCTCCTACAAACTAAACTTTGATTGCACAAATAATATGGCTGAATACGAATCTCTGATTTTGGGCTTAGAAGCTTTCTTAAAGTTGAAGGCTAGAAACATTTCTGTTTTTGGAGATTCTGAATTGGTGATTAAACAAGTGGAAGGTGCTTATCAAACAAAGGATGTAAGGATGAGAGCATATAGAAATTTAGTGTTAGACATGCTGGAAAAGTTTCATGCATATTCTTTCACTATCAAAACTAGAGATCAGAATTCCATTGCAGATTCCCTTGCTGTTTCTGCCAGTCTATTTGTTATTCCTATTCATTCTTCTGAAAAGTATGAGGTGGAGGTTCGTCATCGACCAGCTATACCAGACAACATCACTAATTGGCAAGTCTTTGAAGATGATCAGCAGGTAAAGAATTTCATTGAATTAAAAGAAGAATTTGAAAGCACTCAAATGGATCAACAAAATATGTTTGTGGAGTCAAAGGAAAAGTTTGAAGTCTTACAATTAAAAAACAATTTAATACCTAAGGGTCTCATTCCTCTTGAGAAGCTGTTTGATCAAAATGATGTGTTCAAAGCTCCAAAATTACAGGCTGATGAGGAGGAAATAGAGAGCTGCAATTTAGGAAATTCAGTTGTGCCTAAGATGGTTAAGATCTCAAAGTTTCTTTCAGCTGAGATGAAAACTAAATATGTTGAGATGATGAAAAGGTTTGTTGATGTTTTTGCATGGAGCTATGCTGATTTAAAACAATATGATTCTTCTATTATTCAGCATACTATTCCTATTAAAGAGAATGAGAAACCTTTCAAGCAGAAGTTAAGAAGAATTAATCCTCTTCTCATGCCATTGATTGAAAGGGAAATTAAGAAACTCTTTGATGCTAAAATCATTGTTCCAATCAGGTTCTCAAATTGGCTTGCAAATTTAGTTCCAGTTAGAAAGAAGAATGGAGAGATCAGGATTTGTATAGACTTCAGAAATTTAAATAAGGCTTCATTGAAAGATAACCATCCTCTTCCCAAGATCTAATTCTGAAAAATATTGTTGGTTCACAAAAGAAGTCTATGCTTGATGGTTTCTCAGGGTACAATCAGATTCTTGTGCATCCAGATGATCAAGAGAAGACAACCTTCACAACACCATGGGGAACGTTCATGTACGCCAAAATGCCTTTCAGTCTCATGAATGCAGGGGCCACTTTCCAAAGAGCAATGGATATTGCCTTTGCTGAAGAAAAGGACAAATCAGTGGTGGTGTATCTTGATGACATCACAGTTTTTTCAAAGAGAGAAGAAGATCATTTGAAGCACCTTGAAAGAATTCTGCTGAAATGTAGAAAGTTTGGTATTTCTCTTAATCCCACTAAAAGTGTTTTTGCTTTAACATCAGGCAAGCTACTTGGTCATATTATTTCTGAAGAAGGAATTAAGATTGATCCTAATAGAGTCAATGCAATTCTAAAGCTAGATCTGCCAAGAAGCAGGAAAGAGATTCAATCTTTTCTTGGAAAGGTGAATTTTGTTAGGCGCTTCATTCCAAATTTTGCTGAAATAGTTAAGAATATAACAAGGATGCTGAAGAAAGGAGTGGACTTTAAGTGGACATCAGAAGCAAAGAAATATTTTGAGGAAATCAAGAAGGTGCTTACACAAGCACCGGTACTTATCAGCCCTGATTTTACCAAGGAATTTCTTATTTTTACATTCGCTTCTGAAGATACAATTGCTAGAGTTTTGCTGCAAAAAGGGAAGCAAGGTATAGAACAGCCTATTTCTTTCTTTAGTAAGACATTAGCAAATGTTGAACTGAAGTACAACATTTTAGAAAAGCAAGCTTACGCCTTGGTGAAAGCCATAAAAGATTTCAGAATCTATGTTTTACATTCTCATGTTGTCACTTATGTTCCAAGTGTTGTAATAAAAGACATCTTAACACAAGCAGATCCTGATGGAAAAAGAGGCAAATGGATAGCAAAGTTGCTGGAGTATGATATCGACATTAAACCTACCAAATTGGTGAAGGGTCAAGGCTTGGCAAAGCTGATGACTCAGTCAAATCTAGACTGTCTTGACATTAATTTGGATGCCCAAATTGCAGAATTTTCTGAAAATGAGGAGGAATTGGTCCAAATCAATGAGAAGTTCTTAGTTTCAGAATGGTACAAGGATGTGGCTTTTTTTCTTCAGCATAATAAGGCCCCTGCCAATTTAACAAAGTCAAAAGCTCGGTTTTTCAAGCTGAAATCTTTAAGATATTTTGTATATGACCAAAATTTGTTTTGGAAAGATGCAGGAGGGATTTTGTTAAACTGTCTCCTTGAAGAAGAAGCTGATAAAGTGATTGAAGAATTTCATAAAGGAGATTGTGGAGGACACCACTATTGGAAAGCTACTGCAAACAAGGTCCTAAGAGCTAGATATTTTTGGCCAACTATGTTCAGAGACATTTATAAAAGGGTAGCTACATGTCATGAATGTCAAATATTTGAAGGAAAGAGGAAGCTGGTGCCTTTGCCTTTGGTTCCTATATATGTTGAAGCGCCTTTCCAGCAATGGGGATTGGATTTTATCGGGGAAATTCATCCTCCTTCATCAGGACAGCATCGCTGGATTCTCACAGCCACCGATTATTTCACCAAATGGATAGAAGCGGTTCCAACAAGGTAAGATAATGATTCTGTGATTATTTCTTTTCTAGAAAATAATATATTGTTTAGATTTGGTTGCCCAATGAAGATTATAACTGACAATGCTCAAGCTTTTAATTCCAAGAAAATGATTAATTTTTGTCACCAATATCACATCACTCTTGGACATTCCACTGCTTATTATCCACAAGGAAATGGCCTTGTTGAATCATCAAACAAAAGCATTGTAAGGATCATTAAGAAGTTGCTGCAGGAAAACAAGAAAGCTTGGCATTTGAAATTGAAGTATGCTTTGTGGGCTGATAGGATTTGTACAAAGAGATCTATTGGCACTTCGCCATATGAATTAGTGTACGGTGCTGAAGCTATATTTCCAACATCACTTGGGGTACCTGTAATGAAACTAATTCAAGGATTAGAAGAGGAACCAAACGCTGTACAAAGGAGAATCAATCAGCTGATAGCCCTGCAGGAGAAGAGAAATGAAGTGTATGACAGTCATCAGCACAGTCAGAACAGAATCAAGAATACATTTGATAGAAAGATCAAAGAAGTTAGTTTCCAAATCAATGACAAAGTGCTGAAATGGGAGGCCAGAATTGAAGAAAAGGGTAAACACAGTAAGTTTGAGAATTTGTGGAAAGGTCCCTATCAGATTGTTGCTTTCCATGGAAACAACACTTACATTTTGCAGGAAATCGATGGAGAACCATATGCTGGAGGACCTGTTAATGGCAGGTTCCTTAAGAATTATCATTGTTGAAATAATATCGGTTTCTCATAACATTGTATATATCCGTTTTATCAGTCTTTCTTTTTGATAATAATGACAAGCTGAAACAGAAGGCTTAAGCCCGAGGTGAAGGCCCAAGAAGTCTAAAGGGGATGCTTGTCAAATAAATTTTTGTTTACAATAAAAGGAGAAAGCACTGGACCTGCGAGTTCTTAGTGTACTATAGGAGCACACTATCCCAAGTGGAGCCACTGTTATCACTTAAGAAAAATTTCAAATTCTGAACATCAGTTTTTTCAAAAGAGTGGTGTCAGTCTTGGTCTGGTTTTTCCATGTTGTTTTAGAGTCTAAGATTTTGAATAAGCGTCTTGTTAAGAGTCTTGTTGGTATGTCAAAAGGAGTCAATTCTCTGTTCTTTTATATTATTGGTCTCATATCTCACATTAGAATCATATGCCGAAACCTGTTTCAAAGTTCTTATGCCCTATGAAACTGTCTAGGAGTTTTCGTAGCGCAAAATCCAGTCTAGTTGTTTTCGTAGCGCAAAACCCAAATTTTGCACTGGTTGCGCTATGAAATCGGGGATTCATGCAGATCCATAGCAAATCTCATCCATCTGTCAAATCCATCAAAATCAGTTATCCTTACATCATCAATGGTCAGTCCATACACTTTTCTTATCACATTCAACCGCTTATCCTCATCATTAGGGTCATTAAATGTCTTGGTACGCTCAGGTTACAAATTTCAAAAAGAGGCCAAATATTCACAGTCATAATTATGTTTGGGTTCATGCATGAGGAGAAACTTGGCAAGCGTTCAGTTTGAATTCCTTGAAGATCAAGCGAGGCAGCTTTCAAGCGAGGCAGTGATCGAAGATTGAGACAGTGCCAGTTTTTCAAATTTTCATTCCGCTGGAATTTCATGGAGGGGTCTGCAGAAAGAAAGGATCATAGGTCAGGCAGATGTCTGAGGAATGAACCTGAGGGTTTAGATATCATCCTAAAGAATGATGAAGTCGAACAAGCCTTCAAACAGGTTGGCTGTTGGAGGTTTTGCGAAAAACTTCAAGGAGGCCATATGCAAGTCACCAGGGAATTTGCTTTAAATTTCATAGGACTGAATTCGAAAGTTGGGGTGCTTGAATTGCCAATCTCTCCAGAGGTTATATCTACAGTCACTGAGATTCCAAGGGGATAGGAAATATGGTTTAAAAATTTCAAGTTTGATATGACCCCCTGCAAAGAATTTCTGAAACCGGAGTTCATGGATTCAGACTTAAACAAGTCAGTGCCCAGAAGTTTTGTCAAAGATTCATACGCTAATCTACTTACCTGCATACAGAGGTACTTCACCTGTGAAGGAAGGTATCATAAGGTGTATTCCTACCACTTCAAGCTTCTACTTCATTTCACTGGGAAGATATCTCTTGATTTGCCTTTTTACTTGTTTCGTAGCCTAGGCAAAATGTGTGACAAGGTTCAGTTAAAGAAGGAAGCCTATGAGACCTCGTTGTTTCATCACGGCTTAGTCAAATTGATCGTTTTGCATGAGCTCGAGAAAGTAGATAGGGAATGGTCTGTGTTCATATTTATGTCTGACTTCAAGAATGAAATTGGTCTCAGCCCTCAGGCTATGAAGAGTTCTCCACCAGCAGCTAGTCATCGTGCAGAAACAAGATCCAAGAGATTTGTAAAATTGAAGGCTAAGAAACAGGTAAAGGATCCCACCAAACCACTGGTAATCCAAGACACACCCCAACAATCACAGAAATAGAAAACTCAGATCAAAGAGGGTGTACATGAACCATCTACAGGTGAAGCAGTCCAAAGAAGAATAACCAGGAGCCAGTTAGCTAAAGAAAAAGGCAAGACAGTGGTTACTGAGGCAAGACCGGTTTCAAAGGGAAGTCTGAATGATTTGATTCAAGCCATTTACATTGAGGAGTCTCCTCTGGTCTGAGCAGACTTAATAGAAACAGGTAAAAGTAAAACCAGAAAGGCCAAAACCTCTAAAAAGCTCAAATTTGATGATCAAGTTTCTGAATTTGTTTTTAAGCCAAGAAGACCTGTGAAAAGGCATTCAAAGGAGATACAAGAGATGCTGCTAGAAGCCAGTGAAAAAGGGGAGGTAACAAAATCTCATGAAGGACCTGTGACTTCATCAGAAACATCATCACAGCTGCATAAAAACGATAGGGGTAAGGCAGTTATCTCGCAAAAGGAATATAGTGTTGAGGAATTGAAAAAGAAGTTGAAGTTAGCAAATCTTGAAATAGCTAAACTAAAGAAAACCTGAAGGAAACATGCAATCAAGGAAGCTCATTTTAATAAAATGGAGGCTATGTGGGAAGACAAAACAATTTCAATACCTGAGGTGGTCAACTGTCATGATCAATACTACACTTGGTCAGTCCCTGCAATAAAGGAAGCAAAATTCATCAGAAAATTTAATACAAGACTGAGAGCTGGGATCAGAATTATGAAGAGTAAAATCGAGGATTTGTAGATACAACTAAGCCAGTGGGAAGGACTTCCTTAGCTAAGGAAAATCACTCAGCAAGTAAGGCTAAGTCCTAAATTTTGATGATTCACCTTTTTGAATTTTTCCTTGAAAAATGGTGCCTCTGCATTCAGTTTTTGAACAGCTTTAGGGCAGATGAAAAGGACATTTCAAGAAAAAGAAAGCTCAATACAATCAAATTTTGGCATTAAAACAGTGTTTTTGAAATTACACAGCAGTTTCGTAGCGCGCTACGAAACTGCTATAGCTGCATGTTATAATTCGGTTGACCAATTTTGAGTGACAAAGGGAAGATCTTTTTGAAAGCGAATTTTTGAAAAGGATCATTTATAAAGTGCAAGCATCCAGAAAGGACAAAACACGCTGAATAAAGATAGATATGAACCATAAGTTATTTGTTAATAAAAATGATCATAGCTAGTATGGTTCATGATATTTCAAGCAGCATTAAAGAGGTTTTGTCTTCACACATGTTTACGAGGAAGGTCAACAGTGCATGAAAAACATGGCAATCCAATACATTTTTGTGTAATTAAGGAAGAACAACAGGGATAATTGATTTCGAAGATCCTTGTGGAGACCAAAAGCAGAAAAACAGGGGCAGTTTCCTAGTTTCCAAGAGAAATAAAGGGATGAGGCATCAAGGGCCAGCAAGGAATTTCAAACCTCCACCAAAGCTAAACTGAAGTAGGCCATTTGTCAGAGAACGAGTTTTTATTTTAATAAATGCTACTACCAACATGATGAGGAGTTATACTCCTAATTGTTTTAGGTCTCTAGGACTACTAGTTAGCTGTCATTTGCATTTAATAGTTAGTTTTAAGTATCAATAGGTGTCATAATAGGAAAAATTCGAATTACCCTCATGCTAGATGAGGAATCTTAGTTATGTAAAGAGCTCTATATATAGGAGAAAATCGAATGTACAAGGGTTGAAGATTTTTCAGAGAAACTCTCATATTGAGCTTTGTGTAATACTCTATTTTCAGTAATACAGTACTTGGCTTTACTTCTCAGGAATCAGAAAGAATTCAATGTCTCAGAATGTTTTGTGTTGTCCTCCCCTCATTATCTACAGTGGTATAAATGTGTGATTACTTATAAATCACTGCTTGTGCTCTAACTTCCTTCATACATTTATAAACTGTGTGGCTCTATATTTTTCTGATATATTTTCTATATGTTGAATTCTTATGCCCTGACTTCTATGTAAAGCTAGCATTATTGACAATACTGAAGCATGTTTGACTCCATAAGCCCAATGGATATTTTCTAAATTTTGTTTCAACCTTCTATAATTTTTTCATTTGTTTCGTAGAGTTAGCCATCTTGTTCATTACCAAAATCTTTAATTTTGTGAGAGAGCCCTCTCAGGTTGGGGAGGCTAAGCCTCAGCCTAAAGTAGGTTTGAAACAGTTACTCAAAGTCTACTTGATCAGCAGCCTGTCAGGGCTAGGTTTTGTGATAACATGACCCATCAGGTCAATGAATTTCAACTTGTTTAGCCACAACATGTGAACAATATTTCACATTGCTAGCTAAGTCTGGATGCTCTTGCATCAGACTCCCGGGGAAGAAAAGAATCATCCTTAAAACTTTCAGGACTTACTCCATACTTCTGCAATTCTGTTATTGTCAACCAGCTAGCATCCTCCACTAGTTGTCCTTTCCATTTGACTAGATATTGGAAATAAGTCTGTCCTCTGGTTCTTTTGGATACTCTTTTCTCCAAAATAACTTCCACTTCTTTCTTAGCTGTCTTTGGCATTTGTTCTTCCCAGTTCACAGTTTGAACTTCATCTCCTGTAGTTTCCTCTTGTAGCTCTATCTCTTCCTCTTTGTATGGATACAAATCTGCAACATTAAAATGGGGGATATTCCAATCCCTTCTGGCAACTCAATTTCATATGCATTGGCTAAAAAATTTCTTACAATTTTACAAGGTCCTATCTTTTTCATTTTTAGTTTATTGTACGTTTTAGCAGGAAATCTTTATTTTCTTAAATGCACCATCACTAAATCTCCCACTTGAAATTCTTTCGCTCTTCTTTTCAGATCTACCCTCTGTTTGTATTTTTACTGCTTTCCTGTAATTTGTCTTTAACTTCTTCCTGTAGTCTCTGCATCTATTCTGCAAACTCTTCAGCTTTTGCACTTTTGGTCTCCTGCTTTCCCAAATCTCTGAGCTCATACACACCTCTTGGATTCATTCAAAAAACAATCTGAAAAGGACTCATTCCAGTACTTCAGTTTGGAGTATCATTATAAGAAAACTCAGCTTGAGCTAGTGCTAAATCCCACCGCTTAGGATTTTGATACACTAAACTCCTCAATATATTCCTCAAGCTCATGTTTACTACTTCGGTCTGTCCATCTACTTGAGGATGGTATGCTGAACTAAAACTGAGGTTAGCTCCCAGTTTCTTCCAAAGCGTTCTCCAAAAATGTCGTACAAACTTGGTACCTCGATCAAACACAATACTTACAGGCAATCCATGTAATCTTACAATCTCTGAAAAGAATAAATTAGCAATGTATTTTGCATCACTAGTTTTCCTACATGCAATGAAATGTGCCATTTTGGAAAATCTATCTATTACAACATGAATATAACCATTCCCTCTCTGGGTTTTTGGTAATCCCATAACAAAATCCATGCTAACTGCATCCCACAGTCGGTCTGGTACTGGCAATGGCTGGTACAATCCTGTATTCTGACTCCTTCCTTTTGAATGCTGACATATCCCGCACTTCTCAACAAATTTCTTAACATTAGTCTACATTTTTTGCCAATAATAAAAAGCATTCACCTGAGCAAAGGTTTTATCTTGTCCAAAGTGACAAGATAATCCTCCACTATGTTTCTCCTTTATTATGTTTTCCCTCATGGAACATTTGGGAATACACAACTTGTTGCTTTTAAACAATAGGCCTCCTTGAATGAGATAGTCCAACCACTGAATTCTGTTATGACTCATTGGATTATGAACTGTTGTATAGATATCTTTGAATTTTGCATCATCCTTGTACATTTCAATCATTTCCCCAAATCCTACAACACCCACTTTGAATTCTTTCATAATAAAACTTACCCTGCTCAATGCATCTGCTACTTTATTTGACTTACCACTCTTGTGCTTTATTACAAAAGTAAAGCTTTGCAGAAATTCTACCCACTTGGCATGTTTCTGATTCAACTTCGGTTGGTTATTGATGAACTATAAGGCATGATTGTCTGAATACAATATGAATTCTTTTGGCAACAAATAACGTCTCCATTTTTTCAAGCCCTGCACAATAGCATAAAACTCTTTATCATAACAAGAATATTTCTTCTTTGCATCATTCAATTTCTCACTGAAGTATGCTATCAGTCTTTGCTCCTGACTTAGAACTACGCCAACTGCAACTCCACTAGCATCCGTTTCCACTTGAAAGACTTTCTCAAAATCAGGCAAAGCTAAAATTGGCCCCTCTATGATTTTCTTCTTCAGCAAATTAAAAAAAAATTCTGTTGCTTCTCTCCACTTTAATGGCTGATTGATCTCCTTGATTGTCTCAAGGATTGGTGCAAAAATCTGACTAAAGCCTTTGATAAACTTTCTATAAAAACTTGCAAGACCATGGAAGCTTCTTACCTCAAACATATTTCTGGGAGTAGGCCAGTTCCAAATTGCTTGGACTTTCTCTGGATCCATCTTCAAGCCTTCTTTAGAAACTACAAATCCTAAGTAAACCAGTTCGTCCTTCATGAAACTACATTTCTTCAGATTTATTAGTAGTTTCTCTTTCTGCAATGTTCTTAGGACCAACTTAAGATGCTCTAAATGTTCTTCTTTAATTTTACTAAAAACTAGAATATCATCAAGATAAACAATAACAAACTTTCCTGCATACTCCTTCAAGACTTCATTCATTAATCTCATGAATGTGCTATGTGCATTAGTGAGTCCAAAAGGCATCACTAACCACTCATACAACCCACTGTTTGTTTTAAATGCAGTCTTCCACTCATCACCTTCTCAGATTCTTATTTGATGATATCCACTCTTCAAATCTATTTTAGTAAAGTATTTTGATCCACTCAAACAGTACGTTAAATCACCCATGTGTGGCAAAGGAAATTTGTACTTGATTTTGATCTTGTTGATGGCTCTGGAATCTGTGCACATACGCCATTCTCCTCCTTTCTTTGGACTGAGTACTGTTGGTACAACACATGGACTAAGACTTTCTCTGATTAGCCTCGTGTCCGTCAGCTCTTGCATTTTTCTTCCAACTTCTGCATTCTTTTGAGGAGTTAATTTGTATGCTGCTTTATTTGGCAAGCTTGCTCCTAGTATTAGATCAATATGATGACTAATACTCTTGATCGGTGGCAATGCATTCAACAACTCATCCACAATAATATCAGAAAAATCATCTAACATAATTTTCACTTCTTCAGGAAAATCATCCAAGTTTGTGGAAGTAAAAATTACCTTTGGTCTTCCCACAATAGCAAAATGCAACTCCTCATTCTTCACTAATTCCTGCAGTAGCTCCTTCCCACTTATCAGCATAATACTACTTCCAAGTGCTCCTTTGTCAGCATCGTCCTTCAATGGAAGCAATGTGTGTTTAGTTCCATTCTTCTCCAAAGTATAGGTGTTTCTCCTTCCATCATGAATAGGTTTTCGATCAAATTGCCACGGTTTTCCCAGCAATACATGGCATACATCCATGGGCATTACATCACATAATATCACATCTTTATGTGTACCAATTTGTATCTCCACCTTGCATTGTTCAGTCACAATAATTTGATGTCCCTTATGTAACCATGATACCTTGTAAGGAGTAGGGTGCATGGTCTTTACTAGTCCGAGCTTGTCCACCATCTCTGTAGAAACAAGATTGCCAGTGCTTAATTATTACTTTGCAACACTTACCTTTTGATTTACAGGTGGTTCTAAACAAATTCTTCCTCTGTGCTGGTTCTCCAATCTCTGGCTCTACCCTAAGCAAAGTCCTTCTCAACAACAATGATTCACCTTCTTCAGGGGGTTCTTCCTTTTCCACAAGTCAAGGTGGTTCTATATTTTCCTCAGCCACATTCGCATTTCTCTGACTTGCTAGTTTATTATGAGGATAGTCCCATGACATATGTCCCGATTCTCCACATGTATAACACCGAACATATCTTCCTCGCCCTCTTCCTCTGGGCACAAATCTTCCTCTGTTAAATTCTCCCCTCTGTGGTGGTCTACTACTTGAGCTTCCTACTTCATGCTGATGTTGTTGTCCCCTTGGTCTGGTAGTTCCTCTACCTCTTACTGAGCTTTCTCCTCTACTCCTTTGACTCTATTTCCTCAATATCTTCTCTTCTGCCTTCAAACTTGCTTAATAGGCATCCTCAATAGTCTTCAGACTTAACAAGCTAATATCATCTTGTATGTCATACCTTAAGCCATTGATATATCTAGCTACCTTTTCCACATCATCCTCTACATGCCCTGCTCTAATACTCAATCTATAAAACTCTTCTGTATACTCTTTAACAGTTTTTTCCTTAAATTTTGCAATTGCTTAAAAATATTCAAATGATAGTCTTTAGGAAAAAACTTGGCTTTCATTTTACTTAGCATTTTGTCCCATAGCTTGATCTTGGACTTCCCTTTCCTCATTCTTGACATCTGTAACTCGTCCCACCAGATAGCTGCATGACCCTTCAATTGAGTAACTGCAAACTTCACCATCTTCCTCTCATCAACCTCTTCATAGTCAAAGTATTGATCTAAGGATCTGATCCAATCCATTAGCTCTTCTGCGTTCAGACTCCCTTCATACATAGGGATTTTCGCCTTAGGTTTTCCTCCTACTTTCGTCAACATCTTGATGAGTTTGGTAGTTTCATTGTCTTTGTCTACTACCTCCTCAGGAGATTCTTCTGAAGAACTTTCATTTCCTTCATTAGGTGCTCTTCTTTGGGCAGTCTCAATTGTCTCCATTCTCGCACGCAGACTCTGGACCTCTTCCAGTAGAATCACATTTGCTTTAGGTCTTCCTCAACTAATGCCATCTCCTCTCCTTGGTGGCATTTTCACTACAAACAACCCTTTCTTCTGCTCTGATACCACAAATTACACAGCGTAGAAGTGGACTCAAGAAAACCCCCAAAACACTCCGCAGATCCCTTTTCCTCTGTAACCCAACTGTTTTCCTTTTTAATTGAAATACATTAAAAAAACATGCCAAAACACTGAAATGTACCTTTTTATATTGTTGCGCTTATAATACGCCAGAAGTCAACGCGTCGATGCTTTAGAACCATTGATCTAGATCGATAAGATCTGACGGTTGTCAGAGATTTCGGA
Source organism: Pinus tabuliformis (assembly GCA_031772625.1). Classification (NCBI taxonomy): domain Eukaryota; kingdom Viridiplantae; phylum Streptophyta; class Pinopsida; order Pinales; family Pinaceae; genus Pinus; species Pinus tabuliformis. Next base: position 267,125,364 of record CM062807.1, read on the forward strand.
TAGGACAATAGATTGGGAGTTGACCACCCGATAAAGAAATTTACCCCCCCTCCCCCCGCCTTTGCTACATGTTGAGGGTTGAATGGAATCAGGTGCCGAACCTTCCAAACAACTTACCACCTTTGATGCACCCAAAATACCACCCACTATAGCAAAACTGCTTCCGCAATCCAACGGTCACGGATGATCACGATCCAATGGTTACGATCTAATCGGTCAATTGAAAGTCGCGATGCCACCATCTAGACTTCTTCCACTTTAAAGCACCAATGTGATAACCCTTTCAGACCCGATAGGTTATCAACCCTTCTCTATAACTTTTCGGATCTAGTTGTGTCGCGATGTCGAAAATTGGCGATTCAATAAGCCGGTTCCCCTCCACTGAAGCAATACGATTGGGTTCCATGGACCCAATAGATTTAAAAACCTTCGTCTAGAATATTTGAAATCCGAATTCTAAATCTGAATGTGTTTTGCATCGACCCTTAGTGTATTTTGGGTTTTCCGCTTGTGGAACCAAAACAATATAATAAACTTGTCGATTGTTCTTTTAACTCAGTATTTCTATTGTAAAGTATGAAAATAGAGCAAGCATCAGTATCATCTGAATACAATGAAAACAAGCATGTGAGGATCTCCATGGGCTGCATATATATAATTATGTGCACAACATCAATTCATTCATAATAAAAGAGTTACAGAGTCTCGGGCTTGGCCTGATTACACAAATAAAGACCTCTGTGTCAAAATACAATCCACACACTATTTTGCTCTTGCTCTACTAAATCCACTCCTCAATCCTCTCTCTTTTCATTACATTTTCCCTTCCTTTTATCAATCAAATATCACTCCAACTATATCTAACAACTCAATCCTATTTTTAATAAATCTAACAGTAGATCTTCTAATTCCTAGCTTTATCTCACACCTATGCTAACAACTCATTTTTGAGCCTAAAATAAGACAATTTCTAGCTTATTACAATAATGAAATACAACTCATTTCTTGAGAGATCAAACCCTCTCAGTAAAACTACCTTTTGACCCATCAGGTCAATGAATTTCAACTTGTTTAGCCACAACATGTGAACACTCTTTCACATTGCTGGCTAAGTCTGGATGCTCCTGCATCAGGTTGGCTATGGTGTACGTGCTCCAAAAATACCGGCACTATTTATTGGGAGGACATTTCAAGTTGTATACAAACCATTCCGCGCTAAAATACTTAGTCAATAAGCCTGTATTGGGGGGGCGCATCTGTAGGTGGCTCTTATTGTTCCAAGAATATGACTTTGAGGTCATGGTAAAGCCTGGACACCTGAACGCAGGACCGGATCACTTGTCACGTATTGAGATGGGCGAGGAACCTACTAGTTTGGAGGAAGGATTACCTGACGCACAGCTCTTTATTGTGCACATCACGGATGGACACTTTGAAGATATAATCCACTTCCTAACAATAGGAACTGTGCCAAAGGAATACTCCATTCAACAGAAGAAAGAATTGGTGGTGCGCACAGCGGATTTTTCTATCATCATAGGGCACCTATACAAAATTGGAAATGATGAGATACTGCAAAGGTATGTACCTGAATTTGAACAAAGGAAAATCCTCACGGAAGCACATGGTGGCATTGCAAGAGGACATTATGCAGCACGAGCAACAGCACAAAATATTCTTCACGCAGGGTTGTGGTGGCCAACCCTTCATCAGGATTCAAAAGCACACTGTAAGGCCTGTGATATATGTCAAAGGACCGGTAAACCATCGCGAAGGGACAAGATGCCTTTGAATCCACAAATGATGTTGCGGCCCTTTGAAAAGTGGGCAATCTACTTTGTGGAACCTATCAAACCCCAGGGAAAAATGAGCATGCAATACATCATCACCGCAACGGAGTACTAACGTGCTGGGCGAAAGTGCAGCCAGTCAAAGACTGCACGGCCACTACGGCTGCGAAGTTTTTGTTTGAACACATGTTGACCCGATTTGGCTATCCAAAAATCTTAATGAGTGATCGCGGTACACATTTCCTAAATGAAACCATCAATGCGCTCACAGAAGAGTTCCAGGTGTATCATCAAAAAAGCACACTATATAACCCACAAGACAATGGAATAGTAGAAGCATTCAACAAAATACTGGAGACTGCGCTAACCAAAGTATGCAACGTGCAGCGAAGCGATTAGGACCTATGCGCACCTACTGTACTATGGGCTTATCAGACAACGTGTAAGAAACTGACGGGACAAACACCTTTCTAGTTAGTTTATGGCGTGGAAGCTATCATGTCGATGGAGTATATTGTACCTAGTATGCGCATAGCAGCACTCACAGGTATGACGGACCGCAAACCTCTGGAAGAAAGGCTCGCACAATTGAAAGAACTTGAGGAGGGATGGTTCTTGGCTGGGTCTCATCAGCAGGTATAAAAGTAGCGTGAAAAAGCTTGGAACGATCGCCATATTAGGTTGTGCACCTTCAAGGTAAATTACTTAGTACTGTTGTATGATAGTAAGTTTGAAAAATTCCCAGGAAAGTTCAGAATGCATTGGTTGGGACCATACATGGTTAAGGAGGTCACAGATGGAGGCACAGTATAGCTAGTCAAACTAAATGGAGAGCCTTTCCCAGGCAAGGTGAATGGCAACCGCTTGAAGCCCTACACGGGTGGCCCGTCTATTTGACTAACCGACGGAAGCACAGTCTTCGCACTGCAAGGATCTGGACAAAGGCACGAGACTATAAACAAATGCAGCAGATACCAGTACAGAGATAGAAAAGCATTTCAAATACAGAGGTCTCGAAACAAAGTATGCAGTAGATCCAGCAAGCAGTATCTTAGTGCACTGCTGACCTTCACGCGGTTCGAGAACAGTTGGAGCGGTTCCATGCAAAGATCACCGCGCCGACAGAGTGACTCCAGGGCGAGTCACGATGTTTGTGTTGGGGGCTGTTGGGCATGGAATCCCCCCTAAGGCATGTTTAGGGGCTCAAAGCCCAAGTTTTTACCCAATCTTGTTGTAAAGCTCCATGAATTGCGGGCATCGAGCATGAAATGTATGATAGAGTCATAGGGTTGTAAACCCTAGTCTTGTAATGTAATGTCAGCTAGATAGACCTACCCATGGTCCACAGACCATGGGATTGTATAAATAGAGAGAGGCTCTAAGTGTAAAGATATAGAGTAGTAGGGAGATAGGAAGAGATTCTAAGTAATGAAGTGAAGTGTGTCTTTGGGTCGTAGAGTAGGAGAAGGCTCTACAGCTGAGTGCGTAGAGGCCTAGTAGTCCGCAGCTAAGTGCGTGGACCCCTGCAGCTGAGTGCGCAGAGGCCTAGTAGTCCGCAGCTAAGTGCGTGGACCCCTGCAGCTGAGTGCACAGGGTGGAGTCGAGTCTGTAACCGAGTGATCTGAAAATCGTTGTTGAGTGATCTGAGTTAAAGAATTATTAAATGAAGGTATTACAGACTCATGTGCTGGTGTGTGTGTCTATGTTATTTTAGGCAACAGATCGATCAGATTCCAAAATACACAAACATTGGAAGAATGGAAAACAGTAAGAGGAACACAGTAAGCGAATGCAAGAAGACAACAAATTTAATAAGGAGTTCACCCTATTCTCTAGGGCTACGTCTCTAGTCTAGCTTTCAGTGGTGGCCTTCTTTTATTGTGTCTTCAAAGCAGAGTTTTTTTTTTACAGTGAGGAGCTCAATTAAAGTCTCCTGAAACAGATGATGCTTGGTAGGGTGGTTCTTGGATTCCACAAGCCACTAGAGTACATAAACTCTTTTCCTCACCAGATCTTGACCTCTCTGGTCTTTAATGGGAGAAGCGCAATGTGGTGCTCAATTCTCGACAGATCCTCTCAGGGATTGCTTGAACCTCTCAAGCTTTCTATCTACTCAATGTTGCCTTAGGTCAGCTTAGCTCTCTGTTTTTTGCTTTTTGCTTCACTGTCTCTTCTTTGCTCTCGCTCTCTCTATTTTCATTCCCTTCTTCTCTCTTCTTCGTCGTCGTCATCGTCGTGTTCTGTTCTCTGTCTGTTCATGGCTTAAATCCAATCCATCCTTGACTGTTCGATTCCTCTTGCGCCCTTCGGTTCGCCTGCTGCTGTCCATTTGGAGTTCCCTACCTCTACGTCATCGCCATCGTCCAAAGGGAAGTGGCCACTTGTCCTCTTAAGAATTGCGCCAACTCATCCTCGACGGTTCGGTAATCCAGTTGCACTATGGAATGACTCATCCGCCAACTCAGCGGTCAAATCAGACTTCAAACTTTTATGTTGCGACTTAATTCCCCTATCAAATCCGGTTTCTCCATCAGGCGCGATCTCCGCTGTTAGATCTAGAGCCCCCAGATCCGACGTTATTCACTCATTTCGTGCAGTTGACTTGCTCGATCGTTAGCGTGCGATGAGCTGCAGTTTTCTCTCTCATCTACCGGACACTCGTCGAGCGCTGAATGGAATCGCTCGGTTTTAGCCAAATCGCTTACTGCCTAAGGGTGCCCCCAATATACCGCCAGTTTTGGAGCACAGGTCCTACCTTTCGACTTAGCACTTTCTCCACGGTTTCTTGGCTTCCCATGCGATTGAGCACTCAAGGCCTTTCCTTCTTGAGGGGTTTTGCCCAGCAATGCGCGATTATCAAGCGCTAATCGCGCATCAGAAATGGCCTCTGTTTCCCGATATGGGCTTCCCAAGTGCCAGTTTTTCCTCTTGCGTGGACTCCATGGGCCTCGGTTAGCGTGCTTTGACTGAGGTCCTCGTTGTTCCTTGCTGGCTGCAATTTGCCACTATCCAGAGGTCTTCCTGATCGCTCTATGTTCATAAATTCAAAGTTTGTCCTGTCTTGATACAGTCATGGCACTTTGATAATCTTCATGGATCCAATTTAGATCATGGCCTTCCCACTGAAAAAGCTTTTGGACCACCAAAATTTTCTTTTCAAGCATCGACTAAGTGAGGGTACAATTGTCTCACTTGTCCAACCTCTACCCACTTTGCACTGCTCAGCTTTGAACCCTTGAGCCCTACTCTGAGGTACTCAACATCTCCTCTGCGCGTCGTCCTCACCTTCATGTCCAAAAATGTGTCTTCCTGCAATTCATTAAGATATTCAGGTAGCAAGTCATCAATAGAAGGTAATTGACTCTGCTCTTCGGGATCCTCAATTAGAGAGAATTCAAACAAACTCAAGCAATCTGCATTTACGACTGAGTAGATGTGCATGTAAGTTGGTAGATCAAGGCGAAAAGCATTTTTACCATTCTTCTCAAGTATCTTGAAGGGTCCATACCTGATAGGCTTTAGCTTTTTACCTTCACCTTGCATCTTGTCCTTGCTGATATACAGCCAGACTTGGTCACCAACTTGGAAACTATGCTCCATCTGATGCTTGTCATGCCTTGCCTTGTATTTGGCTTGGCTCTTTTCTAGTTGTTCCTGTACTACCTGGTGGATCTCTTGGATCTTTTCAATGAACCTAGTTTCCCTGTCCACATCACTGTGTCCATCAACCATGGTATCTTTACCAAAGACAAAATCCAAAGGAGACCTTAGTGTGAAACCAAAACAGGTCTCAAAAGGAGACCTCTATGTAGAAGAATATTTTGCTATGTTGTAAGCATGTTGCACATAACACAAATGTTCATCCCAAATCTTAGGATGTTTGCTGCAATATCCTCTGAGAAAATGGATCACTGTCATGTTGACTACTTCTGTCTGGCCATCAGTTTGTGGATGAAAAGTTATGCTTTTCTTCAGTTTGGTGTCCATCAGTTCCCACAGACTTGACCAAAACTTGCCCACAAATCAGGTGTCTCGATCAGATACAATGGAAGTGGGTAATCCAAAATGAACCCATACATGTTCAAAAAATAGTTTTACAGTTTGTTCAACTGTAATCTGTTTATTACAAGGTATCAAAATGCACATTTCGCTGAACCTATCCACAACAACATATAGATAATCATGACCTTTCCTAGATTTAGGCAGTCCTCCAACAAAATCCATGGAAACACTTTCCCAAGGGTGAGAAGGAACTGGTAATGGAGTGTACAAGCCTAGTTTTCTGTTGCTAGGCTTGCTTTTAGCAGACATAGTACACCCTCTTACATATCTAGAAACTGTCTCATTCATTTTTTGCCAATAACAAAATCTCTGCAACTGTGCAACTATTTTACTTACCCCAAAGTAACCTGATATCATAGAAGTGTGTGCTTCGCTAATTATCTTTACTCTCTCAGTTTGTGGAATGCATAACTTCCCACAATGGTATAAGAGTCGGTCCTTTATATGATAATCCAATTCTTCTACTCGTTTACCTTCACTTAAAGTTGCATATACATATTTAAAGTCTATACCTTGAGCATATTGTTCAATGTAGCTTTCATGTGGCACAAAATTATGCTTAAGTATAGTAGACGCATTTATAATAGGTCTAGATAACATGTCTACAACTTTATTGTGTATGCCCTTTTTATATCTGATGACTAAATGAAACTGTTGTAGAAAACCCATCCATCTATAGTTCCTTGATTGTTGCAACTTAGTTTGGGAGTGTAGATATTGAAGTGGTTGATGATCAGTATGTATTACTGTCTCTTTGCCCATTAAGTAATGTTTCCACTTTTTCACACTCTGAACTAATGCATACAATTCTTTATCATATGTAGGATAGTTAACTACTGCAGGATTAAAAGTCTCAGAATGATAACGTGTGGGTTTACTGTGTTGTGTCAACACTGCTCCCATGGCATAGTCACTAGCATCTATTTGGATCTCAAATGGTCTTTGAAGATCAGGTAGTGCTAGTACAGGTGTTGTACTAATCTTTTCCTTCAAGGTGTCGAAGGCTTTCTGTTGTTTGCCTCCCCACTGAAACACCTTGTTCAATCCTGTTAAAGCATGTAAGGGAGCTGCAATTAAGGAAAAGTTAGAAATGAACTTCCTCCAATATTGTGTTGCTCCTAAGAAGCTTCTAACTTCTATAGTAGATTTTGGTTTAGGCCAGTTTACAATGACTGCCACCTTAGAGGGATCTATTTTCAGTTCACCACCCCCTACTATATGACCCAAATAATTCACAGAGGTTTTTCCAAATTCACATTTTGAGAGTTTAACATGAAGTTTTTCTCTTTTCAAAACATCTAGTGTCTTCTTAACATGCTTTAAATGTTCTTCCCACGTTTTGCTAAAAATCATAATGTCATCCAGATACACAATAAAAAAATCATCAAGAAAAGGTTTGAGTACATCATTCATTAATCTCATGAAAGTAGCAGGAGCATTAGTTAAGCCAAAAGGCATAACCAGCCACTCATACAATCCCTACTTTGTTTTGAAAGTAGTCTTCCATGCATCTTGTTCTGCAACTCTGACCTGATGGTATCCACTGTGCAAGTCTAGCTTGGAAAAATAAACAGCTTCTTTCAATTGATCTAAAAGATCATCTATGCGAGGAAGGGGATAATGATTTTTTATTGTTATCTTATTCAGTGCTCGGTAATCAATGCACATTCTCCACGAGCCATCTTTCTTTCTCACCAAAACGATTGGTGACCCACATGGTGATGTGCTAGGTCTGATGAACCCTTTCTTAAGCATCTCCTGCACCTGCTTCTTGATTTCAGCATTCTCTAAAGCGGACAACCTGTACATTCCAATGTTAGGCAATGGAGCATCTTGCTCCAAAATAATATCATGTACTATATTTCCTTTTTGGGTGGCAGACCTTTAGGTTCTTGAAACAAGATATCATACTCTGAAACAACCTTTTATAAATCAGCTTGTTGTTTAGCATTACAGCCCTCAAATACATTGGTTTTATCAGGTTTCTTTTCCTTTACAACCATCAGTAAGAATTGTTTGCATGAATTTATCATTCTTTTCATCTACCCTAAGTTTATGAGAGTATAATTATTCTTGAGCTTATGAGCTCTTACAAAGTATTTGATTCCATCTTTAACAAGTAGATACTTGTTCTCAGCTCTATAGAAAATAGCTTTCCTATCATACAAGTAAGGACTTCCTAAAACAATTCCACATATATCCAAAGGAATTACGTCTAACTCAACCTCATCTACAAATGTTGACCGAAAAGAAAACTTGAATTTGCACTGTCTAGTCACTTGTAGTTGTGCTTTATCATTTAACCATCCTAATGGGTATGGTTTCTTGTGAGGTGTAGTTGCTGATCCCAACTTATTTACAATTGCTTCAGAAATTATATTTACTTGTGAGCCACTATCAAACAAAGTATCAATCTTTTGATGTTTGGAAATAATTCGAATATGGAAAAGCTCATGTCTTTTTCTCTCACTTTCTTCATCAGTAGTAGATTGTGCAGAATTACTAGTAGATGCTTTAGAATTATTACCTCTTATATCTGTGGCTGCAATTTTTGTTTCATCTCCCAAGTCTGACCCCAAATATTTCTGAATAGCTGTAGCAGAATTCTTCTTCTTACCCTCGAACTTCTTAGGTCTCAGCTCTGGATGCAGAATCCAACAATTCTCATCATCATGCCCATCCTTTTTACAGTGAGTGCATGAAGCCTTGCTTTTCTGTGCAGTGTTAGCCTTCCTTGCTTTCCACTTCTGCTTTCTTTTCTCCTTGTTCTTACTTGCAGTGGGTTGGGATGATCCCCCAACTTCTGGACTTCCATTCTTTCCTTTAGCTTCTAGATGAGTAGCTTGTACAGATACCTCATCTCTACTAGTGGGATTAAACATGAGGATAGTATGCCTCATGTAGCTGCGTAGACCACCGATGTACTTAAACAGAGTCTCAGGTGAGTATAATTAGATTCCTAGAATCAATGCTCTCTTTCTAAATTCTTGAGTGTACCCTTGCACACTTTGCCCTTTCAACTGTGGAAGAGTTTGCCAACTCATCATGGCTTGCTGCATGTAGGCCAATGGATAGAACTACTTTTTTATTGTAGAAACAAATTCACTCCAGACAGAGATGGTCTTACCATGTCTTTTCATGTCAGCTTGGGTTCTGCCTTCCCACCAAACCAAGGCAGTGCCTCCAAGGCGTAGGCTTGCCAGCTGAATCTTGCTCTTGTCTGAGTCGATATTCTGCCCTCTGCAATAAACATCAATTTGTCTAATCCAATTGTCCAGCTTTTCTGCATTCAACTACCCATCATATATAGGTAGGTCATTTTTTAACGTCTAGTTTGATCAAAGATGCTTTCTTTTTAGGGCTATCAGGAGGTGTGAGAAAGCTTTCCTCTTTCCCTTTTCCTTTTGAGTGGTCATGGGAATGTGACTCATCTTCTCCTTTGTCTTGCTTAGAGCTTGATAAATCTTCATCCTTATGTTTTCTAAAGTCCCTATACATTTCTTCTACAATGGACTTTATGGCTAGGAAACTATCTATGAATTGAGGGTCTAGCCCCATAGAACCTTCCTCTGACATTGTCTTCCGAGGATAGACTCTCCCAATTTCAGGATTAGTTTCGACCAACTCTCCTTCTCCTAATTTGAGCTTTGATCTAGTTAGCATTCAACAACTAAACCAACACAAGCTTGTCTAACCTTATAGCCTAAAGCTATGATACCACTTGATCTAAAAATCGCTCTTGAGTGATCTCAGTTAAAGAATTATTAAATGAAGGTATTACAGACTCATGTGCTGGTGTGTGTCTATGTTATTTTAGGCAACGGATCGATCAGATTGCAAAATACACAGACATTGGAAGAATGGAAAATAGTAAGAGGAACACAGTAAGCAAATGCAAGAAGACAACATATTTAATAAGGAGTTCACCCTATTCTTCAAGGCTACGTCTCCGGTCCAGCTTTTAATGGTGGCCTTCTTTTATTGTGTCTTCAAAGCAGAGTTTTTTTTTTTTTACAGTGAGGAGCTCAATTAGAGTCTCCTGAAACAGATGATGCTTGGTAGGGTGGTTCTTGGATTCCCCAAGCCACTAGAGTACACAGACTCTTTTCCTTACCAGATCTTGACCTCTCTAGTCTTTAATGGGAGAAGCCCAATGTGGTGCTCAATTCCCGATAGATCCTCTCAGGGATTGCTTGAACCTCTCAAACTTTATGTCTGCTCGACGCTGCCTTAGGTCATCTCGGCTCTCTATTTTCTGCTTTTTGCTTCACTGTCTCTTCTTTTCTCTCGCTCTCTCTGTTTTCATTCTCTTCTTCTCTCTTCTTCGTCGTCGTTGTCGTCGTCATGTTCTGTTCTCTGTCTGTTCTTGGCTTAAAGCCAATCCATCCTTGACTGTTTGATTCCTCTTCCGCCCCTTTAGTTCGCCTATTGTTGTTCGTTTGGAGTTCCCTGCCTCTGTGTCATCGCCATCGTCCACAAGGAAGTGGCCACTTGTCCTCTCACAAACTGCGCCAGCTCTTCCTCGACGGTTCGGTAATCCAGTTGCACTGTGGAATGACTCATCTGCCAACTCAGTGGTCAAATCGGACTTCAAACTTTTATGTCGCGGCTTAATTCCCCTGTCAAATCCAGTTTCTCCATCGAGCGCAACCTCCACCGTTAGATCTGGAGCCCCTAGATCCGACGTTATTCGCTCATTTCGCGTGGTTGACTTGCTCGACCATTAGCATGCGATGAGTGGCAGTTTTCTCTCTCATCTGTCGGACACGCATCGAGCGCTGAATGGAATTGCTCAATTTCAGCCAAATCTGCTTACCGCCCAAGGGTGCCCCCGATATATCGTCGATTTTGGAGTGCAGGTCCCACCTTTCACCTTAGCGCTTTCCCCACGATTTCCCAGCTTCCCATGTGACGAGTGCTTAGGGCCTTTCCTTCTCGAGGGGTTTTTCTCAGCGATGCATGATTAGCTAATCGTGCATCAGAAATGGCCTCCGTTTCCCAATCTGGGCTTCCCAAGTGCCAGTTTTGCCTCCTACATGGACTCCATGGGCCTCGATCAGCGTGCTTTGACCGAGGTCCTCGTTGTTCCTTGCTGGCTACAATCTGCCACTGTCCAGAGGTCTTCCTGATCGCTCTGTGTTCATAAATTCGAAGTTTGTCCTGTCTTGATACAGTCATGGCACTTTGATAATCTTCATGGATCCAATTCGGATCACCGAGGAAAAAATTAATAAAGAGAAGTTTGTTATCACCTTGTGTATTTGTTCTAGGTTAATGAATGATTAATATAATTTGCAAATATAGTTTATTTACTGCGCGCACCTATATGAATGGTTTATGTTGTTAAGTATAACTTAAAGCACGTAAGTAGGCTAAAATAATCGACTAACAGTGGAATATCAATAAGGTCTTGGGGAATAACACAGAGCGCAATGCTCGGCCCCTGGGTATGGCTGCGTGAAGGCAGTATATTGGGTGTGAAGTGCGGTGAAGTGCGCGAAGCAACCTGCGCGCAGGGTTAAACCGCAAACCACTTCAACTCATCACACATCTCCAGGGTGCGGAAACTTGGTTCTAGCACCCTCCCATACTACAACGGGTGAGACCTCAGTCTGCGCTCCATGGACTATTGCCGAAAGGTCTAGTAGTACCAGGATTTGTTTGGGTAAATTAACTTTGAACCTGGGTCAGGCCCCAATAAGCCAACATAACGGCTATTTGTAATTTGTTGCAAAAGTTTGTTCAGACACCACAACAATTTTTCTGCGATTTCAGCAAATTGGTGGGCCACAACGAGGGCCACTGTTGTAGCTACGAGCTGATGATGGAAAGAACACCTACCTACCGAATGCAAGCAGAAACTCGACCTCCAGATCAAGGTGCAAGAGGAGCGCGTGGACGTTATCAAGGAATCGGATGGGATCGAGGAGTGGGACAGTCAGGTTATTTGCTATAATTGTGGGACACCAGGGCACTACGCGCGGGAGTGTTATAATCAGATATGCACGTCCTGCCAATACTGCAACCAATTTGACTTAGAAAGATAACCTAATTATGAAAACAAGCAATCACAAGCACAAATAAAAAATATAAGTTTTAGTCGAATCATGAATACCTAGATCAATGAAATATGAGCTCCTGTGGATAAGAAGGATGGCTCCAAAATCGAAGTATAGACAAAAAATTTGAGGGCAGTTGTAGCTGCTACAATAGGTTCGTCCTTTGTGATCACTTGTGTTACCTCTAGGTTCAAGGTATCGAGATGAGTTGTCCTGGTGGCTCTACCCACTTTACCTGTGCACTAATCAATGAATGGATCAGGCTAACTGTCAATGCCACATGTGCCTGACGCCTATTCAGCCTAGGGCATCCTTTTTTTCACACTACATAAAACTTTCTGGATAGGGCCTCTGTGATGACATCATAAATACCATTTGGCACCTCTGGAGGTATGACACGTCACCCAGATTTGGCCCACTAGGCCACCAAAAAATGTTGAATCTGTTTGCCACATGCTCTTCGTAATGATCTCATGCTAACGTCATCTTGGGTCTATACAATGTTTCTACACATCCTCCTAGAGAGGATAGAGAAAGGGTCTCGGGTCTTGTGTTTTTAGTCCAATTCCTTTGTCAAATTTTTAAATAAAAAACCATTGAGCTCAAGCATTTTATACTTTCATGATAGACATAACTAGTCGGTTTCTTTACTATTGGTCTCTGCTACCACTCTGCTTCATCGAGCTAGCTAGACCTGATATCATCCCGGGCCTTACCTCTTGTGTTGCTTAAAATTATTTCGGGCAAGCCTTCCCAAGCTTAAATGTCAGGTGGGGGCCTCCTGCTTTAAAATTCCACCAATCAACATGCTTTGCATTAGGTTGTTGTTTGCAATCCTATCTCAGGCTTACATCATCCTAGACGCTCCTTTATGTGCACTTCTTGAACCTTCTGTCGAGATGATGTGTGTAGTGGGATCCACCATGAGCCAATAGAAATGCTTCCCATTGCAATGTTTTCGGCTCCATGTTTTACGGATCCTCCTTTAGCCGCTTTTCTACATTCTCCACTATGTTTGGAAATTTTCTAAACTTAACGCTGATATATGTTCTCCAACTATTCATAGCTCTGTAAGTTTGACTTTTGGGGGTCCTTAACTTTGACTGGCAATAACTTGCAATGTAGGAGGCCATTTTTGGTCTTCCATATACCACTAGAGATCTCTTTCAAAGCTATATCCATATGAGTGGTTTTGAATTGTGTTTAAAGTGATCTTATAAGCTAGAAATGGATTCAAATATCTTGCACCATTTCCACTTTTCCTTGAGCATACTTTTGCACTCATCTAAGCTTTTGCCTTCATCTTCATCACCTTTGTCATCAATGACAACATAATTCTAACTATTGTATTATACCATTTTGTTGGTCATTTATTTACTCTATGTTGTATATTGCATCTTCTTATATGTTGTCTCATACACACACACACACACAACTATCAGCTAAATCAAGCATAAACATATTAATCATATTTTGAATTATTGACCGGAGAATCCACTGTGGATTCTCCGGTCAATAATTCAAAATATTCAAGCCACAGATCTCTGAAATCCATATTAATCATAACCTTGGCATGTCAGCACCAAGCGTGTTAACCTGAAGTTGTTCACATAACCAAAACAAGTTGAATCTTTCAAGAAAACAAAAGGACAAATAAGAATTCCATCTTGGTTAGAAATCACATCAACTACTGGTTTAAATCAGAATTCATACAAAAATTTAGTTTACTCATCCATATAAAATTAAATTCAATTTTGTGTATGAGCCCCTTCAGTCTAGTATTAAGCCTTGGATCTAATACAACTTTGTAACACCTCCCACCCCCTTAAAGGAATCTCAGGTTGTAGGGGTGCTACCATTTGACATGATCTCCAAGGAATATTATGAAGATGGGATTAGAATGACCACTTTTTCTCAAAGTCTTTAGATCATAAAACAAGTTCCATCTTCATGTTCAACTCGTCAAGAGCTTTTTGGAAATATAAATTTTACCTCAATATAAGTCCCAAGTAGAAATTTATTCCCTTTAGAATTTTAGCCCATTAAAAGAGGTCATGTCAACAAGAGGATACATGTTTCCACGCCACCACCATGTGGGGTCCACATGCACACATGTGGCTCTCTCAACACATCATACCAAGTTCTAATGAGCAAATCATCCATGTTATATTTCATACATGGTGCTTGATACTCCGGTCTTGAGTCCTCCCCATATATCACCTTCACAATGAGGTTCTTCATTTCTATTCCATTATTGTTTTCTTGCAAAAAATAAAATGTCACACTTAAGAACCACTTCCAGAGCACTCCCACTGATAAAATCAAGAAGGTTGGCAATATGGTGTCAACCATAGGCAAGTATTTCCATAATATTTCAAGTAAGTTTTAGGAAAATATTTACCTCCTTTATGAATTGAAGGAGGAAGTTGAATCCTTGTCTATCTTATAAAATGCAATTACGAAGAAGCAAAATTGCAAGCTAGAGGAGAAAAATAATCAGCAAGTTATATAGATTTTCTATTTAAAAGCCTAAATGGAAATGGTTCATGAAGAAGCATGCCCTATTCTTGTAGAGGATAATATATTATTGGATCAATATATAAAACAATGAAACAATATTATGATTCTTGTCACAACATTTGATTGAGAAGGATGAGGTCATTCAAGACTTGTAAGAGTGTAAGAAACACCTTAAATTAGAAGTCAATCATCTTCAAAATGCTCTGAAGTAGAATGTTCTTATTGAGCTATCAAGCTCACCTACCAATGTTGATAATGATGCTTTTGTTTCACATATATTTGAAAATTACACCATTAGTATTGGCTCTCAACTACTAAGAGAAATGGGATATACAAAAGGAGGAATCGATAAAAATGGACAAAAAAATTCTATTCCTATTACACCTAAGACATCTTGAGAAGATCCTAGATACATTGTAGCTGCTACTGCTTCACTACATACATCAAACACTACTAAATCTTGAAAGGTATCTTTTGTTGCATGTAGGTTTTAGACTGAGTTGATGGAAGAGCATCCCCCTGTTGATTGTGTTGCACAAATTGATTACACAGCTAAAAATTATGTTGTATATGATAGATTTTCTTATGTACAAGGTTGTCCTCCTATTGTTGCACGTATATTTGAGCCTATAAAACAAAATTTTAAGCCTTCATCTAAGAGGATTTTGACCAGGAATCATAAGCTTAGTACTTATGCATTCTAATCATTGTAGAAACGACAAGAAAGACTCAAACATAAACTAATTCCTACCATCAGGATCAATTATGGTTTGATTGATGGATGGTCATGGAATAATTTGAAAATATGTTTTTGGACCTCATACCCTTGTGTCTCATTGGTTGTGTAGTCATACAAAGTTCCTCTTGCTAGTTGTTGATTGTCGGTGCTCCCTCAATTGTGCTTCAAGGGGGGAATTTGTTGATGACAAAGATTTTTGATTCCCACTCCTCCTCCAATTGTGTTTAAGGAGGGGAACTTTGATGGTGAAAGATATTGTTGTTGTTGTTGTGTTGACTACATTGCTAATATTTTATTCTCTTTGATGGTGATGGTTTTCAGACATATTCATGACTATTATTGTACCATGTTTGAGTTGAGTTTGCCATACTTATAGGAATCATTTTTCATTTATTAGTTGATGTTGTTGCCTATGTTTGAAGACTTTTTCTTATTTCTTTAACAACACATATTTTCTCTGGAGAATTTTTGGGGAAGTTGATGATGTTTTCCTCTCTTGTACCTCTGCAACATTTTCTACTTCAAAGTTCAAACAACCTCATTGAGATTTCATGGCCCTCTTCTTCAATATATTGGTACTTCATCTTTTTTTACTTCCTAACTAGAGCACGCCTCTATTCTTGTGATTTAATGGATTTTGTGGGATCTACAATTTCATCTCCATGCTTATCTGAGCATTGACAACTTACTATATTTTGGAGAGGGAGTTTATTTTCCTATGGGTTTTCCTCCTTTTCTATGTTTATGAGTGTTTATACTTGTGTAACTTATCAGGCCTCATTTTCAGGGCCCATTTTTTTTCTTTGTGATTCCTCCCTACATTTTTCCTAAATGGGAATGTTAGAGTTGGTCTTTCCAACATTGTTTTTCCCGATGAGTTAGCTATAGTGAGTTGTAAGCTCACATAGGGATTTGTATCTGCCTAGTTGTCAAAGTTATCGTTAACGACATTGGGCCTCCTCCATTATTATATAATGGAGGTATGTTATGTAACTTTATTATTGTAATTAATATCATGAGTAATTGGTACTCTTACATGGTATCAGAGTGGGCATTCTGTGTCTTGTGATTTGATTTTTTAAAATCTTTTTTGTTTTATTTTCATAAATGCTTGATGGTTTTAGATGAGGTAGCTATAATCATCATTTTTTAATTAGATTTGAATGTGATATATCTAAGTTCTGTATTGGCTCTTGTATCATTTTTATCCATGACTTTACCACTTCAGTTCACGACCTCATATAGGTTATATCTTGGCCTTTGGCCCTAGATAAATTTATCCTTTATTGGATTTGTGTGCACACACTAGCTATGTACGGATTTTTTCTCATGTGGGTGATCTGCTATGAGTCAAAATTTGGGATTCATGTAGATTGTGGCTTTCAGGGAGGACATGGCATGGCCTCAAAGATCAATTTTTTTTAATACATTCAGATCATCCTTTACATCGTGGACATACCCTCTATGTTTGTTGTACCTACAAACATCTTTTGGATTTTTGGTTAGAAATATTCTAAAATAATTGAATCTATGATTACACCCTTATCCAAGGGTTGGGTTTGTCTTTATTTATGGCTTATTACTTTTTTTAATGCCATTAGCACTAATGATTGGATAAACCAAAAACTCATCAATTTCCATAATTTTGTGTTAGCCTGAAGTACGTCAGTAATACTTTGATTTTTGCATCGACAATTCTATATATTCATCTTCATCAACATGACCATATTCATAATCATGATTGGGATATTTCACTGAAGGCTCTACTTTGGGTTGGAATATTTTTCTATTTGGCACTAGAAGAACTATAGGTGTATCCACCCCTTGCACTCATCTTCTAGAAATTTAGCTATTCCAACACCATAAAAAATACAATGGTTGAGATGCAAACCTAAATGAAACATCTGCATGTTAGAAACATTACCTAAAAATCCATGGTAAAAATTTACTACATGAGTTTGTTGGCATTAGTCTTTCATACTCTATATCCACGTCTACACATAGGGATATTCATTGGATTTGTGTTTGTAAATCTCCATAGCCAAGAAAGCACTTGATGTGGCATGTGATGCATCCATCCACACAATTTGGTATACTTGGTTAAGATCACATTTTGGAATGCCTCTTGTGAGATATTTAAAGTTTTATTTTACTGAATTCTCTCATCATCCCAGCTATAGGAGACAACAATCTTCAATACTGGCATTGTTGATAATGGTGCTTTTGTTTCACCTAGCTTTGAAAAATACACCATCGGTATTAGCTCTGGACTATTGAGAAAAATGTGATATACTAGAGGAGGAGTTGGGAAGAATGGACAAGGAATTTTCGTTCCTATTACTCTTGAAGTACAAACATCTCAAGCAAGTCTTGGATATGTTGGAGTTGTTACTACTTCACTACTTACATTTGACCCTGTTGAATCTAGAAAGGTCTCTTTTGTTGCAAGTGGAGTTGAGATTGGGTTGATGGCACAGCATCCCCTTGTTGATTGTGTTGTATATATTGATCAGATGGATAAAAACTATGGTGTAGATGACATGGTTTGTTGTACAAGGTTGTCATATTGTTTTTGCGCCTAGATTTTGTTGGCATCATAACTAGGTTCGGTCTTCATAATTGTCATTGTACTTGTGTCAATATGTATTTTATGTAAAAAAAAAAAAAAAAAAAACTATTATTATTATTTTTATTATTAAGCATGTTCTTCATGATTTATTTTGGTCAAAATAAAAAGTCAAAGGACATGTTTTTCGTGACCCTGTGAAAAGAAGAAAATTCTGAATTTTTATAGGTGTCATTTGTTTTTATAGATATAATATATATGTGTGTGTGTGTGTACTTTTTATGTTTTTTGTTTTATTTTCAGATATGCTTGACGGATTTTGATGAAGTAGTTCTAATCATCATTTTTTTATTAGATTTGAATGTGGAATTTCTTACTTGTGCATTGGCTCCCATGGCATATTTATCCATGGAAATACTACTTCAGATCACATATCGACCTTTGGCCCTAGCTCAAATTTATCCTCTATTAGATTTGTGTCCACACATTAGCTATGTAGGGATTTTCTTTCATGTGTGTGATATTCCATGAGTAAACAATTGTAATTTGGGTAGATTGTGGCTTTGAGGGAGGACATATCATGGCCTCAAAAAAGTTTTTTAATACATTCAAACCGTCCTCTACCACGTGGACAGACCCTCCATGTTTGTTATACCCATGAACTCCTTTTGGACCTATACCTGATAGCCTTCTAACAACATTGGATCTACTCTTACACTCTGATCAAAAGCCATTATCTATCTTTGTTTGTGGCTTATTGCATTTTTTAATTCCCTGAACACTAATGATTGAATAAAATAGAAACTTGTCAATTGCCAAAATTTGGTGTTGGCTTGAAGTAGGTTGACAATAATTTGTTTGTTACATCAGCAATGCTCTATATTCATCTTCATCAGCATGACCATATTCACAATCGTGGTGGGGATATTTCACAATAGGCTTTGTTATGGTTTGGAATATTTCTCTATTCAACACTGGAGGAACTTTGGGTGTTGTTTCCCCTCACACTCAAATTTTAGAAATTGGGTTATTACACCACCATCAAAAATACAATGGTTCAGATGCAAACCTAAATGAAGCAATTGCATGTTACACACATTACCTAAAAATCCAGGGTAAAATTCAACTAAATTAATTTATTGGCATTAGAGTTTTGGCTCTATATCCACATCTACGAGTTGAATTATTGCTTGGATTTGTGTTTGTTAATTTCGACGGCCAAGAAATCATCTAATGTAGCATGTGGTGCACCCATCCACACAATTTGGCGTACTAGGTTAAGATCACAATTCGAAGTGCCTCTTGTGAGATCTTTAAAGTGGTTTTTTACAAGATTCTCCCATTTTCCTAGCTACATGTGACAAAATTCTTCAGTGTTGGCACAATTTGTTGGCATAGATTCATGGTCAAGGGCTACAGATCTGGAATATTTTTTGGAAATTTGCTCCTAAATCTTTCTACATTCTTTCTTGTGAAAGTTTTTTTAGTTTTTATCGTGTTTCTTTTCCTAGGATATTATTCATGATATGAATGCAACCTCTAAGGCCTATTTACAACTATGATATCATTAAGGTCTATAATCCGGATTAGATCATATTGAGAGCCATTACTATAGTTGAACATATATTTTGTTGTAGATTTGTGTGTATATGATATTATCTAGGTATCTTGGCTAGTTCATTTTCCAAATTATTGTGTTGTGATCAGTTTATCAAAATTATTAAAATATTGTAGGAAATTCGTGATAAGAAGACAATTGATCAACTTCGCAATGAGGTTCTCTAGTCGAATTCCACCAGTGTGTCTTTCAAAAAGAAAATGCCACACTTAAGAATTGCTTCCAGAGCACTCTCACTAAGAAAATAAAGAAGGTTTATAATCTAGTGTCAACCATGGGCAAGTATATCTAGAATCTTTCAAATGAGTTTCAAGAAAATACAAGCCTCCTTGATTATTTAAAGGATGAATTTCATTTCTTGTCTAACTCGAAAAATCCAATTTTGAAGAAGAAAAATTGCAAGCTAGAGGAACAAAATAATTAGTGAGTTATGGAGGTTTTCTATTTAAAATCCTTAATGGAACTGCTTCATGAAGAAGGAGGCCCTCTTCAAGTAGAGGACAATATATTATTCAATCAATATAAAACTCTAAAATAATATTATGGTGCCTTGTCACAACAATTGATTGAGAAGGATGATGCCATTCAGGACTTGCAAGATGTAAGCAACACCTTGAATTGGAAGTCAATCATCTCGAGAATGCTCAGAAGGAGAAAATTGTTATTCAGCTATCAGGCTCACCTATTGATAATGATAATGGTGCTTTTGTCTCACCTAGATTTGAAAAATACAACATCCTTATAGGCTCTTGACTACTGAGAAAAATGGGATATAACGAAGGAGGAATTGGATAAAATGGAAAATGAATTTCTATTCCTATTACTCTTGAAGTGTATACATCTCAAGAACATCTTGGATATGTTGTAGTTTCTACTACTTCACTACTGACATCTGATCCTATTAAATCTTGGAAGGTCTCTTGTGTTACAGGTGGAGTTCAAACTAATTTGATGGAAGAGCATCCCTACACTGATTGTGCTACACAAATTGATGAGATGGCTAACTATTCTTCTGTAGATGAAATATTTTCCAATGTACAAGGTTGTCCTCCTTTTTTGTCACCTATATTTGATCCTATGAAACAAAATTATGAGCCTTTGTCTACAAGGATTTTACCTAGGAATCAGAAACTTGGTACTTATGCATTTACATTATTGCAAAAATGACAAGAAAGACTCAATCATGAACCAGTTCTGACCATCTTGATCTATTATGGATAGATTGATGGATGGCCATGGAATCATTTGAACGAATGTTTGTGGACCTCATACCCTTGTGTCTCATTGGTTATGTAGTCTTATAAAGTTCCTCTTGTTAGTTGTTGATTGTCATTTCTCCCTCAATTGTGTTTAAAGGGGGGGAATTTGTTGATAACAAAAGCTATTGATTCTCACTCCTCCTATAGTTATGTTTCAAGAGAGGAAGTTTGATGATGATAGATATTGTTGTTGATGTGCTGAATACATTGCTATTATTTTCTTCTTTGTGATGGTGATGATGTTCAGACATCTTCATGACTATTGTTGTACCATGTTTGAGCTGAGTTTTCCATATTTACAGGCCTCATTTTTCATTTATTGGTTGATGGTGTTGCTTCTATTTGAATACTTTGTCACTGTTGTTTACCAACACCTATTTTCTCTAAATCATTTATGGGGAAGATGACGGTGTTTTCTACTATTGTGCCTCTACAAAAAAATTAGTTTAAAGATCAACCAACCTCATTGAGTTTCATGGATCTCATATTTACAGTTTTGGTACTTCATATTTTTGTACTTCCTGATTGGAGTGGGCCTCTGTTCTTTCCATTAAATGGATCATTGTAGCATCTACAATTCTATCTCCATGCGTATCTTAGCACTGGCATCTTTTTCTATTTTGGAGAGGAGTTTTTTTTTCCTGTTTGTTTTTGTCCTTTTTACGCTTATGAGAGTTTATACATAGGTATGTATCAATCCTTGTTGTTGAGACCCAATGTTTTTTTATGTTTACTCCCTATGTTTTTCTTAAAGGGGGGGATTAGAGTTGGTCTTTTCCAACACTGCTTTCTGTATGAGCTAGCTATATTGAGTTGTAAGCTCACGTAGGGATTTGTATCTTCCCAGTTGTCATAACTGAAATTAGGTCTCCTCCATTACTATATAATGGAGATATTCTATGCATTGTTACAGTTATGATTAGTTCCATGAGTAATCGATTCTCTTACCTGGTATCAAAAATGGCATTTCCTTCCCTAGTGATTTTATTTTATTTTTTAAATATGTTTTGTTTTATTTTCATATATGCTTGATGAATTCCATGAGGTAGTTATAACATGGGGGCTTCACTCAATGAACCTCTGACATAGCACATGTTTTCATGGCATACTAAACATTGCCCTTAATTTGACTACATATTAGAAAATACCTCTAAAAATCACGTTATTTAACCCTCTACCAATATGAACCCAATACACCTTCCCAATTTAAAAACCCCTACTTTCATTAGATATTTTAGGTATCCATTTTTTCATTAACATTTTTCATACCCCTTTATATTTTATCATTAACTTTGAGCTCCATTTTTTATACATAACATATAAAAACCCTTTACCCCCTATTTTATGCTCAATATATAATGTCATATTTTCCTCAATATATATCCCCCAATATGAACCCACGTGTTATGGTATTTCTCCCCTAGCCCAATGAGTTATAATCATCATTTTTTTTTAGATTTGAAAGTGACCTTTGTTACTTTTGCAGTAGCGCGTATGGAATCTTTATCCATGACAATACTACTTCAAATCGCGGCCTCATAGGCTACATCCCAACCTTTGGCCCTAGATCAAATTTAGCCTTTGTTGGATCTATGTGCACACACTAGTTGTGTAGGGATTTTCTCTCATGTGGGTGATCTTCCATGAGTCAAAATTCATTATTTGGGTAGATTGTGGTTCTAAGGGAGGAATTTTTTGGATTTGTGCCTGGCAGCATTCTAACGTCATTGGATCTATTCTTACACTTTGATCCAAAGCTTGGCTCTATCTTCTTTTTTGGCTTATTTATTTTCATTATTCCCTTAACACTAATGATTGGATAAACTAGAAACTCATCAATTGTCGGAATTTTGTGTTAGCTTGAAGTAGATCAATAATACTTTGATTTTTGCATCAACAATTCTCTATATTCATCTTCATCAACATGACCATATTTATAATCATGGTGGGGATATTTCACTGTAGGCTTTACTTTTGATTGGAATATTTCTCTATTAGGCACTAGATAAACTTTGGGTGTTGATGCCCCTTGCACTCATCTTTCAGAAATTGAGCTATTCCAACACCATAAAAAATACAATGGTTGAAACTTGAGATGCAAACCTAAATGAAGCATATGCACATTAGACATGTTACCTGAAAATCCAGAGTAAAAATTCGCTCACAACAGTTTTTTGGAATTAGACTTCAGACTCTATATCCACGTCTATGCATTGGGCTATTAGTTGAATTTGCATTTATTAATCTCAACGGCTAAGAAAGCATCCAATGTGGCATGTGATGAACCCATTCACACAATTTGGCATACTTGGATAAGATCACAATTCATAGTGCCTTTTGTGAGATCTTTAAAGTGGTTTTTTACGAGCTTCTCTCAACTTCCCAACTATAGGAGATAGAAATCTTCAACACTCGCATTGTTTTTTGGCGTAGATTGGCAATCACAAGTTGAAAACCCAAAGTGTTTTCTAGAGATCAACTCCTAATTATTTCTACATTCTTTCTTGTGAAACATTTTTTCAGTTTTTACTGTGTTTCCTTTGCTAGGATATTCTTCATGATATGAATGCAATCTCTGAGACCTATTTACAACTATCATATCAGTAAGATCTAGACTACATCAGATTGAGAGCCATTATTATAGTTGCACATTTTTTTTATTGTTGTAGATATGTGTTTTCTGAAGAGATATGTGTATGTGATATTATCTTGGTGTCTTAGCTGGTTCATTTGTCAAATTATTGTGTTGTGACAAATTTACAAAATGGGTAAAGGATTGTAGGAACTTTGTCACAAGAAGTCAGTTGATTAGTTTCACAATGAGGTTCTTCATTTGTAGTCCACTTTTTTTGTCTTGCAAAAATAAAATGTCACACTTATGAATCACTTCTAAAGCTCTCTCACTAAGAAAACTAGGAAGGTTGACAATTTGGAGTCAACCATGGGAAAGTATTTCTAGGATCTTGTAGATGAGTTTTAGGAAGAGATTGGCCTCCTTGATGATTTGAAGGAGGAAGTTGGACTTTATCTGACTCAAAAAATGCAATTTTGAAGAAGTAAATTTTCAAGCTAAAGGATACAACTAATTAGCAAGTTATGAAAGTTTTCTATTTCAAATCCTCAATGAAATTGCTTCATGAAGGAGCAACCCTCTTCAGCCAGAGGACAATAGATTATTAAATCAATATAAAACTCTAAAACAAGATTATGATGCCTTGTCACAACAATTTATTGATAAGGATGAGGTCATTCAAGGCTTGCAAGAGTACAATCAACACCTTGAATTGGAAGTCACACATCTTCAAGATGCTCAGAAGGAGAATGCCATTATTGAGCTATTAAACTCACCTGATAATGTTGATAATGGTGCTTTTGTTTCACCTAGCTTTGAAAAATACACCATTGTTATTGGCTCTCCATCATTATGAAAAATGGGATATACTGGAGGAGGGGTTGGGAAAAATGAAGAAGGAATTTATGTTCCTATTACTATTGAACTACAAACAACTCAAGCGAGTCTTGAATATGTTGTAGTTTCTATTGCTTCACTGATTACATCCAACCCTATGGGATCTTAGAAGGTCTCTTTTGTTGCAGGTGGATGTTGGGTCCCTATAATACTAGTGATTACCCCATTACTATTGTAGTTATACCCCCTATTTATATTGTTGTGCCCCTATTACCCCCATATTGTTATTTCTGTGCCCCATAGAATCCCTCTATTGTTATTTTTGTGGCTTTATATTATTATTGTTAGGTCGGCTGGATTATATTGTGACTCCTTAGACTCCTATATATAGAAAGGAGGTTTTGTCATTTGTATCATCCAAGAATTGTTCATTTATGTAATGTAAAGGAGGTTGCCCCCTCGAAGAGGCTGAATTCTAAGGCGTTGATCTCTCTTTTCTATCTTTTTGTGAGCTGGTTTCATAACATTTGGTATCAGAGCTTTGGATTCTAGGGTTTCGCTGCTCCAAACAGGTCATCGTGGCATTTTCGCTATAACTTTTTTTCTGTGACGTTTCAGAAGTCGCAAAAAAAACCCATTTGAGAAGAAATCGCGCTGAACCTTGGTCCAAATTTCAGAGCTTTTCGCGCGATATTTGCGGAGATATGATCTGAGGAAGTTGGTCTTTTTGCAGACTCCTGAATTACATTCAAAACAGGTGACCTGGGGAAAATCGTCATAACTTTCTCTCTGAGGATCGGATTGAAATTTCGTAAGAAGGTACAGAAAGAGGACGGACTGTAGTTTCTTGTATGTGTGTTTCAGATTCAAAGGTTGAAACAGTGACTCGTGGCACGTCGTACAAGTTCGCTCTACTGAACCAGTCTAAAAGCAAGTCACTGTGGGAGATTTCACATAACTCTTCCTTGGAGAATCCAATTTGGCTCAGACTTGTGGCATTGGAAAGAGGACGCAGAAGGCTACTACAGGTAGCAATTTCAGAACTGGATGATTCGAAATTACAGAGATACATCAGATTCAATATCAGGCTTCTATAAAGTGAAAAAAGGTGTGTAGTTTTTTTTTTTTTTTTTTGTGTAAGCTTGGTTTAACGGAATTCAAAGGGCATAGTAAAGCATTATTATCGGTAACTGATGCCCCGAGGAAAGAAAATGCAAACACCTAGTAAGGAACCTGAAAGCTCTAGCATGACTCATGAAGAAGAGGAAGAAATGCTACATGATATATCAAAATTACAAGAACAAGTGCAACAAATGTCACGCTCACAAAAGCTAACAGAAGCTAAGATAAATGGCGTGGAATCTAAGATAAAGGGCATGGAAGCTAAGATGGAGGATTCTATGGAAAATTTGAAGATAGATTTGAAGACAGACATGGAAGAATTGAAGAAGTTGCTACAAGAAAGGGTCACTAATGGTGAAAAGGTAGTAAAGGAAACTCATGATGAGAACAAAAGAAATGTTAATCATGATTCCATAGACTCTAATGTTGGATCGAAGACTCACCATGTTCCAAAAATCGATATGAGGAAGTTTGATGGCAAGGATCCCGCCACATGGATATTACAGATGGAGCAATTCTTCGATCTCAATAATGTGCAAAACACACAAAAGGTACGTATGGCAACTTTATATTTGGAACCAAATCAGTTTGTATGGTATCAATGGCTTTGTTCTCGTAAACAATTTATCACTTGGGCAATTTTTACGGAAGAATTGATAGCACATTATGAGGATACAAAAAGCAACACTTTTTTTAGCCAATTGATAAGTCTCAAACAAAAGGGTTCAATAATGGAGCACATTGAGGAGTTCCAAAAATTGAACATAAGGGTAAAAGATATTCCAGAGGAGCATAGGATTGATGTGTTCATAGGGTCTTTAAAGGATAATATCCAACATGATGTGCGCCTTTGGGAACCTGATTCATTAGAGAAGGCATTCAGGTTAGCAAGAAAAATGGAAAGCAAAATTATGGCAACTAGGAAGCATACCATCACAACTATAAAGACGGAAGTGTTGTTGCCCATAGTCTTCCACAACCTACAAGGTTGACACCACAACAATTGGAAGAAAAAAGAGCAAAAGGGCTTTGTTACAATTGTGATAGCAAATACACAAAAGGTCATAAGTGTGCTGAGAAGAAATTATTCTACATAGATTGTGAAGAGGAAGAAGAAAAGGAGCAAGAAAGGTCAAAAGAAGAGGATATATTCCAGGAACAAAGCCTAGATGAAGAACAAATAAATCCGACCATATCTTGTAATGCATTGGCGGGAATTACCACTCCTCAAACCATCAAGATAGAAGGACAAATCAAGAAGAAAAAGGTAATAGTGTTGATTGATTCAGGAAGCACCCACAATTTTATTCATTGTAGGGTAGCAAAAGAATTGAATTGCTTCCTATATCCAGCACCAGAGTGTCAAGTGATGATTGCAAATGGAGGAACAATAAATTGTTCTGGAAAGTGCCATAATATCAAGCTATCCATGGGAGAATATGTATTGACTAGCCCAATGCTTTCCATTCCAATGGGAGGTGCTGATGTTGTACTAGGAGTCCAATGGCTACAATCCTTGGGTACAATAGCTTTTAATTTTCAAGAACTTTTCATGAAATTTTCTGTGGAAGGAAAGGAAGTTGAATTAAGGGGTATTGCAGGGAAACCAGGAAAGATAATCAGCTCTAATGGCATGACAAAGCTTCTAAAAAAGGAGCAAAGAGGTGTAATTGCACAATTATGTTCGCTAGATGTTTCCACATTGGAATCATCTATTTCTCCAGATCTCCAAAAAGTCCTGGACAATCATTCCAAGGTATTTGAGACTCCCAAAGGTCTCCCACCTATGCGTGATCATGATCATGCTATTCATCTGATTCCAGGAAGTGTTCCTCCAAACATCAGGCCGTACAGATATCCCTATGTCCAAAAAAGTGAAATTGAACGTATGGTTGCAGAAATGCTAGAGGCTGGTATAATTCAACCGAGTCAAAGTTCTTTCTCAGCTCCAGTAGTATTGGTGCACAAGAAGGATGGATCATGGCGCATGTGTCCAGATTATAGGGAGCTCAACAAGCTCACTATTAAAGATAAGTTCCCCATTCCTGTTATTGATGAATTGCATGGATCAATTTACTTCACCAAGTTGGATCTTCGTTCGGGATATCATCAAATCAGAATGAAGATTGAAGACATTCCGAAAACGGCATTTAGAACTCATGAGGGTCATTATGAATTTTTGGTCATGCCTTTTGGCCTTACCAATGCACCTTCAACATTTCAAGGTTTGATGAATTCAATTTTCAAACCATTCCTTAGAAAATTTGTGTTAGTATTTTTTGATGATATACTAATCTACAGCAAGTCTTGGAAGGATCATGTTGAACATGTTGACAGGGTGCTACAACTATTGGAGGAGAAACAATTATATGCAAAAAGATCCAAATGTTTCTTTGGAGTCCAGGAGGTGGAATATTTGGGTCATATTGTATCTCATGAAGGAGTTAAGGTAGACCCTAGCAAAATTAAAGCCATTAAGGAATGGAAAATCCCCACATCCATAAAGCATCTGCGAGGATTTCTTGGGTTGACAGGGTATTATCGCAAGTTTGTTAAGAATTATGGGAGAATAGCAGCACCTCTAACAACATTATTGAAGAAAGATTCATTTTCATGGACTCCGGAAGCAACAAAGGCCTTTGAACATCTTAAAGAGGCAATGTGCCAAGCACCGGTCTTAGCTACACCGGACTTCACAAAAACCTTTATTGTGGAATGTGATGCTTCAGGAAATGGAATTGGTGTTGTTCTAATGCAAGATGAAAGACCCATTGCTTTTGAAAGTCGTCCAATCAAGGGAAAGTTTTTAAGCAAAGCTATTTATGAGAAGGAAATGTTGGCAATACTCCATGCACTTAAGAAATGGCGACCCTACCTAATGGGAAGACACTTCAAGGTAAAAACGGATCATGATAGCCTTAAATACTTTTTAGAACAAAGATTATCCTCTGAAGAGCAACAAAAGTGGGTCACAAAGATGTTGGGTTATGACTTTGAAATCATCTACAAAAAAGGGAAGCAAAATGTGGTGGCAGATGCACTCTCAAGAAAGGATGAGGATGTGGAAGCATTGTTGTGTGCCATTTCTATTATCCAACCAGATTGGATAAACGAAGCAAGGGAGGAATGGAAGAATGACGAAGAAGTGTGGGCACTTATTCGAAAGCTACAACAAGATTCCAGTACTTCTGATACATTTAGCTGGAAAATGATTCGTTATGGTACAAAGATCGCTTATACCTCTGTAAGAATTCCCAGCTAAAACAAAAGATTCTTATGGAATTGCACACTTCTCCCTTAGGAGGGCACTCAGGATTTTTAAAAACTTACCACAGGGTTAAGAAGGAATTTTTTTGGGATGGCCTTAAATCAGATATTCAAAAGTTTGTGGCGGAATGTTTGGTTTGCCAACAAAATAAAGTTGAAACAATTAAGACACCGGGTCTATTACAACCTTTATCCATTCCAAGCCAACGTTGGGAGGAGGTTTCAATGGATTTTATCACAGGTTTACCCAAGTCTGAGGGAAAGAGTGTCATCATGGTGGTAGTTGACAGACTTACCAAGTATGCACACTTTTGTGCATTATCACATCCATTTAAAGCCAGTACAGTTTCTACTGCATTTATGGAAACAGTTCAAAAGCTACATGGAAACCCAAAGATTATTGTAAGTGACAGAGATCCCATTTTCACTGGAAATTTTTGGACAGAATTATTTTCTTGTCTTGGTACTCAGTTAGCTCATAGCTCATCTTATCATCCTCAATCTGATGGGCAAACTGAGATAGTAAACAAATGTTTGGAAGGATATCTTCGTTGCTTTGTATCTGATAAACAGACACAATGGGTCAAATGGTTGCCTCTGGCTGAATGGTGGTATAACACTTCCTTCCATACAGCAACAAAAATGACCCCATTTATGGCACTTTATGGGTATCAACCACCATCCATCACATCATATTTAAGAGAAAATTCTAAGGTTCAGGCAGTGGAACATCACATCGAACATCAACAACAAGTCCTCCAACTCTTAAAGGATAACCTCGTGTTGGCACAAAATAGAATGAAACAACAGGCAGATCAACATCGCAGTGAAAGAAGTTTTGATGTAGGTGATTGGGTATTCCTACGGCTACAACCATATAAGCAAATGTCCCTAAAGCAAGCTAAGAAGGATAATAAATTATCACCAAAGTATTATGGTCCGTACAAGGTGTTGCAAAAGATTGGTACTATGGCATACAAATTGGAGCTTCCTGCAGCTTCTCGATTGCACCCAGTTTTCCATGTTTCATGTTTAAAGAAGGTTATAGGTGACAAGCTCCCAATTCAAACAATATTGCCAGAACTTGACGAGGAAGGAAAAATTATATTGGAACCGGAAGCAGTCACAGAAACAAGAACTCGACAGCTACGAAATCGATCAATTTCAGAGTATCTTATCAAGTGGAAGAACTTATCCGCTGAAGATTCCACATGGGAGGATGAGAATTTTATGCAGAAGTATCCAGAACTACTCAAGCGTTGAGGACAACACTTTTTTGAAGGAGAGGGGCATGTTGGGTCCCTATAATACTAGTGATTACCCCATTACTATTGTAGTTATACCCCTTATTTATATTGTTGTGCCCCTATTACCCCCATATTGTTATTTCTGTGCCCCATAGAATCCCTCTATTGTTATTTTTGTGGCTTTATATTATTATTGTTAGGTCGGCTGGATTATATTGTAACTCCTTAGACTCCTATATATAGAAAGGAGGTTTTGTCATTTGTATCATCCAAGAATTGTTCATTTATGTAATGTAAAGGAGGTTTCCCCCTCGAAGAGGCTGAATTCTAAGGCGTGGATCTCTCTTTTCTATCTTTTTGTGAGCTGGTTTCATAACAGTGGATTTTATAATAGGTTGAAGGAAGTGTATCCCCCTGTTGAGTGTTGCATAGATTGATGAGATGACTAAGAATTTTGTTGTAGATGACGGAGTTTTCGATGTGCATGGTTGTCCTCCTATTGTTGCACCTAGATTTGAGGCTACAAAACAAAAGTTTGAGCCTTACTCTAAGAGGATTTTACCCAGGAATTAGAAGCCTGTTAGTTATTCATACAAATCATTGCAGAAACAACCATAAAGGCTCAACCATGAACTTGTTCTGACCATCAAGATCAATTGTGGTAGGATTGATGGATGGTTATGGCACCATTTAACATATTTTTGTGAACCTCATATTGTTGTTTCTCATCAATTGTGCAGTTGTATAGGGTTCCTCTTTTAGGTTGTTGATTTCCACTGCTCCCTCAGTTGTGTTTCAAGGGGGGGATCTGTTGATGACAGAGCTTGTCGATTCCTACTCCTCTTGCAATTATGTTTCAAAGGAGGGAAGTTTGATGATGACAGATATTGTTGTTGTTATTGTGTTCAATGCATTGATAGTATTTTCTTCTTTGTGATGATGATGGTGTTCATACATATTCCTAAGTGTTGTTGTCCCATATTTGAGATGAGTTTACCATACTTACAAGCCCCAATGTTCATTTTTTGGTTGATGGTGTTGCTTCTATTTGAAGCCTTTCTCTTGGCTCTTTACCAGTGCCTAGTCTATCTAAAGCATTTTTGGGGAAGTTTATAGTGTTTATCGTTCTTGTACCTTTGCAACATTTTCTACTTTAGATATCAACCAGCCTCATTGAGGTTTCATTGCTCTCATGTTCACAGTTTTGATACTTCATATTTTTTAACTTCCTGATTGGAGTGGGCCTCTGTTGTTGTCGTTAATAGGATCCTTATGGGATCTATAGTTTCAACTCCATGCTTCTCTTAACACTGACAAATATTTCTCTTTTGGAGAGGAGTTTTTTCCTATTTGCTTTTCTCCTTTTAACCACTTGTGAGATTTTATACTTGGGTACCTCATCAGGTCTCATTGTTAGGGCCCAGTTTTTTCTTTATACATTTTTCTTAGAAGGTGGTGTTAGAGTTGGTCTTTTCCAACACTACTTTTCCCGATCAGCTAGCTATAGTGGGTTGTAAGCTCACATACTAGGATTTTTATTTGCCCAGTTCTCATAGTTATCTTTAACCAAACCCATTCCTCCTCCATTATTATATAATGGAGGTCTTCTATGTACTTTTATAGTTGTAATTAATAGCATGAGTAATTGATAATATTACAAATATTTTCATTAACTGTTAATATTAATAATATATTAATTATAATAAAATTACATTAATTTATAATATTTTATCCTCCATTTTGATTTCTTATTACATCTATATTGTAACATTTCCCTCTTAAACACTTTTATCCATATTTCTTCAATTTCTCCCCTCCCCTCCCCTCCCCCGATTCCAAATTTTGTTGTCCCCAATTTAAAATATTACTTTTAGTTTTTAAATTAATATAATATAGATTTACTAATTTCGTCATAATATATGGACCATAATTATTAAATAATATTCTTATTATTTCCATTATAATATTATTTACCTATTATAATATTTGATATTTATAAGAATATTGTTTTCCATCTATTTCTCGTCCAACACAATTAATAATAAAAATATAATTTGTAAAATATTCATATGATTGTATTAACAGTAAAAGATATATAGTTTTGATATTTTCGAGATCATGTTACAATACTTTATTATTCAATTATTAAACTGATAGAAAAATACTATTAGTCAATAGATTATCATCAATCACTAATGCTTTAGTAATAGTTGTTTCCTTTTCAACCTCTTATTATTGATTTTATTATTAGACCCATCTCTCTCTACTTTCTAATCTTTATTGAATCTGGACAAGTCCAATCATAGTATTAACCTCTTGTTATTCATAAATTCTTTAATTGCAGTCACTTTTAACCTCTCTTTTTTATTCTCTTCATCTATTCATTAACCTTTCACTCTTTTTTACTTAATCCTGCACTCTCATTTTCTCCATAGAAAGTTTAATGCGTCCCTGATGATGGGTGGAGCATCCACCTGAAATGTCAGTCATTTCATAAAAACTACACAATTGTTTCCAAGAGAAATCTTTCAACAATATGAACACAAATATTTTAAGTCGTTAATTAAATATTAAATTAATTAAATATAAGGTGATTAATCCTTAGGCAAGTGGATGGCATGGCAAGGCCAAATGTTCTTGGTGTTTACATGGCACCACCATGATGATGATGCATGTACTAAGTGTGTCATGTCATCTACCACATGGCAGCTACACAATGATGTTGACTTGATGCCAAGGGTGAAAATATTCAAACGATTATATCTTGATGATTCATACTCCATTTTTAATGAATTTTATACCGTTGGAAAGTTATTAATGAGAAGAAGGTGATAGCAATCTCATAAAATAATTTTGATTTGAATGAGAAAAATTAAAATTTTATACCCCATACCACCAACAAGATATAGAGGGGGTTGGGTATGTCACAAGAGAAGAGTTTTGATTACAATTAATCCACAAGACATATTTTACAATGCTTTTGCCTCTAGATGTATTATTTATATCCCCTATGAAAATTCTAGAGAACTTTCTAATAGGTAGGACTTTCTAGTAATCCTTATTACTATAGTTGTCTTCACACTACTACATAGGCCTTATTTAGTAATGATGATCTTCATTATATTGCTCCTTGATATGTTCATGGCTAGAGAACTATGCCAAGGCACGAATTAACCAAAATGATTTATTGATATGATATTCTTATATCATTTCCTCTCTTATCCCAAGGACAATATAATTATAATCATCGGACTTCGGGAAGCCATTTAATTGTGATAGACAATTATGAGATAAGATGGAAGATTAGAGGAATGTAAGGAAAACAAATATAGCAAGTTTAAAGCACTAAAATAATACTTTAACTTCTCTTTGATGGAACACAAGCAAAGCAATATATGAATTTGGCATTCAACATAACATACTTGATCTCGTATATGAAGTTCACTACTATAACTCAATGAAAAATAAAGATACTCCAAATACAAACTATATAATTCATAAATCTTGCTCTTTCATAACATTATTCATATAGGTATGACAGAGGAAGTAGTACCCAATTGTTATTGGAAAGATTTATTCATATAGAGAGAGTCAAATACATCAAGGCCAAATATTTTGATAAACAAGATGATACATTTAAGATCATTCAATGGACTATTACAAAGAGAAAGGTTAAATCTTACAGAGTAGTAAATGATAATATCTTCCAAATTACAATCTTAAGAAAACGAAACAACTCTCGATCCTTACGTGTCAAGTCTATTTTTCTTTTTATATAGCTTGAGCCATAACAACATTTAATTGCAAGAAACAACTTTTTAAACCATAATTACAAGAATAAAAATTGACTACACAAATATAAGAGTTGACTATATTGTCATCACATAATGACTTTTGCACGCTTTTGTTGGAAATTTGTTTGTTGAGTCATCATAAAGCAAACTAAGCAAGCATCATCCAATAATCACATGTAGGATAATTGAATAAAATCACCTTTCTAAATGCAATATACAATTCATTGTACTTGTCATATGTTGGGGTAGTAGAAAACAAGTTTTTAACATGCCATAAAAGATAAAATTCATCAATGAATTTATTAACAATTGTTTGACCTTTGAAAGCTCCATCCATGTTTGAAATTTTGTGCACATTATTTCCCTCTTTCAACAAAGTCCCTTTATAAGTTTATAGTAGAATTATACTTCCTTTGCTTCCCTAACAGGTGTGTAAACTCATCTCAAGTAATTTATTAAACCTATTCATAAATTGATCCACATTCCTTTCTATCACATTGCACTTGTTTTGGGCCTGTTGTGTCAAGTTTTTCTTGGTCAAGACTTTGTTGGTTTCCATTATCAATGCAATTTTTTCAGAAAACCCTAACACACTCAATTCATCCCAAGACTTGGACTTGAGAAAATTCATAATTTTATTTGCCATCTAAGGTTTATTTCCCAACTCATCCCATGTTTGTTGAATCATTTGTTGATTTTGTGGCATCAGTGCATATTCATCATTAATCAACAAGAAATATTTCCATAGCTTTATTATCTCTACTATGATGTGGTCCCACAAAATATTTCTAGCTCCAATTAGATATGATCTCCCTGTTAACTTACTATGCATTTTCTTCAACTCTTGTTGAAGTTTGGCTTTGATCTCCTGATATGTTGCAATAGTGTCATCCTACTTTGGAATGTGTTCAAATTTTAAAATGTCTAGTTTGATCATTCTTAAGTGTAATACTGCTTTTGAGGTTTTCAAGATCATCCTCCTTTATACTTAAATAAGCTAGACTCTTAGCTAGCTCTTCTAAAGGATCTAATGGTGTTGATCCAGGTGGATATTGGTGGCCACCTGCCAAGTCCACCTGGACCCCCACCATTGTCTTTCTCAGCATTTTCAGTTTCCTTAATTGTAGCACAACTTACTATTTTTAGCAGTTTTCGGGTCCTGAACTTCCGGAGCCGTTTTGAGGCCCTAAACGACGTTTTTTTGGGAATCTAGGGAAACATAGGTCCATGGACCGATGTTGCCTCCCAAAGTGGTAGTACTCGGATAGATCTTTCTAACGAGCTATCGTACGCGTCAAACAGAGATCGTCTGCCAAAGTTACGACCCCGGGAAATTGATGTACCAATTTACCCAAACGGGGCCCACAAGTTGGCGTTTCATCTTCTAGGGTTAGGTTTCGGGATGTGAAGGGTTTTTTCATTGTTTCTCAACAATAAATAGGCCTTCGAGCCTCATTGTAACACAGTTCGAAACAGTTCAGAGGCATGTAGCCGACACATCTCTTCTCAGAGATAAGCTACCATCGCCCTAGCTGGGTTATTTCTATTTGTAAGCATATTTCAGTATTTTACAGTAATGAAATGAAGTATTATTTCCGCTGCATCTCTGTTTTTATGGTTATCGCATCTCTGTATTTATGGTTATCTCTGTAATCTATTGCGTTCCTGTTTAAATCCGGATCAGTGGTATCAGAGCAGTCTGCTTTTTCTCTGTTTTTCTTTGCATGTCCCCAACAAGGTCGGGATATAAGGAGTTAGGGCTTGAACTGGTTGAACCTTTGCAAGACCAGCCTCGCAAATCCCGACGGCCTCCCATGGCGGACGAGAAGAAAGACGAGGGGGCAGGAGATCCCATCAAAATCTTGCTCGAAGAAGCCCTCGAGCGACAACGGAATGCGATGATGGACAGCTTTGCCCAGATCCTTCAGCGGCTACCCAGAAGCAACGCATCGGCTTCTAGCAGCTACTCTGGAAACGCCACACCCTTTAAGGTACAAGTTAATTTTGAAATCCCCATAATTGAGGGTCAGATAGACGCAGATGTCGTAGATAAATGGTTAAATCTGCTAGAGGGTTATTTTTCTGTTCATGAATTTTCGAGTCGGGAAAAGATTGTTTTTGCCCTTCTCAAAGCAGCCCCCCACGTCAAGGACTGGTGGGAAACCTACTGCGAGCAGAAGGATGAAAGTACTGGCTCACTATTTTCAGCCGCACCCACCTGGGATTCGTTCCGGGATGCCATCAAGGAGCAGTACTACCCTGTCGGAAGCTATGAGGATGAATACATAAAGTGGACCACGCTGCGGCAGGGAAGGGACCAAGACGTGCCGGAGTTCACCAATCTTTTCCATACCCTTCGCACAAAGTTGGGTATCAAGGATTCGGAGCAACATTTGATACTCAAATACCGTGGCTACCTACACAAGTACATCCAGGAAGAAATACAGTTCCTAAACATCCCCTCGCTCGGCGCAGCATACCGATATGCCGTCAAGGTCGAGCAGAAGTTTAAACAAAAGAAGCGAGACTTTGGATCTGCGATTCCAAAGCAGGGGAAAGGTGCCCCTAAACCACAGAACAAAGGACAAAGCCAAGGCGGGACAGCCCAAGACAACCAGCCGAAGCTGCAAGCAAAGAACAGTGACGCGAAGCCGAGAAAGGACACTGGAAAATGGTGCGAGTTCCATAAGAGCTCCACTCACAACACAAGTGAGTGTCGAGCCAAGCAGTCACTGGTGACTGAGCTAAAGGTTTCAGAATCAGATGCATGTTCCGACTCTGAGTCAGAACCCGATAAGGGGTATGAAAAAGGGAAGCAGATCATTGATGCAGATCCCAGTGCCACTGTTGCTACCGCAAAGATCCAGAAAAATGAACCCGAAGATCCAGAGGAGGAGGAGCGTCTCTTCCACTCCCAGATGTGGGTAAAGGGCTCCCCGATACAGTTCATTGTTGATAGCGGGAGTCAAAAGAACCTCATTTCGGCAGAGGTCATGAAGCGGTTGGGCTTACCGACCACAGCACATCCACAACCATACACCATTGGGTGGCTTCACCAAGGACGAGATCTTCGCGTGAGCCAGCAGTGTCGCCTTCCATACAACATCAAGCCCTTCACGGATGAGGTATTATGTGACATTGCTCCCCTTGAAGTTTGTGATGTATTACTAGGACAACCATACTTGTGGAAGCGACATGCTGTGTATGAATCAAGACCCCGTGCTGTTATTATTACATTGGGAAATAAGTTGTTCAGGATACCAAAGGTAGCACCACTTGCCGCCATCTCTTTGATTACTGCAAAACAATGCAGTAAGATCATTTCCAAAATCAAGAAATTTGTTTTCCTGATGATACGCCCTCAAGGAAAGAAGAAGACAGTGGCCGCGGCCTCCAAACGGGGTCCCTCTGCACGACAACTACAGATGGACAAGGTTGTGGAGGAGTACGAGGACATCTTCACCTCCCCGGCAGGGGTTCCTCTGCACTATCAAGTCAAGCACTCCATCGATCTGACCCCAGGTGCGCCGCTACCCAATGGACCAATTTATCAGCGCTCCGTTCTGGAGAACGATGAAATCAAGAGGCAGATTCAGGAGCTCCTGCAGAAAGGTCACATCCGTCCGAGTTCATCGCCCTGTGGGAGCCCGATCGTGTTGGTACAGAAGAAGGATGGGACGTGGAGACTCTGTATTGACTATCGGGCGCTGAACAAGATCACTGTCCGTAATAGGTACCCGATCCTGCGGATTGATGACCTCCTAGACCAACTAAAGGGGGCGAAATATTTCAGCAAGATCGATCTGAAGTCAGGATATCACCAGGTACCAATCGAACCCTCCGATGTGTGGATGACTGCCTTCAAATCCAAGGAGGGCCTCTTCGAATGGTTGGTCATGCCTTTCGGATTGACGAATGCTCCTGCAACCTTTATGAGGCTAATGGATGACATCTTGCGGCCATTCACCAACTCCTTTGTAGTAGTATACTTGGATGACATTCTGATCTTCAGCCAGAGTTGGGAAGAGCACCTCCACCACATCCGACGGGTTCTCCAAACACTGCGGCAACACAAGCTATGTGCCAATTTGGAGAAATGCACTTTTGGCATGACCCAGGTTCAGTATCTGGGATACATCATTGATGAACAGGGGGTGCATGTCGATCCAGCCAAGATCCAAGTCATTCGGGATTGGCCCTCTCCAACCACTCTAACAGAGCTCCGCAGCTTTCTAGGTCTTGCCAACTTCTACCGCAGGTTTGTGTTGGGGTTTTCTCATATTTCTTGGCCCTTGAGTCAAGTCACCAAGGGCGGGGCAAAAGCAAAATTCTTTTGGTCTGAATCTCAACAGAAGGCATTCAGGGAGTTGAAGGATCGCCTCTACACGGCACCAGTGCTCGCGTTACCAGATTTACAACAACCATTTGAGGTCGAGACAGATGCCTCTGACTATGCTATTGGCGCAGTCCTTACTCAACATGGACATCCAGTGGCATATCACAGTGAAACACTTTCAGACACAGTCCGGAAGTACCCCACTTATGATAAAGAGATGTATTCCATTGTACAGGCCTGCCGATAATGGAAGCATTACATTTTCGGGAAGGAAACGGTCATCCACACAGACCACCGACCTCTGCAGTTCATACAGACCCAAGGGAAATTGCAGAATGATCGCCATCAGAAGTGGTCTACATACCTGCAACAGTTTCACTTGAACATCAAGTATAAAAAGGGTAGCACCAATAATGTTGCAGATTGCCTCAGTCGGCCACCGATCATGGCGCTAACCACTGTGCTCAACTCTTGTGGGCACGAGACTTCTGATTGGCCACTTCTCTACAAAAGCGACCCAGAATTCGGCCACACATACCAGACACTCTTGGAGGGTCGGCATGTTGCAGATTTTCACCTCCAGGATGCCCTATTATGCCACCTCGGTCACCTTTGTGTTCCTTCAAGCGAGCGTGCCAAGATGATTTGGGAAGCACACTACAGTCGGGCTGCTGGGCATTTCGGGGTTGAGAAAACAGTGGCAGTACTGCAAAATTATTTCTATTGGCCGAATCTTCGACAGGATGTTGGGAAGTACATCCAATCATGTACTGCCTGTGCCATTGCCAAACCGACCATTAAGAAGCACGGCCTCTATACCCCATTGCCTACCCCTAGTCGACCTTGGGAATCCATCTCCATGGATTACATGTCAGGCCTTCCTTCCACTAAGCATGGAAATGACTGTGTTTTTGTGGTCGTCGACAGGTTCTCGAAGATGGCCATTATGATGGCCTGCAAGAAGAATATCACAGCAGAAGCCACTGCTAAACTCTTCTTTGAACGAGTGTGGGTGCACTTTGGGATCCCACAGTCTATCATCTCAGATCAGGACAGTCGGTTTCTCAGCACATTTTGGTCCAGTCTCTGGTCAATGCTGGACACCAAACTCACGAAGTCCACAGCCTTCCATCCTCAAACTGATGGCCAGACAGAGGTTGTCAACAGGATGATTGTGCACATTCTGCGCATGTATAACTCAAAGCATCCACGCACATGGGACGAGAGCCTCCCCTATGTTCAGCACAGCTACAACCGAGCTCTTCACAGCTCCACTGGCCATAGCCCTTTTCAGGTGGGTTTGGGATTCCAGCCACTGTGCCCCATTGATGTGGCCATACCACTTGCAGCTACTCACATGAATTCAGCTCATGTCCATTCCGAAACAGATAAGGCCACCAGCTTCATTGAGCGCATCCAACACATTCGCCAGCAGGTCCATGACATTCTTGAGAAATCAAATGCCAAGTACAAGCAGCGACATGATCAACACCGGGTGCCACACAAGTTTCAGGTGGGCGACAAAGTCTAGTTGCATTTGCAAAAGGAACGCCTTACTGGAGCCTATCAGAAATTGAGACCACTCCGATATGGTCCTTACACCATTACTAAGGCGATGGGAGACAATGCATTTGAGCTCAGCATTCCCCCATTCCTTGGCCTGCACCCAGTGTTCAATGTGGACCGCCTCCGGCCATACTTTCCACCATTGCTAGACACATCCGACATTGCAGAACAGCTCAAACCCACATAATTAAATCCAGATTGCATGGAACAAGCTGCAACTGATCAGATCATGGACACACAGATCAAGAACACTCACCAACAGAATATCCAACTGTATCGAGTTGTCAAAGCAGGCCAACTCCTTCAGCAGGGCAAGTGGATCACCAGGGAACAAGTTCAGCAGAAGTTTCCTCATCTCATGGAGGAGCTCAACGCAATGGGGACCATTGCTTCCTAAGGGGGGAGGAATGATCCAGGTGGATATTGGTGGCCACCTGCCAAGTCCACCTGGACCCCCACCATTGTCTTTCTCAGCATTTTCAGTTTCCTTAATTGTAGCACAACTTACTATTTTTAGCAGTTTTTCGGGTCCTGAACTTCCGGAGCCGTTTTGAGGCCCTAAACGACATTTTTTTGGGAATCTGGGGCAACATGGGCCCATGGACCGATGTTGCCTCCCAAAGTGGTAGTACTCGAATCGATCTTTCTAACGAGCTATCGTACGCGTCAAACGGAGATCGTATGCCAAAGTTACGACCCCGGGAAATTGATGTACCAATTTACCCAAACGGGGCCCACAAGTTGGCGTTTCATCTTCTAGGGTTAGGTTTCGGGATGTGAAGGGTTTTTTCATTGTTTCTCAACAATAAATAGGCCTTCGAGCCTCATTGTAACACAGTTCGAAACAGTTCAGAGGCATGTAGCCGACACATCTCTTCTCATAGATAAGCTACCATCGCCCTAGCTGGGTTATTTCTATTTGTAAGCATATTTCAGTATTTTACAGTAATGAAATGAAGTATTATTTCCATTGCATCTCTGTTTTTATGGTTATCACATCTCTGTATTTATGGTTATCTCTGTAATCTATTGTGTTCCTGTTTAAATCCGGATCAGGTGTTGTGGGTATAGATAAAGAACCCCGACATACAAGTTATGTCCTTTCTTTATTCAATACTTCAATATATTTTTCATAGTTCTCACTTTGT
This sequence comes from Pinus tabuliformis, assembly GCA_031772625.1. Lineage (NCBI taxonomy): Eukaryota > Viridiplantae > Streptophyta > Pinopsida > Pinales > Pinaceae > Pinus > Pinus tabuliformis. The sequence goes on from CM062807.1 coordinate 267,165,866, forward strand.
TTCTTCATTTGTATGGTTTGAATCAACAATTGGTCATTCTCTTGTGATACTGCTAACAACTCAAGAGTGTGAACATGCATTGTATTTGGAACTTTTAGCCTTTTATTTATTGCAAGTATATCAATGTCCTTGGACTTCACTAATGCCTTAAACAATTTAACATTTTTTTATTGGCTCCAAATTCTATTATCCATTTTTCTTATTCTTCAAGCCTCATTTTCTTCATTCGATCAAGAAATTTTTCTTCTCAAAGCTTCTTATCAAACTTACATACCATAGCTTGAACTTTGGGCACATTTTTTGAGGTTTGAATTAGGTCTCCAAATACCATGTCACCTATTTGTCTATGTAGGTCCAATTTATCCACCAAATTATTTTTATGCAACTTCATTGATAATGTTAATGTGTTATAATCACCTATTATTTTTAGGATTTGTGTCCTGGACTTCCAAAATTGCCATGTTCAACTGCCCCTTTTCCTTTTGTTGTTGGCTTGACCAAAATGGGATTTGAAACTTGAATCGCATGATTTAAATAACACTTCATAACATGACAATCACCATTTGAGTTATGCCCCATAGGTTGTTTAACTACCCCTTTTCAAAATCAAGAACTAGCAAAAATCTAGTTTGAGATGGCCCTTGCTTCCATATATATGAATATAATTCTTGCTTGATGTTGAAATTCTTATACTTTATTTTCAATATTGTGAAAACAAATTTTCTTGTTTTGTTGAATCTATTAATGATCTAGCTCTTTGATTTTATTTATCACTAGGAATTGTCATAAGCATTGATGGTACATATTCTAAGGAAAATACATGATCGCTTGACAGTGCCTCTTTTACACTTTGTACTAACCTATTAGTGTTTCTTTATGCTCTTATGTTCTCTATATTTTTTCTAGTTGCTCATTTTCATTCGTTTCTAAAATTTTCTAAGATATATTTTGATTATAAGAGGAGTATCCATTATAAGAGGCTAAGAGAGCTAAATTGAATCTTACATTTTGTGTTGGAGAATTTGTTGCACAACCTCCCAAGTGTCCCTTTTTTCCAACCTGTTTATCTCTGGATTCTTTCACAATATGGAGTTGAACCTTACTTTAATATTTTTTAGAAATAATTGAATAGGGATCATAGCTCCAAGATTCTCCTCTGAGAAGCACATCTCCTTAAGAATTTTCTCTACCACCTCCAAGACTAATCTATCATTTACTATAAATGGTCCAAAATTTTTTTTCAACTTAAAAGTAACTTGTTGATTTTTTGACGCAAAATAAAGATAGTTAGACTCTAATCTTTGTCTAATGTACTCTACAACAAAGATTTTCATGTTATAAATGTTGGTAACTGATATGGTGGAGACTCAAAACCATATATTCTAATTTCAATATGGTGTTGGAAAAGACCAATCACCTACTTCAGTGTCTTCACTCAATTGAGGAATCTCTTTTATCTCAGGGAAAATTCTAGGAGGCAACTCTTCAAGAATGATAGTAAAAATAATAAATATGAACTAGTTAATAAACTCATAAAACCCTACATATTGTGGCATTTTCCTAATTAAAGGAGTCCAATGAATAATTGAAAAAGGATTACTTCACTCATCTCACAAGATTAAATGTAAACATGAGAATTTTCCAGCTTGAAAATATCACAATAATTGAACAAGGTAAGAGTGAAATCTAAAGTATTTTCTTATAGTGATCTTGCTTAAATGAAAATGTATGACATCTGCTAGGTATTGATTGTAATGGGATCTAATGAAAGGCTTATTAGTATTAGGGAAAATAGTAAACATGAAACTTAAAAATCACCTCATCTACTATTTTGTCATGGTAGAAACCTAAAAGGGAACATATGGCATAGAAATGACCTGTCTCGAGATATCTCGAAATTATTGGTTTTGTAAGATGGTGGATATTTAGGTAAGACAACATCTAGGGCTAGACATCACTAAACCATGGTCTTTTTCTTCAATTGTTAACGCGTGTTAGGAATAAATTATCATTTCTTCTTGTAATGCTTGGGTTTCATAGGATTAAGTCATTTTTAACATTTCAAGGATTGATTTAGGATTAATTGTGAAAAGGATTATGTCATTCCTTTAAATTACAACTTTCTTACTTGGAACATAATTTTTTTCACACCAAATTACGAATTCTAGGAAAGAGTAGGTTTGAGGAACAATGAAATTGGCTAAATGGGATTCCCATGAATGAAATTAATTGTGCAAGTCATGAAAACAAACAAAGGCTTGTTGATGGATATACATCTCTTATTGAGAGTGGACAATGTCAAAACATCGATATCTTGGTCAAAAAGGTTCAATTCTCCAGTAGTCTAAGGGCAAGTGGTTTCATAGATTTATGGTTCAAGTTCTTCATTTTATTTTTGAAAGAAAAAGGAAAATGATAAAGGAATACCCAACTAATGTTGTTTGTGGTAAGAAAACTTGGCTGCTAACTTTTTCTAGTGCAGCTTCCATATGTTTCCTTTAAACCTTTTTTTCCCTCATATTCTTTTGTGTCTATGTTAACAACAAGTTGTGGCGGTTTACCCATATTTTTAACCTTTCATTCCCAAATTCAAGGTTTTGGATATGTAACAAGCTATAATTAGTAGGAGAGAAACTAGAATATGATTTCCTGACTTTATTAGGGTCATTCCAACATATACCATGTTGATGTTATATTTCCATGCGAGCTACCAAATCATGTGCCAACACATTAATTGTAGTTGCACACTATACATTTTTGTGCTTGATCATCATCCTTGTCAACACCTAGTTGAGTTGGCAGCTTAACTACCTATCACTTTACCCAACCACTGTCTATCCCATAGTGCTCTCCAATGTCATCTATCCATCTACAAGTCGGCTTCCAGGGGGGTCCACTAGTGGTTTTGAAATCATTGGGGTGGGAGGGAAGGGTGTGGACCCAATACCTTGTTGCCACATCACCAACATGGATACCACCCAGTTTCCATTTTGGAACCCCCTCTTTGTTAACCCAAACTAAAATTTATATATATATATATATATATATATAGATACTTATAATTTTATTCAACTTTTGAAAAAAGGAACAAAATTACATGTTAACCACATGCAGCAAAAACAACCTCTCGGCTTATGTGCATAAGAAAAAAATGAAAAAATAACAAAAAAATGTGAAGTTAAGTGTGATAGTAATCACTTAACTTCTCTTTCTTGTCTTTATTTTTCTAGGCCTTCTGCCATCCCCGTAAGTTGGGGTTGATGGGAGCCATTGCAAAATCACTCACGGTTATCTTCGGTGGAAGTTCTTTCTCTGAATCAGAATTTTCTAAAACATTAACTCTCTTTGCGCCCATCGTCCCATCCTCTTTGTGTGCCACTTTTTCTGTTTTTTTGGTTCATGGATTTCTTTTGATTTTGCAACCAAATGCTTGTGGTTTGCATGCCATTTTGGACCAGAGCATCCCCTTTTTGTTGGTTTGGAAGGTTCTTTGTGATTTATGCTTCTTCCTCCTCCATGAGGTAGGGATCATAAGGTTGCCATCCTTTTGTTTTGTGGGCTTGCCCCTTTTTATTTTTTGGGTTCTTTTTTTACTAAGGGCATGTGTTGTGCAATTTTCCTATTTGGTAACATAATCAATGTCATAATCGCGTATTTTCATAATCCAAAAGATGGGTCCACAAGAAGTTTTTATGTTTCAGTTGAATGTGGCCAAGTATACCTTTTCTTAGGTCTATTTCTACACAGATTCTGGCGAATGCAAATAACCTTTTCTCCATTTCCTCAAGGTCCATATTTTTGAATGACCCCAGGGTGTTCCCAATTTCCTCAAGAACCTTGTGATGCTAGAAATTTTTGATTTTTTGTGTAGCATTGGGAGGTATTCCAGCATGCCAATAAGCCTACTAAGCTGGCCTAGAAAAATTATAAAAATTAGACTAAAATAATTTTTTATTTTTTATTTTTCATGTAGGCTTAAAAGGGACAAGTTGGTGCCACCATGAAAGGTGTATCCCTTGGGATAAATGCACCCATTAGACTTGTATATATACACATGATGTGACACTTCACTTGATCAATCACTCAATATCAAATCTATTCTATATTAGCCACATGTGGGAGTAGAAAAAGGATGAAGTGACTGATGTTTGGACTTGGCTTTTGACACAGATTCGTAGATAATTTATTGTAAACCTTCTTGAAGAACAATTTCTCCTAGAAGGAGAGTTGTTGGGTTTTCTCCCAAGTTTGGGTTTCCTAGGGAAAATTTGTTGTCTCTGTTGTGCATGGTTGTCTCTTTTTGATCTTATTGTTTCACTTCATTATTGTTGATATTTCTATATATAATTGCTTAATGATATATGTGGTACAAGATAAATTAATTGAAAGTCATTTGAAATTAATTATAAAATTAGAAGATCGATTTCTATTGTGTATTATTGTCTAAAAATCAACATGGTATCATTTTTTCATTTACTTAGGCCTTAGATTTGGTATATGTTTAACCAAGCACACAAAAACACTAGGAACCCCCAACTTACAAGCGATTTGCACAACATAAATCTACAGTAGTGAAACCAATAAAGTACATAGAGATATTGAGCCCAAAGTTAGATTTTTTATTAGTCCATCAATAAAAGAATCGCAGGTCTCCCATATCAAGGATCATGGCCCTTTAGATCACTAATACAACTAGTATACACAGTATATAGAATTAGGGCTTGAGCTCCACTTCTTCAGATCTACAATCTAACACAAAATACAAAGACAATGCTTGACTTAATTGTTGAAGGAAGTCCTTTAGCCTTCAATCCTTTAGGTCCTCTTGTCTATTGTTCCTCTAGTAGTCCTTTGCCTCCTTCACATAGTGATTAGGGTCCTTTCTAATCTTTATCCAATTAGTTGCTCACAATGGTTAGATCCTTTATACCCTTTGTATATATCAGCTCCAAAATATTTCAGCTACTCACAAATAATTAACCCTTCAATTATCTGTATATATAGGTCTTCAAGCTTGTTGTTCAATTATCCTTTGATGAACAAACTTTAGTTAACATCTCAGCAATTGACCTTCTTTCTTTGAACAACTACCCTTCTTTTGTGCCTTGCTAGCCTCTACTCATACCTAAGACAAATCTACATGAATGGCCACCAACCTAAGTTTCTCGACCTCTGCTCTTAGGGCTCTTAGGGCTCTAAGCCTCTCGTCCCTCCTTCTTTTAGGCTCGTTCCTACCTCATAAACCCTCACTGCTTGTGGCCTCCTTTATCTTGCTTGGGTGATCTACTAAATGGCGTGACTGGCCTCCTTTACCCCTTAGTTCCACCTTGTCATTAGTCGAAGACCTCATGGCCTCCTATTCTGTCTGTGGACTCTTTTTTGTGCATAACACAGAGGGCTAACATCCCTATTTATCTTCTTGTACCAGGTCGGAGGCCTCCTGCCTCCTTCTAGGTCTTCAGCCCCCCATTTTCTAGTAGAAAATAGTGGGTATAGAAAATTTAAGGCCTTGTGGCCTCCTCTTAGGGCACAAGCAAAAACTAGACCCTCATAACCATGTGGGAAAACTAGGATTATGACTTGGTAACCTCCCTTCTTCTATACAATGAACCATATCCTCCTCGTTTACCAGTAGGTAACTCAGCCTAATTCTTCTAGCACAGACTCCTCCCAATACTAGAAATCAGGCCATACAATCATCTTCCTCCTAGTTGTGGATTCTCCTTAAGGATATCGACTTTCCTCTTGGGCTACATCTTCCAGAAGAGTGGATTGTTATATCGTGTGAGACTTATCCATGTGTCTCCTCTATTTATTGTTTTCCCTTGGGTCATTTAGGGAACCTCTAAATCTTAAGGTTTTTTCCTCTCAACCCATTAGAATAAATAATAGGTTTCTTTAGGTCCCAAACCCATTGCTTTAGGTCCAAAACCCCAATTTTGGGTAACTTTCCCAACCAATTCCTTTTGGTGGGTTTTCCCTCTCAGAAATACCTTCTGAGCTACCCAAAATTCTAACACTCCCTCTTAGTGAGGAAGGTATTTCCTTCACGCTTCGAGCTCCATGACTTTCCTTGCATACCCATGACGGTCCTCACATGAGTCATGATTTTCCTTTGTGTAGTCATATTTGTCCTTGCATACGCCACGTCTTCTTTGTACTAGGCCAAGCTTTCTCTTGCATGGTGCATGATTTTCCTTGCATGCAACATGACTTTTCCTTGCACCACTATGAATTTCGTTGTAATGGTCTATCATTGTCCTTGCATGGGCTGAAAACTGCTCTATCTCATTAGAACCTGGAGATTCAGGCTTCCATTGGGTGGTTGACTTTCCTTTGTAGTCTCCCTTTGAAGCAAGACTCCCTCTGAGGCTACAGAACCTCCACTAGCTCACTCTGCTTCCTTATGCACACTTTGATCCATGTGCTCTTCAAGGTAGCTTTGATATCATTTTGAATTTTCCTTAGGCCCTAAACCTGGTCTATGGCTAACCAGGCACACAAACACACTAGGAAAACCTAATTTGCAAGCACTTTGCACAACGGAAATCTATAGCAATGAAATCAATCAAGCACATAGATATTTTGAGCCCAAAGCTCAATTTTTTATTAGTCCATCAATAAAAGAATCATGGGGTTCCCGAACCGGGGATCATGTCCCTTCATATCACTAGTACAACTAGTATACAATCCTCCATGGGAAAGTCTCATGGTCAATTCTCCTCGTGAAAGAAACTATTAAACTGTTATGGAATGGTAGTTCTCTTGATGATCATCTACTCTTCATTCAAATATTTGCGAGGCAAATATACAAGGGAAATTTGAATACAGACATGAATAGGATTATCAAAGGCACGTCCCAAATAGGCTTAGACACTTCTAACTATGGCCAAAGTATATGGCATGTTGCAATGTTGAGGGAGACATAACAGTTGACGAGTGCTACTTCTCTTGAAGAATGTGAGGATGCCAGCAATGCTGTAATTTGGTTTTCTCACCACATTTACATTATGAGAACTATAATCATCGAACAATTGGATACTACTGATATAGAGTCTACATACATTCTATAGAATGTTACACCTAGCGTTGACGTCTTTCATCAAACTATTGAGAGCCTATTCACCAATTTGGCTAGAACAATTCTATGCTGCCAGAACAAACAGATACTCCCTGTTTCAAGATATTTACACTCTGGTCTAGTGCATTAGAAATATATCTATTGGCAACTACACATCATATTTATCTATAGGCAGAAGTGCTAACTAATATGCCTGTCTTTGATACACGACTGAATCATATGTCACCATTGATGGGTGATACAGGACCCAATCAGACCACACCATTCAATAATAGTATGCATCTGGCACTGTATACAAGGGAACTATGGAAGATGGAAAAGAAATAGTTGCGAAGAAGTTGTCTCCCGAACGAAGGAAATAATTTCTAAACAAAGTTAAACTCGTGGGCATGAGGGTTCACTGGAAGATTATGAAAATGACAATGATTGGAGGTCTTACGAAGATTTTTTAGTTCACACTATGTAGTGATTTTGCATAAACTACACTATGTCAAATCTTGATGAACATGGTGAGGTTGGAATCCTCAATGAGGGATATTTAGCACCTCAATTTGCACCAGCAAAAGTGTCCATTTCTTCCAAACTGTCTCTGGAGATGCCTGAAAATAGCAATGGAGTGGCTACTTGTATTACACCTACTCCAACCTCTGCAATTGGGGAGTTGTCCACATTGTCATTACAAGAGAGGCATACAATTATTAAATTCTATAGGAAAGGAGTTTTGTGGGATGATATGAATAGCATATTGGAAGATTACAACAACATTAAAAACCTCTCCCTGCAATGTATCTCCAATAATTCAAGGGTTAATATGTGGAACACCCTCCACGGGAAAATGATCATTCAAGAAAGGAAAGCAACATGCATTAGCAGCAGATGTTGAGGAAGAGGATGAGCATTCACCTTAGAAGGAGACTATTGGAAAAATAATTTGTTATTAATGTCAAAGGATGAGTTGATGAAGATAAGAATGTCATAGACTCAAAGAGCATATTAATCCCTTTCCAATGAGTTATATCATACCTCCTCACTCCTCTCCAATGAGAAGAAATGATTTTTCTAAGTGAAGAAATCAGTTTTTATCCCCCTCTTCAAGTCACCTTACCTTGAGTTCAAGTTGGCACCCCTATAGACATGATGGTTGAATGAGGGCTTAACTAGTATAAATAAGAGACTATTTCAACCTCATTTGACCATTCGTCCAAGCAAGCACATTTATTCAAAGAAACAAAGAAGTAAATCAGTTCATATCTCATGAACCCTAGGATGAGTTGAAGAAAGTTTTTGGTTGCTAGCTATAGTTCTTGGTTTATGATTTCTTTTTGGTAATTTTGTGATCAATTTTTGGAGAACCAATGGAGCAGATTTGGATTATCTTACTACACCATATCTTGCACAAATTTAAGCCTAAGGAAGGAACGGGAGTTCGGCCTATAATCAGACCTCAGCCCCGATATTTCAGAACAATGTTTCAGTGTGAGGAAAGATCTTCGAACCTGTGAAGATTAGCACCATGGTTTGCAAAATTTCAGCCCCCACTATGATATCTAAGATCTCTAAAATTTGGCATAAAAGCCTCAGTTTAGACCTATGGTTTTGTTGCACTTTTCTATATCAGTTTGGAGATTGAAAAGATATTTTGGAGTAGGCTTAAAGTAGTATTTTGGAGGACTTACTAAATCATTTTTGAGGCCACCTATTGTTGGAAATTAACAACTAATTATGTAAATTTGGGTAAAAGTGTATTAGTTATTGACATGTTAGTTTTATACTGAAGCAGCAGTTATGTAACTGAGGTGGCTCTTATAAAACTGATGAATGCCTGAACTATTGTAGAGAGAATCATTTATTGATTTAATAGAAATTCCAATCCTTTGCCCCATGGATGTTTCCTTGACACCCTATCAGGGTTTTACCACGTAAATCTTGAGTTTTTACTTGTGTGGTTGTATTCAGTTTCATTTCTTTCTTGGTTAAATTAACCTATTGTAACTACAAATGGTATCGGAGCCAAGTTGAGTTGAGTTGAGGAGACGCTGCATAAGAAAAGGTGAAAGAGAGACGCTGGTGAAAGAGGAGAGACGCATCAGAGCTGCGTGAAAACTGGCCTCGAAGACACTGCATGGTATCAAAGGAAGGCTGGGTCATTTGTTTCAGTGGACCACTGTTGCGTGTTACCACTCTGCTCTCTGCATGGACCACTGAAGTGTGTTATGAATGGGAACAGTTGGTGGCCCTGTCCAGGACCCGTCAAGGAGTGATGATACGTGTTACCACTGGCTTGTCGAGAGGCATGGACCAAAGCCGTCGAGTACCTATCAAGGAATACTACTGTGTGTTACCACTGGCTTGTCCAAAGGCATGGACCAGAGCCGTCGAGGAGTGCTACATCATTCATTTATATAGAAGTCGGGTATATTTGCTCAGATATAAAAGGTTATAAGGTATTCTCAAAGTGTTGGCTTAGGGGGGCTCGATCAAATGGACTAAAACCAGAACCAACATTGGGAGAGAGCTTCGCTCCAGTCGGTTCCCATTCACATTCTTCATGCGATATTGACAGTCATTTTTTTTAAAGAGCCCTATCTAAAAACGTAAGTGCAATTCGTCTGTCTGCAAAAGCGTCGGGAGAACAAAAAATGCAGTTTTCAATCAACAGAAATAAGTCTGGGTAATTTCTTTTAAGAAGTTTTTGTTGAGATGCTAGTGAATTTGAAATTTTTTTGGGGGGTTTGAAGTAATTTTCCTGGAAATTGAGTTGTTTCATGTATATTTGAAGTAATCAATATGTGTAAAAGAAATTCTGAGAAATAAATCAGGGTTTAAAAAAAAGGGCAACAAAATTAAGTTTTTTTGTTGAAAAGAAAGAAACCCTAGTTGAAGACAGAAATCAGGGTTTAAAAAGGGGCAACAAAATTAGGTTTTTTTGTTGAAAAGAAAGAAACCCTAGTTGCTAGTTGAAGGCATATTGTGGAGAAATTCAACACTAGAAGTAACAGTTTAGAAGCAAATTAGAAAGAAATGGCTAAGATGATGAATGCAAAGTTCAAGGTGGAGAAATTCACCAGCCAGAACAACTTTGCTCTTTCGAAACTGAAAGCTAGGGATTTGTTGGTGCAACAAGGGTTGCACAAAGCTTTGGACGGGGCAAATAAGAAACCTGCTAGCATGAAAGATTCGAACTAGGAGGACTTGGATGTCCAAGCTCTCAGTACCATCAGGTTATGCTTGGCGGATGAAATTCTCTTCAACATTGTTGAAGAGAGTACAACTTCAGGCTTATGGGAAAAATTGGAAAAACTATATGTGACAAAGTCGTTAACCAATAGAATTTATTTGAAAAGACAATTGTACAATCTTCGAATGAAGGAGGGTTCAAAAGTTGCAAAGAATTTAAATGTTTTTAATACACTTATATGCCAATTAGCAGATATCGAAGTTAAAATTCAGGAAGAAGACAAAGCTATAACCTTGTTGTGTTCTCTGCCTGAGTCATGGGACCACTTCGTAACTTCAATCAGTTTGAGCATCGCTGATTCTTTGAAATTTGAATCAGTTGTGGGAGCTCTCTTGTCTGAAGAAGTACGAAGGAAATCTAGTACTGAAACAGCTGCACCAAAAGTCATGATAGCTAGAGGACAGTCAAAGGAAAGAGGAGAAAAAACAAGGGGGTCTTCCAGATCTAAATCAAAGGGAAATAAGTGTAAGGCAAAATGTTGGCACTGCAACAAAATTGAACACCTTAAGAAAGATTGTTGGAAACGAAAAGAGTCTGATGACCTGAATAAGGAAGCAAATCATGTTGATTCAGGGATGACAAACGAAGTTTTATCTGCTGAAGAATTATGTATGATAGATGAAACTTTACCTGTATGTAATGTCTCTCAGGCTTTTGAAATTTGGTTGTTAGACTCTGGTGCTTCTCATCACATGTGTCCACACAGAAATTGGTTTACTTCATATGAAGATATAAATGGTATTTATGTGTTTATGGGTAATAATGTATCATGTCAGACTATTGGGATGGGAAATATCAGTATTAAAATGTATGATAACACGGTTAGAACATTAACTAGTGTTAGACATGTACCTTAATTGAAGAAAAATTGATTTCTTTGGGAGTGTTGGATTCGGATGGTTATAAGTTTACAAGTCAAAATGGAGTGCTAAAAGTCTCTAAAGGCGCCCTAGTTTTTATGAAAGCAGAAAAGGTAGGAAATCTTTACAGACTCAAAGAAAGTACTCAGGTCAGTGAAGCAACTATTGTGTCAGTAAAACAAGAAGAAGGTACTCGCCTATGTCATCAGTGATTGGGTCACATGAGCGAGAAATTTCTTCAGGTACTGATGAAATGTAAATCACTTCCTGATATGAAATATTTGAAGTTGGATTTTTGTAAACATTGTGTGTATGGAAAACAATGTAAACAGAGATTTAAAATTGGAAATCATAATAGTAAAGATATTTTAGACTATATTCATTCTGATCTATGGGAACCATCTCCTGTTGTATCATATGGAGGTGCTCTATATTTTTTAACATTTATTGATGATTTCTCTCGTAAAGTTTGGATCTTTATGCTGAAAAAGAAAGCTGATGTATTCAATATCTTTAAACAATTTAAAGCAATGGTAGAGAAAAGAACAAGAAAATCAATTAAATGTTTAATAATTGACAATGGTGGTGAATTTGCTTCAATAGAATTTGAACAATACTGTAAGGATGAAGGAATTGTTAGACACAAAACTACTTTTTATACTGCTCAGCAAAATGGTGTTGTTGAACGTATGAATCGGACTCTTATGGAAAGAGCCAGAAGCATGATCAACAATGCTAACTTGCAAAAGGAGTTGTCGGCAGAAGCAGTATCCATTGCTTGTTATTTAGTTAACAGATCACCTTCAGTAGCAATTAATTGTAAAATTCCTGAAGAAGTTTGGACAGGTCAGTCTTGTGATTATTCACATTTAAGGATGTTTTGCTGTGATGCTTATGATCTTATTCCTAAAATCAACGTTCAAAATTAGATCCAAAATCGAAATGTTATGCCTTTGGTGGGTATATGACTATGCAATGAAAGGATACAGGTTGTGGGATCCTACATTGCGGAAGATAGTCATTAGTAGAGATGTAACATTTGATGAATATTCTCTTTTAAAATCAAATGTTGAAAGAATTGAACAGGAACAGGTATCGCCAAATCAACAAATTTAGTTGGAGGTTAGAACTTTCGGTGACAGTCAAAAGGAAGAAGAGACTTCTGGAGAAAAAGGTGTTGAAGATACAGAGGAAACTGTTGAAGTTTCTTAACCATTTCAGTAACCAGTCACTCTAAGAAGGTCTACAAGGGAAAGAAAAACTCCCAAAAGGTATGAAGATTCTAATTCATCTTTTTCTTTGATTACTGAAGATGGGGAACCTTCTTGTTATCAGGAAGCAGTAGACGATACGGATAGCAAAAAATGGAAAACAGCTATGGAAGAAGAAATGGATTCCTTAGCCAAGAACAATACCTAGGATTTTGTAGAACTTCCTAAAGGGAGAAGTGTTGTTGAATGCAAATGGGTCTTCAAACTAAAACGGAAAGTTGATGGAAATATTGAAAGGTATAAGGCGAGACTAGTAGAAAAAGGGTATTCTCAAGTTGAAGGTATCGACTTTCATGAGATTTTTTCACCAGTTGTAAAACTTGTTTCTATTCGTACTGTGTTGGCACTAACTGCATTACTTAACCTTGAGTTAGAATAGTTAGATGTTAAAACAACTTTTCTACATGGTGATTTGAATGTTATATATGGAACAACCAGAAGGTTTTGTACAAGGTCGCGGCAGAAGATTAGTTTGCAAGCTCAGGAAATCATTCTATGGTCTGAGGCAATCACCCAGACAATGGTACAAGAAGTTTTACTCCTTCATGGTGAGCCAAAAATTTATTAGAAGTGAGTATGATCATTATGTATCCTTCAAAAGTTTCAATGGCATATTCATTATCTTAGCTTTGTATGTTGACGATATGCTTATTGCAAGCAAAAGCATGGAAGATATCAACAGGTTAAAGGCTCAACTCTCTAGGACATTTGATATGAAGGATCTTGGAGCAGCAAAACATATCTTGGGCATGCAGATACACAGAGACAGGAAAAATGGTAAGCTTTGGTTATCACAGCGGAAGTATGTGGAGAAAGTACTTGAAAAGTTCTATATGAAAAATTTAAAGCCTGTTAATGTTCCATTAGCTTCCCATTTTAAGCTTTATTTGGTTTTGAGTCCTAGAACTAATGAAGAAATGCAATATATGTCTCATGTACCATATGAAAATGCTATAGGCAACTTAATGTATGTGATGGTATCTACAAGACCTGACATTTCACATGCAGTTGGAGTTGTCAGCAGGTTCATGGCAAATCTAGGTGAAGAACATTGGCGAGCAGTGAAATGGGTGCTTCGATATCTAAGAGGCACAAGTGACCATTGCATCATCTTCAATGGTAGTGAAGGATCAGTCTGTGGATATGTAGATGTTGATTATGCAGGTGATTTGGACAAAAGAATATCTACTACAGGTTATATCTTTACTCTTGCAGGTGGGGCAATTAGTTGGATGTCAAAGCTTCAAGAAACAACTGCATTGTCCACTACCAAAGTAAAATATATAGCTGCTTCAGATGCCAGTAAAGAAGCAATCTGGTTAAAGGGTCTACTTGATGAGATTGGAAGGACGCAGGAGAAAGTGAATGTACTTTGTGACAATCAGAGTGTTATTCACTTGGATACAAATCTTTCTTATCACAGCATAACCAAGCACATTGATGTAAGGCATCATTTTCTGAGACATGTGATCGATGGCAGAAAAGTAGCTCTTCAAAAGGTCCATACACGGGAGAATTGTGCAGACAGTTACAGTAGAGAAGCTGCAATGATGTTTAGCTTCTATTGGCTTGCAGAAGAGATGATGAATGGGCATGGGCAATGGATTAGGAAAATTGTTGTCAAGGTGGACTTTGTTGGAAACTGACAACTAACCATGTAAATTTGGGTAAAAATGTATTAGTTATTGACAAGTTAGTTTTATACCGAAACAGTAGTTATGTAACTGAGGAGACTCTTATAAAATTGATGAATGCCTGAACTATCGTAGAGAGAATCATTTATTTATTTAATAGAAATTCAAATCCCTTGCCCCGTGGATGTTTCCTTGACACCCTGTCAGGGTTTTACCATGTAAATCTTGAGTTTTTACTTGTGTGGTTGTATTCAGTTTCATTTCTTTCTTGGTTAAATTAACCTATTGTAACTACACCCATAGCAGACTTGAGTTGGTTTGTGGGTAGTCACTTTTGGATCATTCTTGAGAACTCTTAGAGCGGCCTTCTTAAAGATATTCTTGTGCAAACTTGTTGACATTTTTCTAGCATACTTGAAGGTTCATTTTGAAGCAGACATTGGATGAAAAGGTTAAGAAATCCTTTGAAGAATTTGGAGCAAACTATTGAATAATTTTGAACAACCTTTTGAAGCATTTCTTTTGGAGCAGAGTATTTAAAGCACCTTTGAAGACTTTTGAAGCACCCCTTTGAAGCTCTTTTTTGGAGCACACTATTTGGAGCACCTTTGAAGGCTTTTGAAGCACTCTTTCTAAAGCATTTTTGAACAAATTTGAAGACATTTTTGAGCAAGTTTTTTTTTAAGCAGCTTTGAAGTTTTTGAGAAGTCCTTTGGATGAAATTTTCAAGTAGTCAAAGGTTGGAGGCTAATTTTATAATAGAGGATTGGAGTCCTCATACAAGATTGGAGCCTTGTGAGGGACCAGGTTGGAGCCTGGATTTACAATTAAGGATTGGAGTCCTCATTCAAGGTTGAAGCCTGAATTTACAATTAAGAATTGGAGTCATCATTCAAGGTTGGAGCCTTGGAGGATTTGGATATTTTATTATACATGTTGGAGCCTGGATTTTCGCAAAAGAGGATTAGAGTCCTCACTATCTTCATCAATAATTTTTCTTTTTCTATTTCTTATGTTCTGGTTTAACATGTGATAAAAATATTAACTGGAATAATATAACAATTGAAATAAATATTGATTCACCACCCCTTCTCATTATTTCCAACAATTTATATCAGAACTATCTTCTTCAAGATCAATCCAATAGTTGGAAGAAGGATTTTTTAATCACAATGGCCAGTAAAGATGGTAAGGTCCCCCAATTTGATGGAACAATTTTTTCCTTCTGGAAGGTCAGAATGGAGTACTACTTAATGTCTCTTGGAGTCAAAGTTTGGAAATATGTCACAGATGGATACAAGATCCCATATCCTCTTCCAACAGATCTGGATGGGAATAAAGCATATGTGGCAAATGCAAAGGCTTTGAATTATATAACAAGTGGTCTGTCAAATTTAGAATTCACCAAAGTTATGGGTATTAAAATAGCTAAAGAGATGTGGGACAAGCTCATCCATATTTATGAAGGAGATGACAAGGTCAAAAAGGCAAAGCTTCAAACCTATAGAAGGAAATTTGAAAGTCTCAAGATGAATGATGAAGAAGATATTGTTGCTTATTTTCTCTGAGTAGATGAGGTAGTCAACTGTCTCAAAGGTCTAGGTGAAGATGTCAAAGAAAAGATGATTGTCTAAAATGTCTTGAGATCTCTTCCAAATCATTTTGATGCTAAGGTTTGTGCCATAATAGAACTATAATATTTATACTATCTATCAATGGATGAACTTCATGGAATTCTCATAGAAAATGAGATAAGATCAGGAAATTCAACTCATAAGGAAGTTGCATTCAAGGCATCCAAGACATCAAGAAAGGGAAAGAATTGTGATTGCAACAACAATGATTCTAATACTGAAATGGCACAATTTGTCAAGAAGTTGAAGAAAGGATCCAAACTCAAAGGTAAGTTACCTCTCATTTGCTTTAGATGTGGTAAAATAGGACATTATGCAGCAAAGTGCCCTTTTAAAGATGACAATGATGATGTTTGGGCAATTCAATTGCTTAAATTGCTTTCATTAAATTATCAACCAGGGATCCTCGTAAGCTTGTGATGATGCCAGCAAAATATATGTGTTAGTGTCAGTGTCTTCACACTGCCATCAGTGATCAAAATTTACTCTTTTGCATTTCATACTAGGAGTCCCATTCTGATGAGTTGCATTCCATTAGGTCATGGATCTACTGATGGTAGGGTTCATTTCAGTTTTTCCCTCATGATATGTACTTGCTGACCTCCTTTCATACCTTTTTGTCATGGTTTATGCTCCTTTTCAGTTCATTTCATCAATTACATAAGGTTTCAGTATCATTATGTCTTAGGGTTTTCACCATGGTCAAATTCCAATTATTATTGCTAATAATGGTCAGCAAACACATGAGGATGAAAATAATGATCAGAAAGCTATAATTTCTTAATTTGTAAGCTTAACAAAGTTCTCACCTCAAAACTAGTTTTGAGGTGAAAACGGAGCATTTGTATTTCATGTTTAAATTTGATGTAATTTTATTGTTCTCATATGTGATAAATGGTTCCATGCTGATCGTGGTCACCTGGTGATATTTCCAAGTACTTGCCACTGCAAAAGTCAAAGAATTTGAGCATCAGTCCACCTATTAAAGCAAAAATATCAAGCATCCAAAAACAGAGTATTTGAAAAAGTAAATAGACATTATGAAAGTGGGTTTTCACCATCAAAAATCAAAAGTGAAAGCCATATAAAACCCATCCCTCTATTGATCATTTCATTATGCTAATGTTGAATTCAAAGCGCTAAAGGGGGAGCTAAGAGGTGATTTTTAAGTGTCATTGAGCAAAAGAGTGCAGTTGTTGCGTTTTTGGAGGAATTCTGACCGGCGATGCGCATCTGAGACCAGTGTTGTGCATCTGGGAGGCGCTGCGCACCTGGCAGGGTTTTCCACACGCGCTGCACATCTGGGAGGTGCTGCGCACCTGTGTGAGGTGTTTTGCATCGGCCCAGCCAAGCCAAAAACATCACCAAGTTGCCAATTCACCTTAAACTTTCAGTTTCTCCCTCTAAAACAAGTAAGTACATTACTCCTATCTTATGATCTAGGGTTTTGATTGCTAAGCTTTGTATTTAGCATTTTTAAAATTAAAACCCTAGCCTCTGGGGTGAAACCATCTCTCCATTGTTTTTCTTACCCTATCCTTGCCATTATTCCCTAGACCAAACCCCATTCCCATTTACTTATTTCCTAAATCATACATTTCCCACATTCCCACTTACACTCTCCCCAATCCCTACAAATCCCATTCACACTCCCTAAAACCCTACTCATTCATAAAAATCTCTTCATACTCATCTTTATTCCATTCACCCTTCCCATCATTGACCACAAGTGTTCACAACTACAAAAAGCAATGGAAAGAGACAGTGAGTATGAGTTTGAAGAGGACACCCTTAGTGACAGTTTCAGGGAGAGAAACATACAGCGAATGAAGCCTCATAAAGGAGGAAGGATTATAAAAGAGGAGACCATTAGTTTGATGGAGTTGCAAACCTGTCCACTTGCCATTTCTTGCTTTAAACACCAGTCATGCTTTGATTTTTGTGAAATGATAGAAAGATTCAAATTTCATCATGAGTTGGCAAGGTTGTTTGTGACACATTTGCACAATAATGAAGTAACCCTTGCCGGAATTACAATCACCATATCACCAACTGTCATCTCAGAGGCTACAGGTATTCCAAATGTGGGTGAAAGATGGAACAAAGGTTAGGATATTGATAGAGAGTACTATGAGCCTTACATCAAGGATAGATACAAAGACAAAATGAAGAGAGTATTCCCCTTCAAGTTTTTGGAAGACAAGTTTGCTCCATTGATGAAAATCATTATCAAGTACTTCACTTGTGAAGGTAGGCTCTCCCAGTTGTATGCCCACCACATTATACTACTGATGCATTTCAATAGAGTGAGAATGATGAATATCCCTTACTTCATGTTCAGAAACATTGAGAAATGACACATATTGTAAATAGGAAGCCATACCCCTAGCAGTTGAATAGCATTTTCCATTACTCTTTGATTAAAATCATTGTTCTACATCAGCTGAACCTTCTTAACATGCCATGGGAGACTTTCATTTCTCATGAGATGTTCAAAGGCCCACAAATCTTTTCATCAGTACATCATGAAGAAGGTGGACCTTCAAGACATGAAAAGGTCAAAGAGACTGAAACTGTTGGAGTGCCAGTGTTTGTGACATATAAGAGGGGCACTAGGAAACTTTTTGCAGCTGCTAGGTGAGTATTATCTCCACCAGGTGTGGAAGGGGTCTCGCCTTCGTCATCAGGCCACAGGCAAATGCTATCTCCACAAGGTGTGGAAGGGGCTTTGCCTTATTCTTCAGCAAAACAAGTACAGGTTGAGCAGTAAAGCAAGGGAAAAAGTAAGGGCAAGAAAAAGATGCAAGAGAAGGATATTAGTGATGAGCAGGAAAGAGATTTTAACCTTGTTGATCATGAAGAGCCACAGCAGCATTTCACTCATCATGGAGTTGACATTATTGATTTGGAAGCTCAGGATCCAAAGACTGTCAAAGACATGATCATAAAGGAACAAGAGTCTAAAATACAAGCCTTGTCAGATAACTTAGAGAGAGCTAATCTCATCATCATGTATTTAGAGCAAGAAAACAAACAATTGAGCGACAAGCAAGTCTTCATCGAGCTGCAAATGATCAATGAAAACAGGCAAAAGGCCAAGGAGGCAAATGTCAAGTTGAGTTCAATTGAACAAGAGATTGAGAATGATAGGGAAAATTGGCTTGAGAGGGTCAACATACATCTTGAGGGGGTGCTTAAGAAGGCCAACAGGGACAAGAAGATGCTCCAGTACATGTCATATCATTATATGACTCGAAACAAAATCTGCTACATGAGGATTAGGAAGCTTAAAGCTAGGTTGAGGAAGGCCTTAAAGAGAAAAAAGGAGCAAGATAAGTTGAAAATCTTGGCTGAAGCCTCCCTAGCCCATCAAAGCAGTTGATGATGGTGCCTTGTGCCAAATTTGGGAAAATTTTGCATTTTTCAAATTTTAATTTTCAAACACAAAAAAATTGGCCCACTGGGCTTTTCCCTGGAGCACTTGTTGGAGGAAAGGATTATATATTTGGATTCAGCATGATGACAGCATTAAACCCAGAAAATTTCAGCAATTTTGGAGAAAAACTAGGTCACCAAAAGGTCAAAAAACTACCAAAAAATGACCTCTCTGCCTCTTTTTGGACACACAGAAGAAACCTTGGGAGATTTCACTTTTGAGGGTGCAAATGACCTCCAAATGAAAACATTCAAGATGTTACAGGAACTAGACAGGAAGATCTTTCCAATGAGCTATCATGGGCTCAATTTAGCCAAGGGGAAGGCCTTCAGAAGTGGGTATGAAGCGGCATTGTGCATCTGGCCAGTGGCACTGTGCATTGGGCCAGTTTGCCAGAAAATCAAATTTTCGCCTACTTTCACTGCAAGTTGACTTTCTCTCTCTTCATGGATGATTTTATGATTGTAATTAATGCCTTGGTATGTAAATGTAATAGTGAAATGATCTTAGAGGGTAGATTCATCAGTTTGAGGTGGTTTGGGGGTCAATGAATCAGTTTCCATGCTTATAGAGGCAAGTTGTTCCACTACCTATATTCTTGTTCCTTGTTCATAAATGGTTTTAACAACTCCTTTTCTCTTGGTTTCGACCCTTGATGTCTAGCATAGGTGGTTTGATGTCTATATTATGTATTTTTTCTATCATTAGTAGAAGTTGGACTCTCTTGGATGCTCTAAGCTACATCGTACACCTTTATCAGCAGTTTGGCAAGGAAATAAACCAGGATTGGCAGCTATTTTTATGGGATACTTGTGGTATGGCGTTTTTGCATAGTTTCTTCTTCTGTTATCAGTTTTTCTCATGTTTTATGTGTGCCACAATCTAATTCATTGCTTCTAGCTAAATGACATCAAGATAGATAGGTTGAATTCATTGTTTATAGTGCTCTACCTTGGGAAGCCATTCAATTTTCTATGTTTTCAACTGTGTGAGAAGGATACATGATCTTTGCATGCCCTCCTAAGCTCCTCACCAGTATTAGACCTCTCATCTCACTTAATTCCAAGTGCCAAAACACCTACTACCTCGCTCCATAGAACAACCTGCATCCTGACTTGATTTCCTGGACCCAAAGCTGCTTGCTCCATTTGATCCAACAACACAATAAAATCAATCAAAAACCCTAGAGCTACTATACCTAGCCTAAAATCCATATTTGATCCAGTCATCTTGACTGAGATTCACAAGGAGAGAGCCCTCTCCTGACCTGGTAGGGCTAGCTACCAAGTTAAGCTTGGTTTGTGGTTATCCTAGGATTGCCTCCCTTCAGCCTGAGGTCAATCTAGGCTCTAACATAGTGGCGACCATACTGGGGAACGTAGTTTTATGTTCCTCAGCAAAATGTATCAAGTTTAGATCTGATTGTTGATGGTGGACAACGATCAAACACCGAAAGGCTGAAATCATTCACCTGGCAACTCTAAATCAGTTTCGAGATTAGATCCAAGGACTCCACTGGAGGATGAACCTGACCAACAGAAACATGAAAGGACAATATGGAAAGATCAGGTATTCAAGTTGGAATTTCATCCAAGACATTATGTTCTTTGTTATAAATTATTTCTTCTCTTTTCCCGAGAATGTCAAGAAGGCTTTACAAAGTATATTGTATTTGAGAAAAGATCCTAGACCTGCATTTGATTCTTTCCCTTTGAAGATTGTGAATACAAAATGTTCGCATGCCTTTGATCTTGATCAAGACCCTTCTTCTGAATCTTATGATGACCGTCTTCAAACTAATGAGCCTAAAGAGACAAAGACTGATTCTACACCTTTTGTACATATTCCTATACCTTGTAAAATTCCAGATAGATACAAGCCTCTGATTTTACCTCCTATATCCCATGCTTTCCCTAAAAATCATTACCTATATCTACCAAGATTTGATGGTGAATGTGACAACATCACTGCTGAGAGACATGTACTGAATTTTGAGTCTTTTCTTGACCTTTTCGAAGTTGATGAAGAGGATGTCAGTATTAGGCTTTTTTCTCTTTATTTGCAAGGCCAAGTCAAGAGTTGGTTCAAAACCTTGCCTGATGCGAGCATCTCAGATTTCCAGCAATTCGTCAAATTTTTCCTCGACAAGTGGGTGTTCAGACATAACCCTTTCTTGATTCTAGAAGAGTATAACCAGCTGAAAAGACAGCCAGGGGAGACAGTACAACAGTTTTATGCCAGAGTTAACCAAGTTTATTATTCAATGTCGTTTAATATAAGACCTCCTCCTGGATCCGCTCTCTTGCACTACCCGAATGCGTTTGATCCGGAAATGGAGTTTCAGCTGAGAGAAAGGAACCTTGTGACACTTGAAGAGATGCAAAATAGTGCAGTAGATGTAGAGGCTAATTTGTTGATCAGAAGGGCAAAGTTGAATGAAGAAGAGATGAAGAACATAGATCCAGAGAAATCAACATCTTTAGAGGTAAAACTCCACGTTTTGGTAAGTGCAGTCAAAGAGATGATGCAAAAGATCACCACAAGGAATGAGTATGATGTTCAAGACCATGGATCGCAGATTGAAGAAGAACAAGAGGTTGATCCAAAGCATTTTCTTTCTTATCCCAGTTGTCATAGATATGATAATGATTGTTTTATAGATCGACTTGCAGAAGAGAGATCTGTTGATATGACATGTATGCTTGATGATGTGTTTTATACTGATGATTTGCCTAAGTTTGATCAGTATGATGATGATGATGTTCTCCAAATAGAAGCTAGTCTTGCCGACAAATCAACAGCTGGTTTGGGGAAGGAGGAATTTCACTTTCAGCAGCTCGAATACAGTGATCAACTGACACATATCAGCTATGGAAGTGAGGAGGAAAGTGAATCAAAATTTTGAAGTAAGTGAAGGATCTTTGCCTCTTTTTTTTACTTCGTTTTAGCTCATTAGAGACAACTTTCATGCAATTAGAAATCAACCATCGATAAGTTTTGATCTGGACCATCTAGAGGGAAATGAAATCCTTGTTCAAGACTTCTCATATCCAGATTTGCAGCCATCGAATGCCATTGAATGTCAGGTTGTAGATGAAGACTTGGAGGCTGGAACATATGATCAAATGATCCAAGATGATTCTGTACCATTCCATTTTGAATCATTTCAGTTTTTGAAGGGAAATTTGCATAGTATATCTTCAAATGAGAAGCCTATAGAAAAACATGCAATCTCATTAGAATCAAAAGAAAGTGGGTTGCAACAGTTTTTTCAAGTTTTTCATGATCCAATAGTTGATGTGTTGGATGATGTCTGCAGTCAAATTCCTTCTCCATTAGCTAACTATGAGCTTGAAACAAGTATTGATACAAACTTGATCCGGCAGCTGGTTTCTTTGTCATTTTCAGCAAGAGTCTCATCACAAAGCTCAAATGAAAGTTTTCATTCATGGTATGAGGAGAAGAAAAGTAATCCATTGGATGAGCTAAGCCCCAGTGCACATGAATTTCAAGATCCTTATGCAGTATTTTTGGAGTCAGATAGAGAATCCATATTATTCAACAGATCTGTTTACAAGTTTTCATGGGAGTTGCCTTTCAGTAGTTCTCTCTTGTTGTTCATAAGAAAGCACTTGCAGAGAATTCAAATAGCAGCCAAAATGCTTACTTGGTTGCATTGGTTGTTTCATTTCACTTGATCAGGTGATGAATGAAATGGTTAGAGTAGGTTTTATTGAATAAGATCCATTTTGAGTATCTTTTCCAGTTTGTGAGTTGCATTTTAGTATCGAGTCAGTTTTTAGTTGAGTAAAAGTAAGTTTGTGCCGTCAAGTCGTTAGTTTTCAATCATGCATTTCAGATTGAGTTTTTGACTCCATGCCCAATGGATCAGGATACTAGGTCTATGGTGTTCTTGGCACCTCCAAGGAGCTACCATCCCCATTGGAGCTAATGTTAGTGTTAGTGTCTTCACATTGCCATCAGTGATCAAAATTGAGTCCCATTCTGTTAGGCCCCTATACTACTAGTGTAACCCCTTATTGTTATTAGTACATCCCCCTTATTATATTGTTGAACCCATTTAGTCCTCATATTGTTACTATTGTGCCCCATAGAAGCCCACTATTGTTATTATTGTGCCCTTACATTATTATTGTTATGTCGGCTCAGATTACATTATGACCCCTTAGACTCCTATATATAGAAAGGAGGTATTTTCATTTGTATCATCCAAGAATTGTTCATTTGTGTAATGTAAAGGAGGTTGCCCCCTCGAAGAGGCCGAATTCTAAGGCGTTCAACTATCTTTTCTATCTTTTTGTGAGCTAGTTTCATAACATTTGGTATCAAAGCTTTGGATTCTAGGGTTTCACTGCTCCAAACAAGTCATCGTGGCATTTGCGCTATAACCTTTTTTTGCGACGTTTCAGACACTACAAAAAAAACCCATTTGAGACAAAATCGTGTTGAACCTCGGGTTCGAATTTCAAATCTTTTTGCAGAATATTTGCGAAGATATAATCTGAGTAAGTCAGTATTTTTGCAGACTCCTGAATTACATTCCAAATAGGTGACCTAGGGAAAATAGTCATAACTTTTGTTTTGAGCATTAGATTGAAATTTCATAAGAAGTTACAGAAAGAAGACGTACTATAGTTTCGTGTATATATTTTTCAGATCCTAAGGTCAAAACAGTGAAACGTGGCACTTCATACAAGTTCGCTCGTCTGAAAAGGTATATAATCAGGTCATCTTGGGAGATTGTGCATAACTCTTTCTTGGAGAATCTAGATTCGATCAGACTGGTGGAATTGGAAAGAGGACGTAGAGGGCTACTGCAGGTCGCAATTTCAAAACTTAAAGATCCTAAAGTACAGAGTTACAACCGTTTCAAGATCAAGCTCCTAAAATCAAGAAAAAGCGAGATGAGGAAGTTTGATGGCAAGGATCTGGTAAATTGGATACTTCAGATGGAGCAATATTTTGATCTACATGGTGTACCACTGTTACAAAAGGTATGTATTGCATCTTCATATTTAGAACCAGATCAATTTTTATGGTATAAAGGGCTTTGTTCTCATAAACAACTTGTTACGTGGTCAATTTTCACGGAGGAAATGATAGCACATTATGAGGATACAAAGAGCAACACCTTCTTTAGAGAAACACCACAAAAATTGGAAAGAGTAAAAGGGCTTTGTTACATAGTGGAAAGTAAAATTATGGCAACAAGGAAGTCTACTGCTGACAACTATAATAAGGAAAGTGTTGTTTCTCCTAGCCTTCCACAACCTACAAGGGTTACACCACAACAATTGGAAGAGAAAAGAAAAAAAGGGCTTTGTTACAATTGTGATAGCAAATGCACTAAAGGTCATAAGTGTGCTGAGAAGAAATTATTTTACATAGAGTATGAAGAGGAGGAAGAAAAGGATCAAGAAACATCAAAAGAAGAGGATATGCACCAGGACCAAACCCCAGAGAAAGAAGAAATGAATCTGACCATATCTTGTAAAGCATTGGCAAGAATTACCACTCCTCAAACTCTCAAGATAGAAGGACATATCAAGAAGAAAAAGGTTCAAGAAGTGAAATATCACATCGATAAAGAAGAAATGAATCCGACCATATCTTGTAATGCATTGGCCAGAATTACCACTCCTCAAACTATCAAGATAGAAGGACATATCAAGAAGAAAAATGTTGAAGAAGTGAAAGATCACATCGAGCATCAAGAAATGAATCTGGCCATATCTTGTAAAGCATTGGAAGAAATTACCACTCCCCAAACTCTCGAGATAGAAAGACATATCAAGAAGAAGAAGGTTCAAATAGTGAAATATCAAGAAGAAAAGTATCAAGAAACATCAAAAGAAAAGGATACTCCCCAGGAACCAACCCCAGAGAAAGAAGAAATGAATCCGACCATATCTTGTAATGCATTCGTCAGAATTACCACTCCTCAAACGGTAAAGACAGAAGGACATATCAATAAGAAAAAGGTAATAGTGTTGATTGATTCGGTTAGTACCCATAATTTTATTAATTGTAAGATAGCCAAGGACTTGAATTTCTTCCTAGATCCAACACCAGAGTGTCAAGTGACGGTCGTAAGTGGAGGAACCATAAATTGCTCTGGAAAGTTCCATAATATCCAGCTATCCATGGGAGAATATGTATTGAATAGCACAATATTTTCCATTCCAATGGGTGGTGTTGATGCTGTACTAGGAGTCCAATGGCTGCAATCCTCAGGTACAATAGCTTTTAACTTTCAAGAACTTTTTATGAAATTTTCTTCGGAAGGAAAGGAAGTTGAATTAAAGGGTATCATAGGGAAACCAGGAAAGATAATCAACTCTTACGGAATGACAAAACTTATAAAGAAAGAACAATGAGGCATAATTACACAATTATATTCGCTAACAGTTCGCACATCGAAATCATCTATTTCTCCAAATCTCCAAAAAGTCTTGGACAATCATTCCAAGGTATTTGAGACTCCCAAAGGTCTCCCACATATTCGTGATCATGATCATGCTATTCATTTTATTCCAAGATGTGTTCCTCCAAACCTAAAGCCTTATAGATATCCATATGCCCAAAGGAGTCAAATTGAACATATGGTTGCAGAAATGGTAGAGGTTGGTACAATTATCCAACCAAATTTGATAAACAAAGGAAGGTATGAATGGAATAATGGCAAAGCAGGGAGGGAAATCATTCAAAAGTTTCCAAATATCCCAGTTCCAACAATATTGCCAGAACTTGACAAGGAAGGAAAAATCATATTGGAACCTAGAGCAGTCATAGAAATAAGAACCCAACAGCTACAAAATCGATCAATTTCAGAGTATCTCATCAAGTGGAAGAACTTACCCCCTGAAGATTCCACATGGGAGGGCAAGAATTTTATACAGAAGCATCAAGAACTACTCAAGCGTTGAGAACAACACTTTTTGAAGGAGAGGGGCATGTTAGACCCCTATACTACTAGTGTAACCCCTTATTGTTATTAGTACAACCCCTTTATTATATTGTTGTACCCATGTAGTCCCCATATTGTTACTATTGTGCCCCATAGAAGCCCACTATTGTTATTATTGTGCCCTTACATTATTATTGTTATGTCGGCTCTGATTACATTATGACCCCTTAGACTCCTATATATAGAAAGGAGGTATTTTCATTTGTATCATCCAAGAATTGTTCATTTGTGTAATGTAAAGGAGGTTGCCCCCTCGAAGAGGCTGAATTCTAAGGCATTCAACTATCTTTTCTATCTTTTTGTGAGCTGGTTTCATAACACATTCTGATGAGTTGCATTCCATTAGGTCATGGATCTACTGATGGTAGGGTTCATTTCAGTTTTTCCCTCATGATATGTACTTGTTGACCTCCTTTCATACCTTTTTGTCATGGTTTATGCTCATTTTCAATTCATTTCATCAATTACATAAGGTTTCAGTCTCATTAGGTCTTAGGGTTTTCACCATGGTCAAAATTCAGTGATTATTGCTAATAATGGTCAGCAGACACATGAGGATGAAAATAATGATCAGAAAGCTATAATTTCTTAATTTGTAAGCTTAATAAAGTTCTCACCTCAAAACTAGTTTTGAGGTGAAAACAGAGCATTTGTATTTCATGTTTAAATTTGATGTAATTTTATTGTTCTCATATGTAATAAATGGTTCCATGCTGCTCCTGGTCACCTGGTGATATTGCCAAGTACTTGCCACTGCAAAAGTCAAAGAATTTGAGCATCAGTCCACCTATCAAAGAAAAAAGATCAAGCATCCAAAAACAGAGTATTTGAAAAAGTAAATAGACATTATGAAAGTGGGTTTTCACCATAAAAAATCAAAAGTGAAAGCCATATAAAACCCATCCCTCTATTGATCATTTCATTATACTAATGTTGAAGTCAAAGCACTAAAGGGAGATCTAAGAGGCGATTTTTAAGTATCATTGAGCAAAAGAGTGCAGTTGTTGCGTTTTTGGAGGAATTCTGACCAGTGATGCGCATCTAAGACCGGCGTTGCGCATCTAGGAGGCGCTGCGCAGCTAGCAGGATTTTCCAGTGTAAAATTGCACACGCGCTGCGCATCTGGGAGGCACTGCGCACCTGTGTGAGGCGTTGTGCATTGGCCTAGCCAAGCGAAAAACTTCACCAAGTTGCCAATTCACCTTAAACTTTCAGTCTCTCCCTCTAAAACAAATAAGTACATTACTCCTATCTTATGATCTAGGGTTTTGATTGCTAAGCTTCGTATTTAGCATTTTGAAAATTAAAACCCTAGCCTCTAGGGTGAAACCATCTCTCCATTGTTTTGCTTACCCTATCCTTGCCATTATTCCCTAAACCAAACCCCATTCCCATTTACTTATTTCCTAAATCACACATTTCCCACATTCCCACTTACACTCTCCCAAAGCCCTACAAATCCCATTCACACTCCCTAAAACCCTAATCATTCATAAAAATCTCTTCATACTCATATTTATTCCATTCACAATTGAAAACAAACAATTGAGCGACAAGCAAGTCCTCATGGAGCTGCAAATGATCAAGGAAAACAGGAAAAAGGCCAAGGAGGCAAATGTCAAGTTGACTTCAATTGAACAAGAGATTGAGAATGATAGGGAAACGTGGCTTGAGAGGGTCAAGATACATCTTTAGGGGGTGCTTAAGAAGGCCAACAGGGACAAGAAGATGCTTCAGCACATGTCATATCATTATATGACTTGAAACAAAATCTGCAACATGAGGATCGGGAAGCTTAAAGCTAGGTTGAGGAAGGCCTTAAAGAGAAAAAAGGAGCAAGATAAGTTGAAAATCTTGGCTGAAGCCTCCCTAGCCCATCAAAACAGTTGATGATGGTGCCTCGTGCCAAATTTGGGCAAATTTTTTGAAAATTTTGCATTTTTCAAATTTAATTTTCAAACACAGAAAATCAGTGGCGCTACACTTTTCCCTGGAGAACTTGTTGGAGAAAAGGCTTATATATTTGGATTCATCACGATGACAGCATCAAACCCAAAAAAATTCAGCAATTTTGGAGCAAAAATAGGTCACCAAAAGGTCAAAAAACTACCAAAAAATGACCTCTCCGCCTCTTTTTGGACACACAGAAGCAACCTTGGGAGATTTCACTTTTGAGGGGGAAAATGACCTCCAAATGAAAACATTCAAGATGTTGCAGGAACTAGACAGGAATATCTTTCCAATGAGCTATCATGGGCTCAATTTGGCCAAGGGGAAGGCCTCCAGAAGTGGGTGTGAATCGGCATTGCACATCTGGCCAATGGCACTGCGCATTGGGCCAGTTTGCCAGAAAATTAAATTTTCGCCTACTTTCACTGCAAGTTGACTTTCTCTCTTCATGGATGATTTTATGATTGTAATTAATGCCTTGGTATGTAAATGTAATAGTGAAATGATCTTAGAGGGTAGATTTATCAGTTTGAGGTGGTTTGGGGGTCAATGAATCAGTTTCCATGCTTATGGAGGCAAGTTGTTCCACTACCTATATTCTTGTTCCCCGTTTGGAAATGGTTGTAACAACCCTTTTCTCTTGGTTTCGACCCCCAATGGCTAGCATAGGTGATTTGATGTCTATATTATGTATTTTTTCTGTCATTAGCATAGGTTGGACTCTCTTAGATACTCTGAGCTACATTATACACCTTTATCAGCAGTTTGGCAAGGAAATGAACAAGGATTTACAGCTATTTTTATGGGATACTTGTGGTATGGTGTTTTTACATAGTTTCTGATTCTTTTATCAGTTTTTCTCATGTTTTATTTGTGCCACAATCTAATTAATTGCTTCTAGTTGAATGACATCAAGATAGATAAGTTGAATTCATTGTTTACGGTGCTCTGCCTTGGGAAGCCATTCAGTTTTCTATGTTTTCAACTGTTTGAGAAGGATACATGATCTTTGCATGCGCTCCTTATCTCCTCACCAGCCTTATACCTCTCATCTCACTTAATTCCCAGTGCCAAAACACCTACCTACCTCGCCCAATAGAACACCCTGCATCCTGACTTGATTTCTCAGACCCAAAGCTGCTTGCTCCATTTGATCCAGCAATACAAAAAAATCAATCAAAAACCCTAGAGCTATTATACCTAGCCTAAAATCCATATTTGATCTAGTCATCTTGACTGAGATTCACAAGGAGAGAGCCATCTCCCAACCTGGTAGGGCTAGCTACCAGGTTAAGCTTGGTTTGTGGTTATCCTAGGATTGCCTCCCTTCAGCCTGAGGTCAATCTAGGCTCTAACAATATGCATGAGTAGGAAACTAACTCTAACTTAAGAAAACTTGGTTGTTGTAGGAAATAAAACACTAAGCTCCCTTACAGGAGGTCTGTTCATAATGTTTCACATGACCTATCAACGATCAAGATTATAACCCAACATATAAATCTAACCAATGTTCACAACTATTTGTAATGAAATAAAATTCTTCATTGATCCATTTGGAGTGAGCTCAACTCTCCTAAGATCAAAGTGAAAAATTATTTTGTAAATCCATGAAAACTTGATCTACATGCATAAATAAGCAAATAATGATTTTAACTGAATCAGAATCAACACAGAAGAGGCTCTATATCTAGAGATCCTGGTTGTCCTTCCTTTGATTTCTTTTTCAACTAAAACCAAACACACCATAAAGCATAACAATTGATTTAAGAAAGCAATTGATTTAAGAAAGCAAGAGGAGATGAATGCATAGAAAGAGATTTCAGTCCAAGTCCACAAAGAAGAGGCTCCAACTTGGAGGCCTGGGTTGTCCTTCTTTATCCAAACTTAATCACTGAAATGAGATCAAGTCCAAAATCTAAATGATTAGAGAAATTTACATCTAAAACTATAGAATGGAAATTTATGTAAAATGAAGCTTTATTCTATTCCATCATAAGTTGGATACATGCTCCAAGAGTCCTCCTCTTGGAATGGAGGAGGCACTCCTATTTATACATAAAATTGAGATAACTAACAAATATTTGAGATCCACAAATCTCTCCTAAATCCACAAATGTCTCATGTGGTTACAACCATGTGCTAACACTTAGCAAGTAACATCTCTACAAATCCTCTCACAAATATCTAATATCTTTGATAAGAAATCTTATCAAAACTTCCATGATTCTTCTCCATGAAGTATGCTTGAAGGAATCTCCCAAATCTTCATCACATCTTCAAGGGGTTGAAGAAGAAATTCGAACTTGAGGCTTGGTATACACCTACAAACATCATGAAACTTATCCCACTTCCATATATAAGTGAGAACGTGTTATTTTTCCAAAATTTAATCATAAATTCACTCAAAAACACTAAAACATATGCATTCGAAAATAATAGGTCTAAACCTGATGTAATCATGAAAATAGTTTAATGTAAGGGTATGGGAAAGAGAAATATGGTTTAAAAGTGAAGTGAAAGGTTGGTAAAAATATGGTATTTAGGAGACCCAACAATGATGAAGATGAACCTAAGAGAAGAACCTTCAAGAGGAAAGGCTCAAACAAAAAGAATTTATTCTCCAAACAAGATAGTGATGACTCTGATGAAGAAGAAGAATATGGTGGAAGTAGTGAAGTATTGTTCATGGCCTTCACAAATGAAACAGATAATCCAAAAGAAGAAGAAAGTCCAGAAGAAGTAGAAGGAAATGTGGAGGAACTATTGATTAGTGCCATAGAAGAAAATGAGAGACTTAGAAAGAAGAATGAAAAGTTATCTCAAGAAATCAACTCTCTCAAAACTAAGAAGGAAGAAGCTAAAAAATATAAGAAGTGTTGAGCAATAAACTGAAGGAAAAGGAAGAAATCTGCAACAAAATTGGAAGCTAAAGTTGTATCTCTAAAAGGAGAGTTGGAAAATCCAATAAGAATTTGAAGAGTTCCCATACCTTGGATGTCATTCTCAGCTCTCAAAGGCCACTACATAACAAATCTGGATGTGGCTATACAAGAAAATCTTCCAATTCAAAGGAAGAAACCAATGTTGATCATGAAGAAAAGCCTAGAAGTTATGCATATGTCCTTAAAGGATCTTATCATTAACCTTGCAGGAAACAAAGTTCATCCAAGGAATGAGAAGCAGCCCCTTCCTGAAAGGAATATCTCATCAAGGCAAGTTGATCCTAAAAGGTATCAAACTATTTCCTTGGTCATTGTTTCTTTTGTAAGGTAGAGTCTAGAATGTTACAAAAGCAATAGTCCATGCCATATAGCACAAAATTGTCCTCTAGAGCAAAGAGAGAAAGTTTGGAGAAATAAAATTGGAGAATCTACCTCTAAGAATTGCATTTTAGCTTTATGTGTTGAAATATGGCAACAAGAATATTCCAATTTAATTTGTCCTTGAATTAAATTGTGAATTAAAATCGAATTTAGTCTTAATAGCTACTTGGAAATAATTAATTAATTTATTTTAAATAAATTAGTTGGAGAAATTCAAGTTAGATTTCTTTCTGAAGTCATGCAAGAGTTATCCCTTAAATTAAGGAGATAAGATTGAGTTGTAATTGAGTTGTAATTAGTTAACTCAGTTTATTGAGTTAAGTCCAGTTAAATTTGTTCCAAACTGTTTGAGGAACTAATAGTGAGTTAACAATCAGTTGATGCATTAATGCACTCAACTAGTGCTACTCCAGTTAACTGAAGATTCCCTCATCAGAAACTCATGCATGTCTATTCTGAGAAAGACCCAGTTGAGATTGAAGTTCAAGGACAGTGTACTATCAGTTGCATGGATAAAATCATGCATGTAGTCAAGGATTCATCCTTGAGGATTGCACAATTTTGAAGGCTTGATTTTCCACTTGGTAAGAGGCTAATCATTCGCAAGGAACAGCGCAAGGAAATAGGAGCTTGGAGGGCAGAGAGGAAGGCTGGAGAGAAGCCAAGATTGCCTGTGAGCATCTGTGAGGATTTTAAAGAGTTGGCTAGCTATGAGAGCTAAGGCTTTGTATAATTCCTATGTATTTCCACCGTGTATGATAATACAATAGTGTGGCATTTTTAGCTGAGGCTTTCCCCAAAGTATTTTCATGTGTATTGTGCCATTGATTCTTCTTCTTCTGGTTATATTGTTCAGCTCGATCTTTAAGCTTTCACAAATTGATAGTAGAAGTAGGTTATAGTATTCTGCTTTGATTTATATTGCATTATCGGGTTAACCTATGACAGATTTTCTACATGGGATCGGAGCTGTGAACAGTATACTAAGAAGAGAATTCGAAGTTTCAAATTCGGGGTTGTAGGTGCAAATCGAATTCATATCATACTTCAAGGTTGGCCAATGGCGTTCTATGGCTTGAGAATCGAGTAGGCCTTGGAAGGTAGGTAGAATTACATAGCATGGAAAGATAGAATGGAGGTTGTATTATAAGACAATGGCTTGAAGGAATTCATTGATCAAGAAATCCCAAAGCTAGCTTCAACTAATGCACAAGAGTTAGCTGAGTGGAAGAAGTGTGTGGCGAAGGTGAGATGGATCATCCTTGAGGGAGTTCGAGACCATATTCTCTCGAGTCTCCATGGGAAGGATACTCCATTTTCAATGTGGAAGACATTGAAGGACCTCTACCAGAATAGTAGCGACCAGAGGAAATTGGTGCTCAAGGATATGCTTCGAAGAATCAAGATGGAGAAGGGTGATACTATTTTCACATATCTGAACAAGCTCACCACCTGTAGAGATGAGCTTGGCAGTGTGGGAATAACTACTTTCGATGATGATATGGTGAGCCTCGCTCTCCTTGGCCTTCCAAAGAGTTGGAATAGCTACCAGGAATCTTTGAATGGAAGGGAGAAACTGTCGGATTGAGAACGACTGTGGTCATATATTATGTAGGAGGAGATCAGGAGGAGCACACGAGATGGTTCTTCATCCAAGAATGATGATGAAGAAAATCTGGCCTTAGCAAGTAAGGCAAGGAAAGGGAAGGGGAAGGATTCTCATTTCAAATCGAATTCTTCTCATGGAGAGAAGAAGCATGACATGTCTAAATTAAGATGCTTTAATTGTCACAATACAGGACATTATGTGACTAATTGCCCATCGAAGAAGTCCAAGAAGGGATCCTCGGAAGGATCGAAAGGTGAGGCATTAGCCTCTCAGTTCTAAATGGACTTTACCCTCATCGCATGCATGGTGTCATCGATGATGGTTTGTGTCTGGTATCTTGATAGTGGAGCCTCATTCCACGTGACCGATGATAAAAATTTATTCAGTGCCTTAGAGGAGAAAGAACTCAAGATGTGCATAGAGATGGGTGACGATGGAAGGTATAATGTTTTAGGAGTGGGCACAGTTGCTTTTCAGAGGGAGCATGGAGCTCCTCTCACCTTGACAGATGTGATGGATGTGCCTGGACTGAAGAATAACTTTGTATCAGTCATGATGTTGGAGGACAAAGACTATGTTGTTGTCTTCAATAAAGGAAAGGCATTCCTAAGACACATAGCCATGGGTCAGACCAAGAGGATAGGGATTCAGGTGAAGAATCTCTATAAACTAGAGGTAGATGATTGTGCAGCATTGAGTACGAAAGCAGAATTGGTGCAAAGCCAAGACAGTGGTGAGTTGTGGCACAAACGATTGGGCCATTTAAATCATGGGGCTTTGAAGATAATGCAGCAGATATCTACAGGACTTCCCAAAGGTAAACTTGAGCAAGTTGACACATGTAAAGGTCGTACCTTGGGAAAGTACACCAAGTCTTCTTTTCATGATCGAGACAGTCAAGCAGAGGCTATCTTAGAGTGATGTCATACTGATTTGTGTGGACCATTCTCGACGGCATCCACAGCGAAGCAAAGGTATTATGTGATTTTCATCGATGACTATTCTCGTAAATGCTGGATTTATTTCATGCAGAAGAAGGACCAAACTTTCACAAATTTTTGTGAGTTCAAAGCTTTGTCGAGAAAGAGTCAGGGAAGAAGATCAAGGCCTTGAGAAGTGACAATGGTGGAGAATATGTATTTCGAGTGTTTAAGGACTTTTGTGCAGTGGAAGGAATTAAACGAGAGTTGACGGCACCTCATAACCCACAGCAAAATGTGATGGCCGAGAGGAAGAATAGAACTATTGTAGTGGCAGCACGGGCAATGTTGCATGACCAAGGCCTACCACTTCACTTATGGGCTGAGGCATGCAACACAGTGGTCTATTTGCATAATAGAAGCCTGCATCGCATACTTGGGTTGAAGACACTAGGGGAATCTTTCTCCAGTAAGAGACTAGATGTGGGTCACTTTAGGATCTTTGGCTCATTTGTATATTTCCATTTGACAAAGGATGCACGAAAGAAGCTTGAGCTGACAGCAGAGTTGGGGATATTTGTGGGGTACACTAATACACCTCACAACTATTGGGTGTACTTGCCTACCAGTCGGAGGACAGTGGTTTGCAGAGATCTCAAGTTTGATGAGCAGAAGGCCATGCAAGTTTCCCTTGAGAGGGAGCTCCAACTACAGGTTATGGAGGAATTGTTGGTTCCTAAGGAGGAGGAGCCTCAGACTGATGCAGAGTAGCCGCATGCATAGGTTCCAAGAGTGGAGACATCCACTCAAGCAGAGTCTTCAGAGATGGATGAAATCGCGCAAGAGAAGCTAACAAACTGTTGGACAATGCGAGAGAGAATGTAGGAGCACCATCTTCTCAGCGCAGACAGAGGAGGTCACCTGAGAGGTACACTGGATACATGGCCCTTGCTGGGGAACATGTTGAGACTGAGCCATCTTCCTTTGAGGAAGCAGTGCAGCAACCGATTTAGGTTGATGCTATGGTGGAGGAGTATGACTCCATAGTTAGTAATAGTGTTTTGGACGTGGTTCCGAGACCAGAGAACAAGTCAGTTGTGAGTTCATGTTGGATTTACAAGGTAAAGCAAGCTGCTGATGGTAGTGTGGAGAAGCATAAGGCAAGATTTGTTGCCCGTGGCTTTTCACAGGTAGCGAGGAGGATCATGTTGTTGCAGTATATTTTGACAGAGGAGCAAGATGCTGACATTTTGACAAAGGCATTGTCAAAGTGTAAATTCGAGTTCCATAGAGACAAGATCGGGGTGGAAGATAATCCCTTTCTTGTTGAGAGGGAGTGTTGAAATATGGCAACAAGAATATTCCAATTTAATTTGTCCTTGAATTAAATTGTGAATTAAAATCGAATTTAGTCTTAACAGCTACTTGGAAATAATTAATTAATTTATTTTAAATTAATTAGTTAGAGAAATTCAAGTTAGAAGTCTTTCTGAAGTCATGCAAGAGTTATCCCTTAAATTAAGGAGATAAGATTGAGTTATATTTGAGTTGTAATTAGTTAACTCAGTTTACTGAGTTAAGTCCAGTTAAATTAGTTCCAAACTGTTTGAGGAACTAATAGTGAGTTAACAGTTAGTTGATGCATTAATGCACTCAACTAGTGCTACTCCAGTTAACTGAAGATTCCCTCATCAGAAACTCATGCATGTCTATTTTGAGGAAGACCCAGTTGAGATTAAAGTTCAAGGACAATGTACTGTCAATTGCATGTGTTTTCTCATGGAGAAAACTCATGCATGCAATCAAGGATTCATCCTTGAGGATTGTGCAGTTTTGAAGGCTTGATTTTCCACTTGGTAAGAGGCTAATCATCCACAAGGAAATAGGAGCTTGGAGGGAAGAGAGGAAGGCTGGAAAGAAGCCAAGATTGCCTGTGAGCATCTATGAGGATTGTACTGAGAGCTAGCTAGTTGTGAGAGCTAAGGCTTTGTATAATTCCTATGTATTTCCACCATGTATGATAATACAATAGTGTGGGGTTTTTAGCTGAGGCTTTCCCTAAAGTATTTTCATGTGTATTTTTCCATTGATTCCTCTTCTTCTGGTTATATTGTTCATCTCAATCTTTAAGCTTCTGCAAATTGATAGTAGAAGTAGGTTATAGTATTCTGCTTTGATTTATATTGCATTATCAGGTTAACCTACACAGATTTTCTACATTATGTGCTTAGTAAAATGAAAATCAATGGTTTCTGGATAGTGGATGTTCTAGGAACATGACAAGTGAACAAAAAAATTTCATCTCTATAAGCATAAAAAAATATGGAAATGTGACCATTGGAGATAATGGATCAGCTAAAATTGTTTGGAAAGGCACAATGAGTCTCTTCAATGGTAAGGCGAAAGCAAAAAATTATTTATACGTTGAAGGGCTCAAGCCTAATCTTCAAAGTGTCATCCAAATATGCGATCAGGTACATGATCTAGTCTTTTGTCCCAAGGACTATGAGATAAGGATATCATCTTCTGGAAAACTGCTAGGAAAAGGCGTAAGAACAACATATAAGTATACATTCTTAGTGGAATTCAAGAAGAGAGATGTTACACGAGTCAAGTAAATGAAAGGGATGTGGCATGAGCATTTGGGATACCTAAGCTTTGATAACTTGGTGAAGATTAGAAAAACTCAAGAAGTAAGAGATATCCCCAAAATTCCAAAGCCAAAAAATGTTATTTGTGCACCATGTCAACATGGAAAGTAAACTAGGACCAACTTCAAATCAAAGGAATGCTCGACATCAAAGCCTCTGGAAATCATTCATGCAAATTTGTGTTGTCCAACCACAACTCCAACTCTATAAGAAGAAGATTATTTAGTTTATTTATAGATGATTATACTAGAATGGTGTGGGTATTTTCATAAGATATAAGTCAAAAGCACTATATTTTTTTAAAACTTTCAAAGCGACAATTGAAAATGAAAGTGAGTTGAAGATCAAATGCTTAAGAACAGATAGAGGTGGGGAATTCAATGAATTTTGTGAAAAGTATGGAATCAAAACGGAACTTTTCGTTGCTAGGAATCTACAACGAAATGGAGTAGTAGAAATAAACAACAAATATGTACAAGATATTGCAAGAACAATGTTGTTGGAAGCTGATTTACAGGCAAAATTTTGGAGGGAGGCAGTTGGGGCAGCAGTCTATATCATGAATAGAGCTCAACTCCGGGTAAATAGTGATAAAAATCCATATGAACTATGGAAAGGAAGGCTTGCCTCTGTGAAACACTTCAAAATATTTGGAAGCAAATGCTTTATGAAGATTAATGATGATTCACTAGGAAAATTTGATTCACGTGTTGACGAAGGAATTTTCCTTGGATACTCATTAAGAAGTAAGGCCTACAAATGCTACAACAATCATTGGCGAAAATAGTTGAAAGCATCGATGTAAAGATAGATGAGGCTCTTCCTGAAAAATAAGTAGTTCAAACCAATGAAGAAGACCCTATCCTTGCATATTTAGAGGAAGGTGTTGCAAAATAAGAGAAGGAGCTAGAAAATCAAAAGGAGGAACCATCTCAAACATTGTCAAAGTTAAATTTTGTACAAAAAAATCATCTAGAAGACCAAATCATTGGAGATGTGGATGGAGGAATACAAACTCGAAGAAAGATGAAAAACACACCAAAAAGGAATGATATTTCCTTGCTATCCACAATAGAACCAAAGAATTTCACTCAAGAAAGTAAGGATCCTCATTGGATAAAAGCAATGGAAGAAGAGATGAACCAAATTGAAAAGAATGGAACATGGGAACTAGTACCTCGTCCAAAGGATAAGAATTTCATAGGAACCAAGTGGGTGTATAAGAACAAAATGAATGAATATGGACAAATCATCATAAACAAGGCAATATTGGTGTGCAAGGGATACACTTAAATTGAAGGAATTGACTTTGAAGAAACATTCGCTCCCATTGCCAGATTAGAGGTTATAAGGATGTTTTTAGCATTTTCTTATTCAAAAGGCTTCAAAGTCTATCAGATGGATGTGAAGTTGTCCTTTCTAAATGGAGGTATGAAAGAATAAGTATACATGGAACAATAAGAAGGGTTTGACTAATCTAAAAATAAAGAATCTGTATGCAAATAAATGAAGGCGTTGTATGGATTAAAACAAGCTCTAAGAGCTTGGTATGCTAGACTTGATCATTATCTTCAACAACAAGGATTCAAGAAAAGAGTTTTAGGAAGCAAACTTTACATGAAAATGGACAAAGACAAACTGCTAATCACAGTAATATACATGGATGAATTTATTTTTGGGATCAACAATGATGAAATCACTCACAAATTTTCCCAAGATATGTCAAAATAATTTGAAATGTCAATGATTGGAGAGTTGTCTTACTTTCTTGGACTTTAAGTAGCTCAAACCAAAGTAGGAATGTTGATATCAAAAGCAAAATATCTTAGGGATATGCTTAAGCAATTTGGGATGGAAGAATATGCTATTGTAAGCACACCCATGACTACAGGTTGCAAGTTAAGTAAGGATGACAGATCTCCTATGGTAGATGCAACTCATTATATGTTGTTGCGCGTGGGATCCCCCAAGGCAAGTTTTGGGGCTTAAAGCCCAGATTTTGACTAAATATGATGTAAAGACTACACGTTTTGTGGGCGTGGAGCGCGAGCTTGTAAATGAGTCATAGGGTTGTCCACCGTCATCTTTGTAATGTAATGTTGGCTTTAGAAATCTACCCATGGTCCGCGGACCATGGGATTGTATAAATAGAGTGAGGCTCTAAGTTGTAAATCACTGAATGATAGTCATGAACGAAGGATGAAGAATTGAGTCTTATCTAATTGTTGAGTTGAGTCTTTGGGTCGTAGAGTAGGAGAAGGCTTTGCAGTTGAGTGCGCAGTAGTCCACAGCTGAGTGCGCAGTAGTCTGCAGCGGAGTGCGCGGAACCCTGCAGTTGATTGTGTAGGGCGAGTCGAGTCTGTAACCTTTGGAGAAGTAATAAAGAGAAGTTTTACATCATTTCTATGTATCTTTTTCCTATTTTGTGCATTGAATGTATCATATATAAATTGCATTTCTATTATTTATATGATGTGAAAACTTACATGAATGTGTTGATAAAGTGAATATAAGATAAAGTATCTATTTACATAAAGATAACTAACTGTTATAATAAGATAAGTAAGATACACATTGCAACTTGGGGAAGTAGCGCAAATTGCTGCTTTAGCAGCGCGAAAGCAGCTCAGCCCCTAGTTAGGGCTGCACAAAGGTGATTATAACAGATCACGAAGGTCTCATAGGTCAGTGCACGAAGTGACCTACGTGAAGGTATTCACAGTTGGACTAAACCAACCCCTTAGACATCTCAAGGGTGCGGAAACTTGGTTCTAGCACCCCCCCATACTGCTTCGGGTGAGACCTCAGTCCGCGCTCCGCGGGCTATTGCTGAAAGGGCTAGTAGTGTAGGGATTTGTTTGGCTAATTAACTCTGAACCTAGGTTAGGCCCCCCTCAAGCCAACAAATGGTTCCATTGATGGGACCAGAATCTGCATAGAGATGTCCGATGTCATATCATTGGAATCCAACTAAGAAGGAAATTGAAGGTTGGTTGGACAAAATAATTCACGAGTTTGCGGTGCAGGAGAAGGCAACCCGCGATTGAAAAAAGAAGAGTGGTTAGACTGCTACCTATACATAGAGATCCATGAAATCTTTTTCACATCTTTCCCTACTGAGTTGTACAAGTGCATCGCGAATCTAGCAGATAGCCAAGGAAGGTGGAAACTCGACAATCCTATTGTGTGGACCCCAGAGTTGGTGCATAGATTGGAAGCATCATAGGATAAGATCACACATGTTGTTGATCACCGACTCGATTGAATTATAGGAGGATTCATTATTCAGTTCGTGGTTGATACTTCAGTCAGCTATAGCGAGGCAGAGCGACGCTTTCTCAAAGGATCGCAAGGTAAGTATGTAAAGTCTCTGAATACTTGGATTAAAATGATATTGTGTGAAAAGAGGGTTATCCAATTAGCTTGATGTACAGAACCATGCAAAGTGGAAAAACCTACAGAAACAAAGGAAGTAAGGGACCAGAGAATAGCCCTTTGATTTCACCTCCACGAGGGGATGAGGAAGAGCTTGCGAAGGTCTCACTGCGAAGTGCGATCCATTTGATAAGGCAAAGGATTTCGCACATACCACCCCCACCCACACCACCACCAATTTCACCACCTTCACCTCCATCTTCGCCCATACCACCTCCACCACCACCGCGAGTCAATATGGCAAGCGCGATAAAGTTGCCTGTGTTCAAGGGAGTAGGAAATGAAGATCCGGACCAGTTTTGGTTCGTGATAAGAGCCGTATGGGAAGCGCAGGGAGTTACAGATGATAATATAAAGAAAGCAATGCTGGTTAGCACTCTGCAGGATCACGTGTTGACCTGGTATATTAAGCATTCTAATGACAATTCGAATGCGGGAATCGCGGATATCCAAATTGCGCTAAACGGAGAGTTTAGTGGGCTGAAGTTAGAAGCGCAGTCGATCATTGGATTCAACAATATCACAATGCTACTAGGCGAGACTCCTTAGGATCTGGATTAGAGATTGAAGTGTACAATTCGCGAAGCTAATATGACTTTGACGGATGGACAGCACTGTGAATGGTTTATAGCATCGCTAACGCCGCATTTGAGGAACGCATTGTCGCAACAGAGGTTAACAACTCAGGTAGAGGTTTTGGAGATCACAATGAGGCTACATGAAACCCCAATGTAAGATCCTAACTTGGTAGTTCAGTAGATCCACGCGCAGTTGAAAAACTTATGCCTTGAGATGCAGATTCTAAAACAGGACAGGACATCCCAACCAGAGGTGCACGAAGAGGTGTGGTGTGTAAAATGCAAGGGTCAGGGTCATGATAAGGACCATTGCCCTGTGTTCATGAATTACCTTATAGGAGGAGGACCGATGTCGTTAATACCGGAAGTGCAAGAAGGACCTAGTGCAGTACTTGCCTTATGGTTCGCGATTTGTCAAATAGGAGGAAATCATGCTACGGACAACTGCCATTTATTACAGAAGTACACGCAGAATTCGCAACAATTGTTCTGTAATTTTTGTAGATTGGTCGGACATGATGACCGCACTTGTAGAAGCTATGAGCTAATGATGGATAGAACTCCCACCTATAGAGTTCAGGCCGGAACTCGGCCCCTAGACCCGAATGCAAGAGTGGCGCGAACCAATTTCAAGGGTGCAGATGAGGCCGAGGTGGAGGAGGACTTGGACGAGGTTGCGGACAGCTGATATGCTACAATTGCGGAGGGCCAAGACATTATGCCCATGATTGTACAAACCCAACGTGTCCATCATGTCTATATTGTACCTTGTTTGATCATGAGACGGAAGATTGTCTTACGCTGATAGCTAGGATACGCAACAAGGAAGCGTTACCACCTCCCCCAACTCAGAACCTACAAATGATGAGGTCTGAGTCACGCGAGGAAGATCCAAATGTGAGCATTATGCTTCGAAGTGGAATCGCGATGGGAGATGATAAAGGCAAACAACTTGAAGATAGTACTTGGTTAGCGAAGCTCCGACAAAAGAAGCAGAGTTTGATTTGGAGCACGCTAAGGAAACCTTCATGGAATCTAAGAAGAGCTTCATTTATGCCTCCACTTCAGAAAGAAAAGATAGACCAAAGCCATAAATGGATCCATCTATGCTTACGACATTCCTGGAAACATGCATGAAGCTACTGCACGATAGTAAGGCTGTAAAAGGATTGCAGGAACTCATTAATAGATGCGTTGGGACCGCGCCAGGAGAACCGCGCATATTCCGAAAGATTAGAAAGCATAAGACTAGGACAGGCAGACAAATGAGGCTAACCACGCAGATTGGAGAATATGAGATGGATCAAGTAATTCTGGATTTAGGATTAGATGCGACGTTCTGCCGAAGCATACATTCGAGCGCATGGGGAGGCCTACACTGCAATGGTCTCCTATCCAGCTGTGAATGGTGAACCAGCAAAAGATAATACCTATGGGGAGATTGCAAGGAATCACCATGGATATTGAGGGAGCGAGCGTGCTAGCAAACTTTGAAGTGATAGATATTGTTGATAACAGCAATCCCTACCCTGCACTCTTAGGAATTGATTGGGCCACTGACATGAACGGGGTGATTAATCTGAAGAAGTGCAAGATGATTTTTGAGAAGAAGTCTCTATGTGTAGTTATACCCTTAGACCCTGCTGAGGGATCACTCTACACAGAACCAATGCGCAAATATGAAAGCGATGATGATTTGTACTGCATCTACAAGATAATTGTGCGAGAGAAAGATTAGTTAAATACCATCATGGACTAACGCATCTCATGGGAGTGCAAAAGCTCATGTACATCGGATTCTGATGAGGAGATAGAGTGATGGCAGAATTGGTTACACAAGGTAACCACGCTGAACTATAATATGATGACAAGATCGTTGTGTTGCGTATCGACAGAAGTGAGGGATCTGCCTACTTATGATGGGTTAAGTGAGGTAGATACTTTCCTAGATAAGTTTGAAAGGGAGGTGTTGGAAAAGAAACATATTCAAGCCTTGAATTGGGTACTGCGTGCTATGCCCGCAAGGTGGTGGGGTACGCACAAAGGGAGCTTTGAGGACTGGTGTGAATGCAGGAGAATAATGTGCACATGGTTTGGGAAGCCTAAGATGTGACTAGTAGACAAGTATGATAGACGGGATGATCCGCGCACACACCTAGACAAGTGGACGAAGGTCTATGGAGAAAAGCCACAACCTGAGTGGGTGCACCTATTATGTCATACCCTAGATTTTATACCCATGAATTGGTATATAGATATGGAGCTCTGCAATGGGACAAGTGAATGGGATATCCTGCGCAAAGGGTTCATGATGACCTTCAGTTTTGAGGATAGATGGTGGGACAATGTTGATGAAGCACTACAAGAGGTAAAGGTAGCTATCTTTAGGATACCACAAGAGCTGGTAGAATCGATTAAGCTTGAATGGGCTACTCAGCTGAGCTGCGTGCTGGAATGTTATAATGTAAGTGCTGAAGAAGAAGACGAAGATCCGCGGAAAATTAACATTCCAGAAATAGAAGGCCATCGCGAGGTTCAAGGACCATAGATTGAGAACCCTAACATCACCGCACCGGTAAAAATGAAGCGAGTGAACATTGGTACAAAGGCCGAACCTAAGTTTGCAATGCTCGGTGACTACTGGGACAACGCGATGGTGGATAAGGTCGCTGAGTTACTCTGCGAGTACCAGGACTTATTCCTGACCAAGTTTATGGATTTAAAGGGAATCATCAGAGATTTAGGAATGATGAGGATCATGTTAAAACCCGACATGAAGCCAGTTAAGCAGAGGCCTTACCACTTAAATCCAAAATACAAGGAGAAGGTCCACGTAGAACTAGACAAAATGCTCGTAGCAGGAATCATTGAGCCGGTGGAAGAATCTGATTGGGTAAGTCCAATGGTGGTGTAGGAAAAGAAGCAGAAGGACGAGATAAGAATATGCGTGGATCTCAGAAAATTGAATGATGCTTGTGTGCACGATCCATTCCCAACTCTGTTCACAAATGAGGTGTTGGAAAATGTCGGTGGGTAGGAAGCATATTCTTGCACTAATGGGTTCTCAAGGTACCACTAGATCAAAATCACGCCAGAAGATAGGAGCAAGACAACCTTCATGACTAAGTGGGGCTTCTTTCAATACATATCATGCCATTTGGGTTGAAGGACACATCGGTCATCTTTTCGTACGTGGCTGTTGCAGCATTTAAGGAATATATTCACAAGTTCTTAGAAGTTTATTTTGATGATTGGACTATATTTGGTTTGGTTAAGCACCATGTAGTGAGATTACGCTTGATGTTGGATACCTACCGAAGATACCAAATCGTGCTTAACCTCGAAAGTGTACGTTCCTCATTCCTTTCAGGAACCTGTTGGGACATGTGGTTTGCAAACAGGGACTGATGGTAGATCCCGCGAAGATTGCGGTGATTCTGAATTTGGAAACGTCG
Organism: Pinus tabuliformis; assembly: GCA_031772625.1. Taxonomy (NCBI): domain Eukaryota; kingdom Viridiplantae; phylum Streptophyta; class Pinopsida; order Pinales; family Pinaceae; genus Pinus; species Pinus tabuliformis. The sequence goes on from CM062807.1 coordinate 267,209,929, forward strand.
CGAATTGTGAAACAGCTGCACGCTCCCCTGGGACATATGGGGTACTACAGGAAGTTCATCAAAAGATATTCCCAGATCACCATGTCGATGGAAAATTTGTTCAAAAAATATGTCACATTCCACTGGAACTATGACTATAAGAAAATCCTGGATGTATTGAAAGAAAATATGGTCACTGTGCTAATCCTGGTCTTCCCGAACTGGGACAAGGAGTTTCATGTCCATGTTGACACATCGTGTATAGCGCTGGGAGTGGTACTAACATAGGATGGTGGCGAGGGCTTGGACCACCCTATTGCGTTTGCGAGTCGCAGATTGTCTAAAGCAAAAAATAACTATTCCACCATTGAATGCGAGGGATTGGCTATGGTGTATGCGCTCCAGAAATATCAACACTACTTGCTAGGGGGACACTTCAAAATGTATACAGATCATTCCACGCTGAAATACTTGGTCAATAAGCCTATGTTGGGGGGGTGCATATGCAAATGGATTTTATTGTTCCAAGAATATGATTTTGAAGTTGTTGTGAAACCTAAACGATTGAATGTAGGACCGGATCACCTGTCACACATTGAGATAGGAGAGGAACCTACTAGTCTGGACATTTTGAAGATATAATCCACTTTCTTACGACTGGAACTATGCCGAAAGAGTACTCCTTCCAGCAGAAGAAGGAACTAGTGATGTGTGCGACAGATTTCTCTGTCATTGCAAGGCACCTATATAAGATGGGCAATGATGAGATATTGCGAAGGTATGTACCTCAATTTGAAAGAATCCATATACTCGCAGATGCACATGGGGGCGCTGTGGGAGGACATTATGCAGGGAAAGCGACCGCGCAGAAGATTCTCCATGCAGGGTTGTGGTGGCAGACCCTTCATCAAGATTCAAAAGCACATTGCAAGGCTTGTGATGTATGTCAAAGAACAGGTAAACCATCATGGAGGAACAAGATTCCTTTAAATCCGTAAACGACACTGCAGCCCTTTGAAAAGTGGGTGATCAACTTTGTAGGACCTATCAAACATCAAGGAAAAATGGGTGTGAGATATATTATCACTACGACAAAGTACCAGACTCGTTGGGCAAAAGCGTAGCCGATAAAAGATTGCACGACCGTGAATTCTCTATTTGAACACGTATTGACACGATTTGGATGTCCAAAGATCTTGATGAGCGACCGCGGTATGCATTTTCTGAACTAGACGATCAGCGCGCTGACAGAAGAGTTTCGGGTGTATCATCAGAAAAGCACACCGTATCACCCACAAGCCAATGGGATAGTAGAAGCATTTTAAAAAGTACTGGAGACTGCGCTGACCAAAGTATGCAACGCGCAACGAAGTGATTGGGACTTGCGCGTACCTGCAGTTTTATGGGCTTATAGGACAACATGCAAGAAACTAATGGGGCAGACACCTTTCCAGCTAGTCTATGGAGTGGAAGTCGTAATGCCGATGGAATACATTGTGCCAATTCTACGGATAGCAGCGCTCACAGCTATGATGGATAGCAGAGCCCTCGAGGAAAGACTCGCACAGTTGGAGGAACTCGAGGAAGAATGACTTCTAGCTAGCTTTCACCAACATGTACAAAAGCAGCGTGAAAAGGAATGGCACGATCGACATATTAAGTTTCGCACCTTCAAGGTGAATGATTTGGTGTTATTGTATGATAGTAAGTTTGATAAATTCCTGGGAAAATTTAGAATGCATTGGTTGGGACCGTATGTTATTAAGGAGGTCACAAACGAAGGCACGATGCAGTTGGTAAAGTTAAATGGAGAACCTTTCCAAGGAAGAGTGAATGGCAGTCTATTGAAGCCATACACGGATGGCCCGTCTATCTAACTAGCCCATCGAAGCACAGTCTTAGCACTCCAGGTAGCTGAAAGGAGGCCCGGGACTATAAATAGATGCAAGGAAGCAGTTTAGATACAGCAGTATCTAAACAATGCATGCAGAAGATACATCAGGCAGTTGCTCAGTGCGTTGTCGATCTTGCAGCAGTTTGGACAAAGTTGGGAGGTCTCTACGTGAAGATCTCCGCACCGAAAGAGTGACTCAAGGCGAGTCATGATGTTTGTATTGGGGGCCTATTCGGTGCGGGATCCCCTAAGGCAAGTTTTGGGGCTTAAAGCCTAGATTTTGACTAAATATGATGTAAAGACTCCTCGTTTTTTAGGCGTGGAGCGCAAGCTTGTAAATGAGTCATAGGGTTGTTCGCCCTCATCTTTGTAATGTAATGTCAGCTTTAGAGATCTTGTATAAATAGAGCGAGGCTCTAAGTTGTAAATCATTGAATGATAGTCATGAATGAAGGATGAATAATTGAGTCTTATCTAAGTGTCGAGTCGAGTCTTTGGGTCGTAGAGTAGGAGAAGGCTCTGCAACTGAGTGTGCAGAGGCCTAGTAGTCCGCAGCTGAGTTCCCGAGTCGAGTTTGTAACCTTCGGAGAAGTAATAAAGAGAAGTTTTACATCATTTCTATGTATCTTTTCCTTGTTTTGTGCATTGAATGTATCAGATATAAATTGCATTTCTATTGTTTATATGATGCGCGAACTTACATGAATGTGTTGATAAAGTGAATATAAGATAAAGTATCTGTTTACATGAAGATAACTAATTGTTATAAGAAGATAAGTAAGATACGCGGTGCAACTTGGGGAAGTAGCGCAGATCATTGCTTTAGCAGCGCGAAAGCACCTTAGCCCCTGGTTAGGGCTGCAAAAAGGTAATTATAACAGATCGTGAAGGTATCACAGACCAGGATAGTGTGCGAAGTGACTTGCGCGAAGGTATTCACAGTTGGACTAAACCAACCCCTCATACATCTCAAGGATGTGGAAGCTTGGTTCCAACATCCCCCCATACTGCTTCGGGTGAGACCTCAATCTGCACTCTGCGGGCTGTTGCAGAAAGGGCTAGTAGTGTAGGGATTTTTTTTTGCTAATTAACCCTAAACCTGGGTCAGGCCCCCCTTAAGCCAACACATATCAATGAGTAGAGGTGTATTACATCTGACAGCTTCGCGATCAAACTGTTCAAAATTGTAACTCGGTTCGGTCTTCATAATGACATGTAATTATGATTTTATGTAATGAGATGTAAATAAGAAAATTAAAATTATTGTATTGACTTGCTTCATGGGTTTCATAAGCAAGAGATTTTATTTTTGATTCAAGACTCCCATTGAGGGTCTTTAGGATTTATTTGTCATCTAGTCATAAATGTTTGAGTCATTTTCATGTAATGAAGTCATGTTACACTTTGTAAAAGGTCAATCTTGTCTATGTAAAGTGTCCTCCAATACCTTGTCACTTATCCTCTTCAATTCGGCCTACAACGATGAAAGAAACTGCTAGAAGAAGTCGGTCTAACCACAAGTGGTCATGTTGGCCTAAAGGACATTAGGAAAGATGTATATATAATCCACACTCAGCCTCACTTAGTAAGAAAAAACTTGACTTGCATTTGATCAAGCAGAAGTGCGAAGAAACGTGAAGAAGTGTGAAGAAGAGGCTAACTAGATAAGTGCGAAAAGGTTTTCTCTTGAGGAAGCAAAGAAAGATTCTTTTGTGGCAATGAAGGAGCATTCTTCTAGCGCAGTGAAGGAAGTTTATTCTAGGGTCAATGAAGGAGAGTTTCTTCTAGGCAAGCGAAGGATAAGTTTCTTTTGGGATAGCGAAGAAGGGGTTCTTCTGGATACTTGTTCTGGATAACCAAGATAGAGATATAGAGACCGAGATTCTCTAGAGGAAGCCAGTGAAATCATAGAGACTAATTTTCTCTAGGAGAAGTCGAGAAGAAGTAGCATGAAGGATAGAGACTAAGTTTTTCTAGAAGGAGCTGAGGAGAGTAGTTTTATATCAAGAAGGAAGTCAAAGGGAAGAGGCAGAGCATCAAGGACAGTGACAAGGTTTTTGGGAGGATAATAGAGTAAAGGGCCTGTGTTATGGTCTTGGTACTCATCAATTGAAGATCTGGAAGAAGAATTTTTATCGGGTTTTCCTCTCAAGAGGTGAGAGGTTTTGGCCCTGGCTGCCTGTGATACAGGTAAATTCTAAGTGCAGACACAAACAATTCCTCTAGCCCGAGAGAGCGGGTCTAGTCACAAACAAACAATCTATGGAATATTTCCTTAGGCTAGAATCAATTAAGAGGGCCTACCTCTTAGAACGTTATTCCGCCTGGTGATGATCCTTTTCTCCAGCTATCTTTCGTTTCCTTCCTTCGCACACCTGAAACAAGAAAACAACAGAAAACAACAAAAATAATAGCATACAATATTGTATTCAGCCTACTTAACAGGTCAAGGAACATTAATACATAAAGATGTAAAATGACACTTCATGTAGGAAATCAATCGATAGTTGCATTTATATAAATCAAAAAGAGATTACAACCGGTGCCTTGACGTTGTTGGTCTCCTCTGATGTATCTGGGTTCCCACACTTCTGGTAGCACTTCATGGACATCCCCAACAATAGAGGTTTTAAGGCCTCTTTCCCTCTAGTCTCAAATCATACCCAAGCACACTATTCTTCCTCAAAAATACACTAGAAAACTTCAGACTATAGATGTCATACTGATTATTCTAACTCCCAACTATACTAGCTTTTGCTTGGGAAAAAGAGAGGTTTTATAGCTTGGATGGGTGGGAGATGGTTCCTCTTCTCATGGGAGAAGGCCTTATCTCTTGGATTAGTTCCATCCTAATAGGGGAAAGGAGCCCAAACTGACCTTCTCGACTCCATTCAAGCTAACCATTTACCAGACTTCCGTTACAAAGCTTCTAGAGCTGGAAGCTTCGGCTCCATATTTAAAAAACTTTCCAAAAGAGGATTGGTGCGACTGAGAAATTGCTCAGTCTATCTGATCGGCACTAGGGACAGTTGTAACCCCTGCATATCGGCACGAGGAGGACACGGGTCATTAGAGCTAGTCTTGTAAATTGGGATAAACAAAAGATTTTTGGGAAATGATGAAAAATGGAATTATTCTGCTCATGAAGAGGGACACAATGGGAGTTTCTTCATTATAAGAAAGCATGTTGGGTACACTGTAGAGGTCCTCCAATATTGTGGATGGGGAGTATAGGGATAGTGACAAAATTTTGTGTAATAGATGCCTCGTAAAGTGTGAAGGCCAAGCTAAAGTGAGGGGTGAAATGCTTTACAAGTGGAAGCGGGCAACTAGAGTCCGTCATTAGAAGACCTGCAAGCAAGCAGAGATACATATACATCACTGAAAACTCTAAATAATAATACATGAATCGTGGTATGGACACAGCCATCCAGAGAATGATCATGTAAATGGATCCAAGGCATGGGTGCATCCATCCAACAGGAAGGATCATAACGAAACCAAGGTATGGTCGCAACCATCCAATAATGAGAAGGATCACATAGAACAACTCATGGTATGGTTGTAGTTATCCATCTGAAAGAGACATGCATATCAACATGACCATGTCACATTGCCTCACAACCTGGACTTGTGTAATCTTAGCCCAGGGTCTTGCGCTCCAAATGACCCGATCAAAGTACAAATCCTAACATGCGAATGAATGTGTTGAAGTCGAACATGCTAAGAAGTCACCTGATTACTAGCCAATGATGTGAACCATTAACAAGCACGAGAGAAACCACCAATAATGGCAATGTCTCTCTAAGTACTAGCAGAACAATTCACTGAATGTGAATAAAGGAACTCATGTCGAACACTCGTGAAATCACCCGATCGAAAGCCAATGATGTGAACTTGTCATTGAGTGTGAAGAACTTGCCATTAGGGAATGAAAGCTCTAAGGTACTAGAAGGAAGTCTCTCGGCCAGCTTTCTGGATAATGAGCTGAAGTCGATAGGAAGTGACCATGTCGAAGGAGGGCCATGATGTATCCCACATCGACGACACCAGAAAAAGAGATGCAAATGATTTCAGATGGTCCAGAGAATCAGGAGTAAGTGTAACTGCAGAGGGACTAACTCTTGAACATATCGGCGACACAATTCCAGAGTTTGGTAGCTTTCAGATCCATGGGATTGGTGGTCATGATGACATGGCAGAGATCAAATGGAAGGCAAAAATGAACGGCCCAACCCAGGAAGGTCAATGATGAAAGGAGGATACCCCAACCTGACACGAAACAGATAGTGTCATGTTCAAGAGTGAGCTGCCGACACAACTGATAGAATTTCCAAATTTTCCCCCACCATTTCTGGTAGGTACCCCAATTATTTTTTATCACAAGCTTGAAGGGGATAACATGTGCTTGCACTATAAGTTCATCCTTCAGACGAATCCGACCTAGTAAGTTTAATGAGCCCTAGGAAGGAGAAGCTCATGTTCGTCATGGTGACGAATCTGATGTTGTTTAATGCTTTAACGAGTCTGACAAAGGTGTAACTCAATATATCCTTCATGTTTAGAGAGTTTGAAAAAGACACGGAAAAGAAAACTCCACATGGTCCCTTTTCATACATTGTGTCTCTTGAGCCCGAAAATGTAGAAAACAATACTTGAGAGAACTGCTTGACCATTTCAGTTAAGGAGTAGATTTTTCGTAAATAGTGTATCCCAGCTCGAAAAAGGGGTAAACGTATACTGGGTAAACGACATTTTGCATCCTTTAATGAGTTCAAAATGACAAGATCTCGGCAATATTTTTTTGTTTAAAAGGTCGAAAAAGAGCTGAAAGCAGGCCTCCCCATTTTATTTTCTCTAACGAGTCAAAAGGGAAAAATACTCGGCGATCTTTTCATTTTAGTTTTACAAACCAAGGAAAGAGCTTAAACGAGACTTGACTATCATCATCAACAATCTGTCACCTGTCGCTGCATAAGAAAGGTAAATGCATTATGCAGTTCTGAGGAAAAATAAGTCAAAAACACTTTAAAAACCCTAATATTTTCATAAAAATAATAAAAAAGGGGAAAAAGTAATTTTTTTTTACCATTTACTATTTTACCCTTGTGTGAAGAGCTTTTTACCCTTTTGTGCCCTAATTTTTCTAGAGCAGATTGCGGGAGATACGGGAGGTCATTTTCCTAGCCGTCAACTGTAGGTAAGAGCCAAGACCTTAAGCTCCATTTTCATACTATTTTTACCTATTTTTATCCATTTTTTGGATTTCATAGAAAGGATTTGGAAAAAAAAATCGCCCTCGGTCGGTGCGATTTCCAAGCATGGATCCACACCTACTGGGGGTTACGAAAATCGCCAATCACGCTACCAATGCCACTATTTTTAAAAGAGTCAGGCTGGCACCGTGAGCAAAAAAACATGTTTTTTCCTCAATTTGACCGTTTGAATCCAAATTTCTCTGTCAAAAGATGATGATTGACTTGATTAAATGGTTTTTTCAGGAAGAAAATCGTTGAAAATGGTGGATTGGAAAGAATGAGTGCGTGAGGCTATCAATACTCAAGCAATAGATAATCCAAATTGTTTGGAGGCTTTGAGGAACTATGGGCTCCTCAAGTTCTTTCTCACACCAGGGATGCGGGCTCAACCTGAGCTGCTATGGTACCTGATTAGTCTCTGGGACATAAATCGAGAAATTTTTATCATCGATGACCAAGAGCTGGAGTTGGAGACTTCAGATATTTATTTCATCACAGGACTGTCTCGGAGAGGGGAACCAGTCAACCTATATGGGTCGAGGCCGATTGGGGCAAGTGTGTCCATGTTACTTGTCGAACATTGCCCAGAAGCTCTCAAATCCAAAAGTGGCAAGATCGAGATCGCGACTGTTTGAGATCTTGTGTTGAGAGTGTTACTGTTGACCATCAACAGAGTGGTTGGGTCCCAAGTGCCGCATGAGACTAACAATTCGAAGTTCCTGTATGTTATCGAGTGCACAGCGCCCACTATTTTTAACTGGGCAAAATCTATGAAAATCAACATGAAGCGTCAGCTATTAAAAGCTAAGGCAGGAAACCTGAAGCAGTTTTGCTTTGGGTCTATGCTAGTGACCTTCTTCCTGGAGTGGGTTTCGTTGTTCCAATACCAGCTGACTAAGGTGGATCTGTCGATGCCACGAGACCCACGGATGGTCTGTTGGAGCAAGTTGATGCCCAGGGTTACGGGGGGCCAACAGATGTCCTACAAGCCCACCTTCTTCTCATGGCTATGATGACAGTTGATCGTAGTGGAGGATTGGCCTTACAACGGTACCGACTTCCACGGAGATCCGGATATGTCACTCCCAGAAGGGGAGGATTTTGATGATGGAGGTAAAAACAAACAATTTTTTAGTTTTTTTATGTTTTTACTATTTTTGAAATATATGTGTTCATGACACTTTGATTTTATGAATGTAAATGTTGGACCAGAATGCCCTGCCGGGATGTCCCCGATTGCCAGGCACGTCGCTCAATAGTTTGATGTCGCTCCTTATCAGGAGGGGAGCGACAATGAGGAGGAGATTGCGTGGAATCTCGAGGGTTTGACCCATGGGATCCCAAAGTACGCTCAGATGGGTGATGTCCCACACTAGTACCAGAGGCATACGGTGGGGGTGTCAGATCAGATCCATCGACTGCTGACTCGCATAGTCCAAGCAGTTACATGCTATCATGAGCATCATGTTGTTTAGTGCATAGGTCTAGCATTCCATATTTTTTTAGGCTTGTGAGCCACGAATGTATAAGGCTTGCGAGCCACTGACGTATTTCGAACATACATATTTTTTTTGAGGCTTTGATGTATGACAAACATTATTGACACACACACATATATATATATGCTATATTTTCCTGCTTACTATGATACAAATGATTTGTTTTTTATTTTTACATGTTTCGCAAATGTCTATCCAACACATAATTAGCTAATGCATCTATCAATGTATTCATATGTCTAGGAATATGATGATATGTAATGTAATCAAAATTTCTCTCCAATAGACAAATACGTAGATACATTCTCAATATCTGAGGGTTTCTGACGGAATATTTCTCGTTGAGTTGAAGAATGACAAGCTGTGAATCAAGGTTGACAACCAAATCTCGGATGCCAAGAGCGATAGCTTCTAACAACAATTCGATAATTGCGCTATACTCAACGATGTTATTAGTTGTTTGACCTAGACAAATCCCTTGAAGATCAATCAACTCACCATGGGGGTCATAAATGGCCCATGCTGCAGATGATAGGTTCTGGGTACTTCAGCAAGCACCATTAGCGAAACCGATGTGAGGAGACACCGACATCTGCAAAGCAGGCAAAAACATAATAAGCAGGAAAGTTGCTTGCAAAACAACACACCAAACCACACTGCACAAAAATGAATGACACACTTATTGTACAAAAGTAACCATGCAAGATGACCTAAGCATAGTACTTTTTGAGATAAATCCCATTACGGGGCTTGTCTAAGGGATTGCCCTCGTAGTCAATAAGCTCATAGGCCCCTTTTTGTAACACGCGTTTAACAATGTAGGGCCCATGCCACATGGGTTCAAACTTGCCTGCCCCCAGCTTATCATTAGCCTGATCATACAGAAGGACCAAATCGCCTTCGAAAAAAGCTCGAGGAGAAACAGACTAATCAAAATGGGATTTGATTCATTTTTATGTGCTTCGATAACCAAAGCAGCAAGATGGTGGGTCTCGAGGAGAAGTTCGACAGCTAGATTGAGGGATGGAATTTCGCATTCAATCGGTAAAGTTGCTTCCAGACCATAGACTAGCTGGAATGGTGTAAATCCAGTTGCATCCTTGGTCAAGGTTCGGTAAGCCCACAGATCTGAAAAGAACATGAGATGCCAATTTGACTTGTGCATCCCAATGGTGCGCTAAAGCATTGTAACCAAGACTTTATTCACAGCTTCAACTTGGCCATTGGCCTGAAGGTAATACGAGGTTGATCCATCGTGGAATAAATCCAACGTAGAAGTCAGCTCAGCCATCATGTAATCTCGGAAGTGGGAGCCATGGTCAGTGACAATGGCCTAAGGCACTCCAAACCTGGAAATAACATGATTGAATAGAAATTGAGTCATCGTTTTACCATCTGCAGAGTATGTAGGCATCGCTTCGGCCCATTTGGTGAAATAATCCACAGCAATAATAATATAGCCATGCCCCCCGGTTGAACAAGGGTTACATTTCATATATTCGATGCCCCATTTGGCAAAAGGACCAACGGTAATAACGGGGTGTAGGTGAGCGGGCGGGGCTCGCATTTTTCGCTGGTAAATTTGGCACTCATGGCATTTGCGCACAGCAAGGATGCAATCCTTGAAGATGGAGGGCCAGAAGTAACCAGCGCGAAGTATTTTTTGAGCAGTAGCATATCCAGACATATGATCGCCACATGCCTTGGAATGGAATTCATTTAAAACTCTCTCAACCTCCTCGAGAGTAAGACATCGGCGAAGATCTGAATCGACACCGACACGGTATAAAGTATATCTAATAATACGGTACGGTTGGGAGTGATGTCGAATGTGTCGGAGATAATCCTTAGTCAACGCAGACCGGAAGATGGATTTATGGAGATACACAATGATATCACCGTACCATGGGTCGAGGGTGCTAATCAGAAAAAGAGTCTCATCTGGAAGCTGCTCAGTGGCGCCAGCAGGAAGAGATGCAGAAGGAAGGGAGCAAATCAATTCGGCAAAAAATAGTGATTTCTTAGATTTGGCAGTCGTGAACACCAAATTGAACTCTTGCAGGATGACAGTCCATTTATAATACTTGTCCCCCAAAAACTGACAAGTCAGGATGGAGGTCATGGGGTTGCATTCAGAAATCATAGTGGTAGTGCATAGGAGAATGTAGTGTCGAAAGCGTTGAACAGCGTGGACGGAAGCCAAAGGCATCTTCTCGATGTGATCATAACGCGTCTTGATGTTGAGGATATTGTGACTGAGGTAGTAAATAACATGTCCATTTCCTTTGTCATCGTCTTGTACCAACACCATGGCTATGGTTCTAGAGGTTGCAGCGAGATAAAGGAAGTAATATCGATGATAATTCGAGGGATGCAACAAAGGATATTTTATGAGAACAGCCTTGAGTTCATCGAAATACTTTTGGGAAATTTCATCCAAAACAAAGGGTGTTCCTTGATTGAGCAATCGGGTGAACCCTAAAGCCAGCTCAGCATAATTTGGTACAAAACGATGGAGGAAATTTTCTCTTCCCTACAGACTTTGTAGTTGGTGCAACGAAGATGGAGGGGGTAAATTAACTATGGCCTCAACTTTAATAGGATCAAGGTGACTATCAGCCTTAGAGACAATAAATCCAAGGATTTTTCTGGATTCGATGCAGAATACACACTTATGTTAGGATTTGTACTTTGATCAGGTCGTTTGGAGTGCAAGACCCTGGGCTAAGATTACACTAATCCAGGTTGTGAGGTGACGTGACATGGTCATGTTGATATACATGTATCTTTCATATGGATGGTTGCGACCATACCATGAGTTTTTCTATGTGATCCTTCTCATTATTGGATGGTTGCGACCATACCTTAGTTTCGCTATGATCCTTCCTGCTGGATGGTTGCGCCCATGCCTTGGATCCATTTACATGATCATTCTCTGGATGGTTGCATCCATACCACAATTCATGTATTATTATTCAGAGTTTTCAATGATGTATATGTATCTATGCTTGCTTGCAGTTCTTCTAATGATGGACTTTGCTTCCCCTCTTCCACTTGTAAAGCATTTCACCCCTCACTCTAGCTCGGCCTTCATGCTTTAGGGGGCATCTGTTACACAACATTTTGTCATTGTCCCTGTACTCCCTATCCACGATCTTGGAGGACCTCTACAGTGTACCCAACATGCTTTCTTATCATGAAGAAAGACATATTGTGTCCTCTTTCATGATAGGAAAGCATGTTGGGTACACTGTAGAGGTCCTCCAAGATCGTGGACGGGGAGTACAGGGACAGTGAAAAAATGTTGTGTAACACTAAAAAGCCTACATACTGTGTCACTTGTATTTTATTATGCATATTGGTAATTGTCTTAATGAAAAGAACACAATAATAAAATAATGAAGAAAAGATCACAAGATAAGAAGTAAAAGTATATCACAAGCAATTATCAAGCACAGAAATCTTTTAACTATTCATGTCCTAGATTTCTCAACATGGTATCAGATCTTAGGCATTGAAGTCAGAAAGGGACATTCAAAGCAAGTTGAGACATGAGAATCAAGCTTCATAGAAGAATCAAATCAAGTCAAAGAACTCCAAGCCATCCAATCAAGAAGACATCAAGCATCGAAGAATGATCATAGCAGATTCAAGGGCTACCAAGGTCAAGATCTTAAAAACCCTAGATCAAAGAAATATACACCAACAAGAGTCTTGAAACCATCTTTAAGAAAGAAGGAAGTTAAAATCATTCAAGGGGATCATGAATCAAGCTCTCTCTCATTAATCTCTCAAGAAGCAAATCCTTTATCAACATCAAGAATAAGGAGGAAGCAAGCATCAACCTCTCAAGTAAGTCTATGACTATATCTGATAATAACAAAATGTCTTTTTTCAAGGAAAGCAATAAATTGGTTGGGGCTGCAAATTTCCTTGCATGGAAGAAAAGGACATACCTAAATATTATTGAGAATCAGGTCATGGATCACATCAAGGGACCAATAACACAGCTTCCAAAGGAAAATACTCAAGCACATGCTAGATTCGTGAAGGGAGAAGTGAGAGCCTAGAGGATTCTTATAGAATCTATAAAAGACTCTCTAATCCCATATGTATCTATGTTAGAGACTGCAAAAGCTATATATGAAAAATTGGTAGAGTAAGTAATCTCATTAAGGAAAGAACTCTACAAACAAACGATATCCAAGGAAGATGGAATAGTCTCATACTTTATGAGGATGTCATAAATTCGAGATCAACTACAAGAGCTGGGAAAAGTCATGTCTGATAGAGAGATGACCACACTGTTACTAAATGCACTAATAGAAGAATGGGGTAACTTCACTTCAAGTTTATATGGAAAGAAAGAGACTAGTCCATTTCAATATCTATGGTCACTCTATAAGAGTGAAGAAACCAGACCGAAGGAAAAGGTTGATGTTGGACCAAATGAGAAAAATCAAGAATATGTTGTTATGGCAAGAAGAAAAGGGAAATTTTGAAAGTTCAGTCCTCAAAAGAAAAGGAAGAACATGGATAAGGTAATATGTTATGGATGTCAAGAACTTGGGCACTATAGAAGATATTTTCCTAAACGTAGTAAGGACAAGAGGAATAGGGAAGAAGCCCACATTATTGAAGAAGTGAAAGATCCCGAGTCAAAGAAGTGTAAGAATGAAGAAGTAAAAGATATCTATTATGACTAAGATGATATTATTCACTAGTAGGTACTTTCTACTTGTAAATAGTAAGCAATGTAAATAAGATAGGATGCATTAGATTAGAAAATAGCATCACGATAGAAAGCATTAGAAGTAAGAGCTCTTGACATGGAAATCAGAAAGGATGTCTGGATCAAGTTCTATTACTTACAAAGAATCGGAGCTCTTGGAAACCTCATTAAAACCTAAAGTAATACTTATAGAAAGAAGTAGAGGTCATCATCGACTAGGATCATCATACAATAGTCAATAAGGAAACATTTGTTGGGTGAGGATATGAAAGATCCTCAAAGTTTCTTTGATGGAATCCTCATTAAAGTATTCACCGATCTAGAAATAAAGCAAGAGTTTCATCAAGAATTCCAATTCATAGGATTCAAGAGATGATGGTATGATGACATAACAGGAAAGCATGTCTAAAGGATAAAAAAAATTCATTCAAATGAAGTTGCTACAAGAAGTCTGGATCATCAAAAGGAAAGATGAGATATGTATGCGTACATGTATTATTATGAAAGTTATGTCATATGGTTGTAGATAATATGGATCACTTTTTCCATCTTGGGAAATATGATCAAGAAGGGATATCATCCTCTGAAAGATTGCAGAAATGCATAAGTCACACTAGATGAAATCAACATAATATGTTCTCATATGAATCATGAGGAAGTTGACTACAATTGAGGAACTCTAATTGGAAGCTACGAGGAATGAAGTGTGAAAACATAGGAAGATATTGTAATAATATGCAACAAAGGTAGAAGGAATTCAACATCTGAAGTCTAAGAATGTTTGACTAAAATATCTCCCAAAAAGATATGAAGACTCTGATGTAAGTCGGAAAATTATAGAGACCCTTGACAATGGATATATGTGGGAGATGTGTCAATATGCATGCAGGATATTGATACCTACAAGAAGATGTCATGAAGAAAGACCATCACAAAGGTAATTTCAATTTAAGTGTTCATTTCTTATTTTTGTACTAACATCTAGATGGCCTTATGTGGGACTTCTAAAGGGAAGATCTGTGGATGACTTCCAAGAGGACCATATTGAAGGATGTAAGATACTTCCGGAAAATATGGTATGAAAGCAGAATGACATGAAGTAAAGCCAAATGGAAAATTGATGGATCACTTTATGATGAGATGAGGACAGTACTAACTCATGGATGAAAGTGATGGATGGTTTGTGCCCTATGAAGAAGTCCCTGAAAGATGAAGACTCCATGACAAAAGAAATTTATGACATCAAAGAAGAGAGGAGTTCTTCAGGCAGCTTGTTGTTCCACATGAGGAGTTGTTGTAGGTCCCTAGTTGAGAGGGAGCCTGAAAAAGGAAGTTTCTTACTTGGAAGAAACTTGGAAATTCCTAAGCCTAGAGGGAGTTTAGGTACATTCTTTTTTTTTGGTACGAATGAGTACATTCCTTTATTGGAATATGCCCTCCCCATTTGAGAGAGAGAGATAGACATGACATTCAGGTCTTCACCTGGGAAGATAGAATGGAGGATTGGGTAATCATTTGGTATCCGATACTCTTTGAGGATGAGATAGGGCATCCAACAGAAAGAGTAGTCGTGGAGGTCCGATATTCTTTGAGGGATGGGGAGTCCGGGATAAGAATAGTCCTCATGCATCACACCCTGAGTACTCGGGCATGGTTTTTCCAAGAGAGACAATGATGAGAGTGTTTATAAATCATTGGTCTCGCCAGCATTGAGCTTAGATCTTGTGGAGATAAGGAGTTGTTAGCCAAGGCATTGCTATGTAACAATGTTGGTTGATATGATGTTATACAAATGAGTTACAAATCTGAATTCTTCTTATGAGAAATTCTTCAGATTGAGAAAGTCCAAGTACCATTATGAATACCTCCCTAGTTAAGAGGGGGTGTTGAAAAGTGTAACTAGGTTCGGTCTTCATAATGACATGTAATTATGATTTTATGTAATGAGATGTAAAGAAGAAAAAAAAAATTATTGTATTGACTTGCTTCATGGGTTTAATAAGCAAGATATTTTATTTTTGAGTCAAGGCTCCCATTGAGAATCTTTAGGATTTATTTTTCATATAGCAATAAATGTTTTAGTCATTGTCATGTAATGAAGTCATGTTACACTTTGTAAAATTTCAATCTTGTCTATGTAAAGTGTCCTCCAATATCTTATCACTTATCCTATTCAAGTCTGCCTACAACGATGAAGGAAACTACTAGAATAATTCAACCTAACCACAAGTGATCATGTCAACCTAAAGGACATGAGGAAAGGTGTATATATAAGCCACACTCGACCTCACTTAGTAAGAAAAAAAATGACTTGCATTCGATCAAGCAGAAGTGCGAAGAAAGTTGAAGAAGTGTGAAGAAGAGGCTAACTATAGAAGTGTGAAAAGGTTTTCTTTTGGGGCAACAAAGAAAGATTCTTCTCGGATAGTGAAGGAGCATTCTTCTATAGAAACGAAGAAGTATTATTCTAGGGCAAAGAAGGAGGTTTCTTCTAGGGTCAACGAAGGAGAGTTTCTTCTGGGTGAGCGAAGGAGAAGTTTCTTCTGGGATAGCGAAGAAGGGATTATTCTGGAAGGGTTCTTCTGGATTCTTGTTCTGGATAACCAAGATAGAGATCTAGAGACCAAGATTCTCTAGAGGAATCCAGTGAAATCATAGAGACCGAGTTTCTCTAGGAGAAGTTGAGAAGAAGAAATGTGAAGGATAGAGACCAAACTTCTATAGAAAGAATCAAGGAGAGCAGTTCCAGATCAAGAAGGAAGTAGAAGGGAAGAGGCATAGCATCTAGGGTAGTGACAAGGTTATTGGGAAGATACTAGATTCAAGGGTCTGTGTCATGGTATTGGTACTAATCAATGAAAGATATGGAAGAATAATTTTGATCGGGTTTTCCTCTCAAGAGGTGACAGCTTTTGGCCCTGACTAACAAGCCAACATACTATTTCACTTGTATTTTATTATGCATATTGGTAATTGTCTTGATGAAAAGAACACAATAATAACAAAGCAAAGAAAATACCACAAGATAATAAGTAAAGGTATATCACAAGCAATTATCAAGAAGAGAAATGTTTTAACTATTCATGTCCTAGATTTCTCAACACATACATCATGCAGGTAGCAGGCATGGTAGCAAGATTCCAATCAGCTCCTAAATAATCTCACATTCTGCTATAAAAATAATACTCTGGTACCTGAAAGGCACTCTTAATTTTGGATTGTGGTACCCAAAGAGCACCAATCTTACCTTGGCAACCTATATCGATGCAAATTTGGCAAGAAGCATTGATGACCGAAACGGTACCAGTGGGAATGAATTCTTCTTAGGAGACTGTCTTGTATCTTGGTTAAGCAAGAAACAATCATCTATATCTCTCTCCACAGTTGAAGCTGAGTATATAGCAGCAACATATTGTTGTACACAAATCCTATGGATGAAGGAAGCCTTAAAGGATGTCAATATAGAAAAAGAATTAGCATATCACCATCTACTGTGACAATACCAGTGCAAAAAGATTCTCAAAGAATCTAGTCATGCATTAAAAAACAAAACATATATGAAATAAGTACCACTTTATTTGAGAACACGTTGCAGTGCAGAACATCAAAATGGAATATGTCAACACTAAGGAACATATTGTAGACATCTTTGTAAAACCCCTACCTTGAGAAGCATTTGAATATCTTCGTCAAATGATGGGGGTCGTCTCTCTTTTATCCTATTAGAGAATCCATTTTCTATTGATGTCAAAGGGGAGAATATGACAGGGGGCAACATCATGATAGTGGGAGTACCATGATGACAAGGGGAGCAACACGTTAACAGGGGGAGTAGCATATGAGGATATTGTTTCCATTAATAACAAAGGGGGAGATTGTTTGAAGAATAATTTGTTATTAATGTCAAAGGATGACTTGATGAAGATAAGAATGCCATAAACTCAAAGAGCACATTAATCCCTTTCCAATGAGCTATAGCATGCCTCCTCACTCCTCTCGAATGAGGAGAAATGAATTTTTCAAGTGAAGAAATCAATTTGTGTCCCTGTTTTAAAGTGGGCCTACCTTGAGATTAAATCAGCCCCCCTATAGACATGATTGTTCAGTGAGGGGTCAAATAGTATAAATAGGAGATTATTTTGACCTCATTTGACCATTAATCTAAGTAAGAAGATTCAAAGAAATAGAGAAGTAATTTGGTTCATATCTCATGAACCTTAGGATGAGTTGAAGAAGGTTTTTGGTTACTGGATACAATTCTTGGTTTATGGTTTCTTTTTGGTAATTCTATGATCAGTTTCAGAAAATTGTTGGAGAATATTTGGGTTATCTTGTTACACCATCTCTTCCACACATTTTGGTCCAAGGAAGGAACAAGAGTTCGGCCTATAAGCAGTCCTCGACCCTGATATTTCAAACCTGTGTTTCGACCTAAGGAGAGATTTTCGAACCTGTGAATATTCGACCCTGTATTCTGCAAAAATTTTCCTTTCACTGTGATATCTTAGATCTCTGAAATTTGGCCTAAAAGCCTCAGTTTGAACCTATGATTTTGTTGCATTGTTCTAGATCAGTTTAGAGCTTGAAAATGGATACTTTGGAGCAGGCTTAAAGTAGTCTTTTGCGGGACTTACTAAACCATTTTTGAGGCCACCTATAGCAAACTTGAGTTGGTTTGTGGGAAGTCACATTTGAAGCATTCTTGATAACTATTAGAGCAGCGTTTTTGAAGACATTCCTGTGCAAACTTGGAGACATTTTTCTAGCGTACTTGAAAAATCCTTTTGAAGTAGACTTTGGATCAAAATCTTGAATAATTCTTTCAAGAATTTGTAGTAGAATATTGAAGAATTTTGAACAGCCTTTTGAAGCATTTTTTTTTAGGAGACTATTTGAAGCACCTTTGAAAACTTTTGAAGCACCCTTTTTGAAGCATTCTTGAATATATTTGAAGACATTCTTGAAAAAGGTTTTTTTTGAAGAAGCTTTGAAGTTTTTGAAAATTCCTTTGGATGGAATTTTAAAGCAGTCAAAGGTTGGAGCGTGATTTTTATAATAGAGTATTGGAGTCCTCGTACAAGGTTGGAGCCTTGTGAGAGACTAGGTTGGAACCTTTAAGGAGTTGGATATTTTATTGTACATGTTGGAGCCTAAAATTTTGCAAAAGAGGATTAGAGTCCTCACTATTTTCATCAGTAATTTTTTTTTTTTTCTATTTATTATGTTCTAGTTTAACTTGTGACAAAAATATTAACTGGAATAATATAACAATTGAAAGAAATATTGACCCCCCCCCAGTATTTCCAACATAGGCAAGGGATCCATACTTGATGAGATAAGTAATGGAATTCATTAATTTCTGCAAAGAGGTAAGGATAAAGAGGGAGTTGATAATTCCCCACAACCTTCAGTAGTTCCCTTCTTAATCAAGAGATAATTACTTTATATTTTCTCCCTTGATCAATCTTATTATTTTACTTTGTATTCATCCTCTTGTCCTTTGTATTTTGCTTGGCTATGATTTTTCTTCCAAGACCTCCTTAATGGAGGAAATAATGGGTACATTGTGGTAACTACCAATGCAACTATTTATGCAGCATATATAAGTTTGTAACAAGAGGGTCCTCACATAAAGATGAAGTGGACTACAAAAAGATTTTTTCTCCTATCGTCGATGGTCATACTCTTGGGCTCGAGCATAAAATCAGTAAGAAGTGATTAATGTTCAAAAGGGAGGACATCCAGGATCATGCCAAATAACCAAACTAGATTCTACTTCAAAGGGAATGCTAATAGAAAAAGGACACTCTTAAGTGACATAGGAAGCAACAATGGCAGGAATATTTGTGTTTGTGATAGAGGGAGAAACTGAGATTACCAAAGGAATACCTGCTTTAGAATCCAGAAGGACATGGCCATGCCACTTCATCTGAGACATGATACAGAGAGGAGCAAGAGCTCCAGTAAATAGCCAGAGATGCGCAGATTGTGGACATACTTCAAAGACTAGTTAAGTATGATGTCAAATGTATCCCTCATTAGAAGGAAATGATGAGGTCTTTGTAGGTGTGGGAAGACCATCTCCTGAAACCATAAAGGAATTTGGTTGGATCGTAAAGGACTTTGACCAGCGCAGATGAATACATTCACCTTTAAAGCTAGAAGGACTTGTCTAGGTCATAAAGGGCTTTGATTAGAAAGGTGAATGGCCCAAGGAAATTATAGGGGAAAATCTATGGATACATTCACTTTTGAATCTAAGAGGACTTGGATGCTATAAGGACTTGGCTAGGTCGAACAAGAGGTGAATAACACATGAAAAATATAGGATTGGATAGATCTTCTCCTGAGAAGCCAGAAGGACTTGGCTAAGTTGACCAAAGGAAATAGATGTAATTCACCTTTAAATCCAGAAGAACTTGGCTAGGCCATAAAGGACTTTCACGAGAAGGTGAATGGTCCAAAGGAAAAAACTCTCCTCGGAAGCCAGAAGGACTTGGCTACGTCATACAGGAATTTGACCATAACAAATTGATACATTTGCCTAAGAATCCATAAAGGACTTTGTCCAAATTACCTGGATACTCACTTACATATGTAGAATTACATTTCCACTCTAGTATGGAGTTATCTATAGAAATGCGTCAACTTGACAAGATCATGAAGTTTTCTTAAGGAACGAGAAATTTCAGCTAAAGGAAAATATATTGGAGCCAAGGAAAATACCTCCCTTGCTAAGATGAAGTGTTGATTTTGTATGTAGCATCGAGAGGTATTTTCGCATGCCAAGAGGATTCCTAAGTTGGCCTACAAAAATTATGAAAATTAAAATAAATTTTATTTTTGGGTTTCATGTAGGCTCAAAAGGGACAAGTCGACCCCACCATGAAAGAGTATGTTCCTTGTGGTAAATGCACCCATTTGACTTGTATATATACACATCATGTGACACTTCATTTGATCAATCACTCTATATCATATCTCTTCTATATTAGCCACATGTGGGTTTTGGTAAATATTTCTAGACAATATATTGTAAACCTTGTTGAAGAATAACTTCTCGTAGAAAAATAGTTGTTTCATTTTCTCCCAAGTTTGGGTTTCCCAGGGAAAATTTGTTGTCTCAAATGTGCATGGCTATATCTTTTTTATTTCATTATTTCAATACATTAGTGTTGATATTTTCTATGTATAATTGCTTAATGATATATGTGGCACAAGATAAATTAGTTGAAAAACATTTGAAAGTAATTATCAGATCAAAAGCTCAATTTCTATTTTGTATTATTATAGAAAGACCTACAGAAAGGAAGGGAAATATTTCGTAGACTCACCCTTACTGGCATTGTTGATACCACCATTGTTGTGGCATCAAAATCTAAGAACCAAGGGGTAATGAAAAGCCCCACATTTCCTCAAAATATGGCCCTTCTTTCAATTCTCTCTCCACATCTTCCTAGGTATAAAATTGAATAAGGAAGAAACCTTTTGAGCAAAGGTCTATGTTGTAGTTTTTGGTCCAAGTTGTAAAAACCCATTGATGCAAAGCATCAGATCTAGGCCAAAATCCATTGAATCTGCAAATCACTTCCCTGGATTGAAGAATGGGAAAAAGTTGATCTACCTCATTTAGGTTTACCTCCATAGTAGGTGCTTGTTGTTGTTCAAGAATGTAAGTTCCATGACTGTATTATAGTAGATTCGATTGATTAGATCATTTTCCTTACACCGCATCCTTGTAGGAAATAGAGCCTCCTTCGTTCCTAGCTCCAAAAGCATCCCCTCACAGCCTTAGATTCAAGACGATGGTGGAATTTCTTAAGACATTGTAATCTCATATATCAAAATGATCATGTAGTTACTTCCCTTCATGGAGGAGACATTGTATATCTACAATTTATCCCAGCCGATTCTATATTTGTTGCTTGAGATTCACCACATAATCTAGACCCGAAACCTAAAAGAGGGAGGACTTCCCATTAAGGGTTATAATGAAGATCTAAAATTCCTCCCCCTATTTCAATTCTTCATACCCTTCTCCTATTCTAGATTTGTTATTACAAAGGATTTTTTCTTGTAGATATTTGTCATTCAAATAGTTGTGAAGGTCGTGTAAACCTAGATTGTTTCTTAAGGCCCAAGAAATGAACCAATGTTCGCCAGATCTAAATCGACTTTAGACATTGACTCAACAAACATGTTTGGTAATTCAGGAGATTTGATTGGCCCAACTTGGGAATTATTTTCCCACTATTCACAACGCATTTTCTTGAGCCTCAAAATGAATTTGTTGATAATATACCTACTCCACATACTTCAAACTTTCGCACTCATGGCAAGTGACAGATCTATGACTAATTTCACAGTTCGACTTCAAGTTGAGACACTAGTCATGCATTTGATTCTTCCATAGCATATCACATCCACCAAATGACTCAAATATTTCTATTGGAAACCCACCCACCATGTCGCCTCATGTCCTCCTCCATAAAAATTGTTGCATGTAAATGGTTCAGAGAAGTATAAAACCAAAACCCTAAGCAAAAATAAAGGGTTTCCAAAACAACTCTGAAGTTCTTGAACAAAGGTTGAATCAACCAATAGTGGGGTAAACATCCATAAGGGATTTGAGCCAACAAACTTTTCACATGGAGTTCTTTCACACACACACACTGATCGAAATCTGGATGAGGGGCAAAAATTTGCTCAAAAATGAAAGTGCTCAGAATCACTCAAAAACTGAACGACCACATCCTTCTCGATGATACGATCCCAACTCAACTCATTTCACTCAAAACAGATCTTGTATGAGAAAGATAGAGACTTTTGTCCGCTTTGTCAAACAAGAAAATTTTGGGTACAGAGATGCTGACTATGCATCCGTACAACCCAGTCAGCAAAAAGAATATTCCAATAGGTGGCTCAATCGGATTGTGACAAGTGTCAGCATGTTATTGGTCAATGGCATTTGAGGTGGACCAATGAGAGGTTGACACGTGGCAAGCCTGGAGGTTGCCACGTGCCCTCTCAAAGGTTGTGTAAAATTATTTGGAAGGCCAACGAAGTCGAACCCGTGACCTCTCCCACACAAGCCCCAAACCTTACCACTATGCCACAACCATATGTCTTAACCAACTATGGGCACGATTTTCATTTGAAGAGACAATACGTGGTGTTGGGGAAAAAGAGGGCCAACCCCCTCTGCATATGACCAACACCACAAAACCCGAAGCTAGCGCTAACGCTAACCGCACGTTTAATGCGCTAAGTGGGGATTAGCATTAATCAAACCATGATTATCACTTAATTAAGCACAGATTTAGTTGGCAGCGGTTTTATCAGGCCCGAAAATCCAGCGCTACTCCAAATTTGGCGGGGTTAACTGGATTTTCTCTAGATTTGGTGGAGTTTCCTAGGGAAAACTGAAGAGGCCATAACTTTTGTATATTTCGACCAATTTTTGCTAAAAAAGAGTCATTCCTAGATTATTTGGATGCTATGAACATAATGGAGTAGGTTGCAGAGGAAGAAAGGCACTTTTGTACGTGATTTTTTGACGTTGAAGTTTAAGGAAGCCTAGGGCCACTAGGAGAGAAGGTCAGGCCTAGACCAGCTGAAGTCCAATTGCAGAGTTTGGATAGTCATTTTTGGGGGTTTTTGGGTATTCTGAATCCAATGGAGCAAGTTTCAAAGCCATTGGAGCATTCCAGGTGCATGTAATCAGAAAATTTACCATTAATCCAAAGAGGGCCTAGCCATTGAAGTAGGTCCAAGGAGATGTAGCCCAGGATGGGTGAACTCCTTTATCATATTTGTGTTATGAGTTGTTGTGTTTTACTTCTATGCAAATTACTTGTTGTATATGTATTTTAAACATCTAATTAACCTCATAAATTTCTCATAAAAGACACTCAACACTTGACACATAATTCCTCACATTTTGGTTAATTTGAGATGATCCTAAACACATTTATTTTTAATATTGATGAGGGAGATTGCATAGAATTAACAAGTTTTCCCAACAATCAGATCAAGTTGGTATCAGAGCACTTGTTAGCTCATTTAAACCCTCATATGGTTTGATATGGTTAGCTAGAAAATTATCTATTGGTTTTGTATTTGTGCAAGGAGAATTTAACTGTGTGCAAGTTTATGTGTGCAAGCTAAAGAAGGGAGATGGTCTAAGATGCTTCTTTGTTGAGAAATTTTTTGAAGATTTGTGAAGATTTTTGATGCATTACAAGTGTGATGGAAACTTCAACAAGTGATGTTTCTAATCCATCTTCCTTAGCAAGACTCTTTGATTTAGAGATGTTGCAAGAGCTTATCATCATGAGAGATATGGTGCAAGAGATGAATGAAGATAGGAAGGAGAACACTATACTTCAAGAGAAGTTGATGGACATGAAGGAGGAGAAGCAAGAGATTCTTGAAAAGATGCATGAGATGGAGATTCAACTCTGTGATGCCAAGGAAACCCTAGCCAAATATGTGCATGAAAATGAGGTATGCAATTCAAGTTTATCTTCAATTTCATCTCAAAATGAATGTTTTGGTTCTTTTTAAATACAAACTAGAGGAATAGGATCCAAATTATTGATGAAGATGGGTTATGAAGGTAAAGGGTTAGGCAAAGATGCACAAGGCATAGTTGAGCCAATTTTTGTTAAGGAAAGGCCTAGGTATTTGGGTCTTGGTTATGGAGAACGTGATGGAGAATGCTCCAAAGCCAAGGAGGCACATGAAGGTTCTCCAAGAAGTACTTTCATTACATGTTCATTACCTCAAGCTTGTAAAGTTTTTGTTCATGAGGAATGCAAAATTTTTATACCCACTTTGCAAGAAGATGCTCATAAGCATGCAACTAGTGGAAATTGAAAACAAGAGGATGTTGAAAGCTCTAAGGTCATTGAAACCATTGTTGGTATTCTGAAGAGAGACACTACCTCATCAAATTCACTTCCTCAATAAGGTGATAAAGGTGAATGTGCAAGGTATAAATCTTCCTTTAATCAAATTTATTTTGATTATGATAAACATGGTAAATCTTCACATAAGATTTGGAGAAAATTTACATGTTCCTTTTGTGGTTTGAATAACCATACTATTTCGAGGTGTTGGAAGAGGATAGCCATACACAGGAAACTTTCAAAACAAAAGAGACAAAAAGCCAAAGGTCCATTGGATAATGGAAACCATGTTGAAAAGGAGATGCAACTATTTTGCACTCATTGCCATAAGCAGGGTCATCTTGTAGACAAGTGTTGGACTTTGCATCTAACAAGTCATCCACGGCATTTGAAAAAGGTGGAGAGAGATTTTGGCAAGAATGGAAAAGAGGATTCTATAATTGATGTCGGTCAGGATTATACACATGATGAAGTGTAGTTGAAAGTAGCGCCATTGAAATGGTTTGGAAAGAGATGGTTAGATTTCTTAATCAATTAAAGCCTTGCATTTTTTTTTATAATTGATGCAAATATTGCCTTATTGATGCATTTCCTTGTTATTTGGATGCATTTCTTTTCTCATTAAAAAATGTTTCATATCACATGAAGCAAGATGTTGGAAAAGTAGAGTTCTATTGACTCACTTAGATGAAAAAAAGATGGCAATTTACAACTACAAATTTGCACGCATGTTGCATTCTTGAACTTGCATGTTTACGCCAGGAAGATGTTCGAAAGTGGGGTATGTTGACTCACTTTATTGTAGCAAATTTGGTCATTTCAGCTCTTTAAGTACTCGTACATACCAATGGGATTCTTGTACTTTTGATTGTACTTGTGAGAGAGTTGAGAATTGCTATACATGCATGAGAGTTTGTGTGTCTGAATAGTGGAATTTTTAATAGTTTCATTGTGCTTGAACGTGCATGAGTTATTGAATTATGTTAGTTGATTGCTTTGTTAACATGTATGTTGTCAACTTGAGATTGTTGATCATTTGCACATGCATGAGTGTCATCTTGTGTGGTCGATTAATTGTTACATGTATGTTATATCGACTTGGAAGAGTTGATTTTGTATCCAAAGATGAAAGGGAGATGTGACTAATTATTTCATGAGAATGTGGAATTCTTGTTGTAAATCTTCAAGTTGTTGTACATGCTTTTGCTTGACTCAAAAGTCAGTTGTCTGAAGAAGCATGTTTTTTCAACTTTCATTTAGTCGATGGTTTATACACCAAGATGTAAGAGTACATGGAGATGTTCACATGATGTGACATTTGTTGCTTTGAAGAAGCAAAAGGAAGAGGTCATCAAGTTATATTCTTGCATGAGTGTTTTTCAAGGTTAATGGTGTTTCTTGTGACAAGATGTCGTAGGATTTTGGAAGGTCCACGCTTGAGAAAGAGGCTCATGATTAGCCTTCATTCTCAAATCATGACATGAGCAGCATGTTAATACTGGAGGATGATGGAATCAAGAAGCGAAAGTGGACAAAAATGCCAAAAACATTTGCAGCCATTGTAGACCATTTGATGTGTTGATACTAAGAAGCGAAAGAGATGGCGAATGCATTCTTCTAGATGTGGAATTTGGAACCATGGAGGTAAAAGAATGTTCATTTCTTTTCTTGTTATTACTGATATTGGAATTTGTTGTTGTAGTTCACTCAGATGGAATTAACTTGGAAAAGTGATTTCTAAGGAGAAGCTTGCATCAAATGCATGTGTTGCAAAAGAGGAACATGATTCTCAGTGGGAAGGCCATCAATTAGCTTTCCAAGCACCAAGGGATCGCTTTGGTACAGCAGGGTGTTTAATCAGCAAGCAGCCAACAAGTGTTGGATTGGGTTAGCAGCAAAAGGAGAACATTGGTTGAAGTGCCAAGCCATTTGCAAGGCAAGGCATGTCAGTGAACCCAAGTGGTTGTCATGGATATTTTTCCAAGTAGAATCAATTGATAGAACTTGGGAAGGATAATAGTATCCATATCTCATCAGATAACCAAGTTTTGTGGGTCCAAAAGCCTGTCAGTGGGAAGGAGTGATCGAAATTTGGATTAGGGGCAAAAATTTGCTCAATAATCAAAGTGCTTAGAATCACTCAAAAACTAAACGATCGCGTACATATTGACGATACGATCCCAACGCAACTACTTTCACTCAAAACGGAGCTCACATGAGAAAGATAGAGACTTTTGTCCGCTTGGTCAAATAGGAAAATTTTGGGTACATGGCTAACTGGGATGCTAACTAGGCATCTGTACATCCCAGTCAACAAAAGGAATATTCCTTAGAATATTCTTGGAATATTCTGACAAGTGGCTCAATCAGATTGTGACAAGTTTTGGCATTTTATTAGTTAATGAAATTTGAGGTGGACCAATGAGAGGCTAACACGTGGCAAGCCTAAAGGTTGCCATGTGCCCTCTCAAAGGTCGTGTAAAATTATTTGGAAGACAACGGAGTCGAACCCGCGACCTCGCCCACACAAGCCCCACACCTTACTGCTATGCTGCAACCATATATCTTAACCAACTATGGGCGTGATTTTAATTTGAAGAGATAATATGTGGCGGTTGGGGAAAGAGAGAGCCAGCCCCCTCCACATATGACCAACACCACAAAACCCGTGCCAACGCTAACGCTAGCCGCGCACTTAACGTGCTAAGTGGGGATTATTGTTAATAAAACCATGATTATCACTTAATTAAGCACAGATTTAGTTGGCAGTTGTTTTAGCGGGCCCAACAAATCTAGCGCTACTCCAAATTTGGTGGGGTTAACTGGAGTTTCTCCAAATTCGGTGGAGTTTTCCTAAGGAAAACTGAAGAGACCATAACTTTTGCATATTTCGACCAATTTTAGCTAAAAAAAAGTCATTCCTAGATAATTTGGATGCTCTAAACACAATGGAATAGGTTGCAGAGGCAAAAAGACACTTTTGTACATGATTTTTCTATGTTGAAGTTTAAGGAAGCCTAGGGCCACCAGGAGAGGAGGTCAAGCCTAGATCAGCTGAAATTCAATTGTAGAGCTTAGATAGTCATTTTTGGGGTTTTTGGGTCTTATGAATCCAATGGAGCAAGTTTCAAAGCCATTGGAGCATTGCAGGTGCATTTAATCAAAGAATTGACCATTAATCCAAAGAGGGACTAGCCATTGAAGCAGGTCCAAGGAGATGTAGCCCAAGAGGGGTGAACTCCTTTATCAGATTTGTGTTATGAGTTACTTTGTTTTACTTCTCTAAAATTCAATTGTTGTATATGTATTTTAAACAACTAATTTACCTCATAAAAGACACTCAACACTTGACACATAATTCCTCACATTTTTGTTAATTTGAGACGATCCTAAACACATTTATTTTTAATATTGATGACGGAGCTTGCATAGCATTAACAAGATTGCCCAACATTGAGATCTCTCACACACACACATGATTGATTTTTGAGAATTTTAATATTTTCAAAAGAAATTAAGGGGAAAACCCTTAATTTCTCATATATACCATGCAACCTTTAAGAGTTATTTGTTACAACATTGACTCCACCTAGGGATAGTGCCTCTCTGCGCGACACTAAGAACCACAAATCATGTGCCTTGATGAAAAAATCTAGCAAGAAAGGCTCAATTTGACTTTATCCTTAGTCAAAATGAGTAAATCTAATTTCCACATCAACATGACAACTTGGAGGTAGTTAACTAGTGTGACATGGATATTGTCACTCAGTTAGATCAATAAATTCGAGTTAGATGGCTTGGAGTCCAGTTATGTATGTGTGATTGCTAAATTTTACTTCACTTATTTTTAGTTGTATTCAGTTATCTGACCTATAACTATTGTTAGAGTCAGTTGAATGTCAATTGTGCAGTGGGACAACAGAGATCTGTTAGTTAACTGATCAATTAGCCTAAAATAGCTAGTGCATGAGGAGAATTTGAGTTCTGTTGTAGCATTGTTTGGTTTTGGTAAGTTAGCATTTATTAGTTCAAAAAATGAAAAAATAAAAATATATTTTAAGTAAATTTTAAGTTAGGATATGGAAAAAACAAAAAAACAAAATGTTAGGAATATTTTGATGAATAAGTCCATATCAAATAAAATGATAGAATAGATGCCCTAAAAAAAGAAGGAAAATAAAATAAAAGAAAAAATAATAAATTCTGAAAGCGTTGCATATCCAAATGCCACTACTCTTAGTCAATTTTATTTTTGCAAATAAAGTTGTGTGCAAATTGTTTAAATGCCATGCTAGTTCATACAATCCAATCGTACAGTATAATCATCATTGGATTACATTTAAATTGTTTGTTAATAGGTAGCAAATAAAATTGGCTTAATAGTTTAATCTGAGCCAATGGAAGCAATAAGGGATAGAAGTAGATTAATCATTAAAAGGAAAATGTTGAGTTGCTAGTCTAAATGCACTCGGGTGACTAAGATTTCAAAAAATGTTCGGAAATTTAAGGGTAGGTAGAGAAATAAAATGAAATTGGAGCATGATAGGATTTTTATCCTAAGTTTAAACATTGGATATATGTGTATGTAATGAATGGTTTTAATTAACCATAATGTGCTAAATCTCAATGATAATTACACTTTATCCATTGGTTCGCCCCACACATCTACCATATCTTTTTTACCCCACCATCACCTTTTGCCTCACTCCACTAAACTCCCTCCATTTTCTTTTCATCCCTCGCACCTCCCTCTGATCTGAATGCTTATATTCCTCCTCGGCCCTCCCTTGTCGTCCGAACGTTATTAATGGGGGAGGGGGGGGTGGGTCCGAAGTCGAAAGTTTTAGAAATCGCCCTTTGAAACTACCAACCTCCACTTCGGACTTAAAATTCCAAACTGCTTACCACCCAAGCTCACCCCCGAATGCGGTTTTTGGCCTTCTCTATCACCGCTGCTCCCACGTCACTTCCTCTATCCCATCATCCTTACATGGACCAATATCTCGCTTGTCTACCCGTTATCCATTTAATTCACCACCCCTTCCATAATCAATATTCCATCAATCTGTTTCTCAATCCAATTGGAGAATTAATACGAATTTAGCCATTGATTAACAGACCCGCTCCATTTTATGCCTTATAAACCATGTTCTTTCATAAAAATTGTTACACAGTGCATTCCCGTAACTCAGTTGATCACTGGATACTTGTATCTTACAGCCAACACAACAAATTCACCATTCAAGCAAACTTTTTGTCTTGTTCACAAGCAAGATGGCATCCAGGTTCACTCAATCTATTTCAATTATATTGTTTTTCTGTTATCAATGTATTTTAGCTGAATCCTTCCCATTTCTGTCACCTTCAGTCTATAATATAATCACCATACTGCATCCTAAGGGGAAGGAAGTTGCAAAATCCACAAATCCTCTCATTCATCCACAAGTTGATTTCCATCATACTCCCTTGGCTGACAGAGACTGTAAAATCCATGAGTCCTCATCTGAATTTGACTTGTTTGAGATCTATTGATGGATGGAGGACCAATTTTTTGATCAAATAGATGAAATTGGACTTTGTGACTCCCATATTCCTAATTACATCTTCCCTCAAACCCACAGAGCACCTGAATTTGTCAGGAAACGTCAAGCATATTATGACCCCAGTCAAAGAGCTATTATCTCACCTACAAGAGAAATCATGTGCTCCATCAATGCTTAGTCCATTGACCAGATGTTGCAGGCCCCAACTATTGTGCCAAACACTCCTTTTTCTCATGAAATCCTAACAGAAGCCTATCAAAAACTAGATTTCACTAAAAGAGCTCAAACCTTGGAACTTTTCCTAACTATAGATAACCCTCTACCTAAAAGAAACCCTCCCTATGATTCATCTATATTCCCAGACAGAACCAAGCAAATTACCACCATTCTCTCTTATCTCCTTGGTTACTATTCTGGCCAATATGTAGATGAAGCCATCATTGGTTTATTGTCTATATTTTCTGCTGGTTCCGAACCCACTGTTCTTTTTAACTTTAGTCAATTCCTAGTTGAGGCCATTCATGAACAATTTGTCTAGTTCAATACTCAAGTGGTATTAAAGTATGCTTCAGTACTTGTATATCTTTTTACCTATTTTTAGGGAGACAAGTTTCCATTCACTTTGCAGAAGCTAGATGAAGAAGGGAACAGTAATCAGTCATCTTTTGGGCTTCTATGGGAATGAAGGAGAAAGAAGAATTTTCATATAAACAGTTCATAGAATTGTTTGTTCATCCAGCCATTAATCTTCTGAGTAGCACTCCAGAACCAAGAATTAGTGATGAAATTGTAAAAGTTTTGTAGCTAGTTGATCAAGCCACAACAAGAGATTGGTAACTTTAAAAAATTATACAGAGATCAAAGTCTATGGCTGTGATCTTCCACCTTATAAGCTGCCTAAGTACCTCCCTATGAGAATTTTTGCATTAGAATATATTAGGCAGATGCTCAATGCAGATGAAGTGCATTTTGTGGCTGCAAAGAAGAAATCACAGTTTAAGCTAAAGACTCGGGTTGGTCCATTCATCTGTAACACTAGAGAAGCAGGAGAAGAAGCAGAGATGTTATTGAAAGAGATGAAGTTTGGCCTCAACTTTACTTGGTCTTATGACCCAATAGGAGTGATTTCTAAACTTAAAGTAGAAAATAAATTTACTCCATACCATCACACAGCCAGGCCTAAAATTGAGCAATATAAAAATCTATTATAATGGAAGGAACACACCATTCAAGAAGCTAAAGAACAGGCAGTCTCTACTTCAAATGTAAAAACTCCACTTGCATAGGAAAATATAGCCAAACGAGGAAGGGAAGAACAGTCACCTCCTACAACTGAAGTATCAAGTCAAGGCTTTAGAATTGTGCATAGAAAGAAGAGACCTAGGCTCTCTTTGAAGGTCAGTGCAACTAATGAGTCACAGAAAGGAACATTTGACAAACTTGGAGAGACACTTGTTTTCACACAGTCTAGTGGACATTCAACTCATTCTCCCACTCATTCCACCACATCTCATGAATAGCAGGTGATTCAGGCCAGCGAAGGCAGTCAGAGGGATAAAAACCAAGAAGATTATATTTTTCATACTTTCAGTGAAATTAAGAAGAAGAATGAGGGTTTAAAGTTGAGCACTTATACTCAATTTTGGAAACATTCTTCTAGTTAGATCTAAGACTTTTGTGATCCATAATGTTGATATCAGTCTTCCGGATTAATCACATAGCTAGGATTTGGTCGACGTTTCGAACCAACTAATGTGGTTCATCCTCAGGACAAGGTGAGAAATCAATAGATCTAAGGGAATAAATAGCAAGGATGCATCACTGCCCAGAGTTAGTCGTTAGGTAATTTGTTAAATTGTTCAATGATTTAGTTAGAGAATAGTTGTTATGTAATAAATAAATATTTAGATTTCGAAATTATAAAATGATAATATTAAAATTTAGTTATAAAATAGTTGTTGTGTAATAAATAAATATTATATTTCGATATTATAAAAGGAATATTAGTATTAAATATTATATTAAGAATTATCTAGAAACAAGCCCCAAGAATTAGCTCAACTGGTTGAGTCCCTGTTGTTAAGTACCTCGCCAATTGGGAGGTCACAAGGTCAATTCTCCTCGATGCCCTTGGTTTTAGGCCCTGCTAGTCTCGTCGATAGGCTTTCAAAGATTCCCTTCGGGGTTGATCTGCCCAGATTTTTCCAAGGGACAAAAAAAATATCTAGAAATAATTAATATTAGATATTGTAATAATATTGTCTAAAAATAATTAAATTATTAATATTGTTTGTTAGGGTTTGACTCATAGTTTTTCCAAGGGACAAAAAAAATATCTAGAAATAATTAATATTAGATATTGTAATAATATTGTCTAAAAATAATTAAATTATTAATATTGTTTGTTAGGGTTTGACTCATAGTATTAGAAACTAGCTGTTATGAAGTAAGATTATTTAGGAATCATAAGTTAGGGGTTTTAATAGTAATATTATCTATAAATAGTTAGTTTAAATAGTGTAATTTGTAAGGGTCTGGCCCTAGTATTTAATTCATTAATAATTTAATAATATTAATTCCTATTATAATATTATAGAGAGATTGTAATATTAAATCCATCAATAATGTATTCCTCTTAATGTTATTATTATAGAGATTAATAATATTAAAATCATTATTTTAATATTAATTACTATGATACTAATTTTAATCTCATGTTTTAATATCTATAAAAAATAGGAAAGAGGAAAGCATAATCGCATTGAAAAGGAGGATAGCTAAAGAGGAATTGATGGTATTTCTATTATTATTAATATTATAGAGATTAATAATATTAAAAATTATTATTTAATATATTGATTTCAATAATAATAAAATATAGCAATTCTAATCTATAATTTTAATATCTATAAAGATAAAAGACTATAATAGGAAGGAGGAAAACTAATCAAATTAAAAAGGAGGAAGGTTGAAGATAATTTTAGATCAGAGATATACTTCGACAGCAAGTACAGAAATTAAAGAAAATTAATACACGATCGAGGGGGAAAAACATGAAGGCGAAAAGGGAGATCCAGCAAGAATGGAAAGGGGAAAGGAGAGGGAAGGGAACTAGTTCTCAAGCCAGACTTCTTTCAGTGTTTGACTCTTAAAAGGGTAAAATGCAGATGGCTTTCTTACAAGCTCAGATACCACAACCAAGAACTGCTGCACATTACCAGAAGCAAACTTCCTTTGAATTCAATGTTAAAGATGTACATCCAATTGACCAAATTGATATGCACAAACAGACTGGCCAAATGATTGCTTCCACTTTGACTAACAAATCCATGAGTCTGCCAAAGATGCAAGTTACCTTGGCTAATACACAGTCACAGCTCAAGCTTGAAAAAGTTTCCTCACTGGCAAAAGACACCAAGATCAAAGCTTTGGAAGATCTGGTGCTAAAGATGGGATATGATCCCTTTGATATAAAAGCTGCAAAAGAAATTGTCAAGAAGAAAAATGATGAGATGTCAGCATTAAGGAAGCAACTCAAATTACCAGCTTCAGAGGACCCAATGACTAAAGAAACTGAAGAAACTGAGACTCATAAATCAAACATGATGAAACTCATTATGGAAAAAAATCTGCAAATAAAATAGATGGAGGAACAAATGGAAAAACTTGTCAAAGAGAGAGAGGAAGCTGTGAACAAGGCCAATATTCCAATGGATGTGGTTCCTCTTACAGCAGTCTTTATAACTACAGTTTCTGCCTTAGGCACAGCAGCAACCACAGGTACAGCAGAAGGAGATGAACAGCTTGTTGAAACTGTTCAAAACCTGTCTATTCAGACAACGAAAATTAAGAAATTGCAGGATTAGATGAAGACACTACAACACCTAAAAGTAGTTGCAGAGAGCTCATGTGCAGTTGAATTACAGAGGGAAAGAGGTCAAATTGAGATACTGCAGAAATAAGTCAAAGAATCTTACCTCGGAAATACACTGGGTTTAGCAAAGTAAAATATATGGGGGGAAGATTATTGAACCAATCAAAGATATTTGGCCTTAAATCAGGATAATTTTTTACCAAAAAGACTTGTTGGAAAAATCTCAAGAAGCTATTAAAAATATATTAAATGAACTTGAGGACAAGCCAGAAATAGCAACTGAAATAATCAAGTTTATGAATTCTAAAGACAGTTATGAGCTTGAGGAATTGGGTATTGATGACAGGACATTAGCAATACTAGAAGTGAAGAAAGTTATTACAAAGAAAAATCTCATTCTTCAGTTGAAGGAAAAATGTGCAACAGTGTAAATGTCATAACTCAACATTTTTTCAGCAGGCTGGAACCCTTAACCAGCAAGGGTTTTCCCTCCATATTTGTGTTAAATGATCAGTTAATTCCTATTGAAGACTATGTCCGCAAACTCAGATAAATTGCAGCCAATGCAACTACAGTTTCAAATATAAAGGGTACAACAACACCAAATCTTGTGTTGAATGCACTCTGAGATACCTTTTTCATCCTTAATGAAGTAAAACACATATTTTAGTAAAACCTACTTTTACTAAATATACAGAAATGGAGGAGGTTTATCGAAGGGTAATCAAGCTATCTATCCTAGATGAAAAACGTTGGGAACAGTTAACCGATTTACTTGACTAAAAGAAGGATCAACAACATTCAAAAATTTGGGGAACAATCATCAATAGTTAAATAGCATTCAGAATTTTGGGGAACAGTCATCAACAGTTCAACAGCAAAATAGTGATAGATCAACTATCAACTCATTATTTTGATTTTGTATTAAGCTATTTTTGTAAATTTGTTTAAGATATTTTCTTAGCACTAAAACTTGTATAAATAACTCTATTTCACGAGTTACTAAGGGTGGCACCCTTGAAGAAACATTTGTAAGCACTAAATGTACTCGGCTTTTTCTTAATCACTAATAGCAAAAAAAAGGATTCTAAATTTTAATTCATACAGTTTCGTATTCCTTGTAAGTTTTTCCAGTTTTCATTAACTATGTTGTCTTCATATTCTTGAGTTTTACAAAGATAACCAGGTAGGGTCAGTTGCGTTTCAATTACTCCTAAAAACTCTCTGAAGTGATCATCTTTAAAGAGAATGAATTAAAGAAACTATTTGAAGTGATCCTTCCCAGCATCCTGAAGAAAAGAATCCATTAGAACCTTTACCTTCAAATCAGACCATTTCTGTACACATTGATGAGAAATTTGTTTTATGAGATTGGTATCAAGATATTGTAAATTTCTTGATCCATTTCGAATGTCGAATAGCATTCTCCAAAAGTCAATGTAAAACTCTCAAATTGAAAGCAGTCGAGTATTGTATCATAAAGGCAAATCTATACTAGAAGGACCCACTCAATATCTTGTTATTATGTTTAACAGAATCAGAGACTGAAGGGATCATTGATCAGTTTCATACAGGTTTTTGTGGAGGAAATTATGCTTGCGGAGCAACACCATATAATATATTAAGGGCGGGATTTTATTGCCCAACATTGTTCTTACAAGTAGGAGCAAAAGTCAGAAGTTGTGTCCCTTGTCAGATGTTTGTTGGTAAGCAAAAATTAGCAGCTCTTCCACTAATCCCAACAATAGTCTCAGCACCTTTTCTCTAATGGGAATTATATTTTATTAGAGAAATTCATCCTACTTCAATAAACCAACATAGATGGATCCTCACTACAACAGACTACTTTACTAAATGGGTGGAAACAATTGCAGTAACAAATGCTACTGATTCAGTAGCATTAAATAAAATATTTTATCTAGGTTTGGTTGCCCAACCCAAATTGTTACTGACAATGCCACAACATTTTCCAGTGTTAAAATGATTGAGTTTCGCCAGAACTATCATATTTTTCTACATCATTTAACTCCATATTATCCTCAAGGAAATGGTCTTGCAGAATCATCCAATAAAATCCTAGTAAAGGTTATCAAAAGAACTTTCGCAGTTCACAAAAAGAGTTGGGACACTCGTCTAATTTATGCAGTCTGGACAAACAGGATTACTCCAAAGAGATCTACTGGAAAATCTCCTTTTCAGTTAATTTATGGGAAAGATGCAATTTTCCCTACCAACTTGGCCTTCCCTGTTTTAAAGTTTCTGCAGGATTCAACTGATGAACCTGATGATTTTTCAAGGAAGATAAATCAAATTATTGAACTAAATGAGAACAGAGATGAAGTCCAATACAAATTGAAAAAGTATCAAAATAAGATGAAGAGCCTGTTTGACAGAAGAGCCAAGGAAAGGGACTTCAAAGAGGGTGATCTAGTTCTAAGATGGGATTCCAGAAGAGAAGACAAGGGAAAACATGGAAAGTTTGGCAACCTATGGTTTGGAACTTTAGCTATTGTAGAAGTAAAAGGCAACAACACTTCTATGCTACAAAATATAGAGGAACTATATTCCACATATCCTATTAATGGAAGGTTTCTCGAGCATTACATTCAGTACTAAGAAGATGAAGTAAATTTCACCACTACTGTTGTAAAAAGTCTGGTTTATTTTAATTTTCCAGCTGAGTGTAATTTTTCACAGCTAATACTCCATAGCCCGAGGAGAAGGCACATGGATCTGTAGGTTCTTTGCATTCTACAGGAGAAAGTAGTCCCCAGTTGGAGCCGATGTTGTAGCATTGCTTGGTTTTGTTAACTTAGCATTTATTACTTCAAAAAATGCAAAAATGAAAATATATTTTAAGAAAATGTTAAGTTAGGATATGGAAAAACAAAAAAACAAAACAAAACAAAAATTGTTAGGAATATTTTGATGAATAAGTCCATATCAAATAAAATGATAGAATAGATGCCCTAAAAAAAGAAGACAAAAAAATAAAACGTTAGATTATAAATAAAAGAAAAAATAATAAATTATGAAAGTGTTGCACATCCAAATGCCACTACTCTTAGTCTATTTTATTTTTGTAAATAAAGTTGTGTGCAGATTGTTTAAATGCCACACTAGTTCATAAAATCCAATCATACAGTTTAATCATCATTGGATTACATTTAAATTGTTTGTTAATAGGTAGCAAATAAAATTGGCTCAACAATTTAATATGAGCCAATGGAAGCAATAAGGGATAGAAGTAGATTAATCATTAAAAGGAAAATGTTGAGTTGCTAGTCTAAATGCACTCGAGTGACTAAGGTTGCAAAAATTTTTAGGAAAGTTAAGGGTAGGTAGAGAAATAAAATGAAATTGGAGCATGATAGGATTTTTATCCTAAGTTTAAACATTGGATATATGTGTATTTAATGAATGGTTTTAATTAACCATAATGTGCTAAATCTTAATGCTAATTACGCTTTATCCATTGATTCGCCCCACAACTTTCACATCCGCCATATATTTTTGACCCCACCATCACCTTCCGCCTCACTCCACTAAACTCCCTCCATTTTCCTTTCATCCCTCACTCCTTCCTTCGATTTGACAGCTTTTATTCCTCTTCAACCCTCCCTTGCCGTCCGAACATTATTAGCGCCGGGGGGGTTATAAGTCGACAGTTTTAGAAACCACCCTCCGAAATTGCAAACCTCCACTCCTAGTTGTTCGGGACTTAAAATCCCAAACTACTTAACGCCCAATCTCACCCCCAAATGCGGTTTTTGGCCTTCACCGTCACCGCTCCTCCCACGTCGCTTCCTCTGTTCCATCATCCTTACGTGGACCAATCTCCCACCTGTCTGCCCATTATCCATATAATTCACCGCCCCTTCCATAACCAATATTCCATCAATCTGTTTCTCAGTCCCGTTGGAGAATTACTATGAATTTAGTTGTTGATTAACAGACCCGCTCCATTTTATGCCTCATAAACCCTGTTCTTTCATAAAAATTGTTACACAATGCATTCTTGTAACTCAATTGATCACTGGATACTTGTATCTTATAGCCAAAATGACAACTTCACCATTCAAGTGAACTTTCTATCTTGTCCACAAGAAAGATGGCATCCAGGTTCACTCAATCTATTTCAATTGTACTCTTTTTCTGTTATCGCTGTATTTCAACTGAATCCTTCCCATTTCTATCACCTTCAATCTGTAATCCAATCACCAAAATGCCTCCTAAGGGGAAGGAAGTTGCAGAAACCTCAAATCCTCTCATTCATCCACAAGTTGATTTCCATCATACTCCCTTGGCTGACAAAGACTGTAAAATCCATGAGTCATTATCTGAATTTGACTTGTTTGAGATCTATTGTTGGATGGAGGACCAATTCGTTGATCAAACAGATGAAATTAGACTTTGGGACTCCCATATTCCTCATTACAACTTCCCTCAAACCCACAGAGCACCTGAATTTGTCAGAATATGTCAAGCATCTTATGACCCCAATCAAAGAGCTATTATCTCACCTACAGGAGAAATCATGTGCTCCATCAATGCTTAGTCCATTGACCAGATGTTGCAGGCCCCAACTATTGTGCCAAATACTCCTTTTTCTCATGAAAGCTTAACAGAAGCCTATCAGAAACTAGATTTCACTAAAAGAGCTCAAACCCTGGAACTTTTCCTAGCTATAGATAGCCCTCTGCCTCAAAGAAACCCTCCCTATTATTCATCTATATTCCCAGATAGAACCAGGCAAATTACCACCATTCTCTCTTATCTCCTTGGTTAATATTCTGACCAATATGTAGATGAAGCCATCATTGGTTTCTTGTCTATCCTTTCTATTGGTTCCAAACCCACTGTTCTTTTTAACTTTAGTCAATTCCCAGTTGAGGCCATTCATGAACAAATTGTCCAGTTCAATACTCAAGAGGTATTCAAGTATGATTTAGTACTTGTATATATTTTTGCCTATTTTCGGGGAGACAAGTTTTCATTCACTTTGCAGAAGCTAGATGAAGAAGGGTACCATCAATCAGTCATCTTTTGGACTTCTATGGGAATGAAGGAGAAAGAAGAATTTTCATATAAACAGTTCATAGAATTGTTTATTCATCCAGCCATTAATCTTCTGAGCAGCACTTCAAAACCAAGAATTAGGGATGAAATTGTAAAAGTTTTGTAGCTAGTTGATCAAGCCACAACAGGAGATTGGTACCTTTACCAAAATTATACAGAGATCAGAGTCTATGACTGTGAGCTTCCACCTTATAAGCTACCCAAGTATCTCCCTATGAGAATTTTTGCATTAGAATATATTAGGCAGATGCTTAATGCAAATGAAGTGCATTTTGTGGCTGCAAAGAAGAAATCACAGTTTAAGCTAAAGACTCAGGTTGGTCCATTCATCTGTAACACTGGAGCAATAGGAGAAGAAGCAGACGGGTTATTGAAAGAGATGAAGTTTGGCCTCATATTTACTTGGTCTTATGACTCAATAGGAGTGATTTCTAAACTTAGAGTAGAAAATAAATTTACTTGATATCATCGCACAACTAGGCCTGAAATTGAGCAATATAAAAATATGTTAGAATGGAAGGAAAACACCCCTCAAGAAGCTGAAGAACGGGCAGTCTCTACTTCAAATGTACAAACTACACTTGCAGAGGAAAAGACAGCCAAACGAGGAAGGTGTTAGTGCTTGAATTTGGCCTCAGGCTGAAAAAGACAAAATTCAAGGCAACATCAAACCACTTAGCCTCGTAGCTAGCCCTACAGGGACAAGAGAGAGCTCTCTCCGGGTCTATCTCAGCAAAAGGTCTTCAAAGGGCTGAGATGACCAATAAAGAACACTGATTTTAGGCTAGTAAACTGATAGGGAAAGTTTAATTTTAAATTTTTAGGGTTTTGTTGGAAAACTGAGCACGGCAATTTTGGATGCGGGGATGAGACACAGTTTTTGCAGAGATCTTTTTGGGGCAAGGTAGGAGATTGTCTCGATGCCTTTGAAATAAGTGAATGGATAGATATGACCGGTGAGGAGCTAAGGAGAGCAAGAAACCATCGAGAGTTCTCCTTAAACAGATGAAAACATAGATATTAAGCAAACTTAAAGGCAGAGCATAGAAACCATGAATTCTACCTTAACACTTCATTTACTTAATTTGTAGAAGAGAAGAGCAGGAAAATGATACACATAACAAACTTACAAGTACATGAGAGAAACACACCATCAACACAAATCACCACAGGAATCCCAAATAGTGCTGCAAAACCTTGGTCTTTCCTTTGCCAAAATTGCAGAGATACAAAGAGTAATACAGTCTAAGCTTATCCCTCAAGAGTCCAACCATGAAAATGACTAAGAAAGTACATAATATAGGCAAGCTAACACATTTCCTTGCCTCTAGGGGCCGAGCTCATCATCCTAGGAGCTATTTCAACCAATTCTAAACTGAGCACTACAGTCTAGGCAATCAAAACAACTTGCCTCTATAAGCTAGGAAACCCATTCATTCATTAAATTTTTGCCATTTCATGAATGAATCTTCTAGAATAGTTAAATAAGTGTCATGTCAACATAAAATTACATTAATTACATCAAGGAGGGTGAAAAATCCCACCAAAAGTCAAAACTGGT
This sequence comes from Pinus tabuliformis, assembly GCA_031772625.1. Lineage (NCBI taxonomy): Eukaryota > Viridiplantae > Streptophyta > Pinopsida > Pinales > Pinaceae > Pinus > Pinus tabuliformis. The sequence goes on from CM062807.1 coordinate 267,250,258, forward strand.
CAAATGTTGCGTTTTCCTGAGCTGAAGATGAAAAATAGAGAAAATGTCCCGATGCGTAGCGCGCCTTTGAGCCCACTTTTGGGGCACTTCCTGGCATCCAAATGAGGCACAAGTAGGCTTGTTGGAAAGGTTTGGATGTCTACTCTCCAGCCCAATTAGAATTTCTCAATTTGGTGGCCATTTGCCCCTCCAAAAATGCAATCTCCCAAGACTTCTTCCTGTGTGTCCAAAAAGTGGCAGAAGGTCATTTTTTGCTTGTTTTTTGACCTTTTGGGGGCCCAAATCTCCATGAAATGTCTTGGCAGTGGCTGAGCAAGTGTAATTTGTCATGAAAAATCCAAAAATGCTGAGTTTTTGTGAAATGGACCTCCCCAACTTCAGGGTAGCGCGCGGCGCGCTACGCGTTGAGGGCAAAAACCTGTTTTTAGCAAAAAAAATTCAAAATTGACCAAAATTGCTCCAAATTTTCTGAATTTTGAGCTGGGGGTGTATCATTGAGCACCATGCTCCTTCAAGGTGGCTTCAGCCAAAATCTGAAGTGGATCAGGCCTTTTCCTCCGTTTTAGTGCCTTGGCCAATCGTCTTTTGAGTACCTTCATTTTTGCTTTGCACACATGCATGCGGGCCCAATAATGATTCTTCATATGGCAGAGCATATCTTTGTCCCTGTTTGCCTTGGCTATCAACTTCTCTAAATGAGTGTTCACCTGAATGAGCATAGACCCTTGCTCAATAGGTGTCAAATCACCTGGTCTCTTGCGAGCCAAGTTCCGGTCTTCTCGGATCCTTCGCAACTCATCAAGAGTGTGTTCATCCTCTAACTGCTTGTTGCGCTGCTCTAAGTATGTGATTGTCCAATTTGCCATTTCCAACTTCTGTTGCAACAAATCATTTTCAGCCTTTAGTTGCTGAATGATCTCCTTTGGCTCCGAGCTAGGAGAACTGATGTCAAGGTCAATGATGTCTATGTCCGGATCACCTGATGGTCCCTCATCAATCATGGGTTGCTTGCCTCTCTCTTGTACCTGTGCTGCTGTCGAAAGCGAGGCCCCTTCCACCTGATGTGGAGATAACACTCGCTGTGCTAATGAAGAAGGCGATACCCCTTCCACCTGGTGTGGAGATAATACTCGCCGTGCAGATGCAAATAAGGCTCTGTGGCCTCTCTGATATGTAACACATGCTGGAGTGCTGACATGCTCGGGCTCTAGAATGTGAAACTGCTGTGAAGGCCCTCCCTCATCATGGACAATCTCAGGAGGTGGTTGTGGCACCATGAAGAAGTCGCGAGAAATGAAATCCTCCCAAGCAATACCCTGTTGTGCCAACTGATGCATCACTATGATCTCGATCAGTGCATAATGATATATACTTTTGTGTTTCTGTGCGGGATTCTTCCTTTGCACTACGGGCACCATCTTCTCTATATTTCGGCACATGAAAAATGGGATGTTCATCATTCGTACCCGAGTGAAATGCATCAACAAACGGATATGGTACGAATATAAACGTGAAAATCTACCCTCACAAGCGAAATAGCGCATTATGAGCCTCATCAAGGGCGCATACTCATCCCTTAGGAATATGAAGGGAAAATAGCAGTTAGGTGTCTCATACACCCGGGTTTGATATATGGTTGATAATGAAATTTGTCCAGCTATTGGCGCTTGTTCCACTCCTCCCCAACATTTGGTATCCCGGTGGCTTGAGCAACAACTTCAGGTGATAGGGTGAAATCCACTCCTGCAAGGTTCACATGACCATTGTGCAAATGTAGGACAAACAAGCGGACTAGTTCTCTGTGGTGTTGAATTTGTGAGATCCTCTCACAATATCCAAAGCATGATTGATACTGAAAACATGTCATTGCAAGTGGACAAGCTTGCAATTGAGCCAGAGAAGTGGGCTCCTCCCTGACATGCCGACCACCCTTACCACCCTTGTGATGTCTCCTTGGCACTTCTACCTCCGGTGTTGAATCACTGTCATAACTCTACTGATAATCTGATTCGGTTTCTGACATGGTTTTGAAGGCAAGATGGCTGAAATGTAATGTTGACTTTGCACCCAATTAACTGTTGTTTGACCTTTTCAAATGCTGTCACCAAGGGGACATAAATACAAGGGGATTGTTAGGGAAAGGGGAACATGAGGGAATTAGGGACAATAAACAAAAATAAGGAATTTAGGGAAGGCAACATGGGACTTTAAGGTGGAAATGGGGTTTGGGAATTTAATAAGTTTTAGGGATTTTAGAGAGGAAAATTATGAAATTTTATGGGAAAATTTGAAGGAGAATGTTGATGGAAATAAGGGAAAAGAGGGATCACAAATGGGCAACCTTGGACAGCAAAAAAAAATTTGAAACCCTAGCACCATTAAGACTTTAAATCTTCCACAGCAATATAGGGTTTTGACTTTTCATTTTCATGGCATTCAAGCATATTAATTTCTCATTCATCTTGCAAAACGAAATTTAGCCATGGAGGAGAGGCCTACCTGCAATTTGCTTGAGAGAAAGGTGGATTTGATAGCTTGCTAACAGTTTGTTGGGCGAAAAACCCAACGCGTAGCGCGCCTTGCCCAACGCGTAGCGCGCCTCTGATGCGTAGCGCACGAGCAATTTTGCTCTGAGAAAGGCAGCCTGATGCGTAGCGTGCCCCTGACGCGTAGCGCGCCCTCCCTGATGCGTAGCGCGCCTCTGAAACTGCCCAATTTGCTCAATGACTCATAAAATCGCCTTTGCAAGGATTCTCTTAGCTTGTGAGAGGCAAATGAGTTGCTAATGAAGAGTGATGTGCTTTTATAGGCTTCCTTTAGATTTTTATTTTCCCAAAACCCACTTTATAATGTTTGAGTGTTGACACTTTTTTGAATTAATTGGCTCTGACTTCTGGTTTCCTTTCCTTGAAACATTGGTTGAAATGATGATTTCTTCTGAAAATTTTTGCACGGATAGCTTCTAAGATGCTTTGGCAAAGGAGACCAAGGCTGCGCTTCAACATTTGAAGAATTTGAAATTTTGACAATTTTTACAAAAATGAGATAATGACCCTTGTTTTTCAAAAACAGAGTTTTTGAAAACAAGGTGAAAATTTAGCTGTACAATAGTGAGAATTATTGAAATGATGTTTAATGAAGGACATCCCTCTGGCCTGCTGGTCCTTTATGACCTCTCAAGACAAAAATTGACTCAACCCTAGACCTAAGACCTCGAAACTTAAAGCAAGATGAATGACCCTTTGAAGATTTTATTAACTTAAACAAACCTGAACCAGCAGTGCCAAACAGGAGGGGAATAAAAAGACACAAACTCCCTCCACCAGGATTATGGCATGCCTAACGGAATGCAACATGATCACACTGATGGGACACCTAATCATGAAATGCAAAGAGTTTTGATCTCTGGTGGAGGGCTACTAGACCGACTCTAACAGAAGGGACGAACAATCATCTCCTACAACTGAAGTATCAAGTCAAGGCTTTAGAATTGTGCACAGAAAGAAGAGACCTAGGCTCTCTTTGAGGACCAGTGTAATTAATGAGTCACAAAAAGGAACATTTGACAAACTTGGAGAGACACATGTTTTCACAGAGTTTGGTGGACAGACTAACCAGTCTCCCACTCATTCCACCACATCTCATGAACAGCAGGTGATTTAGACCAGCGAAGGCAGTCAGAGGGATAAAATCCAAGAAGATGAAATTTTTCATATTTTCAATGAAATTAAGAAGAATAATGACGATTTAAAGTTGAGCACTTATACTCAATTTTGGAAACATTCTTCTAGTTCTCAAGGCAGACTTCTTTCAACGTTTGACTCTGAAAAGGGTAAAATGCAGATGGATTTCTTATAAGCTCAGATTCCACAACCCAGAACTGCTGCACATTACCAAAAGCAAAATTCCTTTGAATTTAATGTTAAAGATGTGCATCCAATTAACAAAATTGAGATGCACAAACAGAGTAGCCAAACGAATGCTTCCACTTTAACTAACACTACCATGAGTCTGACAAAGATGCATGTGAGCTTGGCTAATACACAGTCATAGCTCAAGCTTGAAAAATTTTCCTAAGTGGCAAAAGACACCAAGATCAAAACTTTGGAAGATCTGGTGTTGAAGATGGGATATGATCCCTTAGATATAAAAGTTGGATAAGAAATTTTCAAGAAGAAAAATGTTGGGATTTCAGCATTAAGGAAGCAACTTAAATTACCAGCTTCAGAGGACCCAATGACTAAAGAAATTGAAGGAACTGAGACTCAGAAATGAGACATGATGAAACTCATTATGGAACAAAATCTGCAAATAAAAAATATGGAGGAACAAATAGAAAAACTTGTCAAAGAGAAAGAGGAAGCTGTGAAAAAGGCCAATATTCCAATGGATGTAGTTCCTCTTACAACAGTCTCTATAACTATAGTTTCCACCACAGGCACAGGAGTAACCACAGGTACAGCAGAAGGAGTTGAACAGCTTGCTGAAGCTTTTCAGAACCTATCCATTTAGACAAAGGAAATTAAGAAATTGCGGGATCAGGTGAAGACACTACAACACCTGAAAGAAGTTGCAGAGATCTCACATGCAGTTGAATTGCAAAAGGAAAGAGGTCAAATTGAGAGATTGCAGAAAGAATTCAAATGTTGTTACCTTGGAAATGCACTGGGTTTAGTAAAGGAAAATATATGGGGGGACATTATTGAATCAATCAAAGGTATTTGGCCTTATATTAGAATAATTTTTTACCAAAAAGACTTGTAGGAAAAATCTCAAGAAGCTATTGAAAATATCTTAAATGAACTTGACGACAAGCCAGAAATAGCCATCGAAATAATCAAGTTTCTGAATTCTAAAGACAGCAATGAGCTTGCGAAATTTGGCATTGATGACAGGACAATAGCAATACTGGAAGTGAAGAAAGTTATTACAAAGAAAAATCTCATTCTTGAGTTGAAGGAAAAGTGCAGCAGTGTAAATGTAATAGTTCAACGTTTTTTAAGTAGGCTGGAACCCTTGACCAGCAAGGGTTTGCCCTCCATATTTGAGTTAAATGATAAGTTCATGCCTATTGAAGACTATGTCTGCAAACCCAGAGAAGTTGCAGCCAATGCAGCTACAGTTTCAAATATAAAGGGTACAGTAACACCAAATCTTATGCTGAATGCACTCTGATATACCTTTTTCATCCTTAATGAAGTAAAACATGTATTTTTAGTAAAACCTACTTTTACTAAATATACAGAAATGGATGAGGTTTATCGAAGGGTAATCAAGCTATCTATCCCAGATGAAAAACGCTAGGAACAGTTAACTGCTTTACTTCATTGAAAGGACCAACAACATTCAGAATTTTGGTGAACAGTCATCAACAGTTCAACAACATTTAGAATTTTGGGGAAAAGTCATCAACAGTTCAACAGCAAAATAGTGATAGATCGACTATCAACTCATTTTTCTGATTTTGTATTAAGCTATTTTTGTAAATTTGTTTAAGATATTTTCTTAACACTAAAACTTATATAAATAACTCTATTTCACGAGTTATTAAGGGTGGCACCCTTGAAGAAACATTTGTAAGCACTACATGTACTCAGCGTTTTCTGAATCACTAATAGCAAAGCAAAAGATTCTAAATTTTGATTCATACAGTTTCGTATTCCTTGTAAGTTTTTCCAGTTTTCATTTGTTGTGTTTTCTTCATATTCTTGAGTTTTACAAAGATAACTAGGTAGGAGCAGTTGTGTTTCAATTACTCATAGAAACCCTCTGAAGTGATCATGTTTAAAGAGAATGAATTACATAAACTATTTGTTTAAGTAATTCCCTCTAAATCATAAAATTAGAAGTCTCTTTGTAATATTAGGCATATTTTGTTAAAACTTTCTGAACATTGTTTGAAGGTTTTTCTTACTTATGTTTATTTGATTTTCTATTTTAAAACTATAATAGTCATATCATCTTTCTATTTCTACTCATCACCAGATAAACTTAATCATTGTGTGGATTTTAATAGCGGCCCTTTGTTTTAAGTATTAGTATTATTCAAAAAGGTTAGGCATCACTGTTATAAATATGTTTCATATATTGGTCCTCCAAAATTAAAACAAAACATCCAAAACATTTTAGATGCTCTAGCATGATAGCTGACCATGATCATCTCAGAGATACAACATCAATGTGGCGTTGTTTCCGGGGACTCGAATATGATTAGTTTTCCTAGGACAACAATATAAATCATATTCCTTTAAGGGTGACTAAAGGTCTAGATAGGTCAAAATCCTTCACCTAGTGACTCCATTGTGCCAAACTGGCACCTTTTAAGCACGCTAGATCTCGTTCTGAATCTGACACAGTTAATCCTCCGCCAGACCCATAAAAACTTGTGAGAAAGGCAAATCCTAAAAGAAGACATCAACCATCTTCTTCTTCTTCAGCCTTGTAGTCTGAAGATATATTATCATTTGATCCCTATACTAACATTCTATCCAATCCAGATTTGACACAATTATCACCTAGGGTTTCTGAACTCTTATATAGGGGAGTTGATTTCAAGTCAGCTTTCCTCGTTCACTCATTTGAAACATGTCAAGAATCCCCACTACCATTAGGATCACCTAAATCTGAGTCTGACTTGGGTGTTCATTTACTTGAATAAAAACCTACAGACTTCATATCCCTGCTACTTATTCATTTCCTTCCACTTCTGAAGAACCTGAAGCTTCCACTTCTGAAAAACCTGAGGGGACCTTTTCTGTATATTCAAATCCACTCTTTGAAACAAAAGAGGATATTCATTCTTAGGTCTATAAGTTAGTTATTAAGACTCCCTTAAAGTCATTCTGGACCTCTCCTCCTTTATCTCCCCCTCTAAACCTCCACATAGTTATACACCCTCTCTTTCACCATTGTCATCTTCTTCTTCTTCATCCAAACAAACACCTCATACACCAACTTCCACTATGTCATTCCAACATATTGTACAGGCCAGATATGCAGCTTTAGTCTTACCTCAAAACCTTGATGCATTCCCTCCTGGATATTTAAAACACCTTCCTAGGTATAATGGAGAAATTGGTTCCTTAGCTGAGGACCATCTTCAAGCATTTCTAGATTTTGCAGATAATATGAATATTGAGCAAGAAAATGTTTATATGAGGTTGTTTGTTCAATCTCTTGAAGGAAATGTGAGAACCTGGTTTAGGCAGTTACCTGCAAATTCCATTAGGTCTTGGGAAGAGTTAACAAATATATTCAAAAACCAATGGGGTGTGAAGAAAGATGCTCTTTACTTTTTGACTGAGTTTGAAGAACTTAAAAGAAACTTTGGAGAACCAGTATCTGATTTTATTAAAAGGTTCAACAAACTTTATCATAAGATGCCCCCTAATTGCAAACCCCCTGTAGCAGCAGCCAAATCTAGGTTTTCAAAATCTTTTGAAGATGATTTTGTTGTAATGTTAAGAGAAAGAACTTCTAGGACTCTTGAAGACATGCAAAATAATGCTATAGAGGTGGAAGCAAATAGGGTTGCCTCAGCCACTTTAAAAGCAAAAGAGGAAAAGGCCCAAAGAAAGCTTAAATCTAGTCAAGAGGCCTCTACTTCATCAAAGACTAAAACTGAAGATTCTAAAATAGATGAGATAACTTCACTTCTTAGAAATCTATCCAATAGAATTTCCAAGATTGAGACTCAACCTAGAACAGTTCAACAAACGAAAACTCGACCTCAAAATCAGAATCAAGGTCAATACAAAAGAAATCCACATTTACAAATTCTCCAAAGACCTAGTAATGATCAAAAGGTTCCAACTCCTTTACTGATAGATGATCAACAACGTAATGATAATACCATGACTATCACTGATCCGAATTGGATCTATAAAGAAAAACAAAGGAACCATGGTTGTATCAGGTCGAGACAGACTTCAAATAATTAAGAACAGCGATCAAAAACACCTCTAAACCAGCGGCAATTGGCAGCCAGCATGGAACGACAAGGACCTCGGTCAAAGCGCGTCGACCGAGGCCCATGGAGACTACACAGGAGGCGAAATTAGCCCCTGGGAGGCTCGGATCGAGAAACATAGGGAGTTTTTGATGCGCGCATCGCTGGGAAAAAACCCTCAAGAAGGAGAGGCCCCGAGCACTCAGTCGTGTGGGAGCCAAGAAAACCTTGGGACAAATGGCTAAGAGCTAAAGGCGGGACCCGCTCCAAAACCAGATGTATTGATCAGGGGCATCCTTGGGCAGTAAGCAATTTTGGTGAAATTGGAGCGATTCCACTCAGCGTCGGATGCATGGCAAGCAGAGGAGAGAGAAAACCACCACTCATCCCGCGCTAATGGTCAAACTAGTCAACCGCGTGAGACGAGCGAATGGATTCGGATCTGAGGGCTCCAGATCTAACGATTGAGATTGTGCCCAATGGGAAGACCAGATTTAACGAGGGAATAAGCCACGATTTAGAAGAATTTGAGGTACGCTTTGACCGCCAAGGTGGCGGAAGACTCATTCCATGACGTAACCAAAGAATTGAACTGATGAAATGTTGGCGTAGTTTGTAGGAGGACAAGTGGCCACTCCCTATGAGCCTGATGATGAAGCCGAACAGGGAACTCCAAGCGCAGCTGCAAGCAGGCGATCAGACGAAAATGGAAGAGGAACCGAACCACCATGAGCTCGAATGGCTTTAAAACCATGAACAAAGAATAGAGAGGAACACCGAAAACCGAAGACAGAAGACAAAGAAGAGAAGAACTAGTTAAGCAAAAAGCAGTAAGAAGGCAGAGGGCCAAGCTTACCAAAGGCAGTGTTAAGCACCAGAGAGCTTGAGAGATTCAAGCCATCCCTAAGAGGATATGTCAGACTAAAGAGGTCAAAGAGCTGGTAAGGAAAAGAGTCTGTGTACTCTAGTGGCTTGGCGAATCCAAGAACCACCCTACCAAGCCAATCTGTTTCAGGGAACTCATATTGAGCTCCTTCATTGTAATTCTCTCCTTCAAGACACAATAAAAGAAGGCCACCACTGAGAGCTAGACCGGAGATGTAGCCCTGGAGGATAGGTTGAACTCCTTATTAATATCTTGTGTTCTTGTATTTGCTTACTGTGCTTCTCTAATGTTTTCCATTTCAAGTGTCTGTGTATTTGCAATCTGATCAATCTGTTGTTTAAATAACATAGACACACACACCAGCACATGAGTCTGTAATACCTTCATTTAATGAATCTTTAACTGAGGTCACTTATAGGGTGATTATCAGATCAAGTGGTATCAGAGCTTTAGGCTATAAGGTTGGACAAACTTGTGTTAGTTTAGCTGTTGAATGCTCACTAGATCAAAGCTCAAATTAGGAGAAGGAGAGTCGATCAAAACTAATCCTGAAATTGGGAGAGTCTATCCTCGGAAGACAATTTCAGAGGAAGGTTTTGTGGGGCCAGACCCTCAATTCATAGAGAGTTTCCTAGCTATAAAGTCTATGGTAGAAGAAATGTATAGGGACTTTAGAAAGCATAAGGATGAAGATTCATCAGGTTCTAAACAAGACAAAGAAGAAGATGAGTCTCATTCCCATGACCACTCAAAAAGAAAAGGGAAAGAGGAAAACTTTCTAACACCTCCTAATAGCCCTGTGCATAATAAGAAAGCATCTTTGATCAAGATAGATGTTAAATTTGACTTGCCTATATATGATGGAGAGCTAAATGCAGAAAAGTTGGACAATTGGATTAGACAAATTGATGTGTATTGCAAAGTACAGCACATCGATTCAGACAAGAGAAAAATTCAGCTGGCAAGCCTACGCCAAGGAGGTACTGCCTTGGTTTGGTGGGAAGGTAGAACCCAAGCTAACATGAAAAGACATGGTAAGACTATCTTTGTCTGGAGTTACTTTTTTTCTGCAATCAAGAAGCAGTTCTATCCATTGGCCTACATGCAACAAGCCATGATGAGTTGGCAAACTCTTCGGCAGTTGAAAGGGCAAAGTGTGCAAGGGTACACTCAAGAATTTAGAAAGAGAGCATTGATTCTAGGGATCTCATTAGACTCACCAGTGACTCTTTTGAAGTACATTGGTGGTCTTCACAGCTACATGAGGCATATCATCCTCATGTTTAATCCCATTAGTATAGATGAGGTATCTGTACAAGCTACTCACCTAGAGGCTAGAGGAAAGAATGGAAATCCAGAAGTTGGTGGATCATCCCAACCCACTGCAAGCAAGAGAAAGGAGAAAAGAAAGTAGAAGTGGAAAGCAAGGAAGGTTAACACTGCACAGAAAAGCAAAGCTTCATGCACTCACTGTAAAAAGGATGGGCATGATGATGAGCATTGTTGGATTCTACATCCAAAGCTGAGACCTAAGAAGTCTGAGGGCAAGAAGAAGAAGATTGTTGCAGCTATCCAGAAATATTTGGGGTCAGACTCGGGGGATGAAACAACCATTGCAGCCACAGGTATAAAAGGTAAGAATTTTGAAGCATCTACTAGTAATTCTGCTCAATCTATTATTGATGAAGAACATGAGAGAAAAAGACATGAGCTTTTCCATATTCGAGTTGTTTCCAAATATCAAAAAATTGATACTTTGTTTGATAGTGGTTCACAAGTAAATTTGATTTCTGAAGCAATTGTAAAGAAATTTGGATTAGCAACTACACATCACAAGAAACCATACCCATTAGGATGGTTGAATGATAAAGCACAACTACAAGTGACAAGACAGTGCAAACTCAAGCTTTCTTTCGAGTCAGCATTTGTAGATGAGGTTGAGTTAGACATAATTCCTTTGGATATATGTGGAATTGTTTTAGGGAGTCCTTACTTGTATGATAGAAAGGTTATTTTCTATAGAGCTGAAAACAAGTATCTACTTGTTAAAGACGGAATTGAATACTTTGTAAGAGCTCACAAGCTCAAGAATAATTATACTCTCATAAACTCAGGGCAGATGAAAAGAATGATAAATTAATGCAAAAAATTCTTACTGATGGTGAAAAAGGACAAGAAACCTGATAAAACCAATGTATTTGAGGGTTGTAATACTAAGCAGCACGCTGATTTAGAAAAGGTTGTTTCAGAGTATGATGTCTTGTTTCAAGAGCCAAAAGGTCTGCCACACAAAAAGGAAATAGTACATGATATTATTTTGCAGCAAGATGTTCCATTGCCTAACATTGGAATGTACAGGTTGTCTGCTTTAGAGAATGCTGAAATCAAGAAGCAGGTGCAAGAGTTGCTCGAGAAGGGGTTCATCAGGCCTAGCACATCACCATGTGGGTCACCAATCGTTTTGGTGAGAAAGAAAGATGGCTCGTGGAGAATGTGCATTGACTACCGAGCACTGAATAAGATAACAATCAAAAATCGTTATCCCCTTCCTCGCATAGATGATCTTTTAGATCAATTAAAGGAAGTTGTTTATTTCACCAAGCTAGATTTGCACAGTGGATACCATCAAGTTAGGGTTGCAGAACAAGATGCATGGAAGACTGCTTTCAAAACAAAGCAGGGATTGTATGAGTGGTTGGTTATGCCTTTTGGCTTGACCAATGCTCCTGCTACTTTCATGAGATTAATGAATGATGAACTCAGACCTTTTCTTGATGATTTTATTATTATGTATCTGGATGACATTCTGATTTTTAGTAAAACATGGGAAGAACACTTAAAGCATGTTAAGCAGACATTAGATGTTTTGAAAAGAGAAAAACTTTATGTTAAACTCTCAAAATGTGAATTTGGCAAAACGTCTCTAAATTATTCGGGTCATATAGTAGGGGTGGTGAATTGAAAATAGATCCCTCTAAAGTGGCAGTCAATGTGACATGGCCTAAACCCAAGTCTGCTACAGAAGTGAGAAGCTTCTTAGGAGCAGCACAATATTGGAGGAAGTTCATTTCAAACTTTTCCTCAATTGCAACTCCCTTACATGCTTTAACAGGGTTGAACAAGGTGTTTCAGTGGGGAGGCAAACATCAGAAAGCCTTCAACACCTTGAAGGAAAAGATTAGTACAGCACTTGTACTAGCACTTCCTGATCTACAAAGACCATTTGAGATCCAAACAGATGCCAGTGACTATGCCATGGGAGCAGTGTTGATACAGCATAGTAAACCCATATGTTATCATTCTAAGACTTTTAATCCTGCAGTGGTTAACTATCCTACATATGATAAAGAATTGTATGCATTAGTTCAGAGTGTGAAAAAGTGGAAACATTACTTAATGGGAAAAGAGACAGTAATACATACTAATCATCAACCACTTCAATATCTACACTCCCAAACTAAGTTGCAGCAATCAAGACATTACAGGTGGATGGGTTTTCTACAACAGTTTCATTTAGTCATCAGGTATAAAAAGGGCATACATAACAAAGTTGCAGACATGTTATCTAGACCCATTATAAGTGCATCTACTATACTTAAGCATAATTTTGTACTATATGAAAGGTACATTGAACAATATGCTCAAGATATAGACTTTAAATATGTATATGCAACTTTCAGTCAAGGAAAAAGAGTAGAAGAATTGGATTATCATGTAAAGGACCGACTCTTATATCATTGTGGGAAACTCTGCATTCCACAAACTGAGAGAGTAAAGATAATTAGAGAAGCACACACTTCTCTGATATCAGGTCACTTTGGGGTAAGTAAAACAGTTGCACAACTGCAAAGATTTTGCTATTGGCCAAAAATGAACGAGACAGTTTCTAGATATGTAAGATGGTGTACTATGTGTGCTAAGAGCAAGCCCAGCAACAGAAAACTAGGCTTGTACACTCCATTACCAGTACCTTCTCACCCTTGGGAAAGTGTTTCCATGGATTTTATGGGAGGTCTGCCTAAATCTAGGAAAGGTCATGATTATCTATATGTTGTTGTGGATAGATTCAGCAAAATGTGTATTTTGATACCTTGTAATAAACAGATTACAGTTGAACAAACTGCAAAACTGTTCTTTGAACATGTATGGGTTCATTTTGGATTACCCACTTCCATTGTATCTGATCAAGACACCCGATTTGTGGGGAAGTTTTGGTCAAGTCTGTGGGAACTAATGGATACCAAACTGAAGAAAAGCACAACTTTTCATCCACAAACTGATGGCCAGACATAAGTAGTTAACAGGAGAGTGATTTAGTTACTTAGAGGATATTGCAGTAAACACCCTAAACTTTGGGATGAACATTTATGTTATGTGCAGCATGCTTACAACAGAGCAAAGCATTCTTCTACACAGAGATCTCCTTTTGAGACCTGTTTTGGTTTCACACCAAGGTCTCCTTTGGATTTTGTCTTTGGTAAAGATACCATAGTTGATGGACACAGTGATGTGGACAAGGCAACTAGGTTCATTGAACAGATCCAGGAGATCCACCAGGCAGTACAAGAACAGCTGGAAAAGAGCCAAGCCAAATACAAGGCTAGGCATGACAAGCATCGGATGGAGCATAGTTTTCAAGTTGGAGACCAGGTATGGCTGTATATCAGCAAGGACAGGATGCAAGGTGAAGGTAAAAAGCTAAATTCTATCAAGTATGGACCCTTCAAAATACTTGAAAAGATTGGTGAAAATGCCTTTTGCCTTGATCTACCAGCTTACATGCACATCTACTCAGTCGTAAATGCAGACTACTTGAGGTTGTTTGAACCTTCTCTAATTGAGGATCCCGAAGAGCAAAGTCAGATGCCTTCTATTGATGACCTACTACCTAAATATCTTAATGAATTGCAGGAAGACACAGTCTTGGATAGGAAGGTGAGGAAAATGCACAGAGGAGATGTTGAGTACCTCAGAATTGGACTCAAGGGTTCAAAGCCGAGCAGTGCAAAGTGGATTGAGATTGGGCAAGTGAGACAGCAGTACCCTCACTTAGTCGATGCTTGAAAGAAAACTAACTTTTCTTGGTCCAAAAGCTTTTCAGTGGGAAGGTCGTGATATGAATTAGATCTATAAAGAAAAACAAAGGAACCATGGTTGTATCAGGTCAAGATAGACTTCAAAGAATTAAGAACGGAGATCAAAAACACCCCTAAACCAGTGGCAGTTGGCAGCCAGCGTGGAAAAACGAGAACCTCGGTCAAAGCGCGCTGACCGAGGCCCATAGAGACTGCACACGAGGTAAAATTAGCCCCTAGGAGGCCCGGATTGGGAAACAAAGGGAGTTTTTGATGCGTGATTAGCGGCGATTAGCACTAATCGCGCGTCGTTGGGCAAAAACCCTCAAGAAGGAGAGGCCCAGAGCACTCGGTCGCGTGGGAGCCGGGAAAACCATGGGACAAATGGCTAAGAGCTAAAGGTGGGACCCGCTCCAAAACCGGTGGTATTGATGAGGGGCATCCTTGGGCGGTAAGAAGTTTTGGTGAAATTGGAGCGATTCCACTCAGCGCCCGATGCGTGGCAAGCGGAGGAGTGTTGCACAAAATATTGTCACCATGACATGCTACAATCGATGTGAGTCTATCACCACTCATACTTTCCTCCTTTGCAAGGCTTAAGCCTCAGTTCTTCATGTCAAGCCTTGAAAATAAGAGAAAGCCCTTAAAAGTCTCTAAAACTCTGGTTCTACACTTTCTCTTAGCATTACCTGTGGTCTCGCACCTACTGGTCATGTCCCCTACGTACCTGACCGCTCTGTCTCTATGTAATGGGTGCGGACCCCTGTAAAAGTAAAAAAGGCGCAAGTACATTCTTAAAAACTCACTTTGAGTCATTTCTGGAAGCTTCTAGAAGGAATGTTGAGGTGGCAAGTTTGCTCCTTTAAAGTTCATGCATCCATACCTTAAGGAGCTAACCCCTTGATGTGAGGAGCTTATCTCTTTGAAGGAGGACTCTATCCCTTCATAGGTGGACCTGTAACCTCCTTCCTTTGCACTATAAAATGAAGCATTGGGCTGGTTACTGGGGAGGTGGAAAGCTGAAGATTTTTGAGGTGAAATGTTGTTGGAACTTAGTCTTCCTAGTTGAGCTTTTGTGAGGAAAGATTACATACCTTGTTGATCTCATTTGGAAGAGTGTGAGGCTTGTCAAAGTAGAGGAAATTCCTTTTTCCGACCCTGGGAGGAGCTTGTACAACATCAAGGCACCAAAGTTTGTAAAGTTCTTCTACTTTTAAAGTTAATACAATCAAGTTTATTTTTCTCAATAAGCTGTGCTTTATGGTTTATTTCATGGATTCCTTGATCACCATGATGAATATGATTTATTATATTGGCTATGCAGGTGATATTTGGTGTGTGCTTGTTTGCGATTGCAGGTTCTCAAAATGAAACTCTTTCGGACGGTTGAAGCGTGGCTGCCACTTACTAGCGTTGGACTTAAGGTAGGGTCTAAAACACCTCTTAGTTTTTATTAATGAATCGCAATATATTTAGAGAAAGGTAGATTTTCTTGTCCTGCTTGTTGCTAGATATCTGTTGATACTAGGGAGATCGGTCTTGTCCGCAAGAACGATTTATCCAGCTGACAAATTGGCGACCATACTGGGGACTTGAATTTGGTTTTTTCTTTCCTTTTTCTTTGACTTGAGAAACTTATCCCTGTTTCTAGTTTTTGCTTAATGTGTGTGGGATTGGGTAGTTTTTAGGATCTGGATTCTTTTTGTGTTTTTCCGAAGTTTACAGGGAACCGCACTTTCTTTTTACAGACAGTGCGAACCTCTCCGCATCTTTCCTTTAGTACATAGAGCGGTACCGCATCTAGTTCTACTGGAAGCCTGCGGACCCTGTTAAAATTTTTGAAAAACCTAAATTGTTTTCGTCCAATTAAGTTAACTTTTTATTTTTGGCTTTTAGTGTCTACCCAGATCTGCATGTGTTCTGTCAAGAATCTCTTGTGAGTGAGTTCCATTAGCATTTTTGTTTTAGGTGATTTTCTAGAAGTTTTGCGTGCTTGGATTGATTTTCGCTTGGTCTTTGTAGTGACTCAGAGATTAGAAGCCTAAGAAACCTCAGATTACCCTGGTCTTTTTGGTCTTCTTGATGAGTCTGACTGATTTGTGAAATCTGCCCTTACTGAGAAATAGATTTCGTTTTCTCTTTGCAAGGTTTTGAACGAACTTGCTTGTAAGTTTTGAATTTCATTTTTATAAAAGAAAACATAGCTGGGTGTTTTTTGATTGAATTGTTATTCTGAACGAATTAATCCTTAGTTTACTAAATAACTAAGTAAAACATCCTCAAAAAGATTTAAAGCTTTTATTTCACTTAGATTTTTAGAAGTTTAGATCTCAATATTAGTTTTATAGTTTTGAGTGTTTTCTAGAAATTATTGAATCTCTTTTGAAAGAAATTATTTTCTGTAGTTTTTGAGTGTTGAAAAAGAAAGGGATTTTTCGTGAGCATAATTAGTAGTCTCGTTTTGAGTTTATTGAAAAAGACAAAAAATATTTTCTTTTCATTTACATGTTGAAAGAAAGATTTGTTTTTCAAAGAATTGCATTCTCAACTCTTTCTTTTAGCTAGAAATTCATTGAAGAAAAAGAATTGTTTATCATCTTAGGTGCACTTTTTAGTGTTTTTGGAGTCGAGTATTCACACCATCAAAGTTTCATCTCCATTCCTATTGACTTAAGAAACAACCCATAAAAATAACGCTTAAATTAAAATTGATTTAGCAATCTTTTTATTTCTAGGGCTCTTATCACCAATATAGCTTAGGCTAGTATCTTGGAGTAGGGAGTAATTAACTCTCCAAGATAGTTAAAACAAACACGTAGCTATATCTTGTGGTAGGAGATAAATCCAATTGTAATTGATATAATATGGGAAGCTCCTCTTAAAGGATTCAATCACGAGATCATGTCCGAACCTTTGAGATAATCAAGTCTGTCTCATTGGGAAAGATAGAAGATTTGCGCGTATTAAAAATGGTAAACCTCGAATTAACCATTGTCAAGGAGCCTGGGGTCACTTGTTGGTAAACCTAAGATTGATCATGTCGAGGAGCCTTCAAGGAGATTGAGTTTTGTTACTCTTCCCTTACACGTAGATCGGATAGTAGACTATTCCCCCAGTTGTATTTGTTACTGTTGGTATCCTTAGTGACCATAATCTTAAGATTCTTTCCTAAGGTGACGGTGAAGGACGGGTCTCACTATACCTGGAGCAGACGTCGACTAGACTCACTTGGACTCTCTGGGGGGTTCTCTTCACTCGAGACGGTTTTGTGAAGAAACTTGTGCCAGTTTGTTTCATTAAGCAGGTTGTCGGGGTAACTGTTCCAACCGCCCTTTCTGTATTGAATTCTGCGACGTTGGATTTCATCACCAACTAGTGTTTTTGGTACGGAAAGTTACTGTTTGTGTGTGGTTTGAACTCTTAGATTTTTTAGGCATGTGATTCAATTGTTTGGTTCTTTAGAGACTTTAGGTGGTTTTATTGAGATTTTCTTTGTTTGCATGTGAAGTAATTAAAATATTTAATCGTGGTTGAATTACCGAGACAATCCCATAGGCTTCGGGGGCAACCTCTCGAGTATACACCAAGCCAGCTTGAAGGGCTACAAGCTCTTGTATCACCTAGTGATAGTAGAGTTGGGTCACCAGAAGCCAGAGAGACTTCTTTAATTGTTCACCCTGATTATCAAGTTCAAGCAACAGAGTATATTTTTGAACCAATTTCATTTTCCGAAGTTACTGGTAGTTTTTTTTCTACTAGTGAATTAGCTGAAGAACCTGAAATTTCTGAACTTGAAACCGAACCTGCTGCTACTCCATCTTCAGGATTTGCTTCTCCAACTTCTAGTGGTCCTGGTTCACCCAGGGTAGGAAGGATCATTACCCAAAATCTTCCTTCTGGACTTATTTCTATTGAAGAACTTGTTAGTCCGAAAGAAGATATAACTCTCCCTGAAAATCAACCAACTTTAGAACTTAGGGAGCGTGAATCAATTTTCTACAGTCCATTTAGGAGTGACGCTTGGTACATCTCATTAACCAACTTTTTAGAAAATTCGGGTCTTAGATTTCACCATCTCGAATTCCTTTTCATCCAACACCTAGAGGTTATTATCCTCCATTGAATATGTCGAGACAGTCATCCATGTTTTCCCAATCACAGGAAACATTTTTATATGGCGGTCCTTCTATTCCTTCGGGGTATCAGTCACTCACTGATACTTCTTCAGGAGCATCTCCTCAACCCATTAAACATGGGATATCAACTGGTAATAATGGAACTCAATCGTTGAGCATAGAAGAAATCCTTATGATGTCTGGTACTATTCCAAATCCGCAACCTCAAGGTAGTCAGTTACCGCCTGGGGGGAAACCTCAAGGTACTCAATTACCGCCTGGGGGGCAACCTTTGGGACAGTACATACCTTTGGGACAGTACATACCTCAAGGTCAACCCCAGATGCAATAAATACCTCAAGGTCAACCCCAGATGCAATACATACCTCAAGGTCAACCCCAGTATCAATATATACCTCAGGTCAACCCCAGTTTCAGTACGTGCCTCAAGGTCAATACCCAACTCAAGGTTTCCAACCTCCTTCTGATCAATCATTTGTACAAGGAAATGGAAATGTACCATTTAATTATCAGCCCTATGCTCAACCTGGTTATGGCCTTTCATATGCTCAACCTTCTATGGGTCCATACCCTAGAATGAACATGGTGTGGGATCCATCTCAAACTCAACAGATTTTGCAACCTAATGTGCAGTTGTCATCTCAATCTGGACAACCTTTGGTTTCTGGTTCAACCCAGCAACCTGTCCAGCCTCCTATGCAAACTTCTGCACCTGGTGTAGCTCATCAGTCTGGGCCTAGTTCGCCTCGAACTCTGCCTCAAACGACTGTTGCAACTACTGCAGCTTCTGTTCAATCTACCCCACCTACTTCCAGAGTATCGGCAAATCCGGTTTCTACTGTTAGTGTCAGTCTTTCCAGCCTTCCTTCAGTGATCAAACATGCTCTTACAAAGTGATTTTGAAGTTTCAAGGTCAAATTTTGTCATTTCAAAGAGTTTTCAAGCAAAATTTGGTCACTAGGCATTAGGTCTAGGGTTTGCTTTAACTCCTTCTAAAGTTGTCCAAATTTCGGTCCATGTCATCATTCAGCTGAGTGTATCATCATTCAGAGGGTTGTCATCATCATATTAGATTCCATTGGGTCATTTTACACCTTGTTCATGCTTCAGTTGCGCCCAGGCAAGGTCATTTCCCTCTCCTAGGGTTTTGAAAGCTAATTTCTCTTGGACGGTCAAATCATCGGCAAAACTTGTTTCCAGATATTCATACACCTTCCCCTATCCTTCATGTACCTTATCAAATGCTTCCCATCACTGAGATCCCCCAAATTCCTCATTTTTGCATAAACCCTAGTTTCTAGCTACAACCTGGCAATTTTCTAGGTTGGGCCTGTGTTTTACCCTTTTGGACCCCTTCTCCTCACTTGATCTCCACGATTCCACTTTCCCCTGCTTCCTAACATCCCTCCCCACTCCCAAAAATTTCCCCAAGAATTATGAAAGCCCCCTATCCCCTTCATTTCGCTCCATTTCGACAAAATTCCTTGTTTCACACATCGGGAGAAGTCGCACTCAAATGATGTTCCAGAGCAATAAAAGATGAATTTTGGAAAACTGAGAGAGGTTTTTGTCCATAACATACCAAATAAGAAAAACCTCCTTCACTTTTTTCACAGGTGTCATGGTTTTATAGAAATGTCAAAATTACAATCGCTAGATCCAAGACGGTTGGCCAAAGCACAAAAAAGGAGAAAGAGGCCCGATACCCTCCATATCTTGGCCGAGGCTTCAATGAAGGACCAGGGCACTAAATAGCCTATCCACAGCACAAATCCCAAGAAATTTTGAGCATTTTGGGTAAATTTTGGTTTTTTCAGGCAATTTACAGGTCTTCTCCATTAACGGGTCTTCCCCCCCGCGCGACCCTTCATCCTGGCAACTCCATTTTGAAAAAACTCAGCATTTCCAGATTTTCCATGAGAAGTTACATATGCTCATCAATGGACTTGAGATTTTATGAAGTTTTGGGCCTCCAGAAAGACAAAAAAGGAGCAAAAAATGAATTTCTGCCACATTTTTGAGACACAGAAAGCAGTCTTGGGAGATTGCAATTTCGGAGGGGTAAATGACCACCAAATTCAGAAATTCCAGTTGGGTTGGAAAGTAGACTCACAGACCTTTCCAATAAGCCTACTCTTACTCAATTTGGACACCTGGAAGTGCGCCAAAAGTGGTCCCAAAGGCGCGCAACCCGTCAGGCAAATTTCTCCAAATTTCAGTGTACAGCTCAGAAAAACGCAGTTTGACCCTGTTTGAATTTTTGGGGTGGATAATTATCCTCTTTGATGTAATTAATGTACTTTTATGACACTTTTACACTTATGTACCTCTTCTAGAAGATTCATTCATGAAATAGGTGAAAATTAAATGAATGAATTGGTTTCCTAGCTTATAGAGGCAAGTTGTTTTGACTGCCTAGTTTTCAGTGCTTAGTTTAGAAGTGGTTGAAACAGCTCCTAGGATAGTGAGCTCGACCAATGGAGGAAGGGAAAGAGATTAGATGATCTATATTATGTACTTTCTTGCTCATTTTCATGGTTGGACTCTTGAGGGAGAAGCTATCATTGTATTATTCACTGTATCTCTGCAATTTTTGGCTAAGGAAGACCAGGGTTTTGCAGTCCTTTTTGGGATTCTTGTGGTTACATGTATTGATGGTGTGTTTCTCTATGTACTTGTAAGTGTGTTATGTGAATCATTTCCTTACTTTTCCTTCTGCACATTAAACAAATGAAGTGTTAAAGTAGAATTCATGACTGTCATGCTCTGCTTTTAAGTTTGTTTAATTTCAATGTTTTCTGTTGTTTAAGGAGAATTCAAACTTATTTTTTGCTCTCCTTAGCTCCTCACCTATCTTTCTCATCCATTCACCTCAATCTAAGGCATCAATACTGTATCCTATCTCGCCCCAAAGAACCCCCTGCAGAAACTGTGTCCTATCCCCGCACCTAAAATTGCCATTTCCCCAATTTTCCACCAAAAACCCTAAAAATCCCAAATCAACCCTTTTGATCAGTTTACTAGCCTAAAATCAGTGTTTCCCTATTGGTCATCTCGCCAATTGAAGATCTTTATTGAGATAGACCGGAGAGAGCCCTCTCCTGCCCCGTAGGGCTAGCTACGAGGCTAAGTGGTTTGATGTTGCGTTGAGGTTTACCTTTCTCAGCCTGAGGTGAAATTTCAAGTGCTAACATATTGGCGACCATACTGGGGAGAACAAATTAATCGTTTGCTCATTGACGTGTTATTTCATAAGTCTTAGACGGAGCCTGAAGTTATGCCAGGTAGCCTTCGAAACGCTTTTGCTTTGCATAAGCGGAAGTAGATAAACGCTGCTTCAGTCAATCTCCGTGAGCTTGTGAATACAGCACTTCATTTGCATTTTACCCCAGTACATGTATCAAGTTCAGATCTGATTGTTGATGGTGGACAACGATTAGACACTTGAAAGGCTGAAATCATTCACTTGGCGACTCTAAATCATTTTCGAGATCAGATCCAAAGACTCCACTGGAGGATGATCCTGACGAGCAAAAACATGAAAACAACATGGACAGATCAGGTATTCAAGTTGGAATTTCGTCCAAGACATTTTGTTCTTTGTCATAAATTATTTCTTCTCTTTTCCCAAGAATGTTAAGAAGGCTTTGCAAAGTATACTGTGTTTGAGAAGAGATCTTCGGCCTGCAGTTGATTCTTTCCCTTTGAAGATTGTGAATACCAAAGATTTGCATACCTTTGAGCTTGATCAAGACCTTTCTTCTAAATCTTGTGATGACCATCTTCAAATTGATGAGCCTCAAGAGACCAAGACTGATCCTATACCTTCTGTACATACCCCTACACCTTGTAAAATTCCAGATCGGTATAAACCTCTTGTTTTACCTTCTGTTCTTCATGCTTTCCCCAAAAACTATGATCTATACTTGCCGAGGTTTGATGGTGAAAGTAAGAATGTCAATGCTGAGCAACATGTGCAGAATGTTGAGAATTTTCTAGACCTTTTTGAAGTTGATGAAGAAGATGTCAGTATTAGGCTTTTTGCTCTTTCTTTGCAAGCTGAAGTTAAGAGTTGGTTCAAAACCCTGCCTGATGCAAGCATCTCAGATTTCCGGCAGTTTGTCAAAAATTTTCTCGACAGGTGGATGATCGGGCAAAACCTTTTCTTGATTGTAGAAGAGTATAACCAGCTGAAAAGATTACCAGGGGAGACAGTACAACAGTTTTCAACCAGATTTAACCAAGTTTATTATTCAATGCCAGTTAATATTAGACCTTCTCCTAGATCTGCTCTCTTGCACTATCCGGGTGCCTTTGATCCGAAGATGGAGTTTCAGCTGAGAGAAAGGGATATTGCAACACTTCACGAGATGCAAAACAGTGCAGTAAATGTAGAAGCTCATCTATTGATCCGAAGGGCAAGGTTGAAGGAAGAAGAGATGAAAAACATAGATCCGGAAAAATCAACATCTCTAGAGGTGAAGCTTGACATTTTGGTAAGTGTAGTAGAGAAGATGATGGACAAGATCAACGCAAGGAATGATTATGATGTTCAATCCCATGGCTTGTCGATTGAAGAAGAACAAGTTGTTGATCCAAAACATTTTGTTTCTTATCCTAGTTGTCATAGATCTGATAATGATTGTTTTGTAGATCACCTTGGCGAAGAAAGCACTGTTGATATGACCTGCATGCTTGATGATATGTTTTATACTGATGATTTTCCTCGATTTGATCAATATGATGATGATTATGTTCTCCAAACAAAAGCTAATCTTACAGACAAATCAGCAGCTAGTTTGTGGGAGGAGGAAGAAGTTCATTTTCAGCAGCTCGAATACAATGTTCAGCCATCACATATCAGCTATGACATTGATGAGGAAAGTGCAGCAAAATTTGAAGTAAGTGAAGGATCTTTGCCTTTTTGTTTTGATTCGTTTCAGTTCATCAGAGATAACTACCATGCAATCAGAAATCAAATGTCAACAAGTCTTGATTTGAATCATATAAAGAGCATTGAGAACCTTGTTCAAGACTTCTCATATTCAGATCTGCAGCCCCCAAATGCCATTGATTGTCAAGTTGCAGATGAAGACTTGGAAGTGCACACGCGTGATTTAATGATTCAAGGTGACTCCGTACCATTTTGTTTTGAATCATTTCAGTTTTTGAAGGGTAGATTGCATAGTAAGTCTTCAAATGAACAGCCTATAACAAATCAGCAATCTCTCAGTGTTAATGTTGAGGATGAGACAAATAACAAAATTCTTGAGCAGCCTGTAGCATCAGATTTGCAGCCACCAAATGAACTTGAAGGGCAGATTACAGATGAAGGTATGGCAACCGAATTACATGATTTGATGAAGCAGGAAGATTCTATACCCTTTTGTTTCGAAGCATTTCAGTTTATAAGGCAGAATCTTCGTAAAATCTCTCAAGAAAAAGATGAACAGCTAGAAGGATGTCATACATTTTCAAAGGATACATTACAGCAGTCTTTTCAAGTTTTTCATGATCCAATAGCTGATGTTATGGATGAGGTTTGCAGTCAAAGTCTATTTCCATTGATTACAGGTGAGCTTGAAACGTGTATTGATACAAATTTGATCCGGCAGCCGATTTCTTTCTCATTTTCAGCAAAGGTCTCGTCACAAGGCTTAGATCAAAGTTTGCATTTATGGTATGAGGAAAAGAGAAGTAATCCATTGGATGAGCTAAGTTCCAGTGTGCTTGAATTTCAAGATCCTTATGCAGTGTTTTTGGAGGTGGATAGAGAATTCATATCATTCTACGGATCTGTTTCCAAATTGCCATGGGAGTTGTTTTTCAGTAGTTCTCTTTTTTTGTTCTTAAGTGAGCACTTGCGGAGACTTCGAACAGCAAACGGGATACTTACTTGGTTGCATTGGTTGTTTCATTTCACTTGATCAGGTGATGAATGAAACTGTTAGAGTAGGTTGTGATGAATAAGCTCCACTTTGAGCATCATTTTCAGTTTGTCGGTTGTGTTTAAGCATTGAGTTAGTTTTTAGTTGAGTGAGAGTCAATTTGTGTTGTTAAGTCATCAGTTTTCAGTCATGCATTGCAGCTTGAGTTTTTGACTCCATTGCCCAAATGGATAAGGCACTGGTCTGCTCTTTCAGAGGTCTAAGATTATTGGTACCTTCAAGGAGCTACCATCCCCATTGGAGCCAATGTTAGTGTCAGTCTTTCCAGCCTTCCTTCAGTGATCAAACATGCTCTTACAAAGTGATTTTGAAGTGTCAAGGTCATATTTTGTCATTTCAAAGAGTTTTCAAGAAAAATTTGGTCACTAGGCATTAGGTCTAGGGTTTGCTTTAACTCCTTCTAAAGTTGTCCAAATGTCGGTCCATGTCATCATTCAGCTGAGTGTATCATCATTCATAGGGTTGTCATCATCATATTAGATTCCATTGGGTCATTTTACACCTTGTTCATGCTTCAGTTGCGCCCAGGCAAGGTCATTTCCCTCTCCTAGGGTTTTGAAAGCTAATTTCTCTTGGACGGTCAAATCATCGGCAAAACTTGTTTCCAGATATTCATACACCTTCCCCTATCCTTCATGTACCTTATCAAATGCTTCCCATCACTGAGATCCCCCAAATTCCTCATTTTTGCATAAACCCTAGTTTCTAGCTACAACTTGGCAATTTTCTAGGTTGGGCCTGTGTTTTGCCCTTTTGGACCCCTTCTCCTCACTTGATCTCCCCGATTCCACTTTCCCCTGCTTCCTAACATCCCTCCCCACTCCCAAAAATTTCCTCAAGAATTTAGAAGCCCCCTATCCCCTTCATTTCGCTCCATTTCGAGAAAATTCCTTGTTTCACACATCGGAATAAGTCACACTCAAATGATGTTCCAGAGCAATAAAAGATGAATTTTGGAAAACTGAGAGAGGTTTTTTCCCATAACATGCCAAAGAAGAAAAACCTCCTTCACGTTTTTCACAGGTGTCATGGTTTTAGAGAAATGTCAAAATTACAATCGCTAGATCCAAGACGGTTGGCCAAAGCACAAAAAAAGAGAAAGAGGCCCGATCCCCTCCATATCTTGGTCGAGGCTTCACTGAAGGACCAAGGCACTAAATAGCCTAGCCACAGCACAAATCCCAAGAAATTTTGAGCATTTTGGGTAAATTTTGGTTTTTTCAGGCAATTTACAGGTTTTCTCCATTAACGGGTCTTCCCCCCCGCGCGACCCTTCATCCTGGCAACTCCATTTTGCAAAAACTCAGCATTTCCAGATTTTCCATGAGAAGTTACATATGCTCATCAATGGACTTGAGATTTTATGAAGTTTTGGGCCTCCAGAAAGTCAAAAAAGAAGCAAAAAATGACTTTCTGCCACATTTTTGAGACACAGAAAGCAGTCTTGGGAGATTGCAATTTTGGAGGGGCAAATGACCACCAAATTCAGAAATTCCAGTTGGGTTGGAAAGTAGACTCATAGACCTTTCCAACAAGCCTACTCTTACTCAATTTGGACACATGGAAGTGCCCCAAAAGTGGTCCCAAAAGCACGCGACCCGTCAGGCAAAGGCGCGCGACCCGTCAGGCAAATTTCTCCAAATTTCAGTGTACAGCTCAGAAAAACGCAGTTTGACCCTGTTTGACTTTTTAGGGTGGATTATTATCCTCTTTGATGTAATTAATGTACTTTTATGACACTTTTACACTTATGTACCTCTTCTAGAAGATTCATTCATGAAATAGGTGAAAATTAAATGAATGAATTGGTTTCCTAGCTTATAGAGGCAAGTTGTTTTGACTGCCTAGTTTTCAGTGCTTAGTTTAGAAGTGGTTGAAATAGCTCCTAGGATAGTGAGCTCGACCCATGGAGGCAGGGAAAGAGGTTAGATGATCTATATTATGTACTTTCTTGCTCATTTTCATGGTTGGACTCTTGAGGGAGAAGCTATCATTGTATTATTCACTGTATCTCTGCAAATTTTGGCTAAGGAAGACCAGGGTTTTGCAGTCCTTTTTGGGATTCTTGTGGTTACATGTATTGATGGTGTGTTTCTCTATGTACTTGTAAGTGTGTTATGTGAATCATTTCCTTACTTTTCCTTCTGCACATTAAACAAATGAAGTGTTAAAGTAGAATTCATGACTGTCATGCTCTGCTTTTAAGTTTGTTTAATTTCAATGTTTTCTGTTGTTTAAGGAGAATTCAAAATTATTGTTTGCTCTCCTTAGCTCCTCGCCTGTCTTTCTCATCCATTCACCTCAATCTAAGGCATCAATACTGTATCCTATCTCGCCCCAAAGAACCCCCTGCAGAAACTATGTCCTATCCCCGCACCTAAAATTACCATTTCCCCAATTTTCCACCAAAAACCCTAAAAATCCAAAATCAACCCTTTTGATCAGTTTACTAGCCTAAAATCAGTGTTTCCCTATTGGTCATCTCGCCCATTGAAGATCTTTATCGAGATAGACCAGAGAGAGCCCTCTCCTGCCCCGTAGGGATAGCTACGAGGCTAAGTGGTTTGATGTTGCCTTGAGGTTTACCTTTCTCAGCCTGAGGTGAAATTTCAAGCGCTAACATATTGGCGACCATACTGGGGAGAACAAATTAATCGTTTGCTCATTGACGTGTTATTTCATAAGTCTTAGTTGGAGCCTGAAGTTACGCCAGGTAGCCTTCGAAACGCTTTTGCTTTGCATAAGCGGAAGTAGATAAACGCTGCTTCAGTCAATCTCCGTGAGCTTGTGAATACCGCACTTCATTTGCATTTTACCCCAGTACATGTATCAAGTTCAGATCTGATTGTTGATGGTGGACAACGATTAGACACTTGAAAGGCTGAAATCATTCACTTGGCGACTCTAAATCATTTTCGAGATCAGATCCAAAGACTCCACTGGAGGATGATCCTGACCAGCAAAAACATGAAAACAACATGGACAGATCAGGTATTCAAGTTGGAATTTCGTCCAAGACATTTTGTTCTTTGTCATAAATTATTTCTTCTCTTTTCCCAAGAATGTTAAGAAGGCTTTGCAAAGTATACTGTGTTTGAGAAGAGATCTTCGGCCTGCAGTTGATTCTTTCCCTTTGAAGATTGTGAATACCAAAGATTTGCATACCTTTGAGCTTGATCAAGACCTTTCTTCTAAATCTTGTGATGACCATCTTCAAATTGATGAGCCTCAAGAGACCAAGACTGATCCTATACCTTCTGTACATACCCCTACACCTTGTAAAATTCCAGATCGGTATAAACCTCTTGTTTTACCTTCTGTTCTTCATGCTTTCCCCAAAAACTATGATCTATACTTGCCGAGGTTTGATGGTGAAAGTAAGAATGTCAATGCTGAGCAACATGTGCAGAATGTTGAGAATTTTCTAGACCTTTTTGAAGTTGATGAAGAAGATGTCAGTATTAGGCTTTTTGCTCTTTCTTTGCAAGCTGAAGTTAAGAGTTGGTTCAAAACCCTGCCTGATGCAAGCATCTCAGATTTCCGGCAGTTTGTCAAAGTTTTTCTCGACAGGTGGATGATCGGGCAGAACCTTTTCTTGATTGTAGAAGAGTATAACCAGCTGAAAAGATTACCAGGGGAGACAGTACAACAGTTTTCAGCCAGATTTAACCAAGTTTATTATTCGATGCCAGTTGATATTAGACCTTCTCCTATATCTGCTCTCTTGCACTATCCGGGTGCCTTTGATCCGGAGATGGAGTTTCAGCTGAGAGAAAGGGATATTGAAACACTTCACGAGATGAAAAATAGTGCAGTAAATGTAGAAGCTCATCTGTTGATCCGAAGGGCAAGGTTGAAGGAAGAAGAGATGAAAAACATAGATCCGGAAAAATCAACATCTCTAGAGGTGAAGCTTGACATTTTGGTAAGTGCAGTAGAGAAGATGATGGACAAGATCAACGCAAGGAATGATTATGATGTTCAATCCCATGGCTTGTCGATTGAAGAAGAACAAGTTGTTGATCCAAAACATTTTGTTTCTTATCCTAGTTGTCATAGATCTGATAATGATTGTTTTGTAGATCACCTTGGCGAAGAAAGCACTGTTGATATGACCTGCATGCTTGATGATATGTTTTATACTGATGATTTGCCTCGGTTTGATCAATATGATGATGATTATGTTCTCCAAACAAAAGCTAATCTTACAGACAAATCAGCAGCTAGTTTGTGGGAGGAGGAAGAAGTTCATTTTCAGCAGCTCGAATACAATGTTCAGCCATCACATATCAGCTATGACATTGATGAGGAAAGTGCAGCAAAATTTGAAGTAAGTGAAGGATCTTTGCCTTTTTGTTTTGATTCGTTTCAGTTCATCAGAGATAACTACCATGCAATCAGAAATCAAATGTCAACAAGTCTTGATTTGAATCATATAAAGAGCATTGAGAACCTTGTTCAAGACTTCTCATATTCAGATCTGCAGCCCCCAAATGCCATTGATTGTCAAGTTGCAGATGAAGACTTGGAAGTGCACACGCGTGATTTAATGATTCAAGGTGACTCCGTACCATTTTGTTTTGAATCATTTCAGTTTTTGAAGGGTAGATTGCATAGTAAGTCTTCAAATGAACAGCCTATAACAAATCAACAATCTCTCAGTGTTAATGTTGCGGATGAGACAGATAACAAAATTCTTGAGCAGCCTGTAGCATCAGATTTGCAGCCACCAAATGAACTTGAAGGGAAGATTACAGATGAACGTATGGCAGCCGAATTACATGATTTGATGAAGCAGGAAGATTCTATACCCTTTTGTTTCGAAGCATTTTAGTTTATAAGGCAGAATCTTCGTAAAATCTCTCAAGAAAAAGATGAACAGCTAGAAGGATGTCATACATTTTCAAAGGATACATTACAGCAATCTTTTCAAGTTTTTCATGATCCAATAGCTGATGTTTTGGATGAGGTTTGCAGTCAAAGTCTATTTCCATTGATTACAGGTGAGCTTGAAATGTGTATTGATACAAATTTGATCCGGCAGCCGATTTCTTTCTCATTTTCAGCAGAGGTCTCGTCACAAGGCTTAGATCAAAGTTTGCATTTATGGTATGAGGAAAAGAGAAGTAATCCATTGGATGAGCTAAGTTCCAGTGTGCTTGAATTTCAAGATCCTTATGCAGTGTTTTTGGAGGTGGATAGAGAATTCATATCATTCTACGGATCTGTTTCCAAATTGCCATGGGAGTTGCCTTTCAGTAGTTCTCTTTTGTTGTTCTTAAGTGAGCACTTGCGGAGACTTCGAACAGCAAACAGGATACTTACTTGGTTGCATTGGTTGTTTCATTTCACTTGATCAGGTGATGAATGAAACTGTTAGAGTAGGTTGTGATGAATAAGCTCCACTTTGAGCATCATTTTCAGTTTGTCGGTTGTGTTTAAGCATTGAGTTAGTTTTTAGTTGAGTGAGAGTCAATTTGTGTTGTTAAGTAATCAGTTTTCAGTCATGCATTGCAGCTTGAGTTTTTGACTCCATTGCCCAAATGGATAAGGCACTGGTCTGCTCTCCCAGAGGTCTAAGATTATTGGTACCTCCAAGGAACTACCATCCCCATTGGAGCCAATGTTAGTGTCATTCTTTCCAGCCTTCCTTCAGTGATCAAACATGCTCTTACAAAGTGATTTTGAAGTGTCAAGGTCATATTTTGTAATTTCAAAGAGTTTTCAAGCAAAATTTGGTCACTAGGCATTAGGTCTAGGGTTTGCTTTAACTCCTAAAGTTGTCCAAATGTCGGTCCATGTCATCATTTAGCTGATTGTATCATCATTCAGAGGGTTTTCATCATCATATTAGATTCCATTGGGTCATTTTACACCTTGTTCATGCTTCAGTTGCGCCCAGGCAAGGTCATTTCCCTCTCCTAGGGTTTTGAAAGCTAATTTCTCTTGGACGGTCAAATCATCGGCAAAACTTGTTTCCAGATATTCATACACCTTCCCCTATCCTTCATGTACCTTATCAAATGCTTCCCATCACTGAGATCCCCCAAATTCCTCATTTTTGCATAAACCTAGTTTCTAGCTACAACCTGGCAATTTTCTAGGTTGGGCCTGTGTTTTGCCCTTTTGGACCCCTTCTCCTCACTTGATCTCCCCGATTCCACTTTCCCCTGCTTCCTAACATCCCTCCCCACTCCCAAAAATTTCCTCAAGAATTTAGAAGCCCCCTATCCCCTTCATTTCGCTCCATTTCGAGAAAATTCCTTGTTTCACACATCGGGATAAGTCACACTCAAATGATGTTCCAGAGCAATAAAAGATGAATTTTGGAAAATTGAGAGAGGTTTTTGCCCATAACATGCCAAAGAAGAAAAACCTCCTTCATGTTTTGCACAGGTGTCATGGTTTTAGAGAAATGTCAAAATTACAATCGCTAGATCCAAGACGGTTGGCCAAAGCACAAAAAAGGAGAAAGAGGCCCGATCCCCTCCATATCTTGGCCGAGGCTTCACTGAAGGACCAGGGCACTAAATAGCCTAGCCACAGCACAAATCCCAAGAAATTTTGAGCATTTTGGGTAAATTTTGGTTTTTTCAGGCAATTTACAGGTTTTCTCCATTAACGGGTCTTCCCCCCCGCGCGACCCTTCATCCTGGCAACTCCATTTTGCAAAAAATCAGCATTTCCAGATTTTCCATGAGAAGTTACATATGCTCATCAATGGACTTGAGATTTTATGAAGTTTTGGGCCTCCAGAAAGTCAAAAAAGGAGCAAAAAATGACTTTCTGCCACATTTTTGACACACAAAAGGCAGTCTTGGGAGATTGCAATTTTGGAGGGGCAAATGACCACCAAATTCAGAAATTCTAGTTGGGTTGGAAAGTAGTCTCACAGACCTTTCCAACAAGCCTACTCTTACTCAATTTGGACACATGGAAGTGCCCCAAAAGTGGTCCCAAAGGCACGCGACCCGTCAGGCAAATTTCTCCAAATTTCAATGTACAGCTCAGAAAAACGCAGTTTGACCCTGTTTGACTTTTTAGGGTGGATTATTATCCTCTTTGATGTAATTAATGTACTTTTATGACACTTTTACACTTATGTACCTCTTCTAGAAGATTCATTCATGAAATAGGTGAAAATTAAATGAATGAATTGGTTTCCTAGCTTATAGAGGCAAGTTGTTTTGACTGCCTAGTTTTCAGTGCTTAGTTTAGAAGTGGTTGAAACAGCTCCTAGGATAGTGAGCTCGACCCATGGAGGCAGGGAAAGAGGTTAGATGATCTATATTATGTACTTTCTTGCTCATTTTCATGGTTGGACTCTTGAGGGAGAAGCTATCATTGTATTATTCACTGTATCTCTGCAATTTTTGGCTAAGGAAGACCAGGGTTTTGCAGTCCTTTTTAGGATTCTTGTGGTTACATGTATTGATGGTGTGTTTCTCTATGTACTTGTAAGTGTGTTATGTGAATCATTTCCTTACTTTTCCTTCTACACATTAAACAAATGAAGTGTTAAAGTAGAATTCATGACTGTCATGCTCTGCTTTTAAGTTTGTTTAATTTCAATGTTTTCTGCTGTTTAAGGAGAATTCAAAGTTATTGTTTGCTCTCCTTAGCTCCTCGCCTGTCTTTCTCATCCATTCACCTCAATCTAAGGCATCAATACTGTATCCTATCTCGCCCCAAAGAACCCCCTGCAGAAACTATGTCCTATCGCCGCACCTAAAATTACCATTTCCCCAATTTTCCACCAAAAACCCTAAAAATCCAAAATCAACCCTTTTGATCAGTTTACTAGCCTAAAATCAGTGTTTCCCTATTGGTCATCTCGCCCATTGAAGATCTTTATCGAGATAGACCGGAGAGACCCCTCTCCTGCCCCGTAGGGCTAGCTACGAGGCTAAGTGGTTTGATGTTGCGTTGAGGTTTACCTTTCTCAGCCTGAGGTGAAATTTCAAGCGCTAACATATTGGTGACCATACTGGGGAGAACAAATTAATCGTTTGCTCATTGACGTGTTATTTCATAAGTCTTAGACGGAGCCTGAAGTTACGTCAGGTAGCCTTCGAAACGCTTTTGCTTTGCATAAGCGGAAGTAGATAAACGCTGCTTCAGTCAATCTCCGTGAGCTTGTGAATACCACACTTCATTTGCATTTTACCCCAGTACATGTATCAAGTTCAGATCTGATTGTTGATGGTGGACAACGAATAGACACTTGAAAGGCTGAAATAATTCACTTGGCGACTCTAAATCATTTTCGAGATCAGATCCAAAGACTCCACTGGAGGATGATCCTGACCAGCAAAAACATGAAAGGACAACATGGACAGATCATGTATTCAAGTTGGAATTTCATCCAAGACATTTTGTTCTTTGTCATAAATTATTTCTTCTCTTTTCCCAAGAATGTTAAGAAGGCTTTGCAAAGTATACTGTGTTTGAGAAGAGATCTTCGGCCTGCAGTTGATTCTTTCCCTTTGAAGATTGTGAATACCAAAGATTTGCATACCTTTGAGCTTGATCAAGACCTTTCTTCTAAATCTTGTGATGACCATCTTCAAATTGATGAGCCTCAAGAGACCAAAGCTGATCCTATACCTTCTGTACATACCCCTACACCTTGTAAAATTCCAGATCGGTATAAACCTCTTGTTTTACCTTCTGTTCTTCATGCTTTCCCCAAAAGCTATGATCTATACTTGCCGAGGTTTGATGGTGAAAGTAAGAATGTCAATGCTGAGCAACATGTGGAGAATGTTGAGAATTTTCTAGACCTTTTTGAAGTTGATGAAGAAGATGTCAGTATTAGGCTTTTTGCTCTTTCTTTGCAAGCTGAAGTTAAGAGTTGGTTCAAGACCCTGCCTGATGCAAGCATCTCAAATTTCCGGCAGTTTGTCAAAGTTTTTCTCGACAGGTGGATGATCGGGCAGAACCTTTTCTTGATTGTAGAAGAGTATAACCAGCTGAAAAGATTACCAGGGGAGACAGTACAACAGTTTTCAGCCAGATTTAACCAAGTTTATTATTCGATGCCAGTTGATATTAGACCTTCTCCTAGATCTGCTCTCTTGCACTATCCGGGTGCCTTTGATCCGGAGATGGAGTTTCAGCTGAGAGAAAGGGATATTGCAACACTTCACGAGATGCAAAACAGTGCAGTAAATGTAGAAGCTCATCTGTTGATCCGAAGGGCAAGGTTGAAGGAAGAAGAGATGAAAAACATAGATCCGGAAAAATCAACATCTCTAGAGGTGAAGCTTGACATTTTGGTAAGTGCAGTAGAGAAGATGATGGATAAGATCAACGCAAGAAATGATTATGATGTTCAATCCCATGGCTTGTCGATTGAAGAAGAACAAGTTGTTGATCCAAAACATTTTGTTTCTTATCCTAGTTGTCATAGATCTGATAATGATTGTTTTGTAGATCACCTTGGCGAAGAAAGCACTGTTGATATGACCTGCATGCTTGATGATATGTTTTATACTGATGATTTGCCTCGGTTTGATCAATATGATGATGATTATGTTCTCCAAACAAAAGCTAATCTTACAGACAAATCAGCAGCTAGTTTGTGGGAGGAGGAAGAAGTTCATTTTCAGCAGCTCGAATACAATGTTCAGCCATCACATATCAGCTATGACATTGATGAGGAAAGTGCAGCAAAATTTGAAGTAAGTGAAGGATCTTTGCCTTTTTGTTTTGATTCGTTTCAGTTCATCAGAGATAACTACCATGCAATCAGAAATCAAATGTCAACAAGTCTTGATTTGAATCATATAAAGAGCAATGAGAACCTTGTTCAAGACTTCTCATATTCAGATCTGCAGCCCCCAAATGCCATTGATTGTCAAGTTGCAGATGAAGACTTGGAAATGCACACGCGTGATTTAATGATTCAAGGTGACTCCGTACCATTTTGTTTTGAATCATTTCAGTTTTTGAAGGGTAGATTGCATAGTAAGTCTTCAAATGAACAGCCTATAACAAATCAGCAATCTCTCAGTGTTAATGTTGAGGATGAGACAGATAACAAAATTCTTGAGCAACCTGTAGCATCAGATTTGCAGCCACCAAATGAACTTGAAGGGCAGATTACAAATGAAGGTATGGCAGCCGAATTACATGATTTGATGAAGCAGGAAGATTCTATACCCTTTTGTTTCGAAGCATTTCAGTTTATAAGGCAGAATCTTCGTAAAATCTCTCAAGAAAAAGATGAACAGCTAGAAGGATGTCATACATTTTCAAAGGATACATTACAACAGTCTTTTCAAGTTTTTCATGATCCAATAGCTGATGTTTTGGATGAGGTTTGCAGTCAAAGTCTATTTCCATTGATTACAGGTGAGCTTGAAACGTGTATTGATACAAATTTGATCCGGCAGTCGATTTCTTTCTCATTTTCAGCAGAGGTCTCGTCACAAGGCTTAGATCAAAGTTTGCATTTATGGTATGAGGAAAAGAGAAGTAATCCATTGGATGAGCTAAGTTCCAGTGTGCTTGAATTTCAAGATCCTTATGCAGTGTTTTTGGAGGTGGATAGAGAATTCATATCATTCTACGGATCTGTTTCCAAATTGCCATGGGATTTGTTTTTCAGTAGTTCTCTTTTGTTGTTCTTAAGTGAGAACTTGCGGAGACTTCGAACAGCAAACGGGATACTTACTTGGTTGCATTGGTTGTTTCATTTCACTTGATCAGGTGATGAATGAAACTGTTAGAGTAGGTTGTGATGAATAAGCTCCACTTTGAGCATCATTTTCAGTTTGTCGGTTGTGTTTAAGCATTGAGTTAGTTTTTAGTTGAGTGAGAGTCAATTTGTGTTGTTAAGTCATCAGTTTTCAGTCATGCATTGCAGCTTGAGTTTTTGACTCCATTGCCCAAATGGATAAGGCACTGGTCTGCTCTCCCAGAGGTCTAAGATTATTGGTACCTCCAAGGAGCTACCATCCCCATTGGAGCCAATGTTAGTGTCAGTCTTTCCAGCCTTCCTTCAGTGATCAAACATGCTCTTACAAAGTGATTTTGAAGTGTCAAGGTCATATTTTGTCATTTCAAAGAGTTTTCAAGCAAAATTTGGTCACTAGGCATTAGGTCTAGGGTTTGCTTTAACTCCTTCTAAAGTTGTCCAAATGTCGGTCCATGTCATCATTCAGCTGAGTGTATCATCATTCATAGGGTTGTCATCATCATATTAGATTCCATTGGGTCATTTTACACCTTGTTCATGCTTCAGTTGCGCCTAGGCAAGGTCATTTCCCTCTCCTAGGGTTTTGAAAGCTAATTTCTCTTGGACGGTCAAATCATCGGCAAAACTTGTTTCCAGATATTCATACACCTTCCCCTATCCTTCATGTACCTTATCAAATGCTTCCCATCACTGAGATCCCCCAAATTCCTCATTTTTGCATAAACCCTAGTTTCTAGCTACAACCTGGCAATTTTCTAGGTTGGGCCTGTGTTTTGCCCTTTTGGACCCCTTCTCCTCACTTGATCTCTGCGATTCCACTTTCTCCTGCTTCCTAACATCCCTCCCCACTCCCAAAAATTTCCTCAAGAATTTAGAAGCCCCCTATCCCCTTCATTTCGCTCCATTTCGACAAAATTCCTTATTTCACACATCGGGACAAGTCGCACTCAAATGATGTTCTAGAGCAATAAAAGATGAATTTTGGAAAACTGAGAGACTTTTTTGTCCATAACATGCCAAAGAAGAAAAACCTCCTTCACTTTTTTCACAGGTGTCATGGTTTTAGAGAAATGTCAAAATTACAATCGCTAGATCCAAGACGGTTGACCAAAGCACAAAAAAGGAGAAAGAGGCCCGATCCCCTCCATATCTTGGCCGAGGCTTCACTGAAGGACCAGGGCACTAAATAGCCTAGCCACAGCACAAATGCCAAGAAATTTTGAAAAAACTCCATTTTGAAAAAACTCAGCATTTCCAGATTTTCCATGAGAAGTTACATATGCTCATCAATGGACTTGAGATTTTATGAAGTTTTGGGCCTCCAGAAAGTCAAAAAAGGAGCAAAAAATGACTTTCTGCCACATTTTTGAGACACAGAAAGCAGTCTTGGGAGATTGCAATTTTGGAGGGGAAAATGACCACCAAATTCAAAAATTCCAGTTGGGGTGGAAAGTAGACTCACAGACCTTTCCAAAAAGCCTACTCTTACTCAATTTGGACACCTAGAAGTGCCCCAAAAGTGGTCCCAAAGGCGCGCGACCCGTCAGGCAGAGGCGCGCGACCCGTCAGGCAAATTTCTCCAAATTTCAGTGTACAGCTCAGAAAAACCCAGTTTGACCCTGTTTGACTTTTTGGGGTGGATTATTATCCTCTTTGATGTAATTAATGTACTTTTATGACACTTTTACACTTATGTACCTCTTCTAGAAGATTCATTCATGAAATAGGTGAAAATTAAATGAATGAATTGGTTTCCTAGCTTATAGAGGCAAGTTGTTTTGACTGCCTAGTTTTCAGTGCTTAGTTTATAAGTTGTTGAAACAGCTCCTAGGATAGTGAGCTCGACCCATGGAGGCAGGGAAAGAGGTTAGATGATCTATATTATGTACTTTCTTGCTCATTTTCATGGTTGGACTCTTGAGGGAGAAGCTATCATTGTATTATTCACTGTATCTCTGCAATTTTTGGCTAAGGAAGACCAGGGTTTTGCAGTCCTTTTTGGGATTCTTGTGGTTACATGTATTGATGGTGTGTTTCTCTATGTACTTGTAAGTGTGTTATGTGAATCATTTCCTTACTTTTCCTTCTGCACATTAAACAAATGAAGTGTTAAAGTAGAATTCATGACTGTCATGCTCTGCTTTTAAGTTTGTTTAATTTCAATGTTTTCTGTTGTTTAAGGAGAATTCAAAGTTATTGTTTGCTCTCCTTAGCTCCTCACCTGTCTTTCTCATCCATTCACCTCAATCTAAGGCATCAATACTGTATCCTATCTCGCCCCAAAGAACCCCCTGCAGAAACTGTGTCCTATCCCCGCACCTAAAATTGCCATTTCCCCAATTTTCCACCAAAAACCCTAAAAATCCCAAATCAACCCTTTTGATCAGTTTACCTGCCTAAAATCAGTGTTTCCCTATTGGTCATCTCACCCATTGAAGATCTTTATCTAGATAGACCGGAGAGAGCCCTCTCTTGCCCCGTAGGGCTAGCTACGAGGCGAAGTGGTTTGATGTTGCCTTGAGGTTTACCTTTCTCAGCCTGAGGTGAAATTTCAAGCGCTAACACCTACATCAACTCCTCAAGCCTCTTTACCTTAGTCCGGACCTACAATTCAGACTTCGATTCAAATGCCTGTAGGACAACTTGGTCCAAGTACGGTTGTCACAAGTTAACCACAATTCACTTATCAATCGTACCAGGGACAGTACCAATTCGGTCCTATTGTGCAAAGCCCAGTTTACCAGTATCAACCGTACCCTAGATATACTTATCAACGACCTCAACAACCCCAGTTTGGTCCGGTTAATCCTGGTTTTTCGGGAGGATATAATATTCCAAATGAAATTCCAATTCCAAGTTATCCTGGATATCCTCCTCCTGGGGTTGGTTTTATGACCCAAGGTTTTCACGACCCTAACCGTCAGTTACCATTTATTGCAACTTTCGACTTGCCTGATTTGTCGTGCCTTACGAATGATCCAATTAATTATCTTCCGTTTTGGCCGCCAATGCCAAATAAGTTGCCCAGTGATATCCCAAAGTTTGAAGGTAAATCAGGAGAGGATCCGTCAAACCATGTGATGACTTATCACCTCTAGTGTGCATCTAATTCCATTATCGATGATTCAATTTGCTTACGTCTTTTTCAACGCACTCTGATTGGTCTTGCGGCCAAGTGGTACATTGAGTTACCACGAGCTTCTTTTTATAATTTTAGTCAGTTAGCCACTTCTTTCTTAACTCATTTTCAGTTGCCTGTCAGATATGACAATGGCACGAAATTATTAACTTCATTAAAACAGTCAACGTCCACATATATTTCAGATCATATTCATGAATGGCGACGTAGATGACGTTTAGTGAAAGTTTTTATTCCAGATCAAATTTTAGCAGAATGGTTCGTTAAATCATTATTACCTAAAATCACTGAGGATGTAGCTAAGGCAGGAGTTGTTACTGAAGAGCAAGTAATTGCTCAAGCTCAGTACCTTGACCTCGTTTATACGCAGTCGAGTACTTTACACGAAAAAATCCCCGACCTTCCGAAACAAAATCAAATAACTGCAGCTCCTTCAGGGTCTCATGCCGCTGATGGTATGATTGGTTCAATTAGTACCAAAAGCAAGAAGAAATCTTCAAAGAATTCTTCTCCTATTATAACTTTACCAGATTCCCTGACAGGAGACTCTTCCGCTGAAATTCTTGCCGATATTCATGTCGTAGAATCATCCGCGGCTAAATCAAAATCCAGTGGTAAAAAGAAGGGCAAGAAGAAAAATAAACAAAACTCAAAAGAGAAATCAGATAAAACTGAATCTACTGACGAGAAACGTAAACCTCGCTATCCTTGTCTCATTTGTGATGAGGAGCATTTTACAAGAGATTGCCCACATCGAGCTGAGGTTGCGAAAATCGTCAAAGGTTCTCAAACGCCTGTTGTCTTGAAGGATCCTTTTCCTAGTCAAGATAGTAAGATGATTGGTTCTTCCTCAAATGCCTCAGAAGAACCCATAATGATGATGTCTCATGTCAGGATTGCGACGCGATTGCAAGATTATGGTAGTAAAAGTCCTATTGGTGGTAAGGAAGCAGAATCTTCTAATTCAAACCCATCAACTTCAACTCCTTCTGGTTCTGATCCGCTACAGATCGAGAAACCTAACCCAGACTTAGTAATCAAACCGCCTGCTAAAGGTATACTTCAGAAGTCAGCTTTCAATCCACATGCGAGAGCTGCTCAGAATTATAACATTATTGAAGACTTAGCTATTTCCCCTTCAGCAATTTCATCTTTGGAAGTGCTACAATCATGTCCAGCACAACGTAAATTACTTTTGTCGGCTATAGGAGCTGTTGATATTCAGGATTCGAACCTTATAATCTTCGATTTAGAGAATAGTACACCTCGCCTACCTCATCAAATGGCTTTCCAGATTCCAGTGTTAGTCAAAAACAGACCTTGCTTTAGGACTGTAATTGATGAGGGAGCTTCTACATGTATTATGTCGATCCAGTGTTGGAGATCGCTTGGTTCTCCTACACTCAATCAATCCCCAACGATTCTAAAGGCTTTTGATGGCCGTGGGTTCCATCCTTTTGGAATTTTACAGGATCTACCTATAGGGGTTGAAGGCAAAACTGTTAATCTAGATGTGGAAGTGGTTGATGCCCCTCTAGATTACAACCTTCTCTTGGGTCGCAGTTGGTCTTATGCTATGACTGTTGTTGTTTCATCGGTCTTTCGGCTTATCAAGTTTCCTCATAATGGAAAGATCGTTACAATAGACCAGCTAACTTATTTTTCATCCGACCCAGCCTCTTCTGAAAGTATTCAACATGTCGGTAAAACAACTATCCCTTACAAGGATGTTGGGGTAGGATTGATTAAAGATTCTGGTTTACTAGGAACTTTTTCCTTTCCTCCTCCTAACGTATCGCCTCCTACTGCAACTATTCATATGATTTCATCGAACACTATTGATTTTGATGATCCTTGGATCGTACCTTCCGAGTCTGAGGTGGATTCATTTGGTGATGCGATGCCTTTGAGTCCCTATGAAATTGCATATCAGGTTGTACAGTCGTTTTCTGACCCTTGTTCAACCGAAATCGATCTAATGAATGTGGTCTGTGGAGAATCACTTTCAATATCAACCTCAGCTTCAACAACTTTTTCTGAGCCTGTTCATACTGATGAGCAGATTCGTGAACTTTTGTCTGTTGACGATTTACCATGGGAATATCTTCATCATCGATCTTCGTTTTTACCTAAGCTTGATCATTTTGAAAATGATTTTTCATCTATTTTTACTACTGATTATGTCAAAGAACCAAAGAATCCATTGCAACATCCTGATTCTGAGTTAAATTTGGGAAATATCTCTCGAACGGTTCCTATTGACATTTCAGTTAAACCAGGAATTATTGAAAACATTCGTATAGGTGCTTCCTGTACAGACGATGAACTCCACACTTATAAATCCCTATTTCAAGAATTTCACGACGTGTTTGCCTAGTCATATGAAGAAATGCCAGGAATCGATCCATCAATTGTTGTCCATGAAATTAAAACTTACCCGGATGCAAAACCTGTCCGGAAACGTTTGCGTCAAATACATCCGCGAAAAGTTGCTGCTATTAAAGCTGAAGTTGAGAAATTACTTCGAGCAGGTTTCATTTATCCAATTCCTTTAATGGATTGGGTATCGAATATTGTTCCCGTTAACAAAAATCAAGGACCGATAAGAATATGTATCGATTATAGGGATATTAATCGAGCTTGTCCTAAAGACAATTATCCAACCCCCTATATCGATCAAATCATTGATGATTGTGGCGGTAGTGAAATATTTTTCCGGCTATAATCAAATCAGCATACTCCCTGCTGATCAACCAAAAACGGCTTTCATTTGTCCATGGGGGATGTTTGCTTACTACAAATTGCCTTTTGGATTGAAGAACGCCGGAGCAACTTTTCAAAGG
The DNA here is from genome assembly GCA_031772625.1 of Pinus tabuliformis. Lineage (NCBI taxonomy): Eukaryota > Viridiplantae > Streptophyta > Pinopsida > Pinales > Pinaceae > Pinus > Pinus tabuliformis. The sequence goes on from CM062807.1 coordinate 267,290,935, forward strand.
GCTATGTCTTACGCGTTTCATGACATCAAGCACATTGTGCAGCCATATCTCGATGATTTACCTGCCCATTCATTACGTAGAGCCGATCATCTCACTCATTTACGAGCAATCTTTATGAGATGTAGGCATTATCGAATTAGGCTAAATCCACACAAATGTGTTTTCTGTATAGAAACGGGTCGTTTACTGGGATTTGTTGTTTCAAAAGCCAGCATTTGTGTCGATCCCTCGAAGGTTGAAGCTATTGTCAAATTGCCTCCTCCTTCGACTCTTCGCCAACTCCAAAGTTTGCAAGGGAAAGCAAACTTTTTACGTCGTTTCATTCCTAACTACGCCGAGATAACAAAGGGTTTTACTAGGTTGTTGAAACAGAATACTCCATTCTTTTGGGATGAGATAGCTGACAAATCTTTTGATGCACTTAAACACGCATTAACCATGAACCGTTATTGCATCCTCCCAACTACAACCAGGATTACTTCTTGTACCTCGCCGCTTCTCATTCCACCATTGGGATGGTTTTAGTTCAGGAAGATGAATTCAACAGTGAACATGTGATTTACTATCTTAGTCGAACTCTGAATTCGACTGAGCTTAAATATTCGCATGTGGAGAAATTGGCCTTGGCAGTTGTTCAAGCTGTCCAAATATTTCGTCATTACATCTTACTACGCAAAACTACCGTAATTTCTAACTATGATCTATATTTTGACCAAACAATTGCTAGGGGACAAGTATTCTAAATGGATAGTTATCCTACAGGAATTTGACTTGGAATTTGAAAAATCCAAGGCAAAGAAATCTTTGGTTTTTACGGAATTGATGTGTGATTTCCCATGTGCTGATACTGAAACTGTGGCGGAAGAGCCCATTACGGACGAATCCTTGTTTCTTATTAATACTCTTGATCCATGGTATGGAGATATCATTGTTTATCTCCAAACCCAATCTTTTCAGCCTGAAATTTCACGATCTCAGCGATGAAAAATATGTTTCCAATCCCAACAACACAATATTATCGGTGATACACTTTATCATCGTGGGGCGGATTCTATTTTCCGACGTTGTCTAACTCATGAAGAAGCTGAAAAGGTTCTTAATGATTGTCACTCTGGAGCATGTGGTGGTCATATGTCTGGGTATGCCACAGCCCAAAAAATATTGTGCGTTGGTTATTTCTGGCCGTCTTTACTTAAAGATTGTATCTATGCGGTCTGAAAATGCCACAATTGTCAAATTTTTTATCGTAAGATGCGTGCTCCACCTGCTCCTCTCCACCCTATAATTGCCGTCGGTCATTTTACAAAGTGGGGTATCGACTTTATTACATGTAACCCTCACTCGGCCGGGGGGCATGCGTATATCATCCTTGCAGTAGATTATTTTACTAAGTGGGTCAAGGCGATGCCTACATTTTCGGCAGATGGCAAAACTGCTGCAATTTTCATTTTCAATCATATAATTACTAGATTCGGTGTTCCTCAAGCGATTATTACTGATCATGGGAGTCATTTTCGAAACATCATGATGACTGAACTAACAGATCAACTTGGCCTGCGTCACGATAGTTCTACTCCATATTACCCACAGGCTAATGGTCTGGTTGAAGCTATCAACAAAGTTCTAGTCATTATGATCCAACGAATCATTGGTATTCATAGGTCGAATTGGCATAACATGTTATTTTCAGCACTTTGGGCATATCGAACCTCAGTAAAAACATCAACTGGTTTCACTCCTTTTCAACTGGTTTACGGTTTGGAAGTAGTGTTACCCATTGAATGCGAAATTCTGTCATTGCAAATAGCCATAGAATTACTCCCAGCCACTTCTGAAGAGGAGAAACGTTTGTTGTACTTAGCTCAGCTAGATGAGAATCGACGTGACGCTGCATTAGCAATCAAAACTCATGCCAAAGAATAAAAGCTCAATACGATCGAAATGTTACACCTCGTAATTTTTTGGAAGGAGACCTAGTTTTACTATCATCAAGCAAATGATAAGCTAGGGGCTGGAAAATTTGTACCTATGTGGCATGGTCCTTATGTTGTTAAGCGAAATCTGGCAAAAGGGGCCTATGAATTGGTAGATTTTGACGGTGTCTCTTTGGGTAAACCCAGAAATGGTCTTTATCTGAAGAGATATTATGCTTAAATCTGGGTGTGGAGATTTTAGTTAGATTAGTTTCTTTCTAGCTGGTTTGTTTTAGATTAGAAAAGTGTGCCTAGTTTAGAGAGTGTTTTTATCATTATTCCTGCTTATCTTGAGTTTACTCTTGATATTGCAGATGTCAACGTCTCTTCAAACATACATTGGTTTTGCTGATGGTGCTTGTCGTAGTACACGGAACATTCTTCCGCAGCTTGGGTTATCTATTCACCCTCTGATGAGTTGGTATCTATGCATGGGGTAAGCCTCGGTCAAACAACGAATAACATTGCAGAGTATAGTGCTGTAATTGAGTTATTATCTGAATCCATTTCATTTGGGATTCGAAGTTTGATTGTTAGGTAAGATTCTGAACTCGTTGTATTGTAGCTTAACAGAGTTTATACCATTAGAAATCCAGTGTTATTAAGATTATTTTTGAGAGTTCGTCTCTTGGAACGTGAGTTTGACTACATTGAATATCAGCATATTCCAAGATATTTAAATACATTAGCATATGCAATTGCTTCTCGAATGTTAAATAGACATTTGCAATAATCAAACAGTAAATTTAAAAACATTCCATAACATGTTATACAAGATAGCTAGTAATAGTGATATAGCATAACATAGAAGTGTGTCAAATATACATCGTCTTTGATCATAGGTTGAAAAACACCTTATGATCGGCAAGAATGATAGTACAAAAAGCAAAAATGTCGTATGAGTATACAAAGGCAATCATCCTATCACTGGTGATGATCACGATAAGAAACCACTGCTCGGGCCACCCTACAAAGGAACCTCCTGAAAGGTCCTGGGACCCCAATCACATAACGTTGTAACCTAAGTGGAATATCATCTATGCTAGTCTCTGGAATATCTGTTGTCAAACGCTCTTGATGGTTTTCCAATTCTGTCAGGGTCTCTGTAGATTCGTCCTGTGGGGCCGGTACTACTGCAGTTGGGTGTCTCCTCTCATAGGGCCAGAGAGCGACTGGTCACTGTGGACCCACATCTGCATTTGAAACTTTTATTATCAGTTTTGGACGTGTTGGATGCCTATAGTAATAGGTTTCATATTTCATGATTGATTATTAAATTTCCAAATATGCTCTGCATTGTTAGCACAAAGATCACATATTTCCAGGTAATCAGAGGTGTGGGAAATTACTTCAGATATGGAGGACCTTATTTCATTTTGTGGATGATTCAACAGTCTAAACTGGATCATGCCATGTTTCAATTTTGAGTTGTAGAATAGATGAAGAAGTCTGTCCAAACAGCCTAATCTTGGCAGACAAGTAGTTCAGGTAGAGAAACAAAGGTTCCCAAAAGTCTAATCTGGGACCTTGGAGGAGATAAGGGTAGAAGTAGATAGATAAAAAAGGAAAAAGCCAAAGAAAAGAAAAGGCAATTGAGGGTTGCAAGTCTAAGTGCCCCTCCAAGAAGAAACAAAAAATGTTAGGTGAAATAGTTGGGTAGGCAGTTGTGGTTGCAGAAGGGATATGTTCACCATTACACAGTTGTCACAAGATGTTTTGCCAAGGCAATAGATATATCAGCAAACAAGGTGGTGAATTCCATGGACTCACATCAAAGAGCATCACTAACTTCTCTTTTCCCCCTCTACTCCATCACTAACACCCCCTTTCTAAACCCCCCACCTTCACTTATACTAACTCCTAATTCTACTATTTAGCTCCCCTATTTTACCCCTACCCCTAATAATACTAACACTAAGGTGTATAAAGCCCCAAATCTTATGTATATTCCCTCCCCTAGGCATAATAGCCGAGCATTCTTCAAAAAGGGACCATAATGGCATCTGGCCACTTTGGTGAACCTATTCCACCCCTTTCCCCTTTGCTGCAAGTCAATTTACCCTCAAATCACCTCTGCATTGGTAAAACCCCTCTCCAAACCCCTTTGGCCTATAAAATCCTGTGCAAACCTTACAAAAATCAAAATCCGCCTTCGGCACACTCCCAAATGCGAGCGCAGGTGATTTGAATAAAAAACATTTGAAAAAACCATACAAAACCCATAAATTCTAATATTTTCCGCCCATATTATCGAACGTACACCTTCCTCCTCCGTCAGCCGTCGGATCAAGCCCATCAGATCCGACGGTCCTCATCAATATCGGAGCACATCCGATGGCCGCACGTTATGTCCCGAGAAGATGACGTTGCGCCTTGTCATGCTTCCGCCACGCGTCAAGCGCTCACCCATCTCGGAGCTCCGTCTGACACCCTCCGCGCCGTACTCAAACCGCCCCGAGAAACCGCGGCGGTTAAGGCTATAACCGTGACCGCTATGGTTTGACCACCACCGGTTCGCCGCTGACCCAGCGCCACGTCTTTCTCCGCTCGTACCCGCCTTTCTTATTGGTCCACCTCACTGCTGACTGGGCTGCCACCTCACCGCCCCGTTGACCAGTCGTCTGCTGCCACGTCCTCCCCGATGACGTCAGCCGACGTCACGTCATCATGACCCACCAATGACGTCATGCTGACGTCATCATAAAAAGCGCCAAGTTGGTAAAAAACCCATATTTACCAATTTTACCCGTGTTTTTCGTCATTTTACTGTTGTGTCTGCTGAATGCTCTGCTTAACCGTTGCTGCCCGAATTTTCGCCAACCTGTGAAATTCGACCAAGGCGACCGCTCCAGTACCTGCGCCACACCTAACCACGACCTCTGCACGTCGAATTACAGGTATTTACCCTGCTCTGCCCTCCATACGACCTGCATTCTTCTCTAAGCTACTCACAGGCACAATAGGACCGTAAAACAAATTTTTCACCGCTGGAACCAAATTATACCTCCACCATTGTCCCTGTGAAGTCCCAAACTTCCCTGCAGAGTGCTAACAAACCGCAATTCAGTTGAAAACCCCTCGTCCTCCGTCTTCTCGGTCAATGCCCCTCTGAACACCTCTGAAATACTACCAGGAGCCAAAACTGAACACCAAAAAGAGCCTCTGTAACCAATTACCAGCAGTATTTCAATTTCTAGCTGGTAAATTCCCTTCTGACAGTTCAGAAAATCAAGTTTTACCACAGAGGGCAATCTGCAGTCTGTTTTGCCACTCAATTGTCCAATTGCAACTGTTTATCCTTTCACAAGCTATGGAGACTCCCATTGCTCTCAATATTAAGCCTATCAATGCCCCCCACCAAGAATTAGCATGGCAAGCCCTGGGAGACATGGATTACCAGATGTCAGACTGGTTCCCTATGGGAACTAAGTATAATATCCTAATGATTAATGAACTGAGAGCCCAGCACATGAGTGGAGCAGATATCCTGGGGATTTGGGAATCAAACTTGCCCATATATAACCTTCCCCAAGTCAATCCAATGCCAGAACTCATATACAGTTGCCAAGAGTGCTATGACCCCACCCAAAGGGCAGTCATTAGCCCCACAGGCCTGGTCCTGTTTCAGATTACTCCAGAGAGTATAAATCAGATGCTGCATTTCCATACAGCCAAAAAACTGACCCCTCTTTCCATGCAAGATTTGATAAGGAGAGGGAGCAGCCTGCCTAATGACCAGATTGTGAAGATCAACCAGCTATTTGTTGCACCTAGCTCTGAAGCAGTCAGAACCCCTCCCATTGGTTACCAATACCTGAATGAGTTGGGCAAGATGATGGTGGACTTGATTAGCTATGTCCTAGGATTCAGAGGACTGGAAGATGTAGATGAGTGCATATTGGCAATGCTGTCCATATTTGCCCCTGGTAAGCCTCCAGCTATCCACTATGATTATGCTACTTATATAGCTGAGAAGATTCATGACCAGTTCATGAACTTGAAGAGGGAGAGGCTGTTCAAATACACCTCCTACATATACCATCTGTTCTTGTTCAACCAGCCAGCTACCTTCTCTGTCCCTTTGAGGCCACTCAACGCCCAAGGAACCCCAAGATCAGTTGTCTTTTGGACCCCAGTGTTCCATCGTACCTCAGTATCACCTTATACATACTGTGAGTTTATTGACTTATTTGTCCATCCAGCCCTGACAGTGCTGCAAGGTGCCCCTCCTCCTAGACTGACAGAGGAGATGAAGAGAATTCTTCATTTGAACAAGCTTTACAACATTGGCAACTGGTACTTCTACCAGAATCACACAGTCATTAGGGTGTATGGATGTGAATTAAATCCATTTAGACTGCCGAGGTACGTTCCCATGAGACTGTTTGCCTTAGAATACTTCAGGCAATTTGGGAACTCAGATTACCTACACTTTCAGAGTAAAAACAAGAAATCACAGTTGAAAGTGAGAAATCAGCTAGGTCCTTTCTTATACAACAGAAAGGAAGAAGGCTGGAAAGAGGCAGACAGGATCCTGGAAGGACTCCAATTGAAAACCAGTTTTGAGTGGATTCCATATGACCCTAACCACTCTATTTCTCTCAGGAGGATCAGGTATAAGTTAGGCAACTATGCACATGCAAGACTACCTGAAATTGAGAAATATGCAAATGCACCAGACTGGGAAGAGGGCACATTAATAGAGCAAATGACTAGTGAAGAAATACTTGAGCAAGAGGCTAGAAATGTCCAAAAACAAGCTGACTTGGAAACTTGTGGACAGGTGCCTACTTCCTACAGGAGGCGAATTGGGACAGCCACCACAACACCAGCAACACAACAGCAAACTGCCAAACAGACAACCCAATCAGCAAGCAAGGACAAAGGCAAACAGGTGGAACAACCACCTACATTAACAGAAGAGCAGGTTGACACTTTGTCACAGCAGCAAGAAGAAATGGAAGCACAGGCATTGGGGCAGCAACAAGAGAAACCACAAACTAGTGGGCAGCAGCCATTACAGCAAAGTAAGGAGACAGATTTGCCTGATTCTACAGAACAGCAACCCCAAACAGAGTTGCCTCCGAGAACAGACATCAATGTGGACAGCTCAGTCCTCCAAACACCTCAGAAGGAGGACTTGACCAGAAAGAGAGAAAGGGAGACTCCCCAGACTTCATCCTTTATCAGAGGAGAAAAGAGGCAAAGATTGAATGACTCCCAAGAGGAGGACATGGCAGTAAGGCAGGCCATGGGCATGGGCCCACCCAGTGGAGAACTCTCGGCCAGCTCATCTCAAAGAGGACCAGATATGACAATGGGAGGAGAGGTCAGCTCTTCTGGCCAGCATAGAGGGGGGCACTCAAGCATAAAGCAACAGTTCATAGAAATCAAAAGAAGGAGTGATCCCATAAAAGTGCAACTTTATGATCATCTGTTAAAACTAGCCCCCAGCAACCAGCAGAGACTAATGTCTGCTTTTGATGTAAGTGAGGGCAAAATGATAATGAGCCATTTTATGCCCACAACTCTACATCCTCAGTCCACCTCACACTATTTGAGAACAAATATGGAGGTTCTGGCTAAAGATATTCACCCCATGGATAAGATAGAGTTACACAAGCAAACGGGTGAAATGGTGTATGCCTCCCTGGCAGATGAGACACTGGAAAATTACAAGTTAAAGAGCAGCCTAGACAATACATCATCCCAGCTGGAATTGGAAAGAGCATCCTCACAGGCCAAGGACAACAGAATCAAATCCTTGGAGGAGGTAATCATAGAGATTGGACATGATCCCAAGGATGTCAAGGGCATCCAAGAACTGCTGAAAATAAGGGATGCTGACATGGCAGCCCTAAGAAAGAAAATCAAGCTCCCGGCCACCATCCATCCACAAACAGATGAAGTTGCCCAGCAAAGGCAAGAAAAAGATACCACAGACTTGCTGGTATCCTTATACAAGGAGCTGGTTAGGACTCAAGACCAGCTAGGGCAAACTGAAGCTGCAAAGGCAGCACTACAAGAAGCCATGAAGCAGAAAGGGGAAGGTCAATCCTCCCAGCCTCCTCCAATAATAATAAATCTCGAGGAAACACCTCCGATCATCACTCCTCCTCCTCAGCAAACAGGAGCTACAGCATCATCCACAGCCCCCACAACAACATCAGAGCAAGCTGCTACCCTAGATATGCAGAAGCTACAAGCAGAGATCCGAGCTATGGAAGCTCAAATGAAAGAGCTGGATGAGCTCAAACAGAACTTGGCTAATGTTCATGAGAGATTTGATAAAAGCAAACAAAATGAGGCAGCCAAGGAAAGGGAGGTGAAAACCCTTAAGAGAAGGATTGCTGAGCTGGAAAAGGAGCTTGCACTGGAAAGGGTGACAGCTGACATGAAAGCAGTGTTATGGAGCAACATTGGGAGATCCATTGCCAAACAGTGGCAATACATTGAAACCATGGATGAACAAATGGTGCTCATCACCAAAGCTAACAAAGAGATACAAAGAGCAAGGGCAAGCCTTGGGCACATGCCAGAAGCAGCTACCAGGATGATCAATATCCTGAATTACAAGACCAGCACTCAATTGGCCACCATGGGAATCAACAACAGAACAGAAACAATTGCCATAGCCAAGAGAGTTGTTACTCTGAGAAACTTGATTGGAACCTTGGAAAGAAGGACACAAGATATGCAGACAGAAATCAACAGGTTCCTGGAGAAGTTTGTAACACTGCAGAACAGAGGCCTCCCCAACATTTTGAGCAGTGTGGGTAGACTGCTCACTTTGGACAACTATAATAAGAGAATTGATGCCCATGCTGTGGCAGAGATTGCAAAAGCTCCCAGCAGTTCAAAGGACACAGGGCCAGCCACGGGACAAATGATGTATGATAGAGTGGAGAACCTGTTTTTTCTCATGAATGAGATAGATCACCTGTTTGATACACCTCCCAATTTCTTTAAGTTCACAGAGGCAGATGAAACTCTAGGGGCAATTTTGGCACATCAACTGCCCACACAGGATGTCTGGAGGCATTTGACTCAGACAATTTTGACAGGACAGAACCAATAGCGCAGAAGGAAAGAAACAGGTACATACAGCGACAATTTTGGGAATTAATACCCACAGGAAAGGACAGAGGCTGAGCCAACTCAGCCAGACCAATGACTCACCACCTGCAGCAGTCAAAGTCATAATGGACAGGTCCGGGATACAGTGTACCAGCCTACAGTCGGGTTCTCCATGCATTAACTCCAAATATTCAGACCGACTTAGCTATTCCCAGTAATCTGAAATATCTTCTGACAGAGCATTAAAATGCCTATACTATGTATTAAATGCTGTATTAAATTCTGCCCATAATATCTTAGATAGTTGGTAAAGAAGTAAATCTGAGATAACCGAGGACTCAGATATTTTGTAAAAAATGACTAGTATATATTCACCCTTCACAGCAGTAAAAAGGGTTGGTTGGTTGGTCGATATTTATAATTCTCCTAGAAGAGCTCTGGATGATTGTAATTTTTCAGAGAAACTAATACAAAGAAAGCATGGAATTTCCAAGGCTGAGTGTTATCTGATGTCTTGTGGTGAAGGATGCATGTTACAGGATTCCATGGGTGTTGCATAAGACTATAAGTATTCTCAAATCTCTTTGTCGTGTCTGCTTTGAGTCTTTTGTTCTCTTTACTGTTCTTATGTTTACACTTGATAGCAAGGTGAATGATTAGTACCAGGATTTAAACATGTTTACCCTGGACTCAAACTGAGCTACTATAAATGTTTTCCTCTTATACAGTAACAGAATTGTAATTCTTAAATGCTGCAATTCAGAACTGTGTATTTAATATAACAGTCATTCTCAGGGATTCAACTCTGCCCCTAAGACATCTGTTTTCTCCTCTTAAATCTATCTGTTGGGAACATATAAGTAAATAGTGAAAATTCTTTAATGCTTTCACTGTTCATGCTAGCTGTTTCCAGTCTTTTAACCAAAATCTGTCTTATTAAACACCCAAGTGGCCCTGTAAGTCCCATCTTTCATCCCAAAACTTCAAATACATACAGCTGCAGACTCCATTGCCCAATGGTACTCAACTTCTCAGAAAACTACTTCACCAGAACCTAAAAGGAATTTTCACCAACCAAACACAAACAAACACAGTGCATAATAGCTAGCCTAAAACCCTACAACAAACAGCTACATATCATAAAGAGAGAGCCCTCTCTGATCACTGTTAGGCTAGAAACAGTGATCCAAAGACTGGTTAGTGGTTACCCCGGCCGTATTCCCTTGGGAGTCATAGGGAACAACCTGGGAGTTAACATAAATGGCGACTCCACTGGGGAACAACTATTCAATTACTATCTATCTTCCAAAGCTTTCATCAAGCCTGAAACTAGCCAAGACATCTTAGGACTGTTTTTTCAGTCTTAGGGAAGAGCTAACTAGGGAAACTTATCCTAGCCTTGAAACATATATGGTCATTCCAGAGTTCTTATTTTGCCCTTGTAAATACTAAACTTCTGTATAAAGTTCGGAAAGAACACTTAGAAGCTGGCTCCTAAAAGAAACCCAAGGCATACTAGGGCACACCCTGACCCTGATCAACCCATCATTGTTGATAACCCTAATATCATCCCAAAGAACATAAGGAAACAGCACAAGCAGGATAAACCTGCTGATTCAGATATAAGGTCAGACCAACCCATCCTCATTCCCACTCCTTGCAAAGTCCTTTTTCGTTCCACACCCAACTCCCCTAGTTCATCTTCAACCCCTCAAAGTCCTACCTTTCCATCTTCACCATCTGCACATACTCACTCAGCCAGTTCTCTACTTGTTACCCATCCTATTAACCCCAGTACACCTGTTATCCCAGTTGTCCCATTTGTTCCTATCAACCCTATTAACCCTATAAACATGGCTAACAGATATGCACCATTGCAGATTCCAGCCAATGCGCCAGCCCTACCCCAAGATTATCAAACCAAACTCTCATTTTTTGATTCCCATGGCCCTTTGACAGCCATCCAGCATGCTAAAAAGATGCAAGACCACTTTGAGACCTATGAAATTGATGATGACAGTGTCAGGATGAGAATCTTTGTTCAAAGCTTGACTGGGGATGTCAGAACTTGGTTTAGATCCTTGAATGCAAATTCCATTGCAACCCCTGAAGTTTTATACCACGAATTTACTAACAGATGGGAGAAAAAGAGAGATCCACACCATATACTTGGGGAATACAACACCATTAGAAGAGGCCCCCAAGAAACAGTTTTAGAATATTGTGCTAGGTTCAATAACATATACAATGCTATTCCCCAGAACTTAAGGCCACCTCCTGATTTGGCCCTTTACAATTTCCCTGATGGTTTTGATTCTGATATGGCATATCAGTTGAGAGAAAGAGACCCTCCAACCCTTGCCGAAGCCCAAAGAATTGCAGTCACGGTAGAGGCCAACCTAATTGCCAAAAGAAATAGGGCAAAGCTGGAAAAGAAGGTGGGTTTCAAGGAAGAGCCCTCTGGCTTTGATCAGAAGTTGGATGCAATACTAAACAGCATGAAAAGACTAGGTGAGAGAGTGGAATCAGTAGAAAGAAAGTCATCCTGGGAAGCGCCACAAAACAATATTCCTAGAAACCCAAATTTTAGGAGAACACAAAACCCCAATACAGGAAAAACAGGTGCTGACCAAGATATCAGACCCCCTTTTCAAGAAAATTATGCAGAGACTTCCTCAGCTAATCAGCCCAATGAAGATCCTGAGATCAATTTAATAGGGCTGGATGGTAAAAGCCAGGTTTTCCTAACACAGGAAGACCATGATGAGGATGAAAACAAAACATTCCAAACACAATCAGGAGAATCCTTTGACTTCAAACAAGGATATGATACTGCTGTATATGAAGTTCATAAGCAATACAAACTAAGAAGTCGGACTGTGAATGCAAATCAACCAGAAAAGGTAAAGGATAAACAACAATCTAAAGAAGACTCAGTCATTGAACCTAATCACAAAACAAACTTACCTGCAAAGGAAGTAGTGGTTGAGGAGGTCACTGAACTTCTGCCTACATCACAAGAGCCCACAGCAACTTCATCCTCCCACCCAAACCCGAACATCACCCCTCAAGACATGGGCATGAGGGGCAGGTTCCAAAATCAAGATGAAATCCAACCAGAAGAGTCATTGAACAAGGAAAGGACTGCTGTCCGTGACCTTAAAATTCAGATGGATAAACCCTTCGACTTAGGAGTAGAGATAGGCAAGTTAAAGGTAGCAATTCCCCTCTCAGAGTTAGCAAAGCATGACATATACAAACAACAGATCAAGAAATCCCTCCAGCTCACCAACAACAGAGATGATGTAAATGTGCTAGATGACACTCCAGAATTACTGTTTGGTCCAGAGGTAGATGGAAAAACAGTAGTCACAGGGGTTTTACCTTTTTATGTCAGCCTACACGTGCATGATAAAATACTGCACAATGCAATGTTTGACTCAGGTGCATCTCACAACCTCATGCCAAAAGCAGTCATGGAAAGATTAAATTTGGATATAACGAGACCATACAAAGACCTGTTTTCTTTTGATTCTAGTCAAGTAAAATGCCTGGGCCTGATTAAGGATTTATGTGTGTCCCTGGTCCAATTCCCCAACAAGACCATTTTGATGGATGTTGTTGTTGCTGATATCCCACCCAAGTATGGGATGCTACTATCAAGATCATGGGGAGCAAAGCTTCAAGGCTCCCTGCAGTTAGACATGTCATATGCAACCATCTCTGTCTTTGGACAACCAAAAAGACTTTATAGGGAAACACTCATGAAGTATATGGTTAGCAGTGAAGAGAAACCCCAAAATTTTCCAATATATGCTGTCCATTCAGACGTAGACTCTTACATCCTCTTTAATGACAGCATAGGCCTCTCGGACAGTCACATTAGTACGGAGACATTTAAACCAGAGCAAAACATCCCTCAAACAAATGCCACCTGCAAAAATTTAATCAGCCCAACAATACCCATTCACCCTCCTTTAGTTGTCAAAAATTGTCAAACAAACGATGAAGCTACCCTGGAAAACAAATGGGAGAAGATACCCCAACTCATGCTCACACTGCCATCCCATGAACAGAACCTCAAATCTCCTGAACAGCAGGATAGTCTGTGGGTCCTAGAGTTTGATGGCTCAGTCAACAAGTTAGGGGCAGGGGCTGGAGTGTGGATACATAACAAAGAGAAAGCCTGTGCACAAGGCAGGGCTTATAGATTGAACTTTAAATGCACTAACAACATGGCAGAGTATGAAGCTCTGCTACTAGGCCTCAAAATTGCAAAATCATTACAAGCGCATAGCCTCTCAATCATGGGGGACTCTGATTTAGTAATTCAACAAGTAAAAGGGGATTTTGTCACCAATGACAAAAGATTAAGGTCCTACAGGTCTGCTGTAATTGATATACTAGAAACTTTCTCCGAGTTTGTTCTCACAAAGATTCCAAGGGGCCACAATCTCCATGCTCACAGCTTGGCAACATTTGCCAGCACCTTCAAATTCCCATTGCAGCCCAACAATTGTTTCACAGCAGAAGTCAAATATAGACCTTCTATCCCAAACAATGTCAAAGAGTGGCAAGTATTTGAGAATGATAGGCAAATAAACAACTTTTTAACCTTGCAACAAGAGTTTACAGGATTAAATATTGATCTTGAGACAGCAAGTCAATCTCAAATTACTGATGGAGCAAGTCAATCACAATTACAGTTTCAACAGTCTGCTCACCCAATGTCACCTAGGACAGCAAAACAACTACTCAGTCCAACCATTTTCAACAAAGAAAACATTCAGCAAATTCACCAAATTGATTGTGAAGAGCTGGGCAGTGCTGAAGATGAAATCATACAACTCAAAGACAACTTCCTCCCAGCAGGCCTTACCCCACTAGAGGACATTTTTGACTCAAATGATGTCCCCAGGAAACCAAAGATGCAGCCATTAGATGCAAGAGTTGAAGAATGTAATATTGGCACTATGGAAAAGCCTAAGATAGTCAAGCTGTCCGCCTCTTTGCCCCCCGATCAAAAGCCCAAATATGTTGATCTCTTTAAAGAATTCCAAGATGTCTTTGCCTGGGGTTATCAAGACTTGAAGTCTTATGATACCTCTGTTATACAGCACACCATTCCCCTCAAGCCTAATCAAAAACCATTCAAACAGAAATTGAGAAGAATCAATCCTGTGCTTCTTCCGTCCATTGAAAAGGAATTACAAAAAATGTTCAAAGCTGGGATCATAGCACCAATCAGGTTCTCTGACTGGATTTCAAATTTGGTCCCTACAAGAAAGAAAACTGGTGAGATTAGACTCTGTGTAGACTTAAGGAATTTGAACCTAGTGTCACTCAAAGACAACTATCCCTTACCCAAAATGGACCATATTCTTCAAAGAGTAGTAGGAGCCTCAAGAATATCACTGTTGGATGGCTTCTCAGGTTTCAATCAAATCCTGGTACACCCTGATGATCAAGACAAGACTGCATTTACTACCCCATGGGGTACTTTCAAGTATGTGAAAATGCCATTTGGTCTGAAAAATGCAGGGGCGACATTTCAAAGAGCAATGGACATTGCTTTTGCAAAAGAAATTCATGACTTCTTGGTCATTTACTTAGATGATCTTACACCCTTCTCAAAATCTGACCAAGAACATTTGAAACATTTAAGACAGATTTTCATAACATGCAGAAAATATGGCATTTCTTTGAACCCCAAGAAGTCTTTATTTGGTTTGGAAGAAGGGAAACTTTTAGGACACATCATTTCAAAGGATGGTATAAGAATTGATCCAGAAAGGATACAAGCGATCCTACAAATGCCTCACCCTAGGAATGTCAAAGAGTTGCAAGGATTCTTAGGAAAACTCAATTTTTTAAGAAGGTTCATCCCAAATTTAGCAGAATTGATCAGACTACTAAACAATATGCTAAAGAAAGATTCAAAGGTTAAGTGGACTGTGGAAGCAAAGCAAGCCTTTGAAAGCATAAAACTGGCTTTAACCCAAACCCCGGTACTAACTAACCCTCAGTTTGACAGAGATTTTATCATTTTCTCCTTTGCCTCCCAACATACTATCGCTGCTGTTTTATTGCAGAAAGACGATCAAGGGAATGAAAAGCCCATTGCCTTCTTCAGCAGAGCTCTTAGAGATGCTCCTTTGAAGTACCAAATAATGGAAAAACAAGCCTATGCATTAATCAAAGCTATCAAAGATTTTAGGATCTATATCCTTTACTCTCATGTTGTGGCTTATGTACCAAGTCCTATTGTCAAAGACATTCTCACCCAAGAAAACTTAGAGGGTAGAAGAGGAAAATGGATTGCAAACATACTCGAATTTGACATTGAAATAAAGCCTACAAAGTTGATAAAAGGGCAAGGTTTGGCTAAGTTAATGACAGAATCAAATTTCCAAGCCTTAGATATCAACCAACTGGACAGTGAAACAGAGCTGGCGACTCCAAAGATCAATATAGCCTTTGAACAATCTCCATGGTACTCTGATATCTGTTATGTGTTACAAAACCTGTGTGCTCCCCCAGGACTGTCCAGAACTAAGTCTAGGTTCCTAAAAATGAAAACATCTAAATTCTGTGTGTTAGATGAGAATCTGCTTTGGAAAAACCATGAAGGTATTTTGCTGCACTGTCTTCTTGAGAATGAAACTGATAAAATTATGCAAGAATTCCATGCTGGAGACTGTGGTGGACATCTGTACTGGAAATCCACTGTGGACAAGATATTAAGGGCTGGTTATTACTGGCCCATTATGTTCTCAGATATGAAGAAATTCACAACATCATGCCACAAGTGCCAACTGTTTGAAGGCAAAAGACAGCTGCTGCCACTTCCTTTGAGGCCCATTGCAACAGAGAGACCTTTTCAACAATGGGGCTTGGATTTCATTGGAGAAATTCACCCCTCATCTTCAGGACAACACAGATGGATTCTAACAGCAACAGACTACTTTACCAAGTGGATTGAAGCTGCCCCATGCAGACAAGCAAATGACTCAGTGATCATTCAATTCTTAGAGAACAATATACTGGCCAGATTTGGCTGCCCAGACAAGATAATAACAGACAATGCTGCTGCCTTCAAATCCAAGAAAATGATAAATTTTTGCCATAAATTTCATATCACTTTAGGCCATTCTACAGCTTACTATCCTCAGGGAAATGGTCTTGCTGAATCATCAAACAAAAGCCTGATAAACATCATTAAGAAAGTGCTGGAAGAGAACAAAAAGAACTGGCACAAGAAAATAGTAAATGCTTTATGGGCAGACAGATTAACCACCAAAAGATCAATTGGGACCAGCCCATATGAGTTAGTCTACGGATTAGAGGCCAGGTTTCCCTCATCACTAGGGGTGCCAGTTATGAAACTTCTACAAGAAAGTCAAGCAGAGCCAAATGACATGCAAAGAAGGATCAACCAGATAATCTGTTTACAGCAGACCAGAGAACAAGTCTTCAACAGAGTGCAGATACTACAAGAGAAACTGAAAAAGGCCTTTGACAGAAGAACCAAAGCAGAAGACTTCAATCTAGGAGACAAAGTTCTAAAGTGGGATGCAAGAAGAGAGGACAAAGGGAAACATGGGAAGTTTGATTCTTTATGGAAAGGACCATTTGCCATCCAAGCAGTACAAGGTAATAACACTTATTTCCTTAAAAGCTTGACTGTGACTGAACTAGATGAAGGTCCTGTCAATGGCAGGATGCTGAAGCACTATTATGATGGTTCAATATGATGAGGATTCCGAAGGTTCATTGTATATATGCAATTGTATATATTCTCTTTTGATTTACATTGTATAAAGAGGTTTTCCCAAGTGCTGCAACTAGCAGCAACAGGCAGATAATATCAGAGGTTCTCCAAAAAAGAAACACACCATTTTGACAGGTTACATGCATAAGATCTCAAAGATCAAGATGGACATCCAAGGAACAAGGCAATCTGACCTGCTGTTCTTGGTCTTTCAAAAGAAAAACCATCCCCATGTGGAGCCACTGTTGGATGCCTATAGTAATAGGTTTCATATTTCATGATTGATTATTAAATTTCCAAATATGCTCTGCATTGTTAGCACAAAGATCACATATTTCCAGGTAATCAGAGGTGTGGGAAATTACTTCAGATATGGAGGACCTTATTTCATTTTGTGGATGATTCAACAGTCTAAACTGGATCATGCCATGTTTCAATTTTGAGTTGTAGAATAGATGAAGAAGTCTGTCCAAACAGCCTAATCTTGGCAGACAAGTAGTTCAGGTAGAGAAACAAAGGTTCCCAAAAGTCTAATCTGGGACCTTGGAGGAGATAAGGGTAGAAGTAGATAGATAAAAAAGGAAAAAGCCAAAGAAAAGAAAAGGCAATTGAGGGTTGCAAGTCTAAGTGCCCCTCCAAGAAGAAACAAAAAATGTTAGGTGAAATAGTTGGGTAGGCAGTTGTGGTTGCAGAAGGGATATGTTCACCATTACACAGTTGTCACAAGATGTTTTGCCAAGGCAATAGATATATCAGCAAACAAGGTGGTGAATTCCATGGACTCACATCAAAGAGCATCACTAACTTCTCTTTTCCCCCCTCTACTCCATCACTAACACCCCCTTTCTAAACCCCCCACCTTCACTTATACTAACTCCTAATTCTACTATTTAGCTCCCCTATTTTACCCCTACCCCTAATAATACTAACACTAAGGTGTATAAAGCCCCAAATCTTATGTATATTCCCTCCCCTAGGCATAATAGCCGAGCATTCTTCAAAAAGGGACCATAATGGCATCTGGCCACTTTGGTGAACCTATTCCACCCCTTTCCCCTTTGCTGCAAGTCAATTTACCCTCAAATCACCTCTGCATTGGTAAAACCCCTCTCCAAACCCCTTTGGCCTATAAAATCCTGTGCAAACCTTACAAAAATCAAAATCCGCCTTCGGCACACTCCCAAATGCGAGCGCAGGTGATTTGAATAAAAAACATTTGAAAAAACCATACAAAACCCATAAATTCTAATATTTTCCGCCCATATTATCGAACGTACACCTTCCTCCTCCGTCAGCCGTCGGATCAAGCCCATCAGATCCGACGGTCCTCATCAATATCGGAGCACATCCGATGGCCGCACGTTATGTCCCGAGAAGATGACGTTGCGCCTTGTCATGCTTCCGCCACGCGTCAAGCGCTCACCCATCTCGGAGCTCCGTCTGACACCCTCCGCGCCGTACTCAAACCGCCCCGAGAAACCGCGGCGGTTAAGGCTATAACCGTGACCGCTACGGTTTGACCACCACCGGTTCGCCGCTGACCCAGCGCCACGTCTTTCTCCGCTCGTACCCGCCTTTCTTATTGGTCCACCTCACTGCTGACTGGGCTGCCACCTCACCGCCCCGTTGACCAGTCGTCTGCTG
This sequence comes from Pinus tabuliformis, assembly GCA_031772625.1. Taxonomy (NCBI): domain Eukaryota; kingdom Viridiplantae; phylum Streptophyta; class Pinopsida; order Pinales; family Pinaceae; genus Pinus; species Pinus tabuliformis. Next base: position 267,309,400 of record CM062807.1, read on the forward strand.
CCACGTCCTCCCCGATGACGTCAGCCGACGTCACGTCATCATGACCCACCAATGACGTCATGCTGACGTCATCATAAAAAGCGCCAAGTTGGTAAAAAACCCATATTTACCAATTTTACCCGTGTTTTTCGTCATTTTACTGTTGTGTCTGCTGAATGCTCTGCTTAACCGTTGCTGCCCGAATTTTCGCCAACCTGTGAAATTCGACCAAGGCGACCGCTCCAGTACCTGCGCCACACCTAACCACGACCTCTGCACGTCGAATTACAGGTATTTACCCTGCTCTGCCCTCCATACGACCTGCATTCTTCTCTAAGCTACTCACAGGCACAATAGGACCGTAAAACAAATTTTTCACCGCTGGAACCAAATTATACCTCCACCATTGTCCCTGTGAAGTCCCAAACTTCCCTGCAGAGTGCTAACAAACCGCAATTCAGTTGAAAACCCCTCGTCCTCCGTCTTCTCGGTCAATGCCCCTCTGAACACCTCTGAAATACTACCAGGAGCCAAAACTGAACACCAAAAAGAGCCTCTGTAACCAATTACCAGCAGTATTTCAATTTCTAGCTGGTAAATTCCCTTCTGACAGTTCAGAAAATCAAGTTTTACCACAGAGGGCAATCTGCAGTCTGTTTTGCCACTCAATTGTCCAATTGCAACTGTTTATCCTTTCACAAGCTATGGAGACTCCCATTGCTCTCAATATTAAGCCTATCAATGCCCCCCACCAAGAATTAGCATGGCAAGCCCTGGGAGACATGGATTACCAGATGTCAGACTGGTTCCCTATGGGAACTAAGTATAATATCCTAATGATTAATGAACTGAGAGCCCAGCACATGAGTGGAGCAGATATCCTGGGGATTTGGGAATCAAACTTGCCCATATATAACCTTCCCCAAGTCAATCCAATGCCAGAACTCATATACAGTTGCCAAGAGTGCTATGACCCCACCCAAAGGGCAGTCATTAGCCCCACAGGCCTGGTCCTGTTTCAGATTACTCCAGAGAGTATAAATCAGATGCTGCATTTCCATACAGCCAAAAAACTGACCCCTCTTTCCATGCAAGATTTGATAAGGAGAGGGAGCAGCCTGCCTAATGACCAGATTGTGAAGATCAACCAGCTATTTGTTGCACCTAGCTCTGAAGCAGTCAGAACCCCTCCCATTGGTTACCAATACCTGAATGAGTTGGGCAAGATGATGGTGGACTTGATTAGCTATGTCCTAGGATTCAGAGGACTGGAAGATGTAGATGAGTGCATATTGGCAATGCTGTCCATATTTGCCCCTGGTAAGCCTCCAGCTATCCACTATGATTATGCTACTTATATAGCTGAGAAGATTCATGACCAGTTCATGAACTTGAAGAGGGAGAGGCTGTTCAAATACACCTCCTACATATACCATCTGTTCTTGTTCAACCAGCCAGCTACCTTCTCTGTCCCTTTGAGGCCACTCAACGCCCAAGGAACCCCAAGATCAGTTGTCTTTTGGACCCCAGTGTTCCATCGTACCTCAGTATCACCTTATACATACTGTGAGTTTATTGACTTATTTGTCCATCCAGCCCTGACAGTGCTGCAAGGTGCCCCTCCTCCTAGACTGACAGAGGAGATGAAGAGAATTCTTCATTTGAACAAGCTTTACAACATTGGCAACTGGTACTTCTACCAGAATCACACAGTCATTAGGGTGTATGGATGTGAATTAAATCCATTTAGACTGCCGAGGTACGTTCCCATGAGACTGTTTGCCTTAGAATACTTCAGGCAATTTGGGAACTCAGATTACCTACACTTTCAGAGTAAAAACAAGAAATCACAGTTGAAAGTGAGAAATCAGCTAGGTCCTTTCTTATACAACAGAAAGGAAGAAGGCTGGAAAGAGGCAGACAGGATCCTGGAAGGACTCCAATTGAAAACCAGTTTTGAGTGGATTCCATATGACCCTAACCACTCTATTTCTCTCAGGAGGATCAGGTATAAGTTAGGCAACTATGCACATGCAAGACTACCTGAAATTGAGAAATATGCAAATGCACCAGACTGGGAAGAGGGCACATTAATAGAGCAAATGACTAGTGAAGAAATACTTGAGCAAGAGGCTAGAAATGTCCAAAAACAAGCTGACTTGGAAACTTGTGGACAGGTGCCTACTTCCTACAGGAGGCGAATTGGGACAGCCACCACAACACCAGCAACACAACAGCAAACTGCCAAACAGACAACCCAATCAGCAAGCAAGGACAAAGGCAAACAGGTGGAACAACCACCTACATTAACAGAAGAGCAGGTTGACACTTTGTCACAGCAGCAAGAAGAAATGGAAGCACAGGCATTGGGGCAGCAACAAGAGAAACCACAAACTAGTGGGCAGCAGCCATTACAGCAAAGTAAGGAGACAGATTTGCCTGATTCTACAGAACAGCAGCCCCAAACAGAGTTGCCTCCGAGAACAGACATCAATGTGGACAGCTCAGTCCTCCAAACACCTCAGAAGGAGGACTTGACCAGAAAGAGAGAAAGGGAGACTCCCCAGACTTCATCCTTTATCAGAGGAGAAAAGAGGCAAAGATTGAATGACTCCCAAGAGGAGGACATGGCAGTAAGGCAGGCCATGGGCATGGGCCCACCCAGTGGAGAACTCTCGGCCAGCTCATCTCAAAGAGGACCAGATATGACAATGGGAGGAGAGGTCAGCTCTTCTGGCCAGCATAGAGGGGGGCACTCAAGCATAAAGCAACAGTTCATAGAAATCAAAAGAAGGAGTGATCCCATAAAAGTGCAACTTTATGATCATCTGTTAAAACTAGCCCCCAGCAACCAGCAGAGACTAATGTCTGCTTTTGATGTAAGTGAGGGCAAAATGATAATGAGCCATTTTATGCCCACAACTCTACATCCTCAGTCCACCTCACACTATTTGAGAACAAATATGGAGGTTCTGGCTAAAGATATTCACCCCATGGATAAGATAGAGTTACACAAGCAAACGGGTGAAATGGTGTATGCCTCCCTGGCAGATGAGACACTGGAAAATTACAAGTTAAAGAGCAGCCTAGACAATACATCATCCCAGCTGGAATTGGAAAGAGCATCCTCACAGGCCAAGGACAACAGAATCAAATCCTTGGAGGAGGTAATCATAGAGATTGGACATGATCCCAAGGATGTCAAGGGCATCCAAGAACTGCTGAAAATAAGGGATGCTGACATGGCAGCCCTAAGAAAGAAAATCAAGCTCCCGGCCACCATCCATCCACAAACAGATGAAGTTGCCCAGCAAAGGCAAGAAAAAGATACCACAGACTTGCTGGTATCCTTATACAAGGAGCTGGTTAGGACTCAAGACCAGCTAGGGCAAACTGAAGCTGCAAAGGCAGCACTACAAGAAGCCATGAAGCAGAAAGGGGAAGGTCAATCCTCCCAGCCTCCTCCAATAATAATAAATCTCGAGGAAACACCTCCGATCATCACTCCTCCTCCTCAGCAAACAGGAGCTACAGCATCATCCACAGCCCCCACAACAACATCAGAGCAAGCTGCTACCCTAGATATGCAGAAGCTACAAGCAGAGATCCGAGCTATGGAAGCTCAAATGAAAGAGCTGGATGAGCTCAAACAGAACTTGGCTAATGTTCATGAGAGATTTGATAAAAGCAAACAAAATGAGGCAGCCAAGGAAAGGGAGGTGAAAACCCTTAAGAGAAGGATTGCTGAGCTGGAAAAGGAGCTTGCACTGGAAAGGGTGACAGCTGACATGAAAGCAGTGTTATGGAGCAACATTGGGAGATCCATTGCCAAACAGTGGCAATACATTGAAACCATGGATGAACAAATGGTGCTCATCACCAAAGCTAACAAAGAGATACAAAGAGCAAGGGCAAGCCTTGGGCACATGCCAGAAGCAGCTACCAGGATGATCAATATCCTGAATTACAAGACCAGCACTCAATTGGCCACCATGGGAATCAACAACAGAACAGAAACAATTGCCATAGCCAAGAGAGTTGTTACTCTGAGAAACTTGATTGGAACCTTGGAAAGAAGGACACAAGATATGCAGACAGAAATCAACAGGTTCCTGGAGAAGTTTGTAACACTGCAGAACAGAGGCCTCCCCAACATTTTGAGCAGTGTGGGTAGACTGCTCACTTTGGACAACTATAATAAGAGAATTGATGCCCATGCTGTGGCAGAGATTGCAAAAGCTCCCAGCAGTTCAAAGGACACAGGGCCAGCCACGGGACAAATGATGTATGATAGAGTGGAGAACCTGTTTTTTCTCATGAATGAGATAGATCACCTGTTTGATACACCTCCCAATTTCTTTAAGTTCACAGAGGCAGATGAAACTCTAGGGGCAATTTTGGCACATCAACTGCCCACACAGGATGTCTGGAGGCATTTGACTCAGACAATTTTGACAGGACAGAACCAATAGCGCAGAAGGAAAGAAACAGGTACATACAGCGACAATTTTGGGAATTAATACCCACAGGAAAGGACAGAGGCTGAGCCAACTCAGCCAGACCAATGACTCACCACCTGCAGCAGTCAAAGTCATAATGGACAGGTCCGGGATACAGTGTACCAGCCTACAGTCGGGTTCTCCATGCATTAACTCCAAATATTCAGACCGACTTAGCTATTCCCAGTAATCTGAAATATCTTCTGACAGAGCATTAAAATGCCTATACTATGTATTAAATGCTGTATTAAATTCTGCCCATAATATCTTAGATAGTTGGTAAAGAAGTAAATCTGAGATAACCGAGGACTCAGATATTTTGTAAAAAATGACTAGTATATATTCACCCTTCACAGCAGTAAAAAGGGTTGGTTGGTTGGTCGATATTTATAATTCTCCTAGAAGAGCTCTGGATGATTGTAATTTTTCAGAGAAACTAATACAAAGAAAGCATGGAATTTCCAAGGCTGAGTGTTATCTGATGTCTTGTGGTGAAGGATGCATGTTACAGGATTCCATGGGTGTTGCATAAGACTATAAGTATTCTCAAATCTCTTTGTCGTGTCTGCTTTGAGTCTTTTGTTCTCTTTACTGTTCTTATGTTTACACTTGATAGCAAGGTGAATGATTAGTACCAGGATTTAAACATGTTTACCCTGGACTCAAACTGAGCTACTATAAATGTTTTCCTCTTATACAGTAACAGAATTGTAATTCTTAAATGCTGCAATTCAGAACTGTGTATTTAATATAACAGTCATTCTCAGGGATTCAACTCTGCCCCTAAGACATCTGTTTTCTCCTCTTAAATCTATCTGTTGGGAACATATAAGTAAATAGTGAAAATTCTTTAATGCTTTCACTGTTCATGCTAGCTGTTTCCAGTCTTTTAACCAAAATCTGTCTTATTAAACACCCAAGTGGCCCTGTAAGTCCCATCTTTCATCCCAAAACTTCAAATACATACAGCTGCAGACTCCATTGCCCAATGGTACTCAACTTCTCAGAAAACTACTTCACCAGAACCTAAAAGGAATTTTCACCAACCAAACACAAACAAACACAGTGCATAATAGCTAGCCTAAAACCCTACAACAAACAGCTACATATCATAAAGAGAGAGCCCTCTCTGATCACTGTTAGGCTAGAAACAGTGATCCAAAGACTGGTTAGTGGTTACCCCGGCCGTATTCCCTTGGGAGTCATAGGGAACAACCTGGGAGTTAACAGGACGATTTAAAAACAAAACAAAAAATTAGTTAAAACTTAGAAAATGTTGAGAATGATTTTACCTGAATCATCCCACTGCTCTCCTGGTGGAAGAGTCATGTCTGGGTCACCACGATAATCCATCCCAGCATATGGAAAATCCTGAATCATGAAAAGTTGGTTCTCCAACCAACGAAAATACTCAGGCGGAAATCGAACAACCTCTAAACCCTCCTCAAGATGACGGGCCATAACTGCAACCCAACACATTAACTTAGGCTCTTGGGGAAGTCCAACCTCAACAGAGAGCTGCTATGGGACCAACATCGGGACCCTCTCTAGACCAAAGCTCACAACTAGGAAACCATATCCAAAGTTTTTTAGTTGTCCGTTCTTTGCTCTAGTTAGTTGGCCTTTTACATTCGCCAACACAGCTTCGCACCAGTTGAAGATGGTACCTCGATAACAATCTACTGCCATTCGCATTTGGGATCTAGTAGCTACATGCAGTGTTGTACTTCCGCAGAGTCAAGTGACAGTAAATGCAATCACTTTAAGTTCAGGACGGGAGATAGTTTTGATATCGATCCCTTTGTCCTTTTTTTGCTCATTACAAAACTCTAGTCAGAGACTATCGACAGACTGGCCACCTAGCCTAGTCCCAAAAAGAGATAATCATTCACCTCTCTTGGGCAAACCAGTAAAGAAATAAATGTCCTCTAGCTCGATTTCGAGCCAGTGGCCACCAATAATGAAACACTAGTCCTGTACATTCCACCTGTCTACCAGCCATTGCAAAAAGTCTACTTGGGCCCTCATGTCGAGTATGGCCCAGAATTTAAATAGTTCGCATGCTCTCAATGCATTCAATGAGGGTTGATGATTTATTGCGGCAAGGTCCACATCTTCGTGCTCGCATTCCCTCCAAATAAGCATTTTGTATGTCCTATATTGCAAAAAAAGACGTATTAGAACAATTTAGTTCGAAAATTTTTGGGCGGAAATGGAGAAATTTGAAGTTTAAAACCTATTTTGCGGGGTCCGCACCCGCTAGTTAGGGACAGTGCGTAGGTCCGCACTCTTCCTAAGCAATAGGTGCGGAACCCTGACTCTTTCCTTTGTAGAAAAAAGTCGGGGTCCGCAGGTTCCGCATGTTGCGCCTGCGGACCCCCGCGAGCGGATTTCTAAACTAATTTTTCCCTCAAAAATCAAAATGGAAGCCTAAAAACGAAATGCAAACAGTTGAAATGCAAGATAAGGATGATGTGGATTACCTGGAGCTGACGGTTTTCGATTCCAACGGACGGATTTTCCGCAATCTTCACAGGAAGTTTCTTACCCAAAAGCTCTCTCTTCTCACTCTGAAGTCAAACGGTAAAAATGAATTTACAAAAGCCCTTTTTATAGCTTTTTTTGAATAAACGAATTTTTAATTTGTTTATTTTTCACTTTAAAAAGGTAACTTTTTGATGCATTTTTATTTATTTTAAACAGGTATGAGTAATGTTTGAGTTTTTGTGCAGAATATTGGATTTTTCAGGGAAAATTGATCATTTTCAACAAAAAACATTGGAGTCCTCTTTAAGCTCTTTTCTGACTCGTAAAATATGAAAAGATTGCCGAGTTTTTTCTTTTTGAACTCGTTAAAATGGAATTAAAATGACGGTCCACTTACAGCTCTTTTCTGACCGCATAAACAAGAAAATATTACTAGATTTTTGTCGTTTCAAGTTCGATATTGGTTATAAAACGACGTGTCTTTGATCGCTTTTTTACTTTTTCGGATCAGGGACACTAATTATGAAAAGTACTCCTTGATCGTAATGGTCAAGCGGTTCTCTCAAGTATTATTTTATACTTTTTCGAGCTTGGGGGACACAAATTTACGAAAAAGGACAACCATGGAGTTTTCTTAAGCTTTTCTTCAGACTCCCTAAAATTGAAAAACACTGAGTTTCTCCTATACTGGACTCGTTAAAATTTAACAGTAAAGGACCTATTCAATTTTAAACAGGAACTAACCACTCCTTCTTAGGGTTTAAATGTTAAACTAAGTTGGACTCATCCGAAGGATGAGCTTATAACCAAGCAAATGTTATCCTCCTCAAGCTTGTCAAAAATAAAGAGGTACTTGCCAGAAATGGTGGGGGAAAAGAGAGAAAAATGAACCTGTTTGTTATACTTTGTGTTTTAGAAAAACATTTAACCGCTCTTGAACACGACACTTTTTTTTCACCTGGGTTGGGAAATCCTTTGCCTAACAGTTAATCAAACCATATTGAAAGTCTTCAGCCGGTTTCTGGGTATTATCTTTGGGTCAATTTTCACCAACCCATCTGCAGTGTCGTTATGTGTTCAAGAGGTTAGTTCAAATAAACCATTCATCTACAAAATATCTGTCATCCATCTTGACCATCCCTGAGTTAGTCCTTGCCAAATATATTTCTTCAAACTTGATCTATGATTTCGTGTTGTGGGCTTGCCTACGACAGATCACTTTCTATCGACTTCAGCTCATTATCTAGAAAGATGATCTAGAAATCATCAGTACCTTGGAATCTGCATGCCTCAATGGCAAGTTTCTCGCCTTCGACGACAGGTTACATCATTGACCTTCGATCAAAGGATTCTATGACATGTTCGACATCAGCTCATCTATTCACATTTCATGGATTGTACTGAGTACTTTGAGAGCCATTGACATTACTAGTGGTTTCTCTCACACTTGTTAACAGTTCACATCATTGACTGGTAATCAAGTGGTTTCTACCATGTTCGACTTCGACACATTCATTCACATGGATAGAATCGTACTAGTTCGGGAAGTAGAAATCAAGACCCTGGATCTAGTTTCCACCATCTAGGCTGTGAGGAATTTTGTTATTCATTATACAGTGGACTATTCATAAACAGATGGCTGCGCCCATACTGTGTCTACATATGTCTATACTTGTGATGTATTACAAAATCATTCCTATATCAGAGCAGTTTAGTTAGTTTTCTAGTCAGTTTTGATCTGAGTATGGGAATGCCTACCTCAGCAATGATATGTTCACATATATATATTTTGTATTGAATGTTTTTACAGGTTCCGACCAGGGTGTCCATAGGATGATCCTTGAAATGATAAAGTACTTCACTCTTCTTAGATGACAAATGCTATCCTCATCTATTACAGACTTCGCACTTTAGGGGGCAATCTGTTGCACAAAATATTGTCACCATGACATTCTGCAATCGATGTGAGTCTATCACCACTCATATTTTCCTCCTTTGCAAGTCTTAAGACTCAGTTCTTCATGTCAAGCCTTGAAAATAAGAGAAAGCCCTTGAAAGTATCTAAAACTCTAGTTCTGCACTTTCTCTTAGCATTACCTGCGGTCCCGCACCTACTGGTCATGTCCCCTACGTACCTGACCGCTCTGTCTCTGTGTAATGGGTGCGGACCCCTGTAAAAGTAAAAAAGGTGCAAGTACATTCTTAAAAACTCACTTTGAGTCATTTATGGAAGATTCTAGAAGGAATCTTGAGGTGTCAAGTTCGCTCCTTTAAAGTTCATGCATTCCATACCTTAAGGAGCTAACCCCTTGATGTGAGGAGCTTATCCCTTTGAAGGAGGACTCTATCCCTTCATAGGTGGACCTGTAACCTCCTTCCTTTGCACTATAAAATGAAGCATTGGGCTAGTTACTGGGGAGGTGGAAAGCTGAAGATTTTTGAGGTGAAATGTTGCTGGAACTTAGTCTTCCTAATTGAGCTTTTGTGAGGAAAGATTACATACCTTGTTGATTTCATTTGGAAGAGTGTGAGGCTTGTCAAAGTAGAGGAGATTCCTGTTTCGGACCCTGGGAGGAGCTTGTACAACATCAAGGCACCAAAGGTTGTAAAGTTCTTCTATTTTTAAAGTTAATACAATCAAGTTTATTTTTCTCAATAAGCTATGTTTTATGGTTTATCTCATGGATTCCTTGATCACCATGATGAATATGATTTATTATATTGGCTATGCAGGTGTTATTTGATGTGTTCTTGTTTGTGATTGCAGGTTCTCAAAAGGAAACTCTTTCGGACGGTTGAAGCGTGGCTACCACAAACTAGCGTTGGACTTAAGGTAGGGTCTAAAACACCTCTTAGTTTTTATTAATGAATCGCAATATATTTAGAGAAAGGTAGATTTGCTTGTCCTGCTTGTTGCTAGATATATGTTGATACTAGGGAGATCGGTCTTGTCCGCAAGAATGATTTATCCGACCGACAAGGAGAGAGAAAACTGCTGCTCATCGCACGCTAACGGTCGAGCTAGTCAACCGCGGAGGACGAGCGAATGGAGTTGGATCTGAGGGCTCCAGATCTAATGGCTGAGATCGCGCCCGATGGGAAGACAGGATTTAACGAGGGAATAAGCTGCGATTTAGAAGAATTTAAGGTCTACTTTGACTGCTAAGGTGGCGGAAGACTCATTCCACGACGTAACCGAATAATTGAGCCGACGAAAGGCTGGCACAGTTTTTAGGAGTACAAGTGGCCACTCCCTGTGAGCCTGATGATGATGTCGAACAGGGAACTCCAAGCGCAGCTGCAAATAGGTGATCCGACGAAAATGGAAGAGGAACCGAGCCGCCATGTGCTCAAATAGCTTTAAAACCATGAACAGAGAACAGAGAGGAACACCGAAAACCAAAGACAGAAGACAGAGAAGAGAAGAACCAGTGAAGCAAAAAGCAATAAGAAGGCAAAGGGCCAAGCTGACCAAAGGCAGCGTCGAGCACCAGAGAGCTTGAGAGATTCAAGCCATCCCTGAGAGGATCTGTCAGACCAAAGAGGTCAAAGAGCTAGTAAGGAAAAGAGTCTGTGTACTCTAGTGGCTTGGGGAATCCAAGAACCACCCTACCAAGCCAATCTATTTCAGGAGACTCATATTGAGCTCCTTCATTGTAATTCTCTACTTCAAGACACAATAAAAGAAGGCCAACACTGAGAGCTGGACTGGAGATGTAGCCCTGGAGGATATGGTGAACTCCTTATTCATTTCTTATGTTCTTGTATTTGCTTACTATGTTTCTCTGTTGTTTCTCCCCTTTCTATGTGACAGTAAAGACAAATGATTCCATGATATACAATTGTACGCTTGATTCTGGAGCATCACATAATCTCATGCCAAAAACTATCATGGATCATTTAAATCTTCACATAACTAGATCCTATCATGATTTGTACACCTTTGATTCCAAAAGGGTACCTTTCCTAGGACTGATTAAGGATTTAGTAGTTACTCTTGCCCAAATCCCAGTAAAGAGCATAGTGTTAGATATAGTTGTCACTGATATCCCTCCCAAATTTGGAATGCTCCTTTCAAGGTCATGTTGTGCCAAATTAGGGGGAACTCTTTAGATGGACATGTCTTATGCCACTACTCCAGTTTATGGGGGAGAACAACTTAGATTGTATAGAGAGGTAATATTTGTGCACATTGTATGCAGAAAGATCAACCAAGGAACCATCCCATCTATGAAATTGATCAAGATTTTGGCTATTTTAAACTCTCTTCAAATGAAATACATGAATCCCATGTAAAAATTGAAGATGTAATTGAAAACCCTATACCAAATCAAACTGATGTATGTAAGATATTCTTTGATGGTTCTTGTACAAAGGATGGAGCAGGGGATGGGGTAGTACTAATCTCACCAGAGAAAAGAAAAAATTACACAATCATGTAAACTTGATTTTGAACTTACAAATAATGTAGTAGAGTATGAGGCTTTCCTTCTAGGACTGCAGTTAGCTGAGAGTTTAAAGGTACACAACTTGAGTGTTTTCACTAACTCAGAGCTCATTGTAAAACAATTTAGGAATCTTTGCCAAATAAAACATCCTAGGCTTAGATCCTGTCGAAATGAGGCTTGGAATTCAATTGAAAATTTCTTTAATGCTTTTAACATGACTTATATCCCAAGAGATGAGAATGTTCATGCAGATTCCCTAGCTGTCTCTACTAGTTCATTTAAAATTCCTGATAAAACTAATGTGCTCTATCAAATACAAGTCAAATACAACCCATCCATCCTAGATAATCTAAAATACTAGCAAATATTTGAAGATGATGAACAGCTAAAATCTTTTTTGCATGTTGTAGATGAATTTTCAGTTCTACAAATTGATGAAGATAGAACAGAAACAAATGAAAACAGAAATGAAAATGATAGTTCAAATTTCAATTCAAAAATTACCAATCATGATATCATTCAATTGTCTAACAATTTTATTCCCAAAGGTCTTATCCATTTAGAGAAATTATTTGATCAAAATGATGTCCTGAGAAACCCATAGTCAATTTCTCCACAAGATGACATAGAGGAAGTAAATATTGGAACAAATGATGACATTAAGAACATCAGAATCTGTGCATCCTTAGATCCGAAAATCAAAGCTCAATACCTTAAGTTGCTTAAAAAATATACGGATGTTTTTGCCTGGACCTATGCTGATTTAAAGACTTATAATACAGCACTGATACAACATTAGATTCCTTTAAAAGCATAAGTTAAGCCCTATCAACAGAAACTAAGGAGGATTAATCCACTTTTTCTACGAACTATACAAAAAGAGCTTAAGAAAATGCTAGATGCCCAGATTATTGTGCCTCTAAGATACTCTTATTGGGTTGACAATTTATTTCCTGTTAGAAAGAAGAATGGGGAAGTTAGACTTTGTGTGGACTTTAGGAATTTGAATAAAGCATCATTAAAAGATAGTTATACTTTACCCAAAATGTATCAGTTACTTTAGATGGTTTCAGGAGAAAAAATACTTTCCATGCTTGATGGCTTTTCAGGTTACAATCAGGTAATGGTTGATCCAGTAGACAGAGAGAAGACAGTTTTTACTACACCTTCATGTAAATTTATGTATTATAGGATGCCCTTTGGCTTATCCAATGCTGGAGCAATGTTTAAAAGAGTTGTGGACATAGATTTTGTGGGTCAGGTAAACAAATTTGTAGTCATTTATCTTGATGACATCACTGTTTTTTCTAATTCTTATTAGAAACATCTAAAACACTTGATGAAGGTTTTTGACAGGTGTAGGAAATTCAGAATATCCCTTAATCCTAGAAAGTCTTTGTTTGCTATCAAACAGGGAAAACTATTAGGTCATATAATCTCAAAAGGAGTGGTGATTGATCCCAAATGTGTATCTGCCATTCAAACATTGTCATTACATAGAAATAAGAAGGAGATTCAAGCTTTTCTAGGAAAGATTAATTTTTTAAGAAGGTTCATCTCGAATTATGCTGAAATTGTAAAAGACATAACTAATATGCTCTGAAAGGATCATGAAGTTAAATGGATTGTCCCTTCTAGACATGCATTTGACCAAATCAAGAAAGCTATCTTTGAAGCTCCAACCTTGGCCAGTTCTGATTATACCAAACCATTCAGTATCTTTTCCTTTGCCTCTAAAAAAAACCTAGCTGCTATTTTATTACAAAAGAATGAAGATTCCCATGACTAACCTATAGCCTTTTTTAATAAGGTTATGAGATATGTTGAGCTTAAGATACACGCCCTCAAATCATTCAGGATGTATGTCCTACATTCACCTATCACTGCTTATGTTCCTAACAGTACTGTAAAAAATGTTTTAACCCAACCAGACACTGATGGGAAAAGAGATAGATGGATCACTCAAATAATAGAGTATGATCTAAGTATCAAAACCACAAAGCTAGTAAAGGGTCAAGGATTATCCAAGCTTCTAGTTGAATCCAACTGTAAAGTGTTAGGCATCAACTCTGTTTTGGAAATACATGCGGAGAATCCACAAGAACCCTCCCAAAATTCAAAAAAGAAGAATCCACAAGAACCTTCCCAAAATCTGAATGAGGAGAATCCACAAGAACCTTCCCAGCATCCTGAAGAAAAGAATCCACAAGAACCTTTACCTTCAAATCAGACCATTTCTGTACACATTGATGAGAAATTTCTTTTATCAGATTGGTATCAAGATATTGTAAATTTCTTGATCCATTTTGAATGTCCATGTTGTAGCATTATTTGGTTTTGGTAAGTTAGCATTTATTAGTTCAAAAAATGAAAAAATGAAAATATATTTTAAGAAAATGTTAAGTTAGGATATGGAAAAACAAAAACAAAATGTTAGGAATATTTTGATTAATAAGTCCATATCAAATAAAATGATAGAATAGATGACCTAAAAAAAGAAGGCAAAAAAAATAAAATGTTAGATTAGAAATAAAAGAAAAACTAATAAATTCTGAAAGTGTTGCAAATCCAAATGCCACTACTCTTAGTCAATTTTATTTTTGCAAATAAAGTTGTGTGTAGATTGTTTAAATGCCACACTAGTTCATACAATCCAATCGTACAGTTTAATCATCATTGGATTAGATTTAAATTGTTTGTTAATAGGTAGCAAATAAAATTGGCTCAACGGTTTAAGCTGAGCCAATGGAAGCAATAAGGGATAGAAGTAGATTAATCATTAAAAGGAAAATGTTGAGTTGCTAGTCTAAATGCATTCGGGTGACTAAGATTGCAAAAAATGTTAGGAAATTTAAGGGTAGGTAGAGAAATAAAATGAAATTGGAGCATGATAGGATTTTTATCCTAAGTTTAGACATTGGATATATGTGTATGTAACGAACGGTTTTAATTAACCATAATGTGCTAAATCTCAATGATAATTATGCTTTATCCATTGATTCGCCCCACACCTGTCACATCCGCAATATCTTTTTAACCCCACCATCACCGTCTGCCTCACTCCACTAAACTCCCTCCATTAACTGTTTGTCCCTCTCACCTCCCTCCAATATGACAGCTTATACTCCTCCTCGGACCTCCTTTGTCGTCCGAACATTATCAACAGGGGTGGGGGGTCCGAAGTCGGCAGTTTTAGAAACCACCCTCCAAAATTGCCAACCTCCGCTCCTAGTTGTTCGGGACTTAAAATCCCAAACTGCTTACCGCCCAAGCTCACCCCACGAACGTGGTTTTTGGCCTTCTCCATCACCGCCGCTCCCACGTCACTTTCTCTGTCCCATCATCCTTACATGGACCAATCTCCCGCCTGTCTTCTCGTTATCCATTTAATTCGCCACCCCTTCCATAATCAATATTCCATCAATCTGTTTCTCAAACCCATTGGAGAATTAATACGAATTTAGTCGTTGATTAACAAACCTGCTCCATTTTATGACTTATAATCCCTGTTCTTTCATAAAAATTGTTACACAATGCATTCCCGTAACTCAATTGATCACTGGATACTTGTAGCTTACAACCACTATGACAAATTCACCATTCAAGCGAACTTTCTGTCTTGTTCACAAGCAAGATGGCATCCAGGTTCACTCAATCTATTTCAATTGTACTCTTTTTTTGTTATCACTGTATTTCAACCGAATCCTTCCCATTTATGTCACCTTCATTCTATAATCCAATCACCAGAATGCCTCCTAAAGGGAAGGAAGTTGTAGAAACCCTAAATCCTCTCATTCATCCACAAGTTGATTTCCATCATACTCCCTTGGCTAACAGAGACTGTAAAATCCATGAATCCTTGTTCGAATTTGACTTGTTTGAGATCTATTGCTGGATGGAGGACCAATTCGTTGATCAAACAGATGAAATTGGACTTTGGGACTCCCATATTACTTGTTACATCTTCCCTCAAACCCACAGAGCACCTGAATTTGTCAGAAAACGTCAAGCATCTTATGACCCCAGTCAAAGAGTTATTATCTCACCTACAGGAGAAATCCTGTGCTCCATCAATGCTCAGTCCATTAACGAGGTGTTGCATTCCCCAATTATTGTGCCAAACACTCCTTTTTCTCATGAAAGCCTAACAGAAGTCTATCAGAAACTAGATTTCACTAAAAGAGCTCAAACCCTGGAACTTTTCCTAGCTATAGATAGCCCTCTGCCTAAAAGAAACCCTCCCTATGATTCATCTATATTCCCAAACAAAACCAAGCAAATTACCACCATTCTCTCTTATCTCCTTGGTTACTATTCTGACCAATACGTAAATGAAGCCATCATTGATTTCTTGTCTATCTTTTCTACTGGTTCCATACCCATTGTTCTTTTTAACTTTAGTCAATTCCTAGCTGGGGCCATTCATGAACAATTTGTCCAATTCAATACTCAAGAGGTATTCAAGTATGCTTCAGTACTTGTATATCTTTTTATTTATTTTCAGGGAGACAAGTTTCCATTCACTTTGCAAAATCTAGATGAAGAAGGGAACCAGCAATCAGTCATCTTTTGGACTTCTATGGGAATAAAGGAGAAAGAAGAATTTTCATATAAACAGTTCATATAATTGTTTGTTCATCTTGCCATTAATCTTCTGAGCAGCACTCCAAAACCAAGAATTAGTGATGAAATTGTAAAAGTTTTGTAGCTAGTTGATCAAGCCACAACAGGATATTGGTACCTTTACCAAAATTATACAGAGATCAGAGTCTATGGCTGTGAGCTTCCACCTTATAAGCTGCCTAAGTATCTCCCTATGAGAATTTTTGCATTAGAATATATTAGGTAGATGCTCAATGTAAATGAAGTGCATTTTGTGGCTGCAAAGAAGAAATCACAGTTTAAGCTAAAGACTCAGGTTGGTCCATTCATCTGTAACACTAGAGAAGCAGGAGAAGAAGCAGACAGGTTATTGAAAGAGATGAAGTTTGGCCTCAGCTTTACTTGGTCTTATGACCCAATGGGAGTGATTTCTAAACTTAGATTAGAAAATAAATTTACTCCATATCATCACACAGCCAGGCCTGAAATTGAGCAATATAAAAATCTGTTAGAATGGAAGGAAAACACCCTTCAAGAAGCTGAAGAACAGGTAGTCTCTACTTCAAATGTACAAACTCCACTTGCACAGGAAAAGACAGCCAAACGAGGAAGGGAAGAACAATCATCTCCTACAACTGAAGTATCAACTCAAGGCTTTAGGATTGTGCACAGAAAGAATAGACCTAGGCTCTCTTTGAAGGTCAGTGCAACTAATGAGTCATAGAAAGCAACATTTGACAAACTTGGAGAGACACCTGTTTTCACACAGTCTGGTGGATAGTCTACTCAGTCTCCCACTCATTCCACCACATCTCATGAACAACAAGTGATTCAGACTAGCGAAGGCAGTTAGAGGGATAAAAACTAAGAAGATGATATTTTTCATATTTTCAATGAAATTAAGAAGAAGAATGAGTATTTAAAGTTGAGAACTTATGCTCAATTTTGGAAACATTCTTCTAGTTCTCAAGCCATACTTCTTTTAGTGTTTGACTCTGAAAGGGTAAAATGCAGATGGCTTTCTTACAAGCTCAAATTCCACAACCAAAAAATACTGCACATTACCAGAAGCAAACTTCCTTTGAATTCAATGCTAAAGATGTACATCCAATTGACCAAATTGAGATGCACAAAAAGAGTGGCCAAATGATTGCTTCCACTTTAACTAACACTGCCATGAGTCTGTCAAAATGAAAGTTACCTTGGCCAATACACAGTCACAACTCAAGCTTGAAAAAGTTTCCTCATTGGCAAAAGACACCAAGATCAAATCTTTGGAAGATCCGGTGCTGAAGATGGCATATGATCCCTCTGATATAAAAGTTGCAGAAGAAAAATTTCAAGAAGAAAAATACTGAGATTTCAATATTAAGGAAGCAACCCAAATTACCAGCTTTAGAGGACCCAATGACTAAATAAATTGAAGAAATTAAGACTCAGAAATTAGACATGATGAAACTTATTATGCAACAAAATCTGCAAATAAAACAGATGGAGGAAAAAATGGAAAAACTCGTCAAAGAGAAAGAGGAAGCTATGAAAAAGGCCAATATTCCAATGGATGTAGTTCCTCTTACAACAGCCTCTATAACTACAGTTTCTGCCTCAGGCACAACAACAACCACAAGTACAGCAAAAGGAGTTGAACAGCTTGCTGAAGCTGTTCAAAACCTGTCGATTCAAACAGAGGAAATTAAGAAATTGTAGGATTAGCTGAAGACACTACAACACCTGAAAGCAGTTGCAGAGAGCTCACATGTATAGAAGAAATTCTTTTGGATTAATCGCATTGATATGATTTGGTCGACGTTTCGAACCAACTCACATGTAGTTGAATTGCAGAGGGCAAGAGGTCAAATTGAGAGATTGCAGAAAGAAGTCAAAGACTCTTACCTCGGAAATACACTGGGTTTAGTAAAGGAAAATATATGGGGGGAGATTATTGAATCAATCAAATATATTTGGCCTTATATCAGAATAATTTTTTACCAAAAAGACTTGTTGGAAAAAGCTCAAGAAGCTATTGAAAATATCTTAAATGAACTTGAGGACAAGCCAGAAACAGCCACTGAAATAATCAAGTTTATGAATTCTAAAGATAGCTATGAGCTTGAGGAATTGGGTATTGATGACAAGACAGCAGCGATACTGGAAGTGAAGAAAGTTATTACAAAGAAAAATCTCATTCTTCAGTTGAAGGAAAAGTGCAGCAATGTAAATGTCATAGTTCAACATTTTTTCAGTAGGCTGGAACCCTTGACTAGCAAGGGTTTGCCCTCCATATTTGTGTTAAATGATAAGTTAATGCCTATTGAAGACTATGTCCACAAACTCAGAGAAGTTGCAGCCAATGCAGCGACATTTTCAAATATAAAGGGTACAGCAACACCAAATCTTGTGCTGAATGCACTCTGAGATACCATTTTCATCCTTAATGAAGTAAAACACATAATTTTAGTAAAACCTACTTTTACTAAATATACAGAAATGGATGAGGTTTATTGAAGGGTAATCAAGCTATCTATCCCAGATGAAAAAAATTGGGAACAGTTAACTGATTTACTTGACTGAAAGAAGGATCAACAACATTCAGAATTTTGGGGAACAGTCATCAACAGTTCAACAACATTCTGAATTTTGGGGAATAGACATCAACAGTTCAACAGCAAAATAGTGACAGATCGAGTATCAGCTCATTTTTCTGATTTTGTATTAAGCTATTTTTTTAAATTTGTTTAAGATATTTTATTAACACTAAAACTTGTATAAATAACTCTATTTCACGAGTTATTAAGGGTGGAACCCTTGAAGAAACATTTGTAAGCACTAAATGTACTCAATGTTTTCTGAATCACTAATAGCAAAGCAAAGGATTCTGAATTTTGATTCATACATTTTCGTATTCCTTGTAAGTTTTTCCAGTTTTCATTCACTATGTTTTCTTCATATTCTTGAGTTTTAGAAAGATAACTAGGTAGGAGCAGTTGTGTTTCAATTACTCCTAGAAACTATCTGAAGTGATCATCTTTAAAGAGAATGAATTATAGAAACTGTTTGTTTAAGTAATTCCTTCTAAATCATAAAATTATCAGTCTCTTTGTAATCTTAGGCATATTTTGTTAAAACTTTCTTAACATTGTTTGAAGGTTTTTCTTACTTATGGTTATTTGATTTTCTATTTGAAAATTGTAATAGTCATATCATCTCTCTATTTCTACTCATCACCAGATAAGCTTGATCGTTGTGTGGATTTTAATAGCAACCCTTTGTTTAAGTATTACTATTATTCAAAAAGGTTATGCATCATTGTTATAAATCTGTTTCATACATTGGTCCTCCAAAATTAATACAAAACATCCAAAACATTTTAGATGTTCTGGCATGATAACTGACCATGATCATCTCAGAGATACAACATCAATCTGGCGCCGTTGTCGGGGACTCGAATATGATTAGTTTTCCAGGGACAACGATATAAATCCTATTCGTTTAAGGGTGACTAAAGGTCTAGATAGGTCAAAATCCTTCACCTAGCGACTCCACTATGCCAAACTGGAACCTTTTAAGCTCACTAGATCTTGTTCTGAATATGACACGGTCAATCCTCTGTCAGACCCAGGAAAAATTGTGAGAAAGGCAAATCCTAAAAGAAGACATCAAACATCTTCTTCTTCATCATCCTTCAAGTCTGAAGATATACTACCATTTGATCCCTATAGTAACATTCCATCCAATCCTAATTTGACACAATTATCACATAGGGTTTCTGAACTCTCAGATAGGGGAGTTGATTTCAAATAAGATCTCCCTATTCACTCATTTGAAACTTGTCAAGAACCCCCACTACCATTAGGATCACCTAAATCTGAGTCTGACTTGGGTGTTCATTTACCTAAATACAAACCTACAGGTTTCATATCCCCCACTACTTATTCATTTCCTTCCACTTCTAAACACCTGAAGATTCCACTTCTGAACAACCTGAGGGGGACTTTTCTGTATATTAAATCCACTCTTTGAAACAAAAGAGGATATTTATTCTTAGGTCCAGAAGTTATTTATAAAGACTCCCTTAAATTCATTACGGACCTCTCCTCCTTCTTCACCTCCACATAGCTATACACCCTCTCTTTCACCATCCTCGTCTTCTTCCTAGTTTAGGCAGTTACCTGCAAATTCTAATAGGTCTTGGGAAAAGCTAATAAATATATTCAAAAACCATTGGGGTGTGAAGAAATATGCTCTTTACTTTTTGACTAAGTTTGAAGAACTTAAAAGAAACTTTGGAGAACCAGTATCTAATTTTATTAAAAGGTTCAACAAACTTTATCACAAGATGCCCCCTGATTGCAAACCCCCCGTAACAGTAGCCAAATCTGGGTTTTCAAAATCTTTTGAAGATGATTTTGTTGTAATGTTAAGAGAAATAACTTCTAGGACTCTTGAATACATGCAAACTAATGCTATAGAGGTGGAAGCAAATAGGACTGCCTCAGCCACTTTAAAAGAAAAAGAGGAAAAGGCCCAAAGAAAGCTTAAATCTAGTCAAAAGGCCTCTACTTCATCAAATATTAAAACGAAAGATTCTAAAATAGATGAGATAACTTCTCTTCTTAGAAATCTATCCAATATAATTTCCAAGATTGAGACTCAACCTAGAACAGTTCAACAGACGGAAACTCGACCTCAAAATCAGAATCAAGGTCAATACAAAAGAAATCCACAATTACAAATTCTCCAAATACCTAGTAATGATCAGCAGGTTCCAACTCCTTTACTGATATATGATCAACAACCTAATGATAATACCATGACTATCACTGAAGATATTAACAATATGGATACCTCTTCTGGTCAGACCACTATTATTCCTCTTTCACAACATGAGCAAGTTCAACAAGATCAAGAATCCTCATAGGTTTCCAAATACCATGCCTTCTCCGAATTCTTAATTGCAGAGCTAAACAAAAGATATGATCTTAGACCTAGACCTGTCCTCGGAGACCCCTTAAGGAAACTTCAACAATTGGACCTCATACTAAAGCTATGGAAACTCAAACAACTACTATTCAACCATTAAATCAACCAACTGATACAACTCAAATTGAAAAAACTGTCTTAACTACATTTAATGTTGAAAAGGAGTTAGAAAGAGTTAAAATCCCTATACCACTTTCAGAACTTTCAAAAAACCCTGGATATAAAAATCAAGTTTCCAAATGGATACAAAACACCTCTGTTGATGTTGAAAGTGATGTTATTAGCCTTCAAGATGAAAAACCAGCAATTGTCTTTGGCCCTAGCTCAAATACGATAGATGAAATAGTACCCCCTTTCTATGTGACAGTAAAGACAAATGATTCCATGTTATACAATTGTATGCTTGATTCTGGAGCATCACATAATCTCATGCCAAAAACCATCATGGATCATTTAAATCTTAACATAACTAGATCCTATCATGATTTGTACACCTTTGATTCCAAAAGGGTACCTTGCCTATGACTGATTAAGGATTTAGTAGTTACTCTTGCCCAAATCCCAGTAAAGAGTATAGTGTTAGATATAGTTGTCACTGATATCCCTCCCAAATTTGGAATGCTCCTTTCAAGGTCTTGTTGTGCCAAATTAGGGGGAACTGTTCAGATGGACATGTCTTATGCCACTATTCCAGTTTATGGGGGAGAACAACTTAGGTTGTATAGAGAGGTAAGATTTGTGCACACTGTATGCAAAATAGATCAACCAAGGAACCATCCCATCTATGCAATTGATCAAGATTTTGGTTGTTTTCAACTATCTTCAAATGAAATACATGAATCCCAATTTAAAATTGAAGATATAATTGAAAACCCTATACCAAATCAAACTGATGTATGGAAGCTATTCTTTTATGGTTATTGTACAAAGGATGGAGCAGGGGCTGGGGTAGTACTAATCTCACCAAAAAAAACAAAAAAAACAAAAAACAAAAAACAAAACCAAAAAAAAAAAAAAACAAACAAACAAAAAAAACATTACACAATCATGTAAAGTTGATTTTGAAGTTACAAATAATGTAGCAAAGTATGAGGCTTTCCTTCTAGGACTGCAGTTAGCCAAGAGTTTAAAGGCACACAGCCTGAGTGTTTTCACTGACTTAGAGCTCATTCTAAAACAAGTTACAAATCTTTGCCAAACAAAACATCCTAGGCTTAGATCCTATCGAAATGAGGTTTAGGATTCAATTGAAAATTTCTTTAACGCTTTTAACTTGACTTATATCCCAAGAGATGAGAATATTAATTCAGATTCCCTAGCTGTCTCTGCTAGTTCATTTAAAATTCCTGATCAAACTAATGTGCTCTATCAAATACAAGTCAAATACAGACCATCCATCCCAGATAATCTAAAATACTGGCAAATATTTGAAGATGATGAACAATGAAAATATTTTCTACAGGTTGTAGATGAATTTTCAGTTATACATATTGATGAAGATAGAACAGAAATAAATGAAAATGATAGTTCAAATTTCAATTCAAAAATTTCCAATCGTGATATCATTCAATTGTGTAACAATTTTATTCCCAAAGGTCTTATCCCTTTAGAGAAATTATTTGATCAAAATGACGTCCTGAGAAACACACAGTCAATTTCTCCACAAGATAACATAGAGGAAGTAAATATTGGAACAAATAATGACATTAAGAACATCAAAATCTGTGCATCCTTAGATCCCGAAATCAAAGCTCAATATCTTAAGTTGCTTCAAAAATATAAGGATGTTTTTGCCTGGACCTACGCTGATTTAAAGACTTATGATACAACATAAGATTCCTTTAAAAAGAGAATCTAAGCCTTATCAACAGAAACTAAGGAGGATTAATCCAGTTCTTCTACCAACTATAGAAAAAGAGCTTAAGGAAATGCTAGATGCCCAGATTATTATGCCTCTAAGATACTTTGACTGGGTTGCCAATTTAGTTCTTGTTAGAAAGAAGAATAGGGAAGTTAGACTTTGTGTGGACTTCAGGAATTTGAATAAAGCATCATTAAAAGATAACTATCCTTTACCCAAAATGGATTAGCTACTTCAGATGATTTTAGGAGCAAAAAGACTTTCCATGCTTGATGGTTTTTGAGGGTACAATCAGGTAATGGTTGATCCAGCAGATAAAGAGAAGACAGCTTTTACTACACCCTGGGGTACATTTATGTATTCTAGGATGCCCTTTGGCTTATCCAATGCTGGAGCAACGTTTCAAAGAGCTATGAAAATAGCTTTTTTGGGTCATCTAAAAAAATGTGTAGTCATTTATCTTGATGACATCACTGTTTTTTGTAATTCTGATCAGAAACATCTAAAGCACTTGATGAAGGTTTTTGACAGGTGTAGGAAATTCGGAATATCCCCGAATCCTAGAAAGTCTCTATTTTATATCAAAGAGGGAAAACTGTTAGGCCATATAACCTCAAAATAAGGAGTGGTGATTGATCCCAAACATGTATCTGCCATTCAAGCATTGTTATTACCTAGAAATAACAAGGATATTCAAGCTTCTCCTAGGCAAGATTAATTTCTTAAGAAAGTTCATCTCGAATTATGCTAAAAATGTAAAAGACATAATTGATATGCTCCGAAAGGATCATGAAGTTAAATGGACTGTCCCTTCCAGACATGCATTTGACCAAATCAAAAAAGCTATCTCTGAAGCTCTAACCTTGGCTAGTCCTGATTATACCAAACCATTCAGTATCTTTTCCTTTTCCTCTGAAACAACCCTTGTTGTTGTTTTATTACAAAAGAATGAAGATTCTCAAGACCAACCTATAGCCCTTTTTAGTAAGGTTATGAGAGATGTCGAGATTAAGTATGACATAATTGAGAAACAAGCCTATGCCCTCATACAAGCCCTGAAATCATTCAGGATGTATGTCCTACATTCACTTATTACTGCTTATGTTCCTAATAGTGTTGTAAAAACTGTTTTAACCTGACCAGACACTGATGGGAAAAGAGGTAGATGGATCACTCAAATACTGGAGTATAATATAACTATCAAAACCACAAAGCTAGTAAAGGGTCAAGGATTAGCCAAGCTTCTACTTGAATCCAACTATAAAGTGCTAGGCATCAAATCTATTTTGGAAATACATGTGGAGAATCCACAAGAACCTTCCCAAAATTCAAATAAGAAGAGTCCACAAGAACCTTCCCAAAACTTGAATGAGGGGAATCCACAAGAACCTTCCCAGCTTCTTGAAGAAAAGAATCCACAAGAACCTTTACCTTCAAATCAGGCCATTTCTATACACATTGATGAGAAATTTCTTTTATCAGATTGGTATCAAGATATTGTAAATTTCTTGATCCATTTTGAATGTCCAGTAGCATTCTCCAAAAGTCAATGTAAAACTCTCAAATTGAAAGCAGTCAAGTACTGTATCATAAATGCAAATCTATACTGGAAGGACCCACTCAATATCTTGTTATTATGTTTAACAGAATCAGAGACTGAAGGGATCATTGATCAGTTTCATACAGGATTTTGTGGAGGACATTATGCTTGGAGAGCAACAACATAGAATATATTAAGGGCAGGATTTTACTGCCCAACATTGTTCTTACAAGTAGGAGCAAAAGTCAGAAGTTTTGTCCCTTGTCAAATGTTTGCTGGTAAGCAAAAATTAGTAGCTCTTCCACTAATCCCAACAATAGTCTCAACACCTTTTCTCCAATGGGGATTATATTTTATTGGAGAGATTCATCCTACTTCAAGCAATCAATATAGATGGATCCTCACTGCAACATACTACTTTACTAAATGGGTGGAAGCAATTTCAATAATAAATGATATTGATTTAGTAGTAATAAAATTCATTGAAGAAATATTTTATCTAGGTTTGGTTGCCCAACCCAAATTGTTACTGACAATGTCACAGCATTTTCTAGTGTTAAAATGATTGAGTTTTGCCAGAAATATTAGATTCTACTACATCATTCATCTCCATATTATCCTCAAGGAAATGGTCTTGCAGAATCATCAATAAGCCTGGTAAAGGTTATCAAAAAAACTTTAGCAGATCATAAAAAGAGCTGGGACACTCATCTAATTTATGCAGTCTGGACAAACAGGATTACTCCAAAGAGATCTACTAGAAAATCTCCTTTTCAGTTAGTTTATGGGGAAGATGCATTTTTCCCTACCAAGTTGGCCTTCCCTGTTTTAAAGTTTCTGCAAGATTCAACTGATGAACCTGATGATTTTTCAAGGAGGATAAATAAAATTATTGAACTAAATGAGAATAGAGATGAAGTCCAATAAAAGTATCAAAATAAGATGAAGTGCTTGTTTGACAGAAGAGACAGGGAAAGGGACTTCAAAGAGGGTGATCTAGTTCTAAGATGGGATTCCAGAAGAGAAGACAAGGGAAAACATGGAAAGTTTGACAACCTATGGTTTGGACCTTTAGCTATTGCTGAAGTAAAAGGAAACAACACTTTTGTGCTACAAAATCTAGAGGGACTATATTGCACATATCCTGTTAATGGAAGATTTATCAAGCATTACATTGAGTACTGAGAAGATGAAGTAAATTTCACCACTACCATTGTAAAAAGTCCAGTTTATTTTACTTTTTCAACTGTCAGTGTGATTTTTCACAACTAAGACTCCATAGCCCAAGGACAAGGCACATGGATCTGCAGGTTCTCTGCATTCTACAGGAGAAAGCAGTCCCGAGTTGGAGCCGATGTTGTAGCATTGTTTGGTTTTGGTAAGTTATCATTTATTAGTTCAAAAAATGAAAATATGAAAATATATTTTAAGAAAATGTTAAGTTAGGATATGGAAAAACAAAAACAAATAACAAAAAAACAAATAACAAAAAACAAAAAAACAAAAAACAAAAAACAAAACCAAAATGTTAGGAATATTTTGATGAATAAGTCCATATCAAATAAAATGATAGAATAGATTCCCTAAAAAAGAAGGCAAAAAAGATAAAATGTTAGATTAGAAATAAAAAAAATTAGATAAATAAACAAATTTTGAAAGTGTTGCACATCCAAATGCCACTACTCTTTGTCAATTTTATATTTGCAAATAAAGTTGTGTGCAGATTGTTTAAATGCCACACTAGTTCATACAATCTAATCGTACAGTTTAATCATCATTGGATTAGATTTAAATTGTTTGCTAATAGGTAGCAAATAAAATTGGCTCAACAGTTTAAGCTGAGCCAATGGAAGCAATAAGCGATAGAAGTAGATTAATCATTAAAAGGAAAATGTTGAGTTTCTAGTCTAAATGCACTCGGGTGACTAAGATTGCAAAAAATGTTCAGAAAGTTAAGGGTCGGTAGAGAAATAAAATGAAATTGGAGCATGATAGGATTTTTATCCTAAGTTTAAACATTGGATATATGTGTATGTGACAAATGGCTTTAATTAACCATAATGTGCTAAATCTCAATGATAATTACTCTTTATCCATTGATTCGCCCCACACCTGTCACATCCGCCATATCTTTTTGACCCCACCATCACCTTCCGCCTCACTCCACTAAAATCCCTCCATTTTCCTTTCATCCCTTGCACCTCCCTCAATTTGACAGCTTATATTCCTCCTCGACCCTCCCTTGTCATCTGAACATTATCAGCAGGGGGGGAGAGGGGGGCGGGGTCGAAAGTCACCAGTTTTAGAAACAGCCCTCCGAAACTGCCAACCTCTGCCCCTAGATGTTCGAGACTTAAAATCTCAAACTGCTTACCGCCCAAGCTCACCCCCGAACGTGGTTTTTAGCCTTCTGTGTCAACGTCGCTCCCATGTCACTTCCTTTGTCCCATCATCCTTACGTTGACCAATATCCCGCCTGTCTACCAGTTATCCATTTAATTCGCCACCCCTTCCATAATCAATATTCCATCAATCCGTTTCTCAGTCCCGTTGGAGAATTAATATGAATTTATCCGTTGTTTAACATACCCACTCCATTTTATGCCTTATAAACTATGTTCTTTCATAAAACCTGTTACACAGTGCATTCCCGTAACTCAATTGATCACTGGATACTTGTAGCTTATAACCAAAATGACAAATTTACCATTCAAGCGAATTTTTTGTCCTATTCACAAGCAAGCCGACATCCAGGTTCACTCAATCTATTTCAATTGTATTGTTTTTATGTGATCACTGTATTTCAGTCGAATCCTTCCCATTTCTATCGCCTTCAGTCTGTAATCCAATCACCAGAATGCCTCCTAAGGGGAAGAAAGTTGGAGAAACACCAAATCCTCTCATTCATCCATGGGTTGATTTACATCATACTCCCTTGGCTGACAGAGACTGTAAAATCCATAAGTCCTTGTTCGAATTTGACTTGTTTGAGATCCATTATTGGATGGAGGACCAATTCGTTGATCAAACAGATGAAATTGGACTTTGGGATCTTCCTGATTAAAACTTCCCTCAAACCTACAGAGCACCTGAATTTGTCAAAAAATGTCAAGCATCTTATGACCCTAGTCGAAGAGCTATTATCTCACCTACAGGAGAAACCTTGTGCTCCATCAATGCTCAATCCATTGACCAGATGTTGCAGGCCCAAACTATTGTGCCAAACACTCCTTTTTCTCATGAAAGCCTAATAGAAGTCTATCAGAAACTAGATTTCACTAAAAGAGGTCAAATTCTGGAACTTTTCCTAGCTATAGATAGCCCTCTGCCTAAAACAAACCCTCCCTGTGATTCATCTATATTCCCAGACAGAACCAAGCAAATTACTAGCATTCTCTCTTATCTCCTTGGTTACTATTCTAACCAATATGTAGATGAAGCCATCATTGGTTTCTTGTCTACTTTTGGTTACAAACCACTGTTCTTTTTAACTTTAGTCAATTCCTACCTCAGGCTATTCATGAACAATTTGTTCAGTTCAATACTCAAGAGGTATTCAAGTATGATTTAGTATGTGTATATATTTTTATCTATTTTCAGGGAGACAAGTTTCCATTCACTTTGCATAAGCTAGATGAAGAAGGGAACCAACAATCATTCATCTTTTGGACTTATATGGGAATGAAGGAGAAAGAATAATTTTCATATAAACAATTCATAGAATTGTTTGTTCATCAAGCCATTAATCCTCTGAGCAGCACTCTAGAACCAAGAATTAGTGATGAAATTGTAAAAGTTTTGCAACTAGTTGATCAAACCACAATAGGAGATTGGTACCTTTACCAAAATTATACAGAGATCAGAGTATATGGCTGTGAGCTTCCACCTTATAAGTTGCCTAAGTATCTCCCTATGAAAATTTTTGCATTAGAATATAATAGGCAGATGCTCAATGCCAATGAAGTGCATTTTGTGGCTGCAAAGAAGAAATCACAGTTTAAGCTAAAGACTCAGGCACTTCACTGGGGGAGCAATACCATACCACGTGGGTTCATATTTAGGGATAAATATTGAGCAATATATGACATAATATATTCGGGGATATATAGGGGTTAAAGGGTTTTTAAATTGCAAGGTAAAAAAAATGGAGCTCAAAGTTAATGAAAAGACATAAAAGGGTATAAAAAATGTCAATTAAAAAATGGATACCTACAATATCTAGTGGAAGTAGGGATTTTTTAAATTGGGAAGGTGTATTGGGTTCGTATTGGTAGGGGGTTAAATAATGTGATTTTTAGGTATATTTTCCATTATGTAGTCAAATTAAGGGTAATGTTTAATATGCCATGAACGCATGTGATAGGTCAGAGGTTCATTGAGGGAAGCCCTCGTGGACTCAGGTTGGTCCATTCATCTGTAATAGTAGAGCAGCAGGAGAAGAAGCAGACAGATTATTGAAAGAGATGAAGTTTGGACTCAGCTTTACTTGGTCTTATGACCCAATGGGAGTGATTTCTAAACTTAGAGTAGAAAATAAATTTACTCCATATCATCACACAGCTAGGCCTGAAATTGAGCAATATAAAAATCTATTAGAATGGAAGGAAAACACCCTTTAAGAAGCTGAATAATAGGCAGTCTTTACTTCAAATGTACAAACTCCACCTGCATAGGAAAAGACATCCAAACGAGGAAGGGAAGAACAATCATCTCCTACAACTGAAGTATCAAGACAAGGCTTTAGAATTGTGCACAGAAAGAAGAGACCTTGGCTCTCTTTGAAGGTCAGCGCAACTAATGAGTCACAAAAAGGAACATTTGACAAACTTAGAGAGACACTTGTTTTCACACAGTCTGGTGGACAGTCTACTCAATCTCCCACTCATTCCACCACATCTCATGAACAACAGGTGATTTAGACCAGCGAAGGCAGTCAGAGGGATAAAAACCAAGAAGATGATATTTTTCATATTTTCAGTGAAATTAAGAAGAAGAATGAGGATTTAAAGTTGAGCACTTATACTCAATTTTGGAAACATTCTTCTAGTTCTCAAGCCAGACTTCTTTCAGTGTTTGACTCTGAAAAGGGTAAAATGTAGATGGCTTTCTTACAAGCTCAGATTCCACAACCCAAAACTGTTGCACATTACCAGAAGAAAACTTCCTTTGAATTCAATGTTAAAGATGTACATCCAATTGACCAAATTGAGATGCATAAACAGACTAGCCAAATGATTGCTTCCACTTTAACTAACACTGCCATGAGTCTATCAAAGATGCAGGTTACCTTGGCTAATACACAGTCACAACTCAAGCTTGAAAAAGTTTCCTCATTAGCAAAAGACACCAAGATCAAAGCTTTGGAAGATCTAGTGCTGAAGATGGGATATGATCCCTTTGATATAAAAGTTGCAGAAGAAATTGTCAAGAAGAAAAATGTTGAGATTTCAGCATTAAGGAAGCAACTCAAATTTCTAGCTTCAGAGGACCCAATGACTAAAGAAATTGAAGAAACTGAGATTTAGAAATCAAACATGATGAAAGTCATTATGGAACAAATCTGCAAATAAAATAGATGGAGGAACAAATGGAAAAACTTGTCAAAGAGAAAGAGGAAGTTGTGAAAAAGGCCAGTATTCCAATGGATGTAGTTCCTCTTATAGTAGTCTCTATAACTAAAGTATTTTCCTCAGGCACAGTAGCAACCACAGGACAACAGAAGGAGCTGAACAACTTACTAACGTTGTTCAGGACCTGTCTATTCAGACAGAGGAAATTAAGAAATTGCAGGATCAACTGAAGACATTACAACACCTGAAAGCAGTTGAAGAGAGCTCACATGCAGTTGAATTGCAGAGGGAAAGAGGTCAAATTGAGAGATTGCAGAAAGAAGTCAAAGACTCTTACCTTGGAAATACACTAGGTTTAGCAAAGGAAAATATATGGGGGGATATTATTGAATCAATCAAAGATATTTGGCCTTATACCAGAATAATTTTTGACCAAAAAGACTTGTTGGAAAAATCTCAAGAAGCTATTGAAAATATCTTAAATGAACTTGAGGACAAGCCAGAACCAGCCACTGAAATAATCAAGTTTCTGAATTCTAAAGAGAGGAATTGGGTATTGATGACAGGATAACAGCAATACTAGAAGTGAGGAAAGTTATTACAAAGAAAAATCTCATTCTTTAGTTGAAGGAAAAGTGCATCAGTGTAAATGTCATAGTTCAACTTTTTTTCAGCAGGCTGTAACCCTTGACCAGTAAGGGTTTGCCCTCCATATTTGTGTTAAATGATAAGTTAATGCCTATTGAAGACAATGTCTGCAAACTCAGAGAAGTTGCAGCCAGTGCAACTACAGTTTCAAATATAAAGGGTACATCAACACCAAATCTTGTGGTGAATGCACTCCGAGATACCTGTTTCATCCTCAATGAAGTAAAACCTAATTTTACTAAATATACAGAAGTGGATGAGGTTTATCGAAGGGTAATCAAGCTATCTATCCCAGATGAAAAAAGCTGGGAATAGTTAACTGATTTACTTGAGTGAAAGAAGGATCAACAACATTCAGAATTTTGGGGAACCGTCATCAACAGTTCAGCAACATTCAGAATTTTTGGGAAGAGTCATCAACAATTCAATAGCAAAATAGTGATAGGTCGACTATCAGCTCATTTTTTTGATTTTGTATTAAGCTCTTTTTGTACATTTGTTTAAGATATTTTCTTAACACTAAAACTTGTATAAATAACTCTCTTTCACGAGTTACTAAGGGTGGCACCCTTGAAGAAACATTTGTAAGCACTAAATGTACTCAGCTTTTTCTGAATCACTAATAGCAAAGCAAAGGATTCTGAATTTTGATTCATACAGTTTCGTATTCCTTGTAAGTTTTTCGAGTTTTTTTTCACTGTGTTTGCTTCATATTCTTTAGTTTTACAAATATAACTAGGTAGGAGAAGTTGTGTTTCAATTACTCCTAGTAACTCTCTGAAGTGATCATATTTAAAGAGAATGAATTACAGAAACTGTTTGTTTAAGTAATTCCCTCTAAATCGTAAAATTATCAATCTCTTTGTAATCTTAGGCATATTTTGTTAAAACTTTATGAGCATTGTTTGAAGGTTTTTCTTACTTATGGTTATGTGATTTTCTATTTGAAAACTGTAATAGTCATATCATCTTTCTATTTCTACTCATCACCAAATAAGCTTAATCACTGTGTGGATTTTAATAGCAGCCCTTTGTTTAAGTATTAGTATTATTCAAAAAGGTTAGGCATCACTGTTATAAATTTGTTTCATACATTGGTCCTCCAAAATTAAAACAAAACACCCAAAACATTTTAGATGCTATGGCATGATAGCCGACCATGATCATCTCAGAGATACAACAAGTTCCTCGATAGAATAACAAGTTGTAAACTAGTTTGAGTGTACAAGTGTTTCATGTTGTCAGATGATCAATCCTTGGGAGTTGTGCAATAAATTGGAGGAAAAATCCTATACAATAGGGGCTAATTTCTTTAGGAATTACACAAGGAAATAGGAGGTTAGGTGAGTTGATATTTTGCTAAGCGTTGGCTAGAGTTGTTTATTGAGCAAAGAAAACAATTATTCTTTTGCAGGTTGAGATAAGAGTTGGAGCTAGCAATTGTAATAGATGCTCTATTCATATAATTAATGCAAAGAGGCTTGAGGGGTTTTTCCTAGTTGAGTTCCCCTAGAAATCACTGTGTATTTATGGTTTTTCTTAATGCATGTCTATTCATGTTGTTCTAAATTGTGAATTTCATTCCATAGATCAATAGAGTAGAATTGTATCTCTTGATTTCAGATTAAATTTCATGAGCGGTTGAAATTCTATGAAATTTCTACATGGTATGAAAGCCTCAGAGTTAACATTAGAACTAGTATTTTAAACTTGTCTCTCAAGAATTTAAAATTTGTAGCCTTCTTGCAACAGTTTTTATTCACAATCTGGAGGATGTCTTTCAACAAACTGAGATTGGAATATGCCATGAAGGGTAGCTCTAATTTCATTGCATAGAAGGATCAAATGGAAGTAGTTCTCGATGACAATGGTGTGTTAGATTATGTTAAAACTAACATTGCAAAACCTCCACAGTTGGATGCACGAGAATTAGCCCAATGGAAGAAGGATGTTGCAAAGGCCAGGAGAATTCTTCTGGGAGGTGTGCAAGACCATGTGGTCTGAAATCTCCATGGAAAAGAGACATAATTGTCTATGTGGAAAGCATTGACTGAGCTATTCAAAAATAACAATGACCATAGAAAATTGGCGCTGAAAGACAAACTTCGAAACATTAAGATGTTGAAGAATTATAATATTCCGCAGTATCTCTCCAAATTTACACAAGTTCGGGATGAGCTTGGAGGGGTTGGTGTGAATGTTGCAAAAGATGACTTGGTGAGCCTAGCTCTTCTAAGCCTTCCAAAATCTTGGCACACTGCCAAGACTCTATGAATGGAAGGGAAAATTACCAAATTGGGAAAGGTTGTGGTCTGATTTGGTACAAGAAGATTTTAGGAGAAATAACCAGGATGGAACATCATCCAAAGCTGAGGATGAAGAGAATTTTGTGTTGGTTGGAAAGGGGAAGAAGGGAAAAGGGAAGAATACCCAGAGAAAATCTGAGTCCAGCCAAAATAATGGCAAGAAGAAAGACATAAGCAAGATAAAATGCTTCCATTGCCACAAACTTGGGTACTATGCAACAAAATGTCCACACAAAAAGTCTAACAAGAAGCCTTCAAGAAGAGAAGTAGATGAAGCACTAGCTTCACAATTTGAATTAGACTTCACCCTAATAGCATGCATGGCCAGAATTGTTATGGGGAGTGTGTGGTAAGTTGATTCCGATGCCTCGTTCCATATGACAGGGTGGAAGGAGTTTTTCAGTAGCCTGGAGGAGAAGGATATCTAGATGCATATCGAAATGGGGGATGACGAGCGATATAGTGCTACATGAATTGGTAATGTTATCTTTGAGAGGGAGAAATCCTCTCCTCTTCACCTCAAAGATGTTATGTTTGAACCTGGGCTGAAGAAGAACCTGATCTTTGTAGCAATGTTGGAGGATCGTGGCTCTGATGTTATCTTCAGTAAAAGGAAATACTTTCTGAGACACATAGCTATCGGGAAAGTGAAGCAGATTGGGGTTCAAGGGAAGTACCTATACAAACTTGAGGTGGGAGATTGCACTACATTGAGTAGTAAGGTTGGAAAAGTGCAGATTCGCGATGTTGGAGAACTAACGCATTGGAGATTGGCTCATCTACACCATGGTACCTTAAATATCATGCATCAAATTACCACTGGTCTCCCTAAAGGTTCCCTTGACCAGTAAGATGTATGCAAGGGTTGAAAATTAGGGAAATATGTCAAATCCACTTTCCATGACCGAGAAAGCATAACAGATGCAATATTGGAGCGAGTCCACTCTGATGTTTGTGGATCCTTTTCTATAGCCTCCACAACAAGACATAAGTACTATGATATTTTTATTGA
The DNA here is from genome assembly GCA_031772625.1 of Pinus tabuliformis. NCBI lineage: Eukaryota > Viridiplantae > Streptophyta > Pinopsida > Pinales > Pinaceae > Pinus > Pinus tabuliformis. Next base: position 267,343,332 of record CM062807.1, read on the forward strand.
TGATTTCTCTAGAAAATGTTGCATCTTCTTCATGTGGAAGAAGTATGATTTTTTCTCAAAATTTGTTCAAATCAAGGCATTAGCTGAGAAGGAGATTGGAAAGAAGGTGAAGGATCTCAGGAGCAACAATGGAGGTGAATTTGTTTCGCATGCCTTCAAGGATTTTTGTGCGAAAGAAGGTATTTGAAGAGAACTGACAACACCCCATAACCCAAAGAAGAATGCGGCAGCTAAGAGGAAGAACAAGAGCATAGTGGGAGCAACAATGCCCATGTTGCATGATCAAGGGTTGCCATTACATTTACGGGTAGAAGCATGCAACATCGCAGTTTACTTGCAAAATTGGAGTCTCATAGGATACTTGGTATGATCACATTAGAGGGAGCTTTCTCCCAGAGACAGCATGATGTGTTTCATTTCATAATTTTTGGAGCTTTAGTTTATTATTATGTCTCCAAGGATTCGAGGAAGAAACTTGAGCCTATAGTATAGTTGGGATTTCTTGTAAGATACATCGAAACTCCACATAATTATCAAGTGTATTTTCCTTCACTGGGGATGACAATTGGAAGGAGAGATGTCAAGTTCGATGATGAGAAGGATATGAGATGCTCTATGGAATCAGAGCTGAGTATCCCACCAAGTAGGAGATTCTAGCTCTAAAGGAGGAGCCTCAAGAAGAGCTTCAAAAGGTTTTGGAGCAGCCACATGCAGAGGAGAAGATAGGAGGAAGAGTGGAGGCACCCCCTCAAACATAATCTTCCAGAGAGGGGAGAAAGAGAACTAGAGAAGTTGATAGATTGTTTCAGGATGCACGGGAGAATGTGGGAGCCCCCACATCGCAATGTAGGTAGAGGAGGTAACTTGATAGGTACATTAGGTACATGGCTCTCATGACAGAGCTCATTGATACATAACCTTCTTCATTTGAGGAAGCAGTTGCTCAAACAATTTGGGTTGATGTCATGGTAGAAGAATATGAATCCATCATGAAGAATAGTGTATGGGATGTAGTGTCAAGAGCAGAAGAGAAATCAGTGGTTGGTTCGAGATGGATCTACAAAGTGAAGCATGCAAAGGATGGGAAAATCAAGAAATACAAAGCCAGGTTTGTGGCCAAAGGATTTTATCAGATAGAGGGAGTTGACTATGAGGAAACTTTTGCACTAGTTGCAAGATATTTCTCAATTAGATCCCTTCTAGCATTAGTTGCGCAGATATGGGGTAGAATTCACCATATGGATGTGAAGACCACCTTTCTCAACAGTGTTGTTGAGGAGGAAATTTGCATGGAACAACCAGAAGGATTCAACGAAGTTCTTGTGCAGAGGTCGAATCAACAAATAGTCGGGTAAACACCCATAAGGGATTTGAACCAACAACCTTTTCACATGGAGTGCCTTCACACACACACACACACATGATGCAACCTTTAAGATTTATCTGTTACAACATTCACTCCACCTAGGGATAGTGCCTCTTTGCGAGACACTAAGAACCACAAACCATGCGCCTTGTTGAAAAAATGTAGCAAGAAAGGCTCAATTTGACTTTATCCTTAGTCAATTTGAGTAAATCGAATTTCCACATCAGCAAGACAACTTGGAGGTAGTTAACTAGTGTTACATGGATCTTTTCACTCAGTTAGCTCAATAAATTCGAGTTAGAGGGCTTGGAGTTCAGTTATGCATGTGAGATTGCTAAATTTTAGTAATTCAGTTCAGTTATTTTTAGTTGTATTCAGTTAACTGACCTCTAACTATTGTTATAGTTAGTTGAAGGTCAGTTGTGCAGTGAGACAATAGTCTAATTCATAGATATGTTAGTTAACTCATCAATCAACCTAAAATAGCTAGTGCATGCATATAATTTGAGTTCCTCAGTTGAAGTGGAGATGACAAGGCAATGCAACAAGGAATTGTAAACTATTTTGAGTGTACAGATGTTACATGTAGTCAAATGATCAATCCTTTGGTATTGCGCAATCAATTGGAGGAAAATTCCTAAAAAATAGGGGCTAATTTCCTCAGGAATTGCGCAATCAATTGGAGGAAAATTCCTAAAAAATAGGGGCTAATTTCCTCAGGAATTGCGCAAGGAAATAGGTGAGCTGATATTTTGATAAGCGTTGGCTAGATTTGTTCATTGAGCAGAGAGAACAATTATTCTTTTGCAAGTTGAGCTTAGAGTTGGAGTTAGCAATTGTAATAGATTCTTTATTCATCTTATTAATGCAAAGAGGCTTGAGGGGTTTTTCCCAGTTGGGTTCCCCTAGAAATCACTTTGTATTTGTGGTTTTTATTATTTCATGTCTATGCATGTTGTTCTAAATTGTGAATTTCATTATGTAGATCAGTAGAGTAGAATTGTGTCTCTTGATTTTAGATTCAATTTCTTAAGAAGTTGCAATTCTATCAAATTTCTACATGCCTTCACCTTAGGCTGTGTATTCATATATTGCAACTTGAAACCACACACTTGCCAAAACCAATCCTCATTGTTATATACAATGAAAGAAACCACCAATTGTTTCCATACTAAATAAAACATTTTAGATATTGCAAGTTCACGGGAATTCCTAATAGTTAACCTTCCAAGTTCTAAAGAAGAAAAGTATCATTCTTGTAGAGTCTGGAGATTGTCCTACCATGACATCCTTTTTGCCTAAAGATCCTCTCTTTTTCATATATATTTACCACTTAAATAAAGCCATATCTACCAGGTTTTGATGAAGGTATGCATTAGTATGTTTTCTTGTTCATATTCAACTATATACCCTATTGTTTTAATTAAAGTTACAATTGGCTACCAAACTAGTCTGTTTCCGCATCTAGTCCAAGATTCTGTAGTTGTCTTCATTGTTCGCGAGGTTCTAGAGCTCCAGGTCAGTAGCGAAAGGTGCGAATGACTGGAAGATGACTCCTTCATGGATACATTCCTATCCACTCAAAACTGTATGCCAAAAGAAGCACAAGAGATCGTGGTCAAACTCCAAGTCAACTGTCAGATTAACGCATAACAGAACCCGAGATCAGTTGAAACCTTATCGTTTTGCTTTCTGAATAGCAAAACGATGGTTTAACGATATAAGTTTAGATAAGATTAAGAGATATTAGGCATAAAATCTTCATACAATTATGCCAAGAAACCTGCTATAAAATTAATGGCCACACTATTATTTGGGTGCGCCCCGAATGATATGTTTATCAATAGTTTGTGAATTTCATGTGAATGAAATCGGTTTTTGTGTGAAAGCGTTATATTGATTTGAAGCTCTGAACTTCTATGTGGAGGGCCCCTACAAACAGTGGTAGGTTTTAATCAAATACAATCTGATTTCCTTTAAATCCTTCAATTGCTCTGTTTTGTGTGATAATGTTGTATAATGATCTCGAATTGTTATCTGCATAAGAACTTTAATTTGCTTTATACCTAGCTTAGATTGTTATCTAATTTGCTTTATACCTGGTATTGCACAGTTATTTCCTTTGCTTATTATCCAACATAATTGAAGTGTGTTCAATTCATAGATGTTGCTTGGATTACTTTGTTTGAGCAGAAATTGAACAAGCAAGAAGACCTCTCCTCAAATAATTGAGTTCAACAGTATTCCTTCATAGCTGATAGAATAGGTTTCTTTTTTTCAATTAGAGAATTAGGAGCTGCAGCAAAGAGATTTAAGATCAAAAATCCCAGCAATCTAACATACATAAAATCACCCTCACATCACCTACAAACTAATTGGATAGAGATCAATTCCTAGGAAACTTAATCAACATCCCTAAGAATTACAACACTAATACAGTCGACAAACACCGCCCCCATCTTGAGTTTAGATCCTAACAAATAGATAACGACCTGATGAAGAACTTCTAAGCACATATTGTGCACCCGTACTTCATCAGTCTACGCACCCTAGTTGACAATTTATGATTGCCAATTCAAGGACATTGAATTGACCAAACATTTTGGCGCCATTGCCGGGGAAGTACAATTAGAAGTAAAAAAAAAAAAAAAAAAAAAAAAAAAACCATCATTATTTTAAAACATGACATGCGTAGGGATAGATACTATAGGGGTATATTTGTAGGACGAGGAAGAAGTTTAATTCCCACAAATCCACTCACATCACCATGATTTCAAGATTCCACACCACATACTCAAACCCAAATTCCATTTAGAGGTCAACAAAGACTCCCTAAAGTCTCATGATCATAAATTCAATCCAGAACTTCACCTACTTCATCTACTAAATCTGTAATTGAAGAAAATCCTACATCCCCAACCACAGGAGTAATCTTTCTATCCCCCACTGGTGAAAAAATTGTGGGAGAAGAATTAGAAATTCCTAGTGAAGAGGAGGAATTGGAAACTTATTCTGAACAACCATTGATAGAGGAACCAGAAAAATTAGAACATAATCTTAGCTTCGAAGAATCTATCATGGCTGAAGAAGAAGGAGAAGTACACAATGTCCATGGTGAAGAAGATAGGATTGGAGGTAGAGGAAGAGGAAGAGGTAGAGGTAGAGGAGGGGGTAGAGGCAGAGGAAATCAAGATCCTTCGGGATTTCCTATTCTTGATGAAGATACAACCCTCACAATGAAAAATATATCACCCTCGATTCTTCCTAATTTCCATGGTAAAAGAAACGAAGATCCGAAGGCATTTCTCTTCGAATTATGTAGATCATATGACTATATGCATGATGCTCAAAAGTTGAAATTGTTCCCCGCCACATTAAAAGACTCAGCATTAAAATGGTTCATGAGTCTAGGAGTGCATTCCATAACAACATGGGCACAGATGAAAGAGGCTTTCTTAGGCAAGTATAGAGATTATTGTATGCCTAGTAACCTTAAAGATGAAGTCTTCAAAATGACACAAAAAGAAGATGAGAATCTTGAAGACTTGGTAGAAAGGTTTGTTTATAATGTTAAAAGAGCAAAAATGGATAATTTGGATGAAGAAACCTTAAAATATCTTTTACTTAGAGTCGTTAAAGATGAGTGGATTGATCTCCTTAACCTAACTGGAAAAGGAGATATTTCCCAACTACCATTTGTAGATATTTGTGATTTATGTGTACATATCTCAAGGGGCAAAGCAAGAGTTGGAAAGAGTCCTAGGGACCCTCTCTTATCAAGAATAAACAAGTCTGCAGTTGGGACAGTTAGTAGGGCAGAAATAGGAAATCTGCTTGACACCTTTAAAACAGATATTTTAGGGAGCCTAAGTGAACAAATAGACACCCTTAAAATACAAAACAAGAAAAATTCTGAAAATGTTGCATTATCCATCTTCTGTCCCAAATGTCGGAAGAAACATGCTCTGAGAGAGTGTCCCTTAGACTCAAAAGCCATAGAAACCTGTGTCATATGTGCAGATAATCATGATACAAAGGAATGTCCATCCTTACCAGGTCTTAAGGTTGTATTCAATGAGGAAGGAATCTCAGAACCAGTAGACCCTCTCTACTTTATAGCCAAAAGACCATGGCAAAACCCCCAACCAAATCAATCACAAGGATTTAGACCACAACAATTTTCCCAGTCTTCACAAAGTAATTGGAATTCAGCCTGGCAACCTTGGGCTCTGCCACAATCACAACCTTGAAATCAAGGATGGCAAAATCCTTATGGAGCCTATGCTCAATATCAACAATACCCGACATCCTACCTTCCACCACAATTTTTAACCTTGTCCAATCAAATTCCTCAAGCTAATCAATTGCCACAAGTCCCAGTACATAATCAAAACCTGCAGCTTTCCCTGCCATTTCCACAAAAATCAAATCAATTATCCGCTCAACCACTTCCAAATCCTAATAATAAGATACCACAACAACCAGTATACAACATGGAGGGTCAGAATCCTCAAACTTATGTGATAACCCCTCTAGACCTAAACAATGTCCAATTAAGGTCTGGAAGAGTATTACCAAAAAACCTCTCGTTGTCATTCAAAAAACAAAATCTGATCTTCAAAAACATAACAATCAATCAGAAGAAGGGGATACTTCTCTCCCTCAAAAAGAAACTGAACAAACAAAAGAAATTCCAGTAGATGCTCCTATAGAACAACCTTCAATATCAGTCAAACCACCTTTCCCAGAAAGGTTGAAAATCGATGAAGGAGTAGAGAAACAAATTATCTTGCCGGATTACAATATGATGTATGAATTGAGAAATGTTTGTATTAAGATTCCTTTATTGCAAGCCATAAAAGAAATACCATTTTTTGCAAAAACAATTAAGGAATTAAGTACACAACTATGAGGGAGAAGAAGAAAAGATATAAAAATAATTCAGTTAGTCAAAAAAATTGCAGACATTATGATGGGGAAGACAACAATTCAAAAATATTTAGACCCGGGAATCCCATTGTAAAATTCACATTAATGGAACTGAAATACCAAACACACTGATTGACCTAGGAGAAGCCATAAACATAATGAGAAAACAAGTTATGGACACACTTAGGCTTCCTAACCTTCAATACACACCAACCTTGTTGCAATTAGCAGATAGATCTGTTATTAAACCAAATGGTGTGTTAGAAGATGTTTGTGTATCTTTAGATTCTTGGGAATATCCTGTTGATTTCATGGTCTTAACACCCAAGAACAATCTAGGAGGACATCCATTAATTCTAGGAAGGCCTTGGTTGGCTACAGTAGACGCTTTTATCGGCTGTAGGTCAAGTGATATGTTTATCTCAGATGGAAATTCTACAAATAAATTTACATTATACCCCCCTGCAAGAACAACAATAGATACAGAAACTAAAGAATGGATAGAATATGGAGAAGATATACAACCTATTTTTGTCACTAAACAAGTAAAAGAGGAAGACAAACTTTTGAATTTACTAGAAAATAATGAATCTTCCTCACATTATGAGCACAGTCGAAATGAATATCTCTCCTCTAAACAAGTATCATTGTTGTCCATGGAAAAATTTGGGAATTCCTCGATATAAATCTTTCTGGGAAAAACCTTAAATGTCAATGAAAATTTGGAAGACATGCAAAATAAACAATTGATAGAAATTTTACAGAAACATTCTTCTGCTTTTGCATGGGAATACACTGACATGAGAGGGATTGATCCTAAAACTTGCATACATCATATCTACATTGAACAAAATGCAAGACCAATTAGACAACCTCAGCGAAGAATGAACCCAAATCTAAAAGAAATTGTTAAGGAAGAATTGCAAAAATTATTAAATGTAAATTTCATTTATCCAATATCTGATAGCCAATGGGTTTCATCCCTAGTAATCGTCCCTAAAAAGAATGGAAAATGGAGAGTATTCATCGATTATCGGGAGTTGAATAAAGAAACATTAAAATACCACTTTTCGTTACCTTTCATAGACCAGGTTTTAGATACTTTAGCAAGGAAAAGATATTTCTCCTTCTTGGATGGGTTCTGTGGATACAACCAGATTCAAATTGCCCCTGAAGATCAAGATAAAACCACATTCACTTGTCCATGGGGAACTTATGCTTACCGGGTACTTCCCTTTGGGTTATGTAATGCTCTAGCAACATTCCAAAGGGCAATCCTTGGCATTTTCTCTTACCTTATCCATGATTGTGTGGAAGTGTATATGGATGATTTCATAGTCTATGGGGATTCTTTCAATGAAGCACTAGAAAACCTGGAGAAAGTATTAATAAGATGTCAAGAAATAAACCTCTCATTAAGCCATGAAAAATGTTTTATGATGTTTATCGAGGGAATTGTTCTAGGTCACCATATTTTCGGAGATGGAATTAAGGTAGACTCATCTAAGGTGGAAGTCATTTCCATGTTATCAGTGCCAAGTTGTCAAAAGGATGTTAGAAGTTTTCTCGGTTTTACCAGATACTATAGAAGATTTATATAAAACTTCACAAAAATTGCATCCCCACTCTTTAAATTACTCACCAAAGACTGTGAATTCAGTTGGGATTCCGAATGTCAAGTTGCCTTTGAAACATTGAAAAAGAGAATTTCTGAAGCACCCATCTTAAAAGGACCTAACTGGAAATTGCCTTTCCATATCTCAACAGATGCTTCAGATTCAGCCTTAGGAGCTGTTTTAGGACAAAAAAGACCTCACTCCTTATGCCATTTATTATACTAGTAAAAATTTAACCCCTGCAGAGTTAAATTATACTGTAACCGAAAAGGAGTTCTTAGTTGTAATTCATGCCATTAATAAATTCAGACATTATATAACTAGATATGAAACCTTTGTCTACACAGACCATTCTGCCATTAGATACCTAATGAATAAACTAGTCACTAATGGAAGAATAACTAGATGGCTCCTACTTTTACAAGAATTCAACATAACCATTCTAGATAGACCAGGAAAACAGAACAAAATTTTTGATTTTCTATCTAGAATACAAAATGAAAACAATGATCAACCTGTAGAAGATAAATTTCTTGATGAATATCTCTTTGTAGTATCTACTAAATCACCTTGGTATGCAAATGTTGCTAACTATTTGGCCACAGGAAAAATGCCATTTCATTTATCTCCTAGAGAAAAAAAGAAGAATAGTCCACAATAACACATCTTACTCATGGGTAAATGAGGAATTATATAAGACAGGACCATACCTCATAATTAGAAGATTTGTTCGGGAGGACGAAATACCAGAGATACTAAAGGCTTGTCACGATGAGCCATGTGGAGGACATTTTTCTAACAAGAGAATTGCTTACAAAATCTTACTTTTAGGATATTATTGGCCTTCCATTTTTAGGGACACCAAGGAATATGTTAAGAGATGTGACAGTTGTCAGAGAATGGGAAAACCAAATCTTTCAAATGAGATGCCACTACAACCACAGGTACTTATCGAACCATTTGAAAAATGGGCACTGGATTTTGTTGGACCAATCAGCCCACCTTCAAAGCAAAAGAAGTATATTCTGGTATGTATTGATTATGTCACTAAATGGGTAGAAGCTAAAGCACTTCCTTTTGCTACTGCAAATATTGTAGTTTCATTTCTTTTTGAGGATATTTTTACAGATCAAGGGACACAGTTCACATCCAGACTAGTGCAAAAGCTTATGGACCAATACAAGATAAAACATCGGAAGTCAACTCCATACCATCCACAAGCCAATGGACAAGTTGAGTCCACAAATAAGGTGATCGAGGTTACCCTTACAAAGATTGTACATCTACATAGGAAATACTGGGTGGAAAATCTTCCAGAAGCCTTATGGGCCTATAGGACTACATGGAGGAATACTACAGGACATACTCCCTATGAACTTGTTTATGGGAATCAAGTCTTACTCCCAATAGGATTCTAGATCCAGACCTATAATACAACAGTCCAGTTAGATCTTGACTTGTCAGAAGCCCAGAAGCAAGGATGACACAATTAAATGAGCTCGATGAAATCAGCCAGGAGGCCTTCTAGAGGACCATCTTAGTGCAACAACAGAGGTCAAGGTGGTATGATAAGTACATTAAAGAAAGGAAGTTTCATCCGGGAGATTGGGCATTGCTCTTTGATTCAAAATTCAAAAAAATTCAAGGAAAATTCCAAACCCATTGGCTTGGACCTTATGAGGTTGAGAATGTATTTGACAATGGTACAGTTAGAATCAGGACTATTAACGAAGAAAGAACTCCTCTATTAGTAAATGGACATCGACTCAAGCTTTATCAAAAAACATTAACAAGAGAGGAATTTGTTAAAATATTTCAGGATAATTCAAAACTAAAGATGGTCAAGAAGAATTCCTCTTCTTTTACACCTTAGAAATTTCCATTCAGTTTGTTTTTCAAATAAAAAAAATTAAAAAATAATAATAATAATAAATTTGTATAAACATGAAAACCAACATGTTGTTGGCATGTTTATACAGGAAATTTAAAGTGGAAACCAACTTGTTGGCACTTCAAATTTTCTTTTCAAATGAAAAAAAAAATAACAACAACAATAATAAAGTTCATCTACTAAAACTTTCTTTCTCTTAAGCTGCAGAAACAACAACTTTCCGTAGCTTGGACAACTTTCTGCAGCTTGGACAAGTTTCCGCAGCTAAACAAATTTTTGCAGCCTAAAAATTTTGAAGTCTACAAGAATACTTGGTGATCTGGATTAAAGGACAGTTGACAACAAGGCACCTACAGGAGATTAAAGGACAACAAATGAGGTTAGCAACAGAAAATTAAAAGGTATGTGCTACTTTAATTTAACAATAGGGAAGGTTATATAGCATGTATGAGTAAGAAAATATAGTATTAAAGTGCAATCATCATAACCTAAGGGTAATGGCCACCTAACGAAATATCATATGCCACAACTCTAAAAGTCATATCACGACCTTGTGCCAAATTTGCCAAATTAAATACCAAATCATAAGTTTGAATGTGCCTAACATTCGAATTCATTTCCATAATCCTTTTGATAATCCATTCATTCTTCCCTATTCTTACACTCCTCTGTTATTTCACAGTCATTCCATCTTTCCGCCAGCTAGCAAACCCTACCAGTCCCATTTTCCTATCAAGGTAGCCAATCTTCAAGGCAAAGCATCCTTCGGCATGGGGGTAATTGTTCGAACTGAGCCAACAGGGAAGCAATTCCTAGAGGGGTACCCACAAACTAGGGAGTTGCTGCAAAGAAGACAATGGTTGCAATTCATTAAGAAATTTAACGGCTTCCACAAAGAGGTAACCAAGACATTTTCACGCTCATTTGATGGAATGGAGGCCAAAATTGAGGACATAAAACTCACAGTAACGGAGTCTATGATCGTTGAGGCCACCGAGTTGCCAAGACATGGAAAAAAATGGTTTAAAAATAGAGGGATTGACAACAAGGAATGGAAGGTTTTCCTCAAGAATCCAAACATGGACACCACGGTCTACAAAAAAGGTATTCAAAGCTCTGCTCTTAAAAACAAATGGAAAAACTTATTACTTGTGCTTCAAAAGTTTATCACTTGTGAGGGTAGGTTCGGACAAATGTAGTTTTATCATGTTAGAATGATGATGCACTTTCTCAAGGATCATCAGATGAACCTCCCCTATTTCCTCTTGAATCCCTCGGGAAAATGGCTACAAATGTTCAGAAGAAAATTCAATGCATTGAAAACATCATGTATCATCATGGTTTGGTAAAAACATTGGTCAAATTTCATCTCCGAAGCATAGGCGATGACTGGGAGAGTTTCCTAATAAGAAACCATTTTGAGGAAAAATCCCCAGAAAAACCAAGTAGCAGCAGGGCCCTCAGAGGGAGAAAGAGAACCATAGAAATGATAAAGGAACATGCACCTCAAACTCAGACAGAGGTAACAGAAGAAGAGCTGCCTATAGTAAAAAATTTGCAGAGAATGAAGAGGGGAAACCCTAGAAGAAAGAAAGTTATCCCAGGTAAAGAAGAATTCTCACAAACTAAAACCTCTCCTCTAGAAGAAAAATCAGAGAATAAGAGGAGGAAAGTGCAGAAAACACAAACCCCAGGGTTGAGAAGGAGCACGAGGTTAAGCACAATTCCACAAACAAACTCAAAGACTATAGACTACATTAACCTTGAGGAAAACGAGCCAAATGGAAAGGAGCCAACAGAGATTGAGCCAACATAGAACACTCCAACAGAGATTGATCCAACAAAGGAGGAGTCATCTGAAAGCCCTAGGAATTCTCCAAAAGGGTCACTAAGATCATCACCACATCCTTACAACTCACCTCTAGCTAGCCCGATACATAGTCCAGGAATTGACCCCGCACAGCAGGAAATCTATGACTACATAGAGTCACTGGAAAGGAAGGTGACAACAACAAAGGAAACAATACAGAGCCCTGGAGAAGGAAGCAACCAGGTGAATGAACAATCGGCCTCAAACATATTGAAGTAGGAAATATTTGAACTAGAAACATTGAATCGGTATCTTAAAAATGAAAATCAAGCCCTGAAGACACGGAGTGAGATAGAGATTGCCAAGAGTGATAACCTGATCCTACATCTAAGCTTGTGGTATAAGAAAAACAAGAAGCTGAAGAAAGAGAACAAAATTATGCAGAGAGAGATAATCAGTTTAAAGTACAAAATTCTAATGAGGAAGCATAGAATGCCAATCTCTGCCAAAAAAGAAGAAAACAATAAAGCAGGGAGGTGACAAACAAGAGGTACAAGGAAAAGAAAAGGAATAAATGTATGAGGACATACAACATCTCCAGTATTGGGGATGTAGAGGCTGAAGATTGTCCTACCGTGACATCCTTTTTGCCTAAATATCCTCTCTTTTTCATATATATATCACTTAAATAAAGCCATATCTACCAGGTTTTGATGAAGGTATGCATTTGTATGTTTTCTTGTTCATATTCAACTGTATACCCTATTGTTTTAATTAAAGTTACAATTGGCTACCGAATTAGTCTGTTTTCGCAGCTAGTCCAGGATTTTGTAGTTGCCTTCATTGTTAGCGAGGTTCTAGAGCTCCAGGTCAGCATCTAAAGGTGGGAATGGATGGAAGATGACTCCTTCATGGATACCTTCCTATCCACTCGAAACTCTTTTCCAAAAGAAGCACAGGAGATCGCGGTCAAACTCCAAGTCAACTACCGGATTAACGCAGAACAAAACCTGAGATCAGCTAAAACCTTATCATTTTGCTTTCGGAATAGAAAAACAATGGTTTAACGATATAAGTTTAGATAGGATTAAGAGATATTAGGCTTAAAATCTTCATATAGTTATGCCAAGAAACCTGCTATAAAACTAATGGCCGCACTGTTATTTGGGTGCGCGCCGAATGATATGTTTATCAGCAATTTGTGAATTTCATGTGAATGAAGTCGGTTTTTGTGTGCAAGCATTGTATTGATCTGAAGCTCTAAATTGCTATGTGGAGGGCCCTTACAAATAGTGGCAAGTTTTAATCAAATACAATCTGATTTCCTTTAAATTATTCAATTGCTCTGTTTTGTGTAATAATGTTGTTTAATGGTCTCGAATTGTTATCTGCATAAAACTTTAATTTGCTTTATACCTAGCTTAGACTATTATCTAATTTGCTTTATACCTAGCTTAGACTATTATCTAATTTGCTTTATACCTGGTACTGCACAATTATTTCCTTTTCTTATTATCCAGCATAATTGAAGTGTGTTCAATTCATAGATGTTGCTTGGATTACTTTGTTTGAGCAGAAATTGAACAAGCGAGAAGACCTCTCCTAAAACAATTGAGTTCAACAGTATTCCTTCATAGCTGATAGAATAGGTTTCTTTTTGCACTTAGAGAATTAGGAGTTGCAACAAAGAGATTTAAGATCAAAAATCCCAACAATCTAACATAAGTAAAATCACCCTCACATCATCTACAAACTAATTGGATAGAGATCAATTCCTAGGAAATTTAATCAACATCCCTAAGAATTACAACACTAATACAGGCGACAAACATCGCCCCCATCTTCAGTTTAGATCCTAGCAAATGTAGACCTAATGAATAACTTCTAAGCACATATTGTGCACATGTACTTCATCAGTCTATGCACCCTGGTTGACAATTTATGATTGCCAATTCAAGGACATTGAATTGACCAAACAATTCCCCTTTACCGCCACAATTTTGAATGGTCCAAACAATAGATTATTGAATTTTCCATGTTGTCCCTTAACTTCTCGTTTGGTATCCTACCTTAGCACCAAATCACTTTGAGTAAAATATCTTTCCTTGGCTCTTCTACTAAATATATATTTCATTTTGGTTCGATATTGCTGCAACTTTTCATTTATTTCCTCCCTAGTTTAATGTAATTCAATGATCTAACTAATTCTTCTCTAAATGTGTTTGTAGTAATTATGTTGGGCCATAGGCTATATTTGAGATGTGAATCCCAAGCCTTTTATTTCTATGTTAGAATCATCATGATCATTCTCATCAAACATTTATTAGATGATTCCACCAGCCCATTAACTTGGAGATAATATGTTGTGGAATGCCTAAGGATTATATTATATTTATAACAAAAATAAATAGTAGCCATGGGCTTAAAATCTTAAGCATTATCTGTTATAATATTTCTAGGACACCCAATCATGCCAAGATGTTTTCTTCAAGAAATTTGATTAGAACAACATTTTACGCAACTCTTATTGGAATAGCTTTAACCCATTTTGTAAAATAGTTTGTAATTGTAAGTATCCACATGTGATGTCCATTGGAGGGTAGATGAAATTTACCAATAAAATTGGGACCCCATTGCATAAAAGGAGATTTAATTTGAACTAGTATAAGTGGCGGGGGGACACTCCAATCAAGATCTAACTCTCGCATTTAATTCTAAAAATAGTTTTGGCAAATGAAAACCTCCCCTCAAAATTTTGTGTGTTGTTGCTTTCCATGCAAAATACCCCCACATGCTCTATGAAATTCATAAACTACTCTTTTTGTCTCTTCTTCAATCACACATAAAAAGTCAAAATCCCATTGGATCCTTCCAAAACGATTTTTCATCAACAATACAATATTTGATTGCTTCAAGTTTTACAAATGTCACCTTTTTTTATCTAGATTAGCAGGACACTCCAAATTCTACAAATAAAAGATAATATCTGTTTACCACATGGATGAAGAATTTTTTTCTTGCACCCTTATGTTCTTGTGGATTCTTTCTATTAGGATTTTTGGAAGAAGATTCTTATAGATTCTTCTCCCTTATGTATTCTAAGGAGGGTTCTTATGGATTCTTCCCTAACATCTGTGACACAAGATGTTCAAAAACTTGTAAAATGAAATTAATTCCCAACACTTTGATATTTGACTTTGGAAGCAATTTAGCCAACCCTTGAACCTTGATTAATTTAGTTGGTTTGATCTCAAGGTACAAATCCTTAATTTTGGCTTTCCATTTTCCTCTTTTACGATTACTATCTGATTAAGTGAGTATGGTCTTAACAATACTATTGGCTACATATGCAATTATCTTGGAATGTAAAACATATCCTCTCAAATATTTTAAATCCTTTACCATTGCATAATCTTGCTTCTCCAATATATCATACTTCAGTTTTGCATCCTTGAGAGTCTTTCTAAAGAAATTTATAGGTTGCTCATAACCTACATCATTTTTTCATAGCAACACAATTGCAATAGTATTTTTAGAAGCAAAAGAAAATATGATAAAAGGTTCATTGTAGTCTAGACTCACCAATACATGTGCTTCTCCCAAAGCTCTTTTAATTTGATCAAAATAACTTCTAGCTTTATAGGAACACATCACATCATGATCCATTTTTAACATATCATTGATATCTTTAATTATCTCTGCATAATTGGGAATAAATTTCCTCAAAAAATTCGTCTTACCTAAGAAAGATTACACTTCTATTTTATTTCTTGGTATACTAATAAACTTGATTTCTTCGACCCTATTAGGATCAATATTTACCCCTTATTTAGAGACAATATGACCAAGCAATTTCCCTTCATGGAAAAATGTGACTTCTTAGAATTCAATGAGATACTGGACCTTTTACACTTTTGAAAAGCCTATTGCAGATGTCTTAAATGCTCCAAATCTAAGTTATAAGACAATTATGAAATCTCCTAAATAATTAACAACAAATTTATCTTTTTCTCCCATAAAATTAAGATCCATTTCTCTTTGAAATGTTTCCCATACATTCATCAAACTAAAGAGAATTTTGGCATACATAAAGGTGCCCCAAGTTGTGGTAAAAGCAATTTTTTTTACCATCTGCATGAACTGCCACATTATTATACCTTGAAAATTTGTTAATAATTGAGATTTTGGCTACCCCAACTACCCTTTGTAAAACATGGTCCATTTTTGGCAAAGGATAATTATCTTTTAAGGGGAACTTATTCAAGTTCTCAAAATCCACACACAACCTAATTTCTTCATTATTTTTCCTAAATGGGACCAAATTGGCTACCAATTCTAAGTATCTAAGAGGAACCATGATTTTTTCATCTAACAACTTTTTAATTCCTTTTAAATCATGGGTAGATGACTCGGATTAACTTATCTTAATTTTTTCTTGGATGGTTTTGATCCTAGCTTCAAATGTATTCTAGGATGGACCATAGTAGTATCACAGGTATCTAAATTTTCATACTTCCAAGCAAAGACATCTACATACTGTTTGAATAGAAAACATACCTTTTCCTTATGTCAACAGTTAAAGATTTTGAAAGTTCAATGAAATTTGGATCTTCTTTAGTTCCGATATTGCATTCTTCCACTTCCTCTATGTGTAGATTAGTAGATGGGTTAACAACTACATCATTATGATCAAGCAACTTGTACCAACCCCTTCAAAATAAAATTATTTTTTAATTGCATAATTATGTGATATGTGATCATATCAATCCACTCATATTTGTAGTTTACTAACACTATGCCATCTTCTTTTTTCGGTTGGTGATCAATGTGGGTAACAAAGAACTTGTTAATTATTTCTAAAAATATTTTGATTCGTTGATCATCCTCAAATAATTTCCAATGCTTGGCAT
This sequence comes from Pinus tabuliformis, assembly GCA_031772625.1. NCBI lineage: Eukaryota > Viridiplantae > Streptophyta > Pinopsida > Pinales > Pinaceae > Pinus > Pinus tabuliformis. Next base: position 267,359,854 of record CM062807.1, read on the forward strand.
TGTCAGGAATCAAAGTCATCTCAACTCCACACCTTAGTTGTGGCCTTATAAGTGGTGTAAATGTACTAGTTGATATTACAAGGGAATTCACTTACTAGTCTTGGTCCTTTGAAATTGGATGAATATTAAAAATCTTGAAAGAATTTTCAATTAAATCTCATACCTCATTTCTATATGATCGCATTCTGAGGTGTTTAGTCTGGAAGACACTCTTTATTTATGGAACCACCAAATTTGAATATCTAAAAACAACAAGATTCAATTTTTTTAGTTTCTTTGTAACTTTGAGCCCTAAGGTTAATGCTTCATGTCTTGCAACACTTTTAGTGGTTCAAATACAAATTTGTGGAACAAAGGAATAACTTATTTCGAAGGAGAAACTAATATTACGCCAACACTAGAACCATGTTTTGAAGCTACCCCATCAAAATACATCTTCCATATTTCATTACCTATAGTATTCATATTCTGAACTGCAGATAAATTCTCAATGGTTATGGATATTTCCAATTCACTATTTATAGAAAATATACAACATATCAAATCTCAATCTAACCTATATACAAGGAAATTATCAAGATGCTTTGAGTGACCCACTATATAGGAAAAATTTTCCTCTTTGTAGAGTCTCTTGCTTTCACCCCCAAATACCAGAACAATGGCATATGGCATGTCCATTTGTAATGTCCCCTAAGTTTCATGTCCTATGATCTCGAAAATAGCATTCCAAAATTTGCTAGAATATCAACAACAACTATATCTAATACAATACTCTTCATAGGTAGTTGGGCTAGGGTTACAAACTAAATATTTGATCATCCAAACATATTTAATCTTTCTAAATCAAATGAATATAAATCATGGTAAGGCTTAGTAATTTGAAGTCCCAATTTCTCCATAATTATCTGAGGCATTAAGTTATGAGAAGCATTGGAATACAAAATGCAATTATGCAACATATATTCATGAATATTAAGAGTTATATAAAAGGGTGTCATTGCATCTACTTGTTCTTCCATGTGTGGTCTAAATGTAACAACAAGATTTTCATCTTATAGATTGAGGGTGTCATGTTGGACTATCACCATCATAAACTATATAACTTTGGACATCGACTGATGGTAGATAGGATTTTTAGCCAAATCAGAAAAGAGAATTGGAATATTTTATTTTTCCTAATTCCCTTTGCAAGATAAAAGAAATTGCTACTTTATCTGTCTTTATCTATTCCTCATTATTATTGACTATCTATTGATTATCTTTTGAAGAAGACAATTGTTGTTATTTTCCTTCATTCTTCATTTGTTCAACATAATTTTTCTTAGATTCATTTACTTCTTTATATATATTTTTCCTTGGCCTTAGATCATATTTATTTTGTAATTATGCTCGAAGAAGAAAGAAAAAATGTTTGTATTGAGAGTATACTTCGAGATTGTTACCATTTCGTTCATCAAAACTTTTATTTAGCACTAATGTTTGTTCATAATCACTTTTAGTAACTTGAATTGTTGAAGAATTGCTTTCAATCTAATTAATTCCTTCTTTTGGTTCAACACATTCTTCATCAATGAGATCATTAATCATTAATGGAGGTTGGATAGGTTGGTTTGCATTCTTTTTATCCCTCTGCAAAATTTGTGGGTTGAAAGACTTTCTAAATTGATCAGGATTCATGTTGGTTGATTCTTGAGCTAGCCTAGGTGTATTTCTCCCCTCAATTTCAATTATATTCGACTTGTTTGAAAGATTCGTAATCATCCTAGATATTGTCTGAATTTTTTGCTCCTATGAATCTTTGTTTGAGGTTGAAGGACCTAATTCTTCCTTTTTCTTCTTATTTTAGGATCTACTTTTACTTTGATATTTCTCGAAGAAGCCATAGTATCTTCTATCTCAATGGCATTATCTTGAATTAATGCCAAAGTTGTGCACTTTTTTTCTCTTAACATTAATTAACACAAAATCAGAATCAACAACATATGCCACCTTCATAGCTGTTTGAGAGGCTGTAATATCAAAGGGAATTTTATTTTAAATTTTATGAAACTTGTTAGTGAATTGAGCACAGAATCCCCAGTCTTTTTCTTCAAATCTCCAAAGTATGTAAGGTAATATGAATGATCCCTCTTCTCACCCCACTGTCTTATAAAAGTAGCCTCAAGTGCTTCCCAAGAATGAATGGAATCTGGAGGCAACTATCTGAACTATTTTCCAACATATCCTTAAAAAAAAAAAAAAAAAAATCCTCATATAGACATTTTCATCTTCAATATTCATGTTATTGGTAAAATTATAAAATGATGTCATATGATCTTCTGCACTTACCTCTGATTCTCCATCAAATCTTCGTAAATGTTTAAGATAATCATCAGGAAAGTTATGTAAATTAGTAAGAAGTCTAAGAAGAGCATATCATGTAGCTACAAAAGAATTTACTCCTAGGGTATTTACAACATCAACCATAATGTATTTTAAGATTGCTTGTTGGGCTTTAGGGGAAAGGGGATTAAGAATATATTTCAAACCATGTTGATTTTGGAAGAAGGTAAGAGGGAGAGGCTAACATGATATTGGGAATACTACTTTGTAATCAAACTCAAAAACTTATGGTTTAATAGGAGTAATATTCAATGACAATTTTTATTCAAATTTAGTATCTTCAAAAACATGAGAAGTTTGCATAGGAATATTTCAAGATGAAGTTGCTTGATTTTCCCTTAAATTCTTCTATGTAATAATCTTTTTAGGATTTGATAGTATTGGTAGTACCTCTTCAAGATATGGGTGACTTTGTGTGTGCTTTCTTGTTGATGTCAAGATGAGCGTTGTGGAGTTTTCCAGGTGAATGATTTTAGCCAACGTCTTCCTTATTCACCAGAAACAAAAGGGTATATATCATTTTACCAAAGAAAAATAACTTTGTGTCTCTGCTTCTTGGCACTGATGCCAATTTGATGTTGTTCCTTGAAATATTCTTAGAGAGATAACTATGTCAATGCACCAATTAACCAAAATGATTTATTGATGTGATATTTTTATATAACAACCTTTTTGATCCTAAGGAAAATATAATTACAATCACTAGACTTCAAGCAAACATCTAGTAGTGATAGAAAATTATGAGATAAGAAGGAATATTAAAAGAATACAAGGAAAAAAATATAAGAGGTTTAAAGCATTAAACTAATATTTTAACTTCTTTGTGATGGAAAACATGCTAAACATATGAATTTAGTAGTCAACATAGCATACTTGGTCTCATATATAAAGTTCACTACAATAACTCAATGAAAAAGAAAGGTATTTCAGATACAAAATGTATCATTCATCAAGCTTGCTCATTCATAATGTTCTGCAAATAGGTATGACAGAGGAAGTAGTACCCAATTTTCACTTTAAATATTTATTCATATAAAGAGAATCAAATACATCCACGAAAAATATTTTGATAAACAAGATGACGCATTACAAAGCATTCAAAGGAGTATTACAAAGAGAAAGCTTGAATTCTATAGACCAGTAAAGAATAATATCTTCCAAATTCCAATCTTAAGCAAATGCAAAAACTCTTAATCTTGTGATATCAAGTCTCTTTTCTTTTTTTATATAATTTGAGCCATAAAAAACATTTAGTTGCAAGCGACAACTTTTTAAACCAAAATTACAAAAATAAACATTGACTACACAAATATAGGAGTTGATTATACTATTGTTAAGTGTTGGTTTTTGTGTGCTTATGTTGGAAAGTTGTCTATTGAGTCATCATAAAGTGAATCGAACGAGCATCCTCCAATCACCACTTATAGGATAATGAATGAATCCATTTTTCTAAATGTAATATCCAATTTGATATACTTATCATATGTTGGGACAATAGAAAACACAATTTCAATCTGCCATAAAAGATAAAAGTCATCAATTAATATATCAACAATTGTTCGACATCTCAAAGCTCCATCCATGTCTGAGAATCTTTCCACATTATTTCCCTCTTTCAACAAAGATTCTTTATAAATTTCTAGTGGAATTATATTGCCTTTATTTTCCAATAGGTGGTTAAACCCATCTCAGGTAAATTATCAAAACTTGTTCATAAATTGATCCACATTCCTTTTTATCACAATGTATTTGGTTTGGGCTTGTTGTGTCAATTTTTATTGATCAAGACTCTGTTGGTTTCCATTATCAATGCATTCATGTCAGAAACCCTAACACACACAATTAATTCCAAGACTTGGAGTTGAGATATTTTATAATTTTGTTTTCCATCTAAGGTTTATTTCCCAACTCATCCCATGTTTGTTGAATCATTTTTTGAGTCTAGTGTGCCAATGTAGATTCATCACCAATCAACCTAAAAAAATTCCATATCTTCATAATCTTTACTATAACATGGTCCCATAAAATATCTTTGGCTCCAATTAGATATTTCCTTCCAATTAACGTACTCCACATCTACTCCAACTCTTGTTGAAGTTTGGCTTTAATCTCTTGATATGCTATAATAGTGCCATCCTTATCTAAAATATGTTCTTTTAAAATATCAAGTTCATCATTCTTAATTGTAATAGTCCTTTTGAGGTTTTTAAGCTCAACCTCCTTTATATTTAAATCAACTACATTCTTAGCTAGATCTTCTTAAGGATCCAATGGTGATGTGGGTATATATGAAGAACCATAACGTACATGTTCTGTCGTCTCTTTATTCAACACTTCAATATATTTTTCATAGTTCTCAATTTGCTTTTTCATTTATATGATTTCACTCAAGAATTTTTCTCTCTCGTTGTACTACTAACACTCAGGAGTTTGAAATTGCTTTGTATTTGGAACTTTTAACCTTTTCTTTAATGCAAGGATGTCAGTTTCCTTGAAATTTTTTAATGCTTGAGATTTAACATCTTTTGGATTGGGTACCAATTGCATTATCCACTATTATAATACTTCAATCCTCATTTATTTCATTTGATTAAGAAAATTTTATTGTCAGAGCTACTTATCAAACTTGCATACCATAACTTGAACTTTAAATACACTTATTGATGTTTGTATTAGGTCTCTAAAGGCCATGTCACATGTTTGTCTATGGAGGTCCATTTTATCCACCAAATTGACTTTGTCCAAGTTCATTAAGAAGTTCATTACTTTATAGTCACCTATTGTTTGATATGGGCCTTGCTTCCATAGCTATGAATATTAATCCTGCTTGATTTTGAGATTCTTGTTCTTAGTTTCCAAACACTGTGAAAACAAATTTTCCTATTTTGTTAATCTGTTGATGATGAAACTCTTTGATTTTCTTGATCACTAAAAACTATTATAAGTGTTGATGATACAAATTTTTAGGAAAATACAGGGTTGCTTGATTATGCATCTCCATCACTTTGTACTGACTTGTTTGTGTCCCCTTTCTGCTCTTTTATTCTCTATCGTTTTTTCTAGTCGCTAATCTTCATCTATTTTTGAAATTGTTTAAGAAATTTCTTAATGAGTTCTTTTACTAGTATTCTCTTGTCACTATGGAGTATATATTACATGAGGTTGATAATAAAATTGAATTTAATCTTGCACTTGGTGCTAAATAATTTGGTGTACAACCTCCCAATTGTCCTTATTTCCTGACCTCTGTATCTCTGGCTTCTTCAAATATCCATATGGAGATGAACCCTACTTCAGTATTTTATTAGAAATAACTCAATAAGGATCATAGGTTAAGATTCTCCCTATGAGAAGCCTATCTCCTTAAGCATTTTCTCCACTACCTCCAAGGTTGATCTAGCATTTACTACAAATTTTCCAACATTTTTTCAATTTAAAAGTAAGTTATTGCTTCTTTGATGCAAAATGAATATAGTTAGACTCTAATATTTTCCTAATGTACTATAGAGTAAATATTCTAATGGTCTGAAATGCTAGTATTCGATATGTCGGAGACTCAAAACCATATATTCTAATTTCAATATGGTGTTGGAAAAGATACCAATCACCTAATTTAGTGTATTGAATCAATTGAAGAAGCCTTTTGATCTCAAAGAAAATTCTATGAGGCGACTCTTCATGGATGGTAATATAAATAATAGACATGAATTGGTTGAAAAACTCATAAAATCTTACTTTTTGTGGCTTTTTCCTAATTAAAGGTGTCCAATGAATAAATGGAGAAGTATTATCTGACTCATCTTGTAGGCTTAAATGTAAACATGAGAATTTTTCAATTTGAAAATATAGTGATAAATGAACAAGGTAATACTAAAATTTTAATTATTTACTTGTAGTGAACTCAATTAATTGAAAATGTATGACATCTGCTAGGTATTGACTATAATGAAATCGAATTAAAGGCTTATATGTATTAGGGAAATAACAAACATGAAAATTACCTCATCTAATCTTATGTCATGGTCGAAACCCAAAAGGAAGCACATCATGGAAATGAATTGTCTTGAGATATCTAGGAAAGCAATTGTTTTATAAGGCGGTGGGTTTTTATGTAAGGCAATGTCTGAGGCTAGATATAACTAAATGAGGGTGTCTTTTTATTCAACTGTTAACTCCTGGTAGGAAGAAATTAAAGTTTATTCTTGTAACACTTGGGTTTTATAGGGATAAATCATTTTTAACATTTTAAGGATCGATTTAGGATTAATTGTGAAACAAATTATGCCATTCCTTGAACTTATGACTTTCTTATTTTGAATGTAATTTTGTGCACACAACATTACAAATGTAGGGAAAGAGTAGGTTCAAGATAAAACATATTTGGCTAAATGGGATTCATATAAATGAAAAAAATCATGCAAGTCTTGGAAATAAGAAGAATCTTACCGATGGATGTCATACAAGTTGTAATGTGAGAAGGCAATGTCAAAAACATCACTATCTTGGTCAACTAGGCTCAATTCTTTAATAGTTTGAGGATGAGTGGATTCATAGGTTTTAGGGTTTGAGTTATTCATTTTATTTTTGAAATCAAATGGAAAATGATAAAGGAATACCTAGAATTATCGTTATTGATGGTAGGAAAATTTGGTTTCTTACTTTGTCTGGCAATGACTTTTGTATGTTGCCTTTAACTTTTTTTCCCTTGTAGTGACTTGTCTCCATGTTAACAAGAAGTTGTGGTGATTTTCCCATATTTTTAACCTTTTATTCCCAAATTAAAATATTTGGATAAGTGGCAAGCTATAATCAGCTGGAGAATAGTTGGAGCCCACTCTCCCCAAATTTATGAGGATCATGTCAACATACGTCATGCTAATGTCATCTTTCCGCTTAGATACCACATCACTTGCCCTATTAGCTTCCAGGTTACTAAATGTAGCTGCACACTATACATTTGTTTGCTTGATCATCATCCTTATCAATACCCAACTCAGCTGGCGGCTTAATCACTTATCACTTCACCTAACCACCACATGCATGTCCCATAATGTTGTCTAACATCATTTGTCTGTAAGCAAGGTGGTTTTCGGGGGGTCCCTTGGTGGTTTTGAAATCATCTTGGGAGGGGGGAGACCCAATACCTTGTCGTCATTTCACCAGTGTAGATATTGCATGAGCTCCATTTCAGAAACCCCCCCCCCCCCCACACACCTTTCCATCGAGCATGTTGAGGGGTCAGGGTTGGGGGAGGGATGGATATAAATCGTAGATCTTGCACCCATCCACTAATTATGTGCACCTCTTGCCAAAATTTTACTACACAAACACAAAGACCATTTTTTTCGAAATTTTAACATTTTTGAAAGAAATTAAGGGGCAAACCATTAATTTTCAAAAGTTTTAATTACTATATATACCACACAATTGTTAAAAGTCACTTGTTACAACACATTACATAACAATACATATTATTATATTTTCTATAGGGGTTAGGGAGGTTAGGACCCTGATAAAAAGCATGTTTGAACCACCGGTAAGATGATTGGAAAAATTCATAACCATTTTTAGTAATGAGATTATGTTTAAAAATGTTGTCATGCCTATTGATTAAGTGGTCATAATAAAAAATTTAGGAACTGGGTTTTACATGATTCACTGGATTTTGCCTATGGGTCATGGCTTCTTTCAACTCAACCTTATGACTTTCCTAATAATTACAAAATAGTAGACTAAGAAACATTGCAAAAAGGAAATGAAATTGTTAATACCCATTTCACCTAAATTTGCATTGTTCACTTCTTGTTTGATTTCCCATAGATTTTATTTGTAACTTAATGGCTTTTACAAATTTCATTTTTTTGTCTATGTAACAGTGTTTGAAATGGCCACCTTTTTTTGAGATTTGCATGTGTTACATGTTAAAAACCCTTACCTTAATCTAACACTCATCAGTTCCTTTTTTGCTTTGGATGAGTATACAAATCATGAAATATAACCTACGATGTTAATTGTGAAGTTATTAAATACAAATTCATCATATAGTTTGAAGATGTTATAATGGTGGTTTTGAAACCATGTCTTGGCTCTATGCAATTAATAGAAAGCTACCATGTGTATTTGATTTGGTTTGTGGAGGTAAAGGCCAATGATAAAAACCTATATTTGTGTTCCACGATATATCCTATATATTGATTATAAGCTGTCAAATCTAGTGCACGATCACTTCAAGTAAATCCATTAAATTATGGATTTGAACCCATGCATGATTTTTTGAAAGCTATTTAACACCTCTAAACTTATGATTGGTTAAAATAAATCCTCAAAATAAATCTGCCTTATTTTTGTCTCATTTATTCAAATCTCTTATTGACATCAAAATTGTGACCAAAACTAAAATAAAAAAATATGAACAGTTTCATTACAAAATAATCAATAATTAATCAAAAATCAATTAGAGTTATAACACCAACTACAAGGTGAGGCATATGCCTTGGTCATTTCTTATAGTTATGAAATGCAAATACAAAGAAAGTGCATTGACTATGGAGTTCCCATGGATATAAGGATGGATTAAATGGTTGTAATATGCTATTTTACTTCCATTGTTATGCTTCAATATCCCACTCCTAGATGCTTTTCTCTACTATGGAACAATAAACAATACAATAAGAATGAAACCCCTTCATATCCTGATGGCCCAATAATTAATATGACTTGATAATCATTTATGGTTATGGTTGGGGTTTTTGCATGCCTCAAATCCAAATTTGGGTTAGGCCTTTGGACCCTCTAGAATATTCTTAAATGTCCACATGTGACTAACTTGACATGTGTGTGTAATGTGAGCTAATGTCGCATCCACTCAATATCATGGTGGTCAACAAGATAAGTCAACTTATGGGAGGCATAACCTCCACATGTGAAATTTGGTTGAGGCAATCTTAAAATTGTTAAAAATCCCTTGAAGTGTTGAACAATGTCACGAGGATAAACTTTGTGTGCAAAAATTGACCCCAAAAATGGTCCTTTAAGTCCTAAAACATGCTCTAGAATTTTATGGACCCCAAATCACCAATGCAGGACCTAGCCCTAAAATGGGTTCTACAAGCCAACAACTCCATTTTTTCCACATAACAAGTACCAAAGTACATGACAAATGATGTAACAATCTATTTTAGATAAATCAGATAACCCCTTTTTCCTCATATGGGATTGACAAGAATTAACAAGAACCTCATTTCTCTATTATTCCAAAAACCTTACCTGGCATGTTTTATTCAAATACTTATCTTCAACCACATGGATTCCACTTGGAATTACATTTACCCTACCCTGATCTGTGTCAGCTAAAAAAAAGGCTTCAATTAAAGGCTTTGTGCTTCTTCAGATATCAACTAGCTCTTAATGTGACATGAATACTAAAACGTGACTCATAGTGTCATCATCACCATAGTCTACCAATTTCAAGGCTTTCTCCATGCACCAAGGAGTACAAGATATCCCTAAGCTAGATCACACGTGACATAGGGCTACGGTAACCATAGAACGAATTGCATTTTGACCTATGCCTCACCCTATTTGGAAGAACTTTTTGTTCATTCTTATGCAAGTGTAGTTTACATTCATGATGTTATCATCTATGATAATAAAGGCATAAGCTTCCTTTTCCAAATAGAACACCTAATTACCTTTTAGGTCTCTAGATCATGTCATTATTGTTGGAAAATGTAACTATGTTCAGTCTTCAATAATGTACTTGAGTCATTATGTAATGTATTTGTCAAAAGAATAAAGAAAATTATTATTATTATTATTATTATTATTGTGACTTATTAAAGCATGGGTTTCATGCTTAGGTCACCATGTTTTAGGTCAAAATCCCCATTGAATACTTCTAGGATTTATTCCGAGTCTATAAAGTTATTGGACATTTAAATAGACCCTTCTTGAGCTTTTGAATCATGTTAAAAGGTTAAGTATTGAGTCAAATATGAATTATGTAACCTCCACAACATGTCAGCCTAAGGGAAGATCAAGTCGGCCTAAGGACCCTATTCAACCCCATAAGAAGCCTATAAAAGGAAGGTCATCAAATTCATTTGGAGCATCATTCTCTCATCAACTTCGAATTCTCTTGTAGTTGGGAAGAAGTGCGAAAATATCTTATTGCTGGGTAGAATTACGAAGTTGTCTTGTAGCTAGGAAAAGGTGCGAAGTTTGTTGCCAGGAAGCCAAAATGAATGCAAGTTTGGGGAAATCTAAGAAGACAAGAAAAATCAAAATTTTGATGTCTCTCTCTTTGTTTCGTGCTCTTGATTGGGAGATCGAAGTCTTCCAAGTTTCACCGTTGCCGAAAGCTGCCAGTTGTCGTAAGTTGCTACATAGTCAAAGTTGTTGGGAAGATGTTGAAGATCTTAGAGGCTAACATGGTATGGAGGGAAAGTTTGGTCTTGGTTTAGGGTGAAGAGTCCTAAAGAATACTATTGAAAGGAAGAATTATCTTGACTGGGTTTTCCCCTCGAGGGGGGTTTTGCCTTGACATGTGCCTACATCTAGTGTCTATTGTTTTATGAGTTGTTGCTTTAGTAATTTCTTTATGAACTAAAAGAAAGCAGATATAAAGAATCATAATAATAAGAAACATCACAAGTAATTATCAAGATCAAGAAAATCTTTACTGCCTTTCTGATTTTCCAACATGGTATCAGAGCTTTCATGAAGAAGAAAGAAAAAGGTAGATCCATTCATAGGCACTATCTCAGGGAAGGAGTCTATTATATTCAAGGAAGATGTCTAACTCAATCAAGGGTGAGAACAAACTTGAAGGAAAATCTAACTTCAGGTCATCAAAGAAGAGGATTGACCTAATCCTCGAGAAGAACAAGGTGTTGGATTTGGTAAAAGGAAATGTAAAGAAGCCTGTGATGTCAACAAAGTGAAATTTAGGGATTTAGAATTGGTGACTATGACTATGGTGGTAGAAGGGATAAAATAAAATCTTGTCCCATTCATAGCTAACATTGATCATACTCAGGAAATGTATGAAGCCTTGTTGAAGTTGTTCACCATTGAGAACATTGGTCAAGTAGCAAGTTTGAAGAATGAGTTGAGGACTATGAAGATGACTAAAGAGGATATTGTGGCAACCTTCTTTGTGAAGATATATAAACTCAGGCATGATCTCTTGGCCATCGATGAGATTGTTTCGAACAAAGAACTAGTTATCACTGCTCTATGAGGATTGCCACCCTCTTGGGGTGAATTTGCTGCAGGTCTCAACAATGGGAAGGTAGCTCCCACCTTTGAAGAATTATGGACCACTCGTAGTCAAGAAGAATTAAGGATCTCAATGGTTGCGAATCTTGAAGGAGTGGAAAATTCTTATGTTGCTAATCATAAAGGGAAGAGATCAAAGGGACAAAGGAAGAAAGTTGACATGTCCAAGATAGAGTCTTATCAATGTCATAAGAAGGGTCACTACAAAAGTGATTGTCCCAAGAATCCAAAGAATAAGAAGAGAGGAAGAGATCAAGCCAACCTTTCTATAAAAGGAGACTCAAAGAAAGTCAAGCCCGAAGAACCCGACATTAGGGACTTACACTATTATGTCCTTCGCTTGTAGCTTTACATATCTTGTTTTATATGTTTTAGAATTGATAGGTTTTTAACATATTTTGGAAAAGACATTTTTTGTATTGATTTAAGTTTGTAGTTATCCCTCAAGCTTTGAAGGGAGTACTCAACAACTTCCAAAGACAAGTCTTTCATGTCTTTTCAGTTTTGGGTTCATGTATTCATTTAGTTTTGATTATATTAAATAGTAATGACCTTTCTCCCTCTATTGTCTTGACTAGGGAAAAAATTTGAAAGAAGGAGGATCTCTCAAGACAAGTGATTCTTGTTTGGGTGATTCATCTATTGATAAATCTACCCACCCCACTCTAAACTATTTTGGTAGAACCTTAGACAGGTTCTGGAAAACCCTAACCAAAGGGTATGTTGATATGAATGTCTGAAATCCTAAGTTGCTTAGGGATATTGTGAAATGTTAGTTGTTGTTTTATTGACGATGTCATGTTTGGGATTTTGGTATGATTGGGAAATCCTAACTTATTAGGGTTAAGTGATTGAGAAATCTCAAACCCTTTGTAGTTTTGGTAATATAGGGTTTGGTGGAATACATGTTTCTACATTGGAACCCTAACTCATTAGGGTTTGGTGGAATGTATGTTCTACATTGGAACCCTAGCTCATTAAGGTTTGGTGGAATGTGTGAGCAAGACCCTTATATTGTCTTAGAAATGATGCCCTTGGTATGTGTGTGTGTGTCTGATCAAACTCTAGTGTAATCAAGATGATTGTGTGTCTAACTTTTATTGATATTTGTGAAGTTGGGTTTGACTAACAAATGATAGAAATGTATTTGCATGATCATGAAATCTAGGCATGTATAGATGTATCCTCTTGGTTGAAATTCTAGTTTGGTCTAGGTCGAATATATTAATGTTGTTGAACATATGATATGCTTATGGATGATTATGAATTCCTAGATATGTGTGTTGACCTAGTTATTGATGGTCATAAGTCTTAGGACTTAATGGAAGTCATTGTTTTAGGATTTAATGGAAGTCCTTGTCTGAAATTCTAGGATGATGATTTATGGAAATATAGGGTGTTGTAGTTAACCCTACTAAAGTTAAAATTATCTAGTATGTGCGATATGACAATCTGAAATCTATTATATGATTGCTGAAAATGAAAGTCTAGGGTTTTGCAGTTAAATTCTAGTAGTGATATTGTTTAGTGTGAAATATAACAATTTGAGATCCATGCATGTAATGATTGTTGAGATTGTGTAAATAAAATTCCAAGGTTTTGGAGTTAAACCTTAGTCAAAGTAAAATCTCTGAAATATAATGGTTTGAGATCTGTGTAAGATTGTTGAATTTGTAAAATGGAATTCTAGGGTTTTGGAGTTTAACCTTAGTCGAAGTAGAAATATCTGATGAGTGTTGGCTATATGATAATTTGAGATTTGTGAAGAGATTGTTGAAATTTGAATTTTTGGTTGAGTTTGATGATTTCTCATAAATCTAGGGTTTGCAAACTAACCCTAGTGGTAGCTGGTCATGTTAGTGATTGATGATGGTAGATTGAAAAATTAGGGGTTTGGAACTAACCCTAGTGGAAGTTGGTTAGGTTAATGACAAAGTTGTGATTGACTTTGATTGATTTGTTTGTATGAAATCTAGGATTTATATGAATCCCTAGTGAGAAGTCTAACAAATGTATTCTAAAAGGTTATTGGATACTTTATAGACCTGTATTTGTCTGGTTTTCTATATGTTGTAGTAAGGTATGTCATGCCTTTGGAAGACACATTGAAAACCTAAACGGAATGAATGTTGTCATGAAGTAGACTAGGGTGTATAACAAAGTCCCTAGCAATATGTTGAAGAGTATATGTCTCTTGTTTGTAATTGAGTCTGGGTATCTGATATGTATAAAGTTGAAAAGATTATGTTCTTTTGATATGGCTAACATCATGCTTCTGTAGATTTGTTTGTACTTGCTATTGATGTTGTGCAGGTACACAATCTTCAACTTGGTGAAGATGCTTATTAATGTGATAAGCATGATGTGGATAATGATAATTCTGATGAAATGATTGGAAGCCATGAAAGATTCTACGATGTCGAAAAGAAGAAGTTGATCTCTCGGAGAAAGCATGAATAGAAGAGATCTCCCTAAGATTAAGAGAGAGTCTGGATAAAGAAGTGCTTCCTGGTTGAGAGGGAGGGCATAACTTGTTATTAATTGAATAATTAATTTCAGAGGATATGTTGTTGCATGTGAAGTAGGAAGTAAAACATATGATTGAGGAATATTTTGTCAAAGATTCGATTGATAGTCCTACTATGGAAATTTGAGAAGTAACATCAAGTTGTCTGTAAGATCCTGAAGGTTTATATTTGGTTATGTACATGCGAAAGTATATTATTGATTGGGGTTGTGTTTGTACAGGTGAATATCTCGAAGGATTTGATAGCATGTTGGTAACCAATCAGATTGATTGGGAGAGATTGGACATTCTTGATCTGCTGGATCAAGGGGTGTTGAGGTTTTCTAAGTGAAGCATTTCCTGGGAAGACATATGGTTGACACTTTGTGTTGATGTTTGAAGTTGAAAAGGTGGTGTTGATCAAAGAGCTTTGTTTTGGATACACACTTGGATTTTTGGGTTGATGGTTAGCAAGTAAGCCCGATGGTACCTAGAGGGGCTGAAAGCTTGAGTCTATCTTAGTCCCACCTAGATAGATTGCCTTGGTCAGGAATCTAGCCCATGGCATTGCGGTGCCTAAAATATTGAGTGTTTGGTTGGATAGATTGCCCTAGTCAAGAATCTAGTCCATGGCATTGTCATGCCTAAAGCTATTCATGGTTCATATAGTTTGAGATCTTCCATTGTATATGTACATTATGAATACCTCCCTAGTTAAGAGAGAGTGTTGGAAAATGTAACTATGTTCGATCTTCAATAACATACTTGAGCCATTATGTAATGTATTTGTCAAAAGAATAAAGAAAAATACTTTTTATTATTATTATTGTGATTTATTAAACCATGGGCTTCATGCTTGGGACACCATGTTTTAGGTCAAAGTCCCCATTGAGGACTTCTAGGATTTATTCTAAGTCTGTAGAGTTCTTGTACATTTAAAGAGACCCTTCTTGGGCTTTTGAATCATGTAAAAAGGTTAAGTATTGAGTCAAATATGAATTATGTAACCTCCACATCATGTCTACCTAAGGGAAGATCAAGTCAACCTAAGGACCTTATTCGACCCCACAAGAAGCCTATAAAAGGAAGGTCATCGAATTCATTTGGAGCATCATTCTCTCATCAAGTTTGAATTCTCTTGTAGCTGGGAAGAAGTGTGAAAATCTCTTGTTGTTGAAGTGCGAAGTTCTCTTGTAGCTAGGAAAAGGTGCAAAGTTTGTTTCTGGGAAGCCAAAGTGAATGTCAGTTTGGGGAAATATAAGGAGATAAGGAAAATTGAAATTTTGGTCTCTCTCTCTCTTTGTTTCGTGCCCTGGATTGGGAGATCGAAGTCTTCCAAGTTTCATTGTTGCCAAAAGCTGCCAGTTGCCATAAGTTGTTGCATAGTTGAAGTTGTTGGGAAGAGGTCGAAGATCTTGGAGGCTGACATGGTATGGAGGGAAAATCTAGTCTTGGTCTAGGATGAAGAGTCTCAAAGAATACTATTGAAACGAAGAATTATCTTGAATGGGTTTTCCCCTCAAGGGGGGTTTGGGGTTTTGCCCTGGAATGTGCCTACATCTGGTGTCTATTGTTTTATGTGTTGTGGCTTTGGCAATTGCTTGATGAACTAAAAGAAAGAAGATATAAAGAATCATAATAATAAGAAACATCACAAGTAATTATCAAGATCAAGAAAATCTTTACTGCCTTTCTCATTTTCCAACAATGATCGAGGTTACAACGGTGTATTTAATAGTTGTTGACAAAAATATAGGTTCATCTGTAATAGAAACATTAGGCACTTTCATCATAAACACAACGAATAAATTTGTAACATTCAAATTTAAGAAGAAGAAGAAAACATTGCAAGACTTGCAATAAAGTCATGTTTAGTGGCACCCTTATAAGATGAGTTGAAAGATGCATCAGATGTGATCCTTCAAGATAACCTCAATTCATTAGACAAGATGCAAGATTGTTAGAATTCTTTTAATGGGGTTATCACTGATAAAGATGAAGAAATTTCCCATATTACGAATTGTAGTCAAAACTTGATCTCACAAATCAAGAAGCTAAAAAACAAAAAGAGAATGCAACGTGAAGAACTAAAACAAACAATCAACAATGACTCTTTGATTGAAAAGGACACAATGATAAATCCAGTTGAATTAGTGATATATGTGGACATCGAAGTACAATGAAAAAGATAGAAATCCATCAAATCGAAGACTCTCTATTAATAAAAATTCAATGACCAACTAAGTGAAATAGGTGCATGAAGAAGATATGATACCAAAAGGTGAATAAAAAAACTTCTGAAATCATGAGTAGAAAAGATCATGTTACAAAGACACCTTATTGACATCCTAATCATAAGGGTTGACACTTTAACCAACTTACATATCAACGTTGCTTAGAGTGAAGGCATAATTGACCTATATTTTGACGAAAATTAATTTCAATGGAATATGGTCTCAAAATAACAATCATTCTTGGAAGTACAATACAAAAGGTTATATTCAAAAACCCTATAATGCACTATTCAACACAAGATTGAACCATGGTGGACTAACCCATTAACATTATGACAATTTTGTTCAATACTTCAAAGATCATACTACCTCATTTCTCCAACTATGGTAACATTAAGAACATAGTATTTTGTGAAAGCATTACAAACAAGAATGAAGTTGTAACATTTTCATGACTTAATGAGAAAACATCTTTAAAAGGAGATGCAATTGAGTAAATATTACATAATAATAATAAAAATGAAAAAAACCCGGATGCGGGTGAAAGACCTTTTTCATGATGCCAAGCAGAGAGAGGTGGACGTCTGGCGGCTTCTATCGCGTGCTGTCACGCGCTAGGCCGCACGGAGCAGGTGGGAGTCTTTATACCAAGGTGGGGGACTTAACTATGAAGTCGACCTGCAGTTATTCTGCCATTAATGCGTTTTGGGTATATGTCAAGAGCTGGGCTTATTCGAGCGCAATGAGGTTCTCAATAACCAGTTCGGCTCTGCGAACTTGGCAAGTCGCTCGGGCTTGGAATGAAGTCAATTGCCAGGCGCAGGGCAGTAGCAGGTCGATTGCGTCTAGTCTGTGGGGAATTTGTCTAAGCTGCTCTTTTAACTTGTTCGCGCTAGCTTTGATTATGCGATGGTATGTCTCGGCCCTTCCCAGAGCGTCCATTGATTACTTTCTGATCTGCGTTTCTTGCTCTACGTCTGTCATTTTCTGTGTTGTTGGTGTCCTGTCGACTCTGCTCATCATGCCTCGTTCTAGGGGTATCTCCCGCCGTGGTCGCCACTATGGCACCAGAGGGAAGTCCTCTCGTCCAGCCCCGGAAGTGGTGGAACCTTTAACCGCTGATCTTCCCGCTCCCAGGCCTCTGAATTTGCACAATGCCATCCCGATGAACTCTCAGCAGTCATCTAGATTTCTGTTCCAGAGCAGTCTCAATAAGCCCCTTGTTCTTGTAAATTTCACCATCTCTGTCTCCGAAGAACCCAATAGCACGCTTAGCCCTTCTCCTCCTCTGCCGACTGTCAACGCAGAAGCTAATGTGCTGTTTGGGGATATGTTGGGCATGGTCTTTCTAGCTGTTCACATGCAGGAGGATCCTCCAGCAGAAAACCAGCCACAGATGGCTCCTGAGCCGATTCTGCAGCAACCTGTAGACAATGTCATCCAGAAAGAAGATCCTCCCGCACCAGAGAAGGCAGTTGCCCGCAAACCGGTTCGTATCCACTCTGGATGGTTGCATTTGGTCACTCACCCGGACGGCACGCCTATGTTTGACAAGGACGGCATGGTTACCTGGCTTCCTTCTCCCAGCCCGGAGAGTGACGAGGCGCTGGCTTCTCCAACTCAATCTGGTTAAACTTCTGTCTCTCTGTTCTGAATGGTCAGTTCGACTTCATTTTGGCATGGTCGGAAATCAAATTTTGTTCTTGAAGCATCATAGAGCCTCTCTGGGAAGATATTTGCTCAAACTGTCTTTTTGTCATCCAAGAACGAATGATATTGTACTGTTCCTTTGTTCATCTATCCAGAATGGCAGCGCAGAAACCACTTTTGTAATCCAAGCTCAAAGCTTGAATAGTCAAATCCATGAGTTTTTGGAAGAGGTTAGCAATGGCTACCTCTAAGGTTTCGACCTCTTTGTAAATAATTTTCTCTTTTATTAATAGATTTAGCATTTACAGATAAAAAAAAAAAATAATAAAAATGAAAAAACCAAGGAACACAACCTTTCACCTCACTGATTAGTCAATGTATATAAGTACATTGTAAAAGACTCATTGTATAAATATGTCAATTTATATTAATTTATTATCATTTATATATTTGTTTATCCTATATGGATTTATACTATCTTTCATTCTAAAGTTGGATTTTTCACATACAAATTATTATTCATTACATTAATAATGTTGGAGGACCAATGGGTGTTGTTGTGGATTTTGAGAGCCAACTCACAATCTCCTTCATGTCACAACAATTCATTTATACATTAACAAGCATTAAAGTGCCTTGAAATTTGATGCAATACATTGTCTTAGAGCATATATCTAGAGAATAAACCAAAGATTGTAGAGGGAACTAATACAAAACACAATTTCAACTCAATATTGTAAATTCACACCATGCCATAACAAGAGAATATGAGAGAGAGAAATGATTTGTTGTTGCAACATGCATGTAGAAGTTTAAGCTATAAGCAATGGACATGGATATGCCACAACAACCAAGTTACAAATAATGGACATGTGGGATGCCACAACAATCAAGGTGCAAACAAATGTACATGATGCATAATCTCTTCATTCAACACAACATGTGATAAAAGCAATGCTTCTACAAGACTAGAATGACTATAGTCTAAATAGCTCCAATGATACTAATAAGTGGTAAAATAAATATATAATATCTCCATTGCTCCCATGTCGAGTTAATATTATCATCCTTTGCTTTCACCTGTATTACCCAACTCACAAAAATCCCATCCATTCCATTGAAGGGCTTGACCATGGGAACACTATGATATGGAGCATGCAAGAATATTTAATAAAGCAAACCAATCAATTGCTCCACTTGACATCCAAGTTAATGGTCATTTTTCTATTGTATCTCCATGCCACTGGACTATAAGGTATGCAAGTGTGTCAAGCAATCTATGCATGGAAACATTGACAATAACAAGCCACACATGATAATACATTTTCTTCTTTTAATATAAACTCACAAGGAGGTAATGCTATAGGAAACATATTTATGTCAAAGGCATAAATCAAGGGATAACTTTTGTAGAATACTAGTAATCCAATGAATCATATCATCCACAACATCTTGCTTTTTCAATTTTTCTTACCACATCATATAGATACACGTGTCACAAGGAGTTGAGATGTTATCGTTCAATTTGTTTACACACTCAGCTCCATTATCTATTTGTCCCACTACTCCACTGCTCTTACCATGATTGTTTTATTGAGGTTACCACCATTTAGTGTAACAAATACAATTCCTTTGATCTTCTGTATAATTATAATGTAGAAAATATTTTTTTCCCAATCTTATTAACTGTAATTGTAACTATGTTTGTTTCCAAAACAAATAGTAGTATTCCAAAGTTAAGCTCCATGGACTTTGTTGTTTGATGGGGATGTGATGCTTCCATCATGATTAACTCAACGCCAGCCAATGCAATAGAAGGCAATCTCCATGAAAATAATATAGCTCAAGATGCCTTCAACACTATTGTCCAATCAATGAATGTTGTGGATAGTGTTTGCCCAAGAGTTGTATCATGTGCCAACATTATAGCTCTCGTAGCAAGGGATGTTGTGATATTGGTAATGAATTATGATTACTTTTGGAAATGTATTTATATACAACTCTCTCGCAAATCCAAATGGTCGAATTTAACTTTGTTCCAATGCTTACTACCTTTGAATGGGGCATAATATAATCCATGAACACAAAGGCTAGAAAAATTATGAGTCAAAGCATTTTGAGCACCATGCATGAAGTCAAAGATAGAGAGTTGGTAGGATTGGGAGTACTTGACATGTGGGCAGGGTAACATGGAATTCATATTTTTATAAATAAATCTCTCTCTCTCACACTCACACACACACATTATTCTTTTTCCCTAAAAACGAGAGTCAAAATAAAAAGAATAATCACATCAAATGTAAAATGTCAATGAGGTTTATCTTGTGTGGTCGGGAGGAATGATTGTTATCTTCCCCACCAATTTTCAAATTTTGGAAATGACATGTTAACTTCAAACCTTATTGTTTTATGGCATTGTACTCTATATAATATCTTATCCTTATCGAAGGGGAGGTGCTTTGTTACATGGAAGGACTATATATATATATATATATATATAACAAACAAAAAAATTAAAAAAAAATAATAAAATAAAAAATAACTTCATATTATATATACTATTTTTATTTTTTTTAGTGGTAGACCAGGGCAGGTTGTAATGTATATTTTTATCTAGATATAATGAAATGATGCACCTTCGCTTGAAAAATAAGCAAAGGTGAATCATTTCATTATATCTAGATAAAAATATACATTGCAGCCTGCCCTAGTCTACCACTAGGGAAACCAGATCAAGATCAATGACACTGTCATAGTTTCTTCATCATAGTAAACACTCTAATTCATAGAAATTTTAAAGCAAAGAACTAATATTGCGTGGCCTTATGCTAGCCAAAACAATTATATACTTAAAACTAGAAAATCAGATAAACCAAATAGTAGAAAAAAAGAGTACTATGTGCATCATTCAGTCTTGGGAGAGTCTGACCCTTCAACCATGATTGATGCTTTGCTGCTCCCTGGTGAGCAACCTAGATTTGGGGAAATGCCTAAGTGGGCCTCTCTACACTCCATTAATTGGTCCAATCCTCAAGTAATGAGATGAATCTCATCCAATATGAATAACATCTCCTCCCTTGTTATGTTCCTGACGACCAAAACTCATCCCATGAGCATCTTAAGATGCCAATAAATGTCAATTGCATGCATGTAGTGGGTGAACCTCCCTCTAGTATGTCCCACATCTGGGATCCAATTGAAAAATTCAACAACAACCTATATGTCCAACAGACAACCTGCCTCACCAACGATATCTCTCTTAGCCTATATAATCTCCTCTTGAATCAACACTGATGTTTTTCCCCCGTACCTACTTGTCAAAGTTTAAGTTCTTTGTTGGGCCCGAGTATGCCCCATTTCTCTATAGTGCACTACCTCATGCCTTACCCTAGCCTACTCTTTGGGTAGTTTGTCACTCAATTTATAATCTATGACAAAGGTGGTTGGTGGAGTGAGGGTGGTGGAGTCAGAAGAGAGGAGGTGAGGTAAATGTTTCGGGCACATTTCTTGAATACAACCTTGAAACCAAACTTCACCGAAACTCGTGAGAGGAGCAAGCTCGTGAGAGCTTGGGAGGACACCAAATGAATTTTGGAGTTGAAGGGTAGAAAGAGAAGAGAGGGAACAAGAGGAAAACAACAAGGGAATCGTTAAGGGAGGGAGAAAAACTAAATGTGTGAAAAAACATAAGAGAATCGAGAACTTGAGATGCCCATAAGAGGAACAACTAGATATGTGCGTGCTTGCAATAGGATTTGAGCTTTAATAGGAAAGCCCCCCTCTCAAACCATGAAAAATACAAGTGCAATTGGGAAGCCATGAGTGCATGTTTATGTTGATTGATGTGAGGTTTGTGCACGCAAGTACTTCCTAACTTAGGTAATGACTCGCGTTTGCGTAGACTCTTCATATCTCTGCATGTTTGGTGCAATTTCCTCGCAGTGCAATAAACCTAAATGGTCTTGTGACACAACACCTACCAACTCTTCTCATCTCCATTCAACTTTGAGGTGATGACTAACTGATTGTATATTAAACACCAACACAATCCATAAATCTCCTGGTGCATAGAGATGAGTGCCATCATGATGGTCATGTAAATTAATATTAAGTAAGGGCAAAGGATGTTGTGCCACCTCTTCCAACTATAATGCTTGATTGGTTAGTGGCCACAAACCCCCAACCATCCCCTGATTATCAACCCATCTAGAGCTGTGGGTAAAAAAAAACATATTATCTATATATATATATATATATATATATATATGAATTTAATTGCGAGTTATCTTAAAAGTATAATGTAAAATGTAAATTACCCTTATTTGTCACAAGATTTCTCATCACTTTTTCTCTCATATATAATATATTTGATTAATTTTCTTATTTTTATAATAATAAAAATCTTCTAATGATAATCATTTTTTATTTCTTTTCTTATGTTATAATAATAAAAATAATATAATTTCAAAGTTATAATTAAGTTAAACATCGAATTGGTGTATAAGATCTCCTTGCTTATGAGATAAGAGATCTTTTTTCCCAAAATGATTTGAATACTAAAGTCTACGGAAGTGTTCACTTTCAAATCATTTTGATATTCCCATTTTTTTTGTAAGTTTAAATTTTCTATTAATTCATGATAAAGGTACATCGTGAGAAGCTTGTGTGCAAAAGTCTTATGGCTTCATTCCTACTAGACTTGTTAGCCAGAAGGTAATAACAAAAACACATTGACAACAACAAAATTAAACTAAGAGACGACAAACAAATAGCCCAAAAAAACCAAAAGATCCAAAGAACCAACATATAACCAACATTCATCTTTGATCAACAAAGTTACGTGGAGATGGAATGTACGCTCCATTCCCTGGTTGCTGAGGAGGACAAAAGGCTTTGTGAACGTGAGATACCATATGTTCCATCTTGCCTTCGAGACGGTCTAGCCTCTCCCGAATCCTTTCCTAGCCCCGACGTAGTGATACCAAACTATCCATCATGTGCCATTGGTTATGTTGAAGGCTGTTCATAAAAGCAATAAGTTCGTTTCAGTCCTCATGTCAATCTTTTGCTAACTGCTCCCGAAGCATGGTAACCTATTGAATTTGTGTTTCCAGAGCATTGAACGAAGGGGGAAGGTCCACTCTTCCTAGTGAGTGGGATGGCTATTGGTCCACCTTTTCCCTAAAATCCAATTTTCCATACGATGGACGATGCCTTGGCCCCGTGGCCCTAAACCCCTGAGAGTGTGTCTACATTGGTGCTACATGGGCCTCAGTCTTATTACAGCGCACCACCAACTCAAAGCCTTCCACTTTGTATACCAAATTCCGTGAAAAGCCCATGTTATATTAGTAGTAATGACTCTAATGCGAAATGCACAGTGAGAACCATGAAGATACCGTATAGTGACTAGTCGACACCCCTCCACAAACCTTCCTAGGCTATAACCACTTTTCCCTCACTAGACACACACCACAGCCAGAGGCTTGACCTACTCCGCTCCCCCCTGGGTATAAGATAGCTCCCAAACCTGACAAAAGAAGAAAAAAACCCTAGAGGCGATGACCCCACCTCCCCAAAGGAACACCAAAATTGAACTACCATTGAGGAAAATATCATTAACCGCAAGCGGGCAACTACTACAAATAATAGCCTCAACCTCAAACACCAAGATCTATAATGCTGTTCCTACAAAGAAACTAACAACCCAACAAAAAGACAAAACACGAGTTAAAATTGTAGCTAGGTAAGAGAATTTTACCAGTGGGTTGGGAATTGAAGTGACCTCGAGTGAAGTCACCTTGGCAGCTAGACCCAACCATTGACGTACCCACACAAACGCAAAAATCTTGCCCACTATTTGTACAAGCTGCCACGAGCCTAGGTCCCAAATTTTGATACATTGAACTACGAGGGCCTGAAATAATGTACGTCCTTGCTATCTCAGTTTGGAGGACTGGGGATGGCGAAGATAGAGAGCCACTATGTGCTCCTGAAGAAACATCTCCCATCGAATTCTTACCTCCCATTACCTTGTGCCACCAACAAAGCCTTAGGGAAGTCCGATTGCCAAATATACCAATAAAACCTTCGAGAACAGTCGGCTCCCGCTCGCCACCAAAGGCTTCTTCGACATGCTTCATCGATGTATATATCGCGTGGGAAAGGGAGTAAATGCCCAAACCTGTACTTCAATCATTTCCAATATCACCTCATGGGAGATTGAGATTCCCATTTTTAATTGAAAAAATATACTAAACATAAATAGAATACCCAATTCAACATATTATTTATAAAAACTAAATTTAAAAAAATAGTATAAACATAAATAAAATACTCAATTCCAACGTATTTTCTATAAAAAAAAATTAATAATAATTCCCACCATTCAGATAATAATAATAATTCCAATATTCCCACCATCTTACATATTCAAACCAAAATTTATTCAAACACATTACTCTAAAAAAAATGATTTAACAATTATAAAAAAATCGATGATATAATAAATGCCAAGATATATGAAAGTCATTCAATTAAACAATCTAACCTTGAAATGTGATCTCTCGAACACAGCAGGCAAATATGCAGTCACAGGACACTGAACACCGATTCTTACTTCGCTCGCTTCTCCACTGCACGGAGAGAAGAGGAGAGACAGTTGGACGGACAGTAGACTAAATTCTGGTTGTGTTTGTCTCTATGGCTAGCTGCTTATCAATGTGCAATATAACAAATTGCTTCTCTTCAATATAGGCATAGCTCTCCGGTAAGTCTGCTCTTATTTATCGTTGCAAATTTATCATGGCTATGCAACATTGCAAGACTGGCTCTCTTATCATTAGATCAAATGCATACAAATTTCTTTCAAGAATTATTCACCACCACCAACAACCCTTTAAAAATAAAGAAGACTATGTTACAAATTTCCCTGAAGAATTAGGTGTTATGGATAGTGGGTTTTCAAAGACTCATTCTACAGAGCTTGCAGACAGCCTGTGCAGAATGTTTTCAAAGGCCAAGCGGGATAGAAACAAAGAAGAATTGAATGATCTAGGAGCGGGACTCACTAATGTGGATGTTGAGATATTTTTAAATAGGCAAAAGAATTGGAAAAACGCGCATGAATTTTTCAGATGGGCAGCCCTACAAAATGGATATAAACACAACTGCTATACGTACAATACAATGGCCTCAATTCTTGCCAAAAAAAGGCAAACAGAAGCGTTGAGAGCTCTCATGAAAGACTTGTTGAGGGAAAAATGTCGAATGACTGCAGGAGCATTGGGTTTTTTCATTAGATGTCTTGGTTCAGTAGGAATGGTTGATGAAGCAGTGTACTTGTTTGAGCGCGCCGAAACATTGAACTGTGTTCTCAATACGTACGCGTATACTTGTTTGCTAGAGGTTTTTGCGAAATCCAAGCGCCTTGATCTGGCTGAACTGAAATACAATGAGATGCTGAGAAGAGGGTATAAACCTGACAAGTTTACTCTTACAGCTTTATTGCAGACTCATAGTAGTGTAGGAAAATTTGCGGAGGCCTTCAATCTTTTGAAGATTATGTCTGAGCATGGTTTTGTTGATGAACATGTCTTGACTATTTTGCTTGTTGCTTTAAGTAAGTCTGGAAAGGTTGACAAGGCCTTTGAATTTATAGAAAGAATGAGGAAGCTTAAGATAAACCCAAATGAAAAATCTTATTGTGTGCTTATCCATGGATTTGTTAAGGAGAATCAGGTGCTTAAAGCCCTAGAACTTGTTAAGCAGATGAAGGAATTGGGTATGGGTGTGGGCTTGTCGATATACAATGTAATGATTGAAGGTCTTTGTGAAAATAATGAATACTCACAAGCTCACAGTTTGTATCTTGAGATGAGAGATTCTGGACTAAGTCCAGATGTGAATGTTCTCAGCAAACTGATTTACTCCCTCTGCAGCAAAGATCGGCTGGATGCAGTCAATGGATTGTTGGAAGACATTTTGAGCTCTCAGTGCTGTTCTGTTGTAACTCTCTACAATGCAGTTTTAGAGGGCTTTGCGAAGGCTGGTAAAGCAGACAAGGCACATTCACTGCTTCAGGACATGCTAAACAGACAAAGTCCATTGGTTGAAAAGTCAATCAAGGCACCTCCTGTTGACCCTGGGAAGGTTGATCAGGTGCCTATCAGATTCTGGAAGGTAGTCTCCCCAAATACCACTTCCTTTTTTGTTGTTATTGATGGTCTCTGCAGGGTGGGAAAACTGGATGTGGCACTAGGGCTTTTCAAGGACATGATCAGACTAAATATTGTTCCCAACGTTCAGATTTACAATAGTTTGATTGATGAACTTTGTAAGTCAGATAGGTTGGATGAAAGTTACAATTTTTTGGTTGATATGAAAAATAGAGGGATTGGTCCAACACAATATACTTATAATTCAATTCTTGGATGCCTATGCAAAGCAGAAAAGGTTAGTGAGGCTCTTGGCTTGATGAGGGATATGAGGCTTCATAGCTATACGCCTTGGATAAAACATTATACCTTATTCATCAAAAAGCTTTTTGAAAATGGTAAAGTGCTTGATGGTTTCAATTTTTTGAATGAAATGGTCCAGTTAGGCTTTCTCCCTGACATGATTGCATACACTGCGGCAATAGATGGCCTATGCAAGGCTGGTGAAGTGGATCACGCACAGAAGCTTTTCAAGGAGTTGCAAGAAAAATGTTATGTTCCTGATGTTGTGGCCCACAACATTCTAATAAATGGATTTTGCAAGGCTGGCAGAATACACGATGCCCAGGAAGTTCTGAATGAAATGTTGGAGAAGGGACATGCTCCAAATGTGGTGACCTACAATGAAATAATAGATGGGTTATGTAAAAATGACAGAATTGATTTAGCATTACTATACCTTTCCAAGATGGTTGCAGAGGCAAGGCATCCCAATGTTATTACTTATACAACCTTAATAAATGGTTTTTGCAATGCGGGGAGAGTCAAAGATGCTCTTGACTTGTGGCATGAAATGGAACAAAAAGGATGCCATCCCAATATAGTTGCATATACAGCTTTGATTCAAGGACTTTGCAAATGTAACAGGGCAAAACTTGCCTTAAACTACCTGCAAGAAATGGAAAGGAAGGGCACAGAACCTGAGACATTTATCTATACTGTGCTCATCACTGGTCTTGTTCAAGAAGAGGAAACATTTTTGGCTTGTAAAGTCCTAGAGGAGATGGTTCAGAAGAAAAAGAATCTTAACCCAACTGATAAAAATTACCAGGTCTTCATAGATGGTCTTTACAAGCTAAGTAAAGATGACACAGCTGCTGCAGTTGTAAATGATATTATTGAAAAAGGATGGCTTCCTACCATTCAGAATTTAAATGAATTGGAGAGGAATTGAAAAAGCAAATATGTGAAATGACAATATCAGTTGGCTCTGAAAGCTAGGAGTTCCCAATTAATTGTATAAGAAGTTACACTTAACTACACTGACTATCAAAAAGTTCATACAATCCTGGAAGGCAGTTTGGACTATCATTCATTTATTTATTGGAATAAGTCAACCCTTAATTTGAGACAAGTTTTTCCATCTCCTTAGGGTGCCTTTGAAGTGGTAAGTTCTGTGTTCACTGTCTCTCATTTTTCAGACATTATACGTTGAACATGACCTGTGATTCTATAATCTGCATCTTGGTCTATTATGATCAGCAAAATTTGGCAAAGTTCTTTGTGGTCATTGAGGCAGGCTCACATATATTTTAGCCTTTAGGATTTGTACATGCAAAAAGATATACCAGGAAGATCAAACCCATTAAAGTTTGTGAAGTGTAACGTTCCTTATCTTGCCATGATATTAAACTGTTCAACTAATGAGATTCCAACACTGCTACAGAAAACTATTAGTTAATAGTCATCTAACTGACTATTATTTTATTTTTTATGACATGGATACTAAGCCTTCAGATCAAGACTATTGGGAAATCTATTTAAATGTTTTTTACTTATCATTTCATCCTGTATTATTATCCGCTTTGGAAGCTCTTACAAAAAAACAATTAATAAGGAAGAAATGAGTGTTTAGTATGTACAATTCTGGGAGTACCTAAACAAAGGCTGAAGAGAACAGTAATTGATACAGATTACATTACCCTCATCCAGACTAAGAATTATTATCAATCAGATATCTAGTTAATTAGCCAAATTTGCAATCTTTGATTCTAGTTAGAAAACCTGAGTTTGGCCATGCTTTGTTAGGCCTTTATGGATTTAAAATTCTTGACAAAAAACAGAACAGATGAGTGCCATTAAAGGACAAGCACTTTGGCAAGCTTGCAGGAGTTATGCCAATCAAACTATCTATTGATGATAGTAGCATCGGATAGGTACTTCTGCACAGGTTTAAGTATTTAGATGTGAGGAAGTCATCGAAAAGACCATTAACCTTAGCAATTATTTTAAAAGAATTATTAAAGTAATTGACTTTTATAAGAAAAAGTGAGTTAATCTAATGAAATGCAAATGTTATTAGCATTAGTGATTTTAGATGAATCTCAACTGTTGATGTCAAGTTATGTTTGCTGAAAAGTGTAACTAGGTTCGGTCTTCATAATGTCTAATGTAATCATGATTTTATGTATTTGATGTAAAGAGATTTTTTTTTTTGTTATTTTGTAGCATGGGCTTCATGCTCAAGATTATTTTATTTTTATAGGTCAAGCACCCATTGAGTGCTTCTAGGAATTTGTCATGAAGTCATGAAGTCAAAAGAGTCGTTGTCGTACATGTAAGACCCCTTTGGGCATGTTGTATCATGTAAAGAAATTTTTGTAAAGTTAAAAATCATAAAGACCCTCCAAGACCTTGGCAAAGAAGCAGCAACAAGTCAGCCTTCATGAGGATGACAAGTCGGCCTTCATGAGGATGACAAGTCAGCCTCATAAGGGCTATTCGACCTACAAGAGAGACCTATATATAAGAGATATCGACCTCATTTAAGAATCAATCAATCAAGCTACAAGAAGCTCAATTAAGCAAGAAAAAGAAGACCTAAAAGAGCAAGGAAAAGGAGGACTAGAAGAAGGAAAGGAACAAAGTCTTTGAAGGTTGTTTTTGGGCCATCATCTCCTCACATGTGCGAAGATTAGGGCTACATCACTGCAACAAGACCAAATTGCAGAGAGGAGCCAAGTTAGGGCACCAAAAAGTCTACTTTGCAAGCTGAGTTCCAAAGAAGGAAGAACCAATTCAAGCGAAGGAGAAGGAAGGAAGAAATCACCATCTTTTCCACACGTGCAAGAGCTAGGATTTCTACAGTAGCCGAAAATTGCAGTCAAGAATTTGCAGGTCAGAAAATTGAGAAGTTGCAGGTCCGAATTTTGAAGTTGTAGCAGTTTTGGAGCAATTTGACTAAGGTTGACGTTGTGGAGAACAAGCTCATCAAAGAGGTTTGACTTGGTCTTGGGGGTCTTTATTAAGGGTCATAGGTCTTGGAATTCGTCGTATGAAAATTCTATAAGAAGGAGAAGAATTCTTGTGGGTTTTCCTCTCAAGAGGAGAGGTTTTGGCCCTGACTTGCAACCTACATTTTGTGTCCTCTTGTCTCATAGATTTTCATAGTTTGGTAGTTGTTTGATGACAAGAACACTAACTATAATCAAGTGAAAGAAGAAGCTAACTAAGTTAAGTAAAAGAACATCACAAGCAGTTATCAAAGAAGAGGAATCAGCTAATCTAGCTGTCCCTAGATTTCTCAACAATGTTGAGATCTAATCTCAACCGTCAATTACTTTGAAGATTAGGGTTGTGGATTCGGTCATACTCAAACTTATAAAAAGAAGACTAGGCCAAGGGAGAAGACACATAAAGTGAGCACAAGATAGTGCGATTGTGAGATTTCAGTGATTGGGTGGGAAAGGACACTCATCCAAGTGTGCAGGGTCCGAAGAAGAAGAACAAGAGGCAACAAGGGGGAAGGATCCAATGACTAGCAAGATTGAAGGACAAATTTTGAGGGTTTGATTAGGTTGAAATATTCCAGTTTTTGTTGTTTGTATTTTTCTTTAGAGGGCTATTTTCCTAGTAAGAGAGTCCTTGTACGCTGAAGATAATTTAATAATTTATTAATGAAACAACATATTTGAAGGGAAAAATTTGTGTATGCATGTGTAGGATATTGGTGTTATTTTTGCTTCTGATGTTTATTTTTTATTTACGTGCTAAAATCTCGACAATTCTTTTTATTTAGTAGATCTGCAGTAATAATTAAATCAACATGGTATTTACTTGAGTAATTAGCCAATAGTTAGGGTTAGAGAAATTAACATGGTATCAAAGTTTTATTTATGAAGGAAGCCAATCTCTACTATTCCACAAGTTTAGAAACCTACAAAAGGAATTTGAAAATCAGAGACTGGATGTACGGGTCCGTGGGAGGTGAGACAACAGAAGAGTCGACGCATAAGGTAGTTGGTAGACAGTTTGCAAAGTACGAAAACATACAACAAAGATTGTATGTAGAGTATGGAATCGTACACAATTATACATATAGAAGTCATGCACAACTGAGTGACTAGAAGAAACAAGAAAAAATGATGGTAGTGTTGGAAAATGTAACTAGGTTCGGTCTTCATTGTGAAAATTCCTCAACAGTAATCCCTACTGCAGCAAATTGATGTTACTTCTCCTACTTGTTAATCCATACAAGTTATTTATTGTGTGCTATGGCAAATATCGAAGTAAATACTACTGTAGCCTTCACTTAATTAATTATTATTTAGAAACAAGATATTGAGCAAGAAAGAAAATACAACACATATAACACCGTTATTTTTGGACAAATGTCCCCGGAAAAACCCAATGCGGAAAAACCAGTGCAACAACTCTGAGGGTTTATTATTATTAAGCTGTAGGCTGTAGCAAATTCTAAATACATCTTTGAATACCTCACATGGTTATTCAGTTACAGAGAGAAATATTGGCAAAAAGAATTGTGAGATTACCTCACACTATCACTAGAAATCTTGGCTGATCCAGCCCCTAGACTGATTGCCCCCGGCTTTTTTGGCTGCCTCTGCGCTGTATCTGCATCAGCCCAGCGTCAAGCTCTCAGGGGACAACGTCAATCCTCTGGCTGGTCGATCTGCTGCCCAGGAGATTTGATTTTTGCCTCTTAGGCTCACACCCCGGCTTCGGCTTCTGAAAGTCGAATTCCCTCTGTAAATTTCGGACTCCCTCTTGGCTTCTGTGTTGCCTCTGCGTGGCTTTGCGTCAGCCCCTCTGGCTCAGTGCTGCCACTGCTAGATTACTCTCCACCTCTCTCTGCTGATGATTCTCCGACTGAGAAAATCACTCTCTCTGGAAGCTATCCCTGCCCCTCAATTGCAAGAAATCTTCTCAATCAAATTTTCCTCCTGAGAACTTCTCACTTCAGAAAATCAATTTTTTGATTTCTCTTGGTGTATTTTCCAAATGACCCTCAAGCCCCTTCTTATATCTTCCTGTTGGACAACCAACGACCTAAATTAACTCCTAATCAAAGGCTCAGATCGTTTTGACTTGATCTCCGTCTTTTTTTAGAAGTTACACCCACAATTAGATTAATACCCATTAATATTTTAATTTTCCTAAGTTTAGACTTAGGAACTCCATTAAAAATATTAATTATTTGAATAAAATCATTTTTGGGTGGAATTTCCCAAAACGGTTTTTGTGTTCTCTGGAATGCATGTGCCCAAGCCTCCTTGCAAAATTTGAGGCCTAGAGCACATTCGATGCTACCCCAATTCAACACTCCCTCTTAGCAAGGAATGTGCTCTAGCAATACATTGCTGATGCATACTGCTTTGACTTTGAAGCATCGTCCTCTGCGTCGTTGATGTCTGACATGCTATCCACCTGCGCTACTGCTGCAATTGTACTGCTGCCTTTGACATTGCCACTGCCAATGCTACATCTGTACTACAACTCCCTCTCAAACGCTGCATTTGCTATGCTGCTAGCACTGCCACTGCTAACACTGCATCCGTACTACAACTCAGTTGCTTAGACCGTTGATTTTGGGTAGCATCGGATGTGCTCTAGCTCTGAAATTTTGTGGAGGGGCTAGAATACATAAGATCTCCAAAACCTAGAAATCGTTTGGAGAAATTCCACTCGGATTGTGAGTTATTAAAATAATTAATATTTTTAATGGGGTTCCTAAGTCTAAACTTAGGAAAATAAAAATATTAATGGGTATTAATAAAAATATGGGTGAGAAGCTTCTAAGAGACGAGGATCAAGTCTGTTTTAATCTTAGCCGTTGATTAGGGACTTAATCTCGGCCGTTGATTCATCAACAGGAAAAGTATAAGAGGAGGCTTGAGGGTCAGTTGGAGATACACCAAGTTGATCAGCCAGTTCGATTTTTCTGGGGTGTGGTTTGCTGAGAAAATCAAACAAGTGATCTGAGTTGCAGTGAGAGGGACAAAAGCAGAGATTTGGATCAGAAAGGAGTTCCGAGCCAAAGAGTATGTGGCAGAGAGGCAGCGAAGAAGCCTACGCAGCCCAGGAAGGGGCTCATGCAGTGTTGACGCAGGCCAGGAGGGTCTCTTATAGTGGCAGTGCAGGGTATTCATCAAAAGTTTGAGATTTTGTCGGAGAAGTGAGGTTCTGAGCTGGGAGGGCTGAACAACAGTCTTCATCTAGCAAATCGATCCAGTCGAAGGGGCGAGGTAGTCTCCTAGAGGCAAGACGCTGGCCCAAGCAGTGCTTGCGCTGGGATTTCGCAGTGTTTGCCAGAGTTGGGCCACTCAGTGGATCAGTTGTGACTTGGAGAACGAGGTAAACCCTTGTATGTATTTCTTGCTGCCGTGATTTCTCTGAAAGGTTAGCCGATGTGAGAGGCAACCTATTGTACTCAGATTCTGCTTGCTTAGTAATACAAACCCTCTATCTGTTGTACCGATTTTCCCGCATTGGTTTTTTTCACGGACGTGTTGTCCAAAAATAATGATGTCTGTTGTGTGTTTGTCTCATATATTGTTTCAGTTTATGATCTGTATGTCAGTGTAGCCTGCAGTAGTGTTTTTCATCATTGTTTATAATTAAATAACTTGTTAAATGAAATAACAAGTAGGAGATGCTAAATTAGTGATTCCACTAGGATTCCTATTTGTAAAGATTCCTAAATTTTCACATGGTATCAGAGCATTGCAGATCATAGGACACTGAAGCCATAAACCGGGAGATCCTGTAAATCTGTTGCAGAGAGGCAATTGTCCCAAGTGACAGTGTTGTTTCAGAGCCAAAGGAGTCACCGAAGGAGTGACTTAGTGCCAAAGGAGTGATGCAGAAGCTCACGCAGTGCCTGCGTCAACTTTCTAAGCCAGGAGGAGGAGACACAGTAGCCGAGAGGAGCTCACGCAGTGACTGCGTCAGCTCTCTGGGCCAGCGCAGAGCCTGAGGGGCTCAGATCAGTCAGTTGCCGGGGCAGTAGGAGCAGTGCAGATTCGATCTGTGGTGCTGGTGGGATGCTGTTGCTGTTGTTGCAGAACAGTGTTTGTGGAGACGAAACCGAGGTAGAGGGAGTCACTGCCTTAACAAATTTCTTGCCAAAGAAATCTAGGTCCGGGTTGCTGAGTAGCAGCAAAGGAGGATTGGAGAAGGTTGCTGAGTAGCCTCTTGGCCCTCTGCCTCCTCTGCGCTTGCCTCCTTAGCCTCTGCATCAACCCTTGCTGCCTCTGCATCAGCGTTTCCAGGCTCTGCGCTCTCTCTGGCACTTTCTCTGCCTCTCTGATATGTATTCTCGGCCTCCTGTCGAACTGCTCCTCGCTGCAATAGATCACTAACTCGATTTCTCAGCAAACCATGCCCCAGAAAATCGAATTGACTGATCAACTTGGTGTATCTCCTACTGACCCTCAAGCCTCCTCTTATACTTTTCCTATTGACGATTCAACGACCGAGATTAAGTCCTTAATCAACGACTACGATTAGATATGACTTGATCCTCGTTATTTAGAACTTTGTCACCCATATTATATTAATACACATTAATATTTTTATTTTCCTAAGTTTAGACTTAGGGTCTCATTAAAAATATTAATTATTTAAATACCTCTCCATCCGGGTGGAATTTCCCTAAACGATTTCTGAGCCTTGGAGATTTCATGTGCCTTAGCCTCTCCACCAATTTTCATGGCTAGAGCACATTCGATGCTACCAAAAATCAACACTCCCTCTTAGCGAGGAATGTGCTCTAGTAATGCTTCACCATAGAAACATCACACTGATCCTCCACATCGGTACCTGTGCTGATGCTTGGCCTGCTGCCTCACATCCTCTGCACTGCTGCTTCCTGTACTGCTGCCCATGACACTGCCACTGCCACTGCTACATTTGTACTGCAACTCCCTCTCAACATGCTGCATCATGCTGCCCATAGCACTGCCACTGCTAACTGTTGCACTGCAACTCAGTTACCGAGAAGTAAGTAATTGTCTTCTCCCAAATACTGACATCCGGGCAGTCTGGAAGCCTCGTGATGCTGAAGCTGCCTCTGCTGCTATCTTGTGCTCCCTCTACTGCCACTGCGCTGCTGCAAACACGTCTGGGCCTCTCGCATCGCTGCAACCTCTGTTTTGCCACCTTCATCTGCAACATTGTGTCATGTCCCTTCCTAAATTATTTTGGAACAAGATGAAGTTTTGTTTTATGGGGCCAATTTTGGAGCCAATGGACCCGATTCGATCTTATTAGGAGATTAGACTTAGGAAAAGTTATTGTGTTGAAGTTAAGTTATACATGGGGGCCACCCTCACTAGGGAAATACACACTCCCTAGTTCGTTTTTCATGGAGGTGGTTAAGTTTTGTATGATGTTGGTTAAGTGAGGGTCCATGATGGAGGACGAATTGGAGGGAAAAATGCTCCATGAAATCTATATAAGGAAGGCAACTCTCCTCATATTAGGCATCTTTTTGGGTATATCGATTTATCTTGGTTGCTCGAGCTGCTTAGTTGAGTCACTCGCTGTTTAGCACGAGTTCTTCAAGTGAAGAGCTCACCCTTTCTTTGGG
This sequence comes from Pinus tabuliformis, assembly GCA_031772625.1. Lineage (NCBI taxonomy): Eukaryota > Viridiplantae > Streptophyta > Pinopsida > Pinales > Pinaceae > Pinus > Pinus tabuliformis. The sequence goes on from CM062807.1 coordinate 267,394,951, forward strand.
GGACTTCGAGTTCCACCCTAGGAAGGTTTTTTGCATTTCTTCAGGAAGAGGATCTCATTGTGATTTCCAGTAGTGGCATTCACTTCCAGGTGGTGCATACTACTGGAGGACGTAGTGGAGAGGAGGCCGAGTTTGTTGTTGGTGTCTTACAATGGAGTTTGGCATGAGATTTTCCAAAGAGGAGGCTAGGGAGGATTGTCGGCATTTGGGAGAGTTTGGGAGCTGGTTGAGCTTGTTGTTTGGGAGTGTGACTTTCGCACTACTCGGGCCAGCGCAAAGGCAGTATTGGGAGTTCACTTGGTGGGTAGAGTATAAGCCCTTGAGGCTGAGTTTTGCCGTGGAGGTTAGAGGAGATACTTGGATTGGTGTTTGCTTCCTTTTTAGAGCTTAGAGGAGGATTTCGTGGCCATTTCTCGCAGGCTGTATTTTTGGAGCAATTTGGGGGGCGTAGGCCATAGAGGAGGCCGATTTTTGGAGGTTGGATTCAGGCCAAACCCTTTCTGGGTTTTTGTGGGGCCAAGGAGCGTGGGGCTGAAGTTTCATCATTTTCTGAGCACCGGAGACGAGGTTTCTTGCAGTTCATTTCTAGGGAGTAGTGTAGTTACTTGGAGACAATGTAGAGCATTAGAGTAGCAATTATCTTTCCAACATTGTGATTATTGTTTGACACCTGGGTTCTGTCAAGCCCGCCCTTGAGGCAAGCCCAAGAGCGTTTCCATACTATTGTACTAGCTCCATTCCATTAATAAAATGGCTCAGCTGGTTCTCATTTCTGATGTGTATTGAGTATTTGTTGATCATTTTTATTTTTGTGTATGAATCGTATTTGATTTTGCATATTACTGTTTGTTTAAGTTTGGAACATTACAGTGGTATCAGAGCTTAGATTCTGGCTCAACCGTGGAAAAACTTTTCTATGAGTGAGGAGGACTAGCAAAATATTACTTACAGAAGACAGAGGTACCGGAGCAAGGAAAGGGAGTTGGAGATTACTCATGGGAAGGCTGCGGTAGCAGAAGATATGGGTGAGCCCAAGAGTAGGGAGGAGACGACGTTTGATAGTCTCTTGAAGGCTTTGAGTGATTTGACAAAAGGGCAGAAGGAGATGTTGGACGAAATCAAGATGCAGAATCGTGAGCGGAGCGCTCACCAGGAGTTTGTGTTTGGAGTGACTTCAGGGGCCTCTCAACAGTTTGATCACCTTTCACCTACTGCTCAGCGGCCATCCTTGAGTGAGTCAAATCAAGCTATTTTACCCTCTTTTGTACCTTTGGCACAGGGTGAGACTGGTGGAGGAGAGGATCCATTGTTGATGGGGGAGTATTTCCGGAATGGCAGTCCATGGGGGTAGACTTCAGAGAGGCTCTGACCTTCAGAGACTTTTGCAAACTCAAGCAGAACGAGAAGGGGAAAGGCTATGGTATGCAGAACTATGAGCTACATCGTTCTATTGGGAAAATGTATTTTCCTACATATGATGGCACTACCAAGTGCACAACACGTGCTTGGGTAGAGAAGCTGGACACATACTTCCAGCTGAATTGGATGACAGAGGTAGAGGCCATCAAGATGGCCACATTGCACCTAGAGGGGGAGGCACACAATTGGTGGTTTCATGGTTTGTCCACTCTGGGGCATGCCAACGTGACCTCCTATGAGGACTTCACGCGGAGAGTAGTGGAGCACTTTGATCAGAAGGATCCAGAGGCTCACTTCAGGGAGTTGACCCAGCTCAGACAAACAGGGCATCTAGAGCATTATATCTTAGAGTTTTTGAGGGTCTCAGTCATGGTACCTGATTTGTCAGATGCGAGGAGAGTATATACATTTGTAGAGGGGTTGACAGAGCCATTACGGGGACTGGTGAAGGCTCGCAAACCATCTACTATTTTGGAGGCAGTATCTTGCACTCGAGATTTGCAGGGGGCAATCCCCAAGATTCGAGCACCATTTCCTTCACGCACTCCCTACCCTTAGAAGGGAAGTGACACTAGAGCACCCACAACGTAGAGAGTAGGTCAAGGGAGGGGTCAGTTGGATGACGAGACTAGGAGAGACCTCAGGAGGAGGAAGTTGTGTTTTACATGTCGAGAGCCTTAGGCAATTGGTCATCGGTGCACAGCGGGCAAGGTCCATTACATCGAGGTCTTCTCGGACAGTGATCAAGAGGATGATGAGGAGTTGGAGTTTGGTGGCAGAGACAATGAGGATCTAGTAGGGAGAGGACCACCACCACCACCACCTCAAGGAGGAGCATCTTTCGCACCAGCCAGGGGAGTCCTAGCTTCTTTGTGCAGGATTCCCAAATTTTTGACTATGAGGATTAGAGGTACAGTGCAAGGGCAACGTGTCTCAGTCTTGGTAGACAGTGGGGCCACCCACAATTTTATTGATGCTCAGATGGTCTAGAGGAGGGGTATCACCACTACAGAGTTTGAAGGGTTTTTAGTCCTAATACCAGGAGACAAGACTATGTAGTGCACTCGATATGTTCTCGCTCTAACAGTGACTATGGGGAACTATTCGATGACAAACCACTTTTTCGTGGTGGATGTACCAGACACCAATGTGGTGTTGGGTGTCCAATGGTTGTATTCCCTTGGTCAGGTTACCACTGATTGGAAACAGTTGGTGATGGAGTTCGCTGGACCAGATGGCAAGCTGGTGGTTTCGTACCCCCCTCAGACAGTTTCGGCCCACCAGATGGAGGCCGATTTGAGGCATGGAGACATAGCATGGGCAGTAGAGCTGAGGATTTCAGAGGCTAGGGGAAAGACTACACCACCACATCCAGACATACAGGTAGTACTGGATAGATATCCGGTAGTCTTTGGAGATATACTGCTGGGGAAACCACCTGACAGGGGATTCGAGCACACTATAGAGTTGGAGCCTGGTGTGCAAGCAGTCATCACTACACCCTATAGGCATCCCAAGGCCTATAAGGACGAGATTGAGAGAGCCATCAGGGAGTTATTGGCGTTGGGTCACATTAGACTGAGTTCTAGTCCGTTTGCTTCTTCGGTTGTGCTGGTGAAGAAGAAGGATGGGACTCTTCGCATGTGTATTGACTACAGGTCCCTCAACAAGAAGACACTGAAGAACAAGTATACCATCCCACGCATTGATGAGTTGATGGACGAACTTAGAGGAGCCAAGTACTTCTCTAAGATAGATTTGTGGTCAGGGTATCATCAGATTTGAGTGAGAGAGCAGGACATTCCGAAGACAGCCTTCAGGTGTCATTATGGGCATTTTGAGTTCCTGGTCATGCCTTTTGGGTTGACCAATGCCCTGACTACTTTTCAGTCATGCATGAACCATGTGTTTTGAGGCCAATTGAGGAGGTTTGTACTGGTATTCTTTGATGACATTTTGATCTATAGCAGGCAATGGGAGGAGCACCTGCAACACCTAGAGACAATCTTTTGTATATTGGAGGAGCAATAGTTCTACACCAAGATGTCCAAGTGCGAATTTGGGTTGACAGAGATGCTTTACTTGGGACACATCATAGGTGTAGATGGGGTCAAGGTGCACGAGGAGAAGATTTGGGCCATTCGAGATTGGCCAGAGCCCCGAGATGTGACAACGTTGAGAGGATTTTTGGGCATCTGTACCTATTATCGGAAGTTCATGAAGGGCTTCTCACAGTTGGCAGCACCCCTTACTGATCTGACTAAGAAGGGGGCTTTTGCGTGGACAGAGGGAGCTCAGGCAACATTTGATCGCCTCAAGGAGGTGATGAGTTGTTGTCTGGTATTGGCACTCCCAGATTTTACTCAGCCTTTCACATTGGAGTGCGATGCATCAGGTGTAGGGATCGGGGCAGTCTTGTCCCAAGGAGGGCACCCCATTGCTTTCGAGAGCCGGAAGCTTCTACCTCATGAGTTGTCGTATTCCATTTATGACAAGGAGATGTTGGCCATAATGCATGCATTGGCCAAATTTAGACAATACTTGGTGGGGAATCGATTTCGGGTGAAGACAAATCACAACAGTCTTCGCCATTTCATGGGGCAGCAGGGCCTCAATGACAGACAATAGAGATGGGTCAGCAAAGTGCAGGCCTACGATTTTGATATTGAGTATGTGCGGGGGAAGCACAACGTAGTGGCGGATGCACTGTCTCATGAGCATTTGCCATGACTGGAAGGCCTAGTTATTGATAGAGTACTCCAAGGATCGTCGAGTGTGCGAGACCTTGGAGGGCATTTATGCAGATGAGTGCTACAGGGTGATGGATGAGGTTATTTATTATAAGGGGCGCATATTTTTGGTTTCGAGATCACAGTTGAGAGAGTGCATCCTTTGAGCAGCTCATGATTCTCCTTTGTCCGGGCACCAGGGGTTTAGGAAGACTTATATGGTAGTGAGAGAGTGCTTCACTTGGAAGGGCCTCAAGGGAGATGTGTTGAGGCATGTGCAGGAGTGTGAAGCTTGCCAGAGGAACAAAGGAGAGTTGACCCATCTAGCAGGATTGTTGCAGCCTCTTCCCATCCCTGAGGGGAAATGGGAGAGCATTTCTATGGACTTTATCAGTGGACTTCCCTCGGTGCAAGGGAAGGATTGTATTTTTGTGGTGGTCGACCGATTGACCAAGCTTGCACACTTCTTTGCCATACTGACACGATATTTAGCCTCACAGGTGGCGGAGTTGTTCTTCAGGGAGGTCTTTCGTCTGCACGACTCCCTAAGACTCAGTGATATGGATAGCCGATTCATGGGAGGATTTTGGTCGGAGCTCTTTAGACTAGTCGACACTGAGCTCACCCCAAGCACCAACTATCATCCGCGGACCGATGGTCAGACAGAGAGGGTGAACCAGTGGTTAGAGGGCTAACGTAGGAATTGTGTGATAGGGCAGCAGAGGGCTTGGATTCGATGGTTGCATCTGGGTGAGTATTGTTACAACACCCCCCATCATATGTCCATTGGTATGACTCCTTTCCGTGCCTTATATGATTATGATGCTTTGTCTTTTGCTGATATTGTTTTTGGAGACAGCAAGGCCATAAAGGCCAAGGATTGGATCCTAGAGAGCCAAGATATCTTCAAGGCTCTTAAGGATAACTTACAGACAACCCAGAACTAGCAGAAGATGTATGTTGACCGACATCAAGTAGAGAGGCATTTTGAGGAGGGGGACTTGGTCTACCTTCGATTGCAGCCGTACCGACAGTCCACATTGAAGCAAAAGGGGGTCGAAAAGCTGCAGCCAAGATTTTTGGGCCATACAGAGTGATCAAGAGGGTTGGAGAGGTGGCTTACGAGTTGGAGCTACCACCAAGGAGCAGGATTCATAACATTTTTCATGTGTCATGCCTCAAGAGGGTGTTGGGGTAGCAGGTTACAGCAATCATGGAGTTGCCTCCACTTGATGATGAGGGGCATTTGATCCTAGAGCCAGAGGCCATCTTAGAGACCAGGGAGAGGAAGCTCAGAAGCAAGATCATCAAAGAGTATTTGGTGCGTTGGAAGAGTTTACTGGATGAGGACGTCACTTGGGAAGGAGAGCACATTCTTGAGCATCCGACATTGAAGTTGCTTGGGGACAAGCAACATTTGGGAGGGGAGCATTGTCATGTCCCTTGCTAAATTATTTTGGAACAAGATTAATTTTTGTATTATGGGGCCAATTTTGGAGCTAGTGGACCACATTCGATTTTATTAGGAGATTAGACTTACGAAAATTTATTTGTGTTGTGGTTAAGTTACACATGGGGGCCTAGGGAAATACACACTCCCTAGTTCGATTTGCATGGAGGTGGTTAAGTTTTGCATGATGTTGGTTAAGTGAGGGCCCACTATGGAAGACAAATTGGAGGGAAAAATGCTCCATGAAATCTATACAAGGAAGGCAACTCTTCTCATCTCAGGCATCTTCTTGGGTATATTAATTTCTCTTGGTTGCTCGAGCTGCTTAGCCAAGTCACTCACTATTTAGCACGAGTTCTTCAAGTGAAGAGCTCACCCTTTTTTCGGGGGACTTCGAGTGCCACCCTAGGAAGGTTTTCTACATTTCTTCAGGAGGAGGATCTCATTGTGATTTTCAGTAGTGGCATTCACTTCTAGGTGGTGCATATTACTGGAGGACGCAGTGGAGAGGAGGCCGAATTTGTTGTTGGTGTCTTGCAGTGGAGTTTGGGCATGAGATTTTCTAGAGGAGGCTAGGGAGGATTGTCGGCATTTGGGAGAGTTTGGGAGCTGGTTGAGCTTGTTGCTTGGCAGTGTGACTTTCACACTACTTGGGCCAGCGCAGAGGCAGTACTGGGAGCTCACTTGGTGGGTAGAGTATCAGCCCTTGAGGCTGAGCTTTGCCGTGGAGGTTAGAGGAGATACTTGGAGTGGTGTTTGCTTCCCTTTTAGAGCTTGGAGGAGGATTTCGTGGCCATTTCTTGTAGGCCGTATTCTTGGAGCAGTTTGGAGGGCGTAGGCCATAGAGGAGGCCGAATTTTGGAGGTTGGATTTAGGCCAAACCCTTTCTGGGTTTTTGTGGGTTTTGGCCAAGGAGCGTGGGGCTGAAGTTTCATCATTTTTTGAGCACCAAAGACGGGGTTTCTTGCAGTTCCTTTCCAACGAGCAGTGTAGTTTTTTTTTTTACAGAATCGGATACTTATATATTGCAAAAGCCAACAGAACATAGTTCTAGTACATAAGGAAAATAGGTATGAGAGCTGAGGTCTAAAATCGGGTGCGCAGACCCTGGTTCCTCGTTGCTTCTCTTAGTTAAACAGAAAGAAAAATAAAAACGGCTGTATTGCCTTACAAAGGAGCCACCTATCCAGCAAAATTTATAATGCATGACTTTTAAGGAAGATTTTGAGTGGCAGAGTCATCAGGAAGCGGGCCTTTCCCGCTGCTGGCTTTGGTTGAAGCCTCAGCTTGGGAGCTCTGAGTAAGGGAACGAATGTGTTCGATGGCCTCCTCCATATGGCTGCATCTTTCTTTCAGCGATTCGATCTCAGCCTTTCTTTTCTCCAGCTTCTTGTGCTTCGAGTTCCTGTCTGCCTGATAGTCGTCCTTCAGCTCGTTGAGGTTCTTGGTCAGGCAATTGATCATGAAGGTGTGGGTTTTGCACATGGTGCAATCCTTGTTATTGAATAACTTGTCAAGGGGATTGCTGGCCTGATCCTTAGCAGATGTCTGACCCTGATTATCTGCCATCCTAGCTGGTTGAAGATGAGAAGGCGAGCCAAGATTGGGGGGAGCAGTGGATGGGAGGAAATGAGATAGGGAAACTGAGAACAGAGCTGCGCAGGGGGGGCCAAGGAGCACCAGAAGGGCCTGATGAGCTCTGCTGCACCTGTTGAACCAACTGTTAGAGAAATTAAGCACAAGGCGTAGGCAAACAAAAATTACCGCGATCGAGAGGCACTGAGTGCACTTCTGGTGGAAGCGATCCGCTTCAGGAGAGTGTCGCCGCCTGAGGATTTCGCACAGCCCAGAAACGATGAAGTGAGAGTGATTGCTTTGAGCCGAGCTGCTATTTGTAGAATGTTGGAGTGTCCCTCCTTGCTTGAGCTGAGTCTGAGGAGATCTGCTCATGAAGTGATTGATGTCTTCAGAGATGATATCGCTGCACGCAGGAAGCAAGTCGAGGCGATGGAGCAGAGAGTCGGTGCAGAGGATATCTGCAGAGAGGATCTGAGACTCATGTGGGAGGGTGACTGATAATGCGTGAAACGGGATTGAGGACCTGTTCTGAGAAGAAAAGTACCAGTTTGGTCTATCGAGGGGATAAGGCATGAGGAGAGAGGAGTCAAAAGGAGATCGGTCTCGGACAGGGCGGGATCTGATGGCAGAGAGCAAATCTTGATTCAGGATCGGGGTGCGATCTCCAGAAAGGCGGCGATGGAGAATGACTGATGAGTCAGAGGGTGGATCACGAGAGGGGTGAGGGAGCGAAGATCTGGGGGCGGGGGGATGGGGGAGGGACGGCGGAGAGAGGAGGAAAGGATGGACGAGTTTGGAGAAACCTGTGAGATGATTGCTGATATGACAAATTCCAGAGGCGCTGTTCTTGTGAGCTGAATGGCAGTTGGGATTCTTATGGTATCGCCCTATCATATGTTTTTCCATTCTCGCAGACCTGTTCTTGCTACCTGTTAACTGCTTTGCTGGCTAATGAGTCAGCCTCTGCGTTATTCTCTCTTAGGACATGCCTAAAGGTTACAGCGCCCAAATTGCTGATATTGTCCATGATTCTCCTTCTTATGTTGTTGAGGCCTGCCTTGTTAAATTCCTTACCTGTGTTCATAGCTGAGATGACAATGGCCGAGTCCCCGATAATAATGGCGTTCTTTAGGCCCAGTGTGGAGAGAATTTCGGTGCCTAGGAATAGGCTATAGGCTTCCGCTATGTTGTTCGAGGCCTTTCCAAGTCCCCATTCATAACTGCAGGTGAGGATCCCCTTGTGGTCTTTAATTATGCCTCCTGCACCTGCGTCTCCAGGATTATTTTTTGATGCGCCATCAAAGAAAAGAAGGGGTCGATTTTGATTGGAAATCCATTGACTTACGTCTTCTTTAGGTCCCCTAAGTTTCCAGGTGGAGGGCTTCTGTTGAGTTTTGTTCTGTGGAGGAGGGCTCGAAGAGTGGTTGATTTTGAAGTTGCTATACCAATCCCTTTCCTCTTGAGTCCAGCTCGTCTGGTCTGGAAAGGCTATGAAGTTAGCGCTGACAGCTTCAGAAATGTTTGCAGTTGTTTTTGCTATGACACTGTCTAGATTAGGCATTTTGTTATTAAAAACATGATTGTTCCTAGCCAGCCAGAGATTCCAGCATAGTGTGGGAGGAATGCACTTCCATACTCTAATTAAGTTACTCTTACCCTTTCTTGAATAGGGGAAGTCTTTCTTCCAGTTCTTCTGAAGGTTTTGCATCTGGTCAGGGATTCCCCTGATATCCAAGGGCCTTATTAACTGATTCCAACAACTTTTGGCAAAAGGGCAGAGAAGGAATGAGTGCTGGATAGACTCCTCCTCTGAGCGGCAGAAACAGCAGATTGACGGGCCTTGAATTCCTCTCTTTCTCAGATTCTCAGCAGTGAGAATTTTCCCTTTTAAAAGGGCCCAGTTGAAGTGTTTTACTTTTGGGAGGCATTCGGACTTCCAGGCAGCAGTGTGGAGGTTCCATTTTGGTGCAGGGTTTGAGTTTTGTAATGATTTGTATCCTTCTTTTACTGAAAAGGGCCCTCCACCAGTGTCCCAAATGTATCTGTCTTCTTTCTCCTTGTTGATTGGTGCTGATCCAGAGAGAGAAAGCTTCAAGGTAAGCCAGAGGTCTTTAAGATCCAGCGGAAGTTGTAGGTCTTTCCATGTGAGCCACCTGTTTTGGTTCCACAGGGATATATCATACAGGGTGAATATCCTTCTTTCCTCCATCCAATCTTGCAGGGGCCTGAGCTCTTGGAGGAGGTACCTGGGATTGGAGTTCATTATTCTATCAGACCAGATTTTGGTGTTCTTTCCATTGCCTGGGAGTTTGGAGACATTCCCTCTGAAGTGCGCCAAGACTTTCTTGATGAGACGCCACGTCGGAGTGCAAGGCCTATCTGCTATTGGTTCATTGAGGATGTTGGAGTTTGGGCCTCTGAGGTATTTCCTTTTTATTGTCTCTACCCACCACGAGCCATTTCCTGTGAGGATCCTCCAGATCAGTTTGAGCCCCAGCGCCTGGTTGGAAAGGCTTGGGATTTTTATGGAGAGACCTCCTTTGTCATAAGGAAGAGTGACTTGTTCCCAGTTAACCAGGCTGAATTTCTTTGTATCCTGTTTACCTCCCTGCCAGAGAAAACTTCTCATGATGAGTTCCATATGTTTGTGGATACTAGCTGGAGCCATGATGACCGCATATTGGTAAATTGGGAGACCTGAGAGAACAGACTTTATGAGGATGATTCTGCCAGCTAGGTTTAGCCAAGAGGCGCCCCAGCTCAAGAGAAGGCCTTTCATCTTTTCCATGTGGTTTGTCCAAACCTCTGCTTTGATGTGATCCTTAGCCAGGGGCAGACCCAAGTAAGGAAATGAGCTCCAGTTTTTTTGAAGTGGAATGTCTAGAATTTGAGCTATTCTCTGCTGAGTCTGATAGGGCACATTCCAGGTGTACAGTTTACATTTTCTATTATTCAGCTTGCCTCCAGAAGCTTGGAGGAATGCATCCAGAACTTTTTTGAACCTCCTGGCCATCAGACTGGATCCTCCCCCAATTAGTAAAGTGTCGTCCGCAAATAGCGAATGATTGATCTCCTTTATTCCTCTTTCAATGCGAATTCCAGTGATTTCTTTTTTGTTGCGAAGGTTTTCTAGATGAACACTTAGAGTTTCCGCCATGATGATATAGAGAAAAGGAGAGAGGGGGCAACCCTGCCTTAGGCCCCTGGTACTTCTAAAGAAATTGCTGGGGCGACCATTGATCAGCGGAGCAGTGCAGGGGTTGGAGATACACCCGCTGATGATGCTAATAAAGTTGGGGGAGAAGCCAAATTTTTTTAGGACTGCATTTAAGAAGGAGTGGTCCACTCGGTCAAATGCGTTGGCCATGTCCAATTTGATGATCATTCCACGTTCTCCTCTATTGTGGCTGCTATGAATGGCTTCCTGGATTAAAATGACATTGTCAATGATCTGCCTCTTAGGGACAAAGCCTCCCTGGTTCTCTGAGATTAGAAGAGGAAGGAAATTCTTCAGCCTATTGGCTATTATTTTTGTAATAATTTTGTATGAGACATTGCAAAGCGAAATAGGCCGAAACCTATCGAATGATTTGGGGTTTGTCTCCTTGGGAATCAATGCTATGTGCGATGACTTTGTGTTGTCCCCCAACTTATGTTTTTTAAATGCATTTTTTACCATTCTCACAAAATCTTTTTTTATGGTTTCCCAATGCTGCCTGTAGAATGCCACTGTAAAACTGTCTGGCCCTGGGGCCTTGTCTTGCTGCATGTCAAAGGTGGCTTCTTTGATTTCTTCTACTGTGGGTTCTTGCTCCAGCTTGTTGTTGTGCTCCTCTGTAATTTTGCTCTCTATTACACTTAAGAATGCAGAGCTGTCATGTTGTTGGGAGTCAGCCGAGAGAAGAGCCTTGAAGTGGTGAAGTGCTGCGTTTTTTATGTCTTCTTGCTCCTTCAGCTCCCTCCCTTCAACTTCTATTTTGTCAATCTGATTGCTGGCTCGTCTAATTTTAACATTATTGTGGAAGAAAGAGGTATTTTTGTCCCCTGCTTTCAGCCATAAGCAGTGGGACTTCATCCTTTGCTCCTCTTCTTCCATACGATTTTGCCTATATAGTTCTTTGTACATGTTTTTCTCCTTCTCTAGATCTTCTACTGTGTGTTGCATCTGCTCTTTTTCTTTATGCCAGCTTTCCATCTCTGCTAGCAGCTCAGTTTTCTTTTTTCTTTCCAGGATTGCTTTCTCCCTCGCCCATTGCTTTATGGCTGTCCTGAGATGCTTTATCTTTGTTTCCCAAACAAAGTGTGGCGAACCTAGAACTTCGTTTGCCCACTGAGTTCGTACCAGGGTGCGGAAGTCCTCATAGGAGTCCCAGGCTTTATTGTATTTAAAAGGAAGAGGGCCGAAGTTTTTTCCTTTGTCCAAGGTGAGGACCACGGCCTTATGATCCGAAGCTGTGCCATGAATAATGTAACTCCTGATTGCTTGGAAATTTCCAGCTGCCCTTTCCTGTATTAGGATCCTGTCCAGCCTCTCTTTTATGTTGTGTGATCCTGTTCTCTTATTGGTCCATGTGTATTTTCCATTTGACAGTGGGGTGTCGATCAAGTCGAAGAGCTGTATGATGGCTTCTAGCTTGTCTCTCGATGGGTCAGCATGGTAGTTCCCGCCATATTTTTCCTCCACCTGCCTAATGAGATTCAGATCTCCCCCCAAAATTAGCCTGCTGCTGTTGATGGAGGAGAGGTCTGCTTCTATCGAGTTCCAACAGCTGGCTTTGTCCCTGTAATGGTTAGGGGCATATATATTGTAGATGTGGTAAACTTCTTGATTGCTTTTGTTCCTTAGGTCTGTTCTGATCCACCAGTTGCATAGCTGAGAGTTGGCAATTTCCCACTTGTTTTTGCTCCATAGTGTTCCTATTCCCCCTGAAGCCCCGTCTGAACCTTTTGAGATACCTGTGTAACTTTTGAGTTTTTGGATTTGAAGAAGAAAGTCCTGCTCGGTGGTTTTGGTCTCCTGGATTAGAAGAATGTCTGGCTGTTCCTGTGTTATTAGATCCTTGATTGCTTTCATCTTTAAAGAAGAGCCGATCCCCCTACAGTTCCAAGAGACCAATTTCATTATTTACCAGTTGTGGGGTGGGATCCTGATTTCTCCTTGGCCTTTTCGCCGCTTCCTTTTGGTTTGCCTAGAAATGAGTCCATGGGTTGTTGGGTGCCGGTTGCCATCTCTTTGGCTGCTGTTTCGTCCCTTAGCTCTTTATTCGATTTTCGACCAGCTTTTCTTGGAGGGTCTGAAGGCTGGTTGGCTTCTTTTGCTTTGTTTCTAGTGAGGATTCTTTCTATGGTTGAAGGGGGGGAAGGAGGAGGGTTGGGGCACAGGGAGACAGGGCGAGGGGATTGAGGGGGGGAGGGCGGGACATCATCAGCTAGTGATTCGAAGGGGTTGGAGGAGGAGGGAAACGCTGAGGAGGGAGGGGGAGGAGGGTTAGGGTGGTTTGAAGCCAGAGGGGCTGCGGAGCTAGTGCCCGGATTAGGGGAGGACTTTTTCCTTTTGACTGTTTCCCATGGTGCTTCTGCGTTTTCCACGTTTTGTTCTACTTCATTTGCTTTTAACTTGCTACATCTATTGGCAAAATGACCATACTCGTGACATACCTTGCATTTGAAGGGCAGTTGTTCGTAGTCCAGCTGTTGAATATGCATCCATTGATCCACCTTTATCTTGATGGCTTCTGGCAGTCCTTTCCCTAGATCAACTTCAACGCAGATCCTTGCGCATGCATGCATGTTCTCTCTCGGTTCTGATCTGTCTATGTACTTTCCAACTGCATTGCCGATTGCTTTTACCGATTCGTCCCCCCAGCAGTGCAGAGGCAGATGAGGGAGGCGCACCCAAACCGGGACCGCGTTGGGGATGTCCATTTCCGGATCGAAATCCGGGGTCCATTTGTTCAGGTAGAGACCTCTTGTGTCCATGAAATAGGGTCCGTTACGAAAGATGAGGTGCTTATCTTCTTTGGTCTCGAACAGGAAGGTGAAGTATCCTCACCCGCAGAATCTGATGGCGATCTTTCCTTGGATCATTGTGCTCCAGTTGCGCTCCACCCATTTTTGAACAGTTCGAGGAGACGGCCAGAGTCCCGTGAACTGGCCAACAAGACCTCTTTCTGATAGAGCTATAGCCGATTTCCGAGGGAGGGAAGGAGGCAGAATCACCTCAGGGATTTCATCCAACTTTTTAATGAATTTTGACAAAGAGGGGCGAGGTCTGGCATCTGAGATCTCTGACAGAAGAGAGGCAAAGACTGCCTCAGTATCTGAAGCAGGGGGAGGGGAGGCGGAACCTGCCATTGCAGGCCCGCAGAGAGCAGCAGGAGGCCAAAGCCGTCAGTCGAAAGGAGCCCCGCAGGTGGGGCGCGCAGGGCGAAGGGATTAGGCAGCGGCCCTGCCAGGCAAAGCCTGGGGGCGAGGGCAGAAACGCAGGGGAGGGCGATCAGAAATCGCAGGCAGCCATTCCCGCGCAGCCAAAAAACCTATCAACGAGCAGTGTAGTTACTAGGAGATAGTGCAGAGCATTAGAGGAGCAGTTATCTTTCCAGCATTGTGATTATTATTTGACACCTGGGTTTTGTCAAGTTTGCCCTTGAGGCAAGCCCAGGTGCATTTCCATACTATTGTACTTGCTCCATTCCATTAATAAAATGGCTCAATTGGTTCTCATTTCTGATGTGTATTGAGTATTTGTTGATTGTTTTTGTTTTTCTGTGTATGAATCGTATTTTCTTTTACATAACACTGTTTGTTTAAGTTTGGAACATTACACATTGCATGGAGGTCATTTGCCTTCTGATACTGGACGTGGTTCACGACCATTATAGAGTCAAACTATGCAGGAGGAGATTCCCATTGTTCATAGATCATGAGAAAAAAAATTAGAAGTTTCTTGTGGCAAGAAGAAATTTTAGTAGATAGTAGATTTACAATTTAAGTTTGAAGTTGGCAATTATAACTCATGGGTATTGAATTATGAATATCATGCTTAAGAAACATTTCATTTCATGTTTGATATTTTGTTATAGTTTGGTAATGGTTACAAGTACAACTTTAGTGATGACAAATGTTATATATTGAATTTTGGAACTTTGAAACTTTAAGGTTGATGAGAATTGAGATGTTGTGGACCTGTGGTTGATGAAGAATATAACTACTAGGTGATTGATGTTATATGGTTTAATCCATGTTTTTATGCTTTTAGAACTAATTCATCATTATACATGCTTTTGTTGACATATATGCATCAAAATATATAAAAATATCTATTATATAAAAAACTCTCCTGACTTGGAAGCTTCTTGTAACAACCCATCTAATTGACCCATTAATTAAAATGTTAAACTTTATAATATATGAATATATCTATATATGTATATACATTAAATTTATGGTATATATAGTTAGACTTCACAAATAGCATTTAATAAAAATATATATATCATTAAAAGATTATAACATATTTTGAAATGTTATAAGTATATATATACATCATTAAATATTTATAGCAGATACTTGATAAAATGTTATAAGTGAAAACATTAAATGTTTGTAAATTATATTAAATAAAATGTTATAAGAAATATCATTAAAGTTAAACTATGTATTAAAGAACAGTCATGCATATACATAAATATAAGCTAAAGTTATGAACTTAAGCCATAACGTGACAACAGGGATATCAATCACAATATATATATATCACATATAATGGGTCGTATAAACAAAATATCTGAGCTAATAAAGACTACCCTACCTACTGAAAATTGATGGCAAGAAATATCGCGGAGGAACTTCAATGCTGAGGGGCGGTGGCTGCAAGTGGGAGGGCGGCCACCGCCAGGCAGGGGGGGATATTTATAACAGCAGCCTGACCCGGGAGCAGGGAGAGAAAAACCGGAGAGGATTGAGAATTGATCAGCAAAAACAGGAGAAGTAAACTTGAAATGGCAGAGTTTTGAGTGATCTGAGTTCTGGGCACGGAGGGACAGAGAGCCTCTGTGGAGAGCTTCTCTGGATCGAGCAACCAGGTTGCTCTGTCTGGTAGGGTGGTATTGGCCATCCCGAAATTGGATCAAATCAGCAGCAGTTCAGGATTTCCAGTTAAGCAGCAAGACCGGAAGACAGCCAGCAGTTCAGGTAGGTGCAGCTTCAGTTTTATGCATTATTGTTTTTTTCAAATTTATAAGTAATTCGATACTTGCTGAAATTCGTCCAAGGGTATTACACTTCTGAAAATTATCGCTTCTGCTTCTGCTTTGCTCCCTCTTCCCATTCTCGCTCTTGCTTCCAAGTAGCTCGACATAGATAGATTTACTTTAGAGCTCTCCTCCCATATGGCATACTTCTTGAGAGAAGGTGGGTCATCTACCAAAAGGCACACTAACTACTGTTAAATTTCTTAGGGCTATAATGTTCTTTGCTTTAGGTAATTGCATTACATCTTTTTACACAATAAATTCACCCCACAACATCATATCATTAGCAATTATGTAGAAAGAACAATATCATCAACAATGCAGCAGAAAAATAAAAGGAACATCAAAAGAAAAGCATGCACAAATAGAAACACCAGTGATTGGTCGGAGACCAGGGCAAAACCCTATAAGGGGGAGAACCCAGAATTCAATTCTTCTTCTTCTATTAGATATTCATCAATTGTTTAGCTGAGAAACAAAGTACAATACCCTGTCATTTCTGTCATGTCAACACTGTCAACCCTGTCAACCCTATCATTACTGTCATGCCAACTCTGTCATGTCTATTCTACAATAAGGTCACTATCAATGTAATATTCCTAATGGAATTATACAATGATAAACAATCAAACATAACCAAACACACAGAAAAATACTCAAGCATCAGAACACCATTTTAAAGCCAAAAATTGTGTTGCTGAGCCATTTTATTATAATATGAAGAGGGTACAATGAGGTGCTGGAAAGAGTGCACTAGGGCTTTCTCAAGGCAAGTTAGCTAAGCCCAAATGAATAATAAGAAGTCCCCCTCAAATATGTTACTGCTTTATCTCTTGGCTCTGCGCTTAACTGCCTAGAAATATGCTGCTGGGTGTGAAGATCTGCTGCTAGGGCCTCCTCTGGTGCTCAGAAAATTGCGGGAAATTAACCCCGGGCTCTCCACCATTAACCCACAAAAACCCACAAAGGAATTGGCCAAATGTTGACCTTCGAATTTTGGCCCAATTTTCCCCTAGCTCCTCTAGCTGCTCGCTGAGTTGGGATCCCTGCTTGACCCCTCAAATCTGCCCAGAAAATTCTGCCAAATTTATCTTGGCCTCTCCTCAATAAGTCCAAAAAAACCTAGAAAGGGTTTGTCCTAGTTTTGACGCTCCAAAATTGACCCCCAAATGCTTGACCCTCCTCCACAAGTAGAAGATGTAACCTGTAGCAAATGCTGTGTTTGCTGCTCCGCCAAAATGCTAGAAAAGCCCCCACAACACTTCCTTGGACTCCACCTCAAGTTTCAGCCCCTAACTCCCTTCACTTCACAACCTCCAAGCGTGCCTCCTCTAAGAGCTGCGTAGTCTTGGTATCGTTGCTGCCAATTCTCTCCACAAACTCTTACTCCCTGCAACTGGTACGAATTGGTATAGTTAGGAGTCCTCCCTTGGGCTGGCACTCGAAGACCACTGAAGTAAGGGTTGAGATCTCCGCTTGGAGACACTCGTGTGCTAAACAACACTGCAGACTTGGCTTCAGCTCAAACGTGCTATATTAAAGACAATTTTTGAATAGATGAATGAATGACCAAATGATTGCCTCTTGCTCTATTTATCAAAGGGCCTCCAAGATGCCTATTTGGGCCCAGCTCGACTTTCCCCACCAATTTCGCTCGAATGAGTGTCGTCCACATGTGGGTCATAACTCTCCATGGGGTGGCCCTCACGCTCCACTAGAGCTGCAATATTTCCCTTCCTTCCTAATGTTTGGGCCCCTATTTAATCCCAAAATTCATGTGGGACCTCTGAACCCACATCTCCTAAGTGCAAACATGAAATAAGATGAAATTAGGCAAGATTGATATTTCCCTTAGAAATATTGCTAAGTGGGAATATCACAGTCGTCCCCACCAAAACGTTGTTTGTCCTCAAGCAACTGTCGAACAATGCTCTCTCTAGTTGTCTGTTGATTTGGGGTAGCATCGGATGTGCTCTAGCCACGAAAATTGTTAGAGAGGCTAAAGCACATGAGATCTCCAATACCCAAAAATGGTTTGGGCAGATTCTAAACAGTTTGGGAGATATTAAAAGAATTAATATTTTTAATGGAGTCCCTAAGTCTAAATTTGGGAAAATAAAATATTAATGTGAATTAATATAAAACTGTGTTAGAAGGGTCCAAAAGTCATGGATCAAGCCAGAGTTAATCTTAGCCGTTGATTAGGGACTCAATCTCAGCCGTTGATTTGTCAACAAGAAAAGTATAAGAGGAGGCTTGAGGGTCACTTGGAGAATACACTAGAGTGATAAGTCATTCTACTCTCTAGAGCAAGGTTTGCTAAGAGAGATAGAATCAGTGATCAGCAGCGAGGGGCAGTGAATACAGAAGCAGAGAGGCAGAGAGGGTACCGGGAGAATCAGCGCAGAAGCCGAGAGAGAGGGACGCAGAGCCAGCTAGAGGCCACGCAGAGCCAACTAGGGCCCACGCAGAGGCAACCAGGAGCTGCGCAGTGCCTCAGAGAGCCAACATGGGTGACGCAAAGGCTCTAGAGGCTGACGCAGTGCCTCCAGAGGTTGACGCAGGGGTTATTGGGCTGATGCTGGGCCAGAAAGGGCTGACGCAGTCCCTAGAGGTAGACACTGGGGTTTTCGTGGGGCAGATTGGAGCTGGGAGCTGTCGGAGTGTTTATCTGGGGTTTTAGCCAGAATATCTGCTTCCGAGTAGAGAGGTACTATTGCCGAGATTATTCTCTGTTGGGTGAGCCGGTTTTGGCACCCAGATTGTATTCAGAAACTGCATAATAATAAAACCCTCAGATAGCTGCATTGGTTTTCTTGCATTGGGTTTTTCCAGGGACATTGGTCCAAAAACAACGATGTCACTTATGTGCTTGTTTTGCTTCCTTCAGTTGATGATCTGTAATGTGTTGAGCATGTACTTGCATTTATTTTTAGTATTTACATGGTAAATAACTTGTTAATTAATCAGAACAAGTAGGAAGAAATAAATCAGAAAGTACATGAAGGGTTTCTAACGGGTTAGACTTAAAAATTCCAATCAGAGTGTGGTTGTAGATCACAGGAGAACTGAGGACATTAGCCGAGCAGAGCAACAACAACAGAAAACAGCTGTCCCGAGTGACAAAAGCTGTTCCTAGTAGAGAAGCAGCAAGGAAGGGGTGACGCAGTGCCTGTGTCATCAAGTTTGAGCTGGGAAGAGGATCAACGCAGTGGCAGAGGGGAGTAGACTCGACCTATGCAGTGCCCGGTCATCTTTCTTAGTTAGGAAGGATTGACGCCCGTGGCCAGGAGGTGCAAATTTTGCTGGTGCCGGGATTGCGCAGAGCCTAGAAGCTCTAACCTTCAGTTTGTTGGGGCTTAGGAGGCTGTGGGTAAGTTGCAGAGTGAAGCTGGTGGGGTACTGTAGTCAGAATAGTACCTAACAGGGCAAGACCAAGGAGGAGGGGGTTGTTACCGAGGATTTTTAGCCAAGAAACTCGGATTAATGGTGCAGCTGCACTAAGGATCGAAGTGGGGGTAGCTTGACATTGGCAGAGGGGTTTCCAGGAGGGAAATCTAGGCTCAGAGGGAGTCACACCGAGAACTTCCAGAAGGGAAGTAGAGGAGCAGCAAAATGGCAGTGAACAGGGTAAGAGACCAGGATAGACTAAACAAAGCCTCAAACTTCATAGTCTGGAAGGCTAGAATCTTATCCGTTCTAGACAGGAACCATCTCAAGCAATTCGCCTTGAGGACAATTGCAGTCCCAGTGGACCCGGCTGATAACGATAAGTATGAGGATGCAATAGCGAGGGCCAAGAGCATCATCCTTGACGAGGTTAAGGACTATGTAGTACCACACATTGCTGAGAAGAATACAACAAATGAGATGTGGGAGGCCCTAAAGAAGTTGTATCAACATACTTCCGTCCAGAGGAAGATGCTACTAGAAAATCAGCGGCAATCATACCAGATGCAGAAGGGAGAACAGATCGACCCCTTCCTCAGTCGATCGAAGGAGATCTGGGATCAGCTGACTTCGATAAGAGCCACGCCGGATCAAGAATTGATGGTGAGAACAACCTTGAATGCAGTCTCAGAAGACTAGGAGGTGTTTGTCCAGAGCATACTGGGCAGGGCGACCCTTCCAGATTGGGAGGAAATGTGGGCGACTCTTCGCCAAGAAGAGATCAAAAGGCTAAGCAAGGCAGGAAGCAACAGCAAGGGGATCAGAATCAAGAAGGAGGAAGAGGAGGACACTGCCCTAGCATCTGAGGGAAAGTAGGAGAAACGGAAGAAGAAGGACCTCTCCAACGTCAAATGCTTCAACTGTGGGGAACTGGGTCACTATGCGAGCCAGTGTCTGAGGAAGAAGAGCAAGGGAGAGGCTTCCAAGACCAAGGTTGCACTAGCAAGGGCGGAGAAGGAATCAGAGACAGATGATGACTGTGCCATGAGTGCTCACATGCCACTTGAGCGGAAGTGGGGAGACATCGAGCTGTAGTCAGACGGACTACAGGCGATGAGGGGCAGGATCCTCGAGGCACCCAACCTCTTGGATTATACCTTGCTATGGGAGCCCCAAAGAGGAGTAGCAGGACTGACGGATGTTAGTAGAGACGGATGTGGATGGAGCGATAGAGGGAGCTACAGTGTAGGAGTCCTAGGACAGCGTGAGACAACAGTGCGAGATGCACAAAGTTGTTGCAACAACGCAGAGGTTAGAGAGGGAGCACTTGTCAGTGACAGAGGGAGCTTCAGTATTGGGAGTGTTTTTAGCCTGACGGAGATGTTAGAGCTAGGAGATCAGTTACTTACTTCTCAGTAACTGAGTTGCAGTGCAACAGTTAGTAGTGGTAGTGCTATGGGCATCACGATGCAACATGATGAGAGGGGTTGTAGTGCAGATGCAACAGTGGCAGTGGCAGGGCCATGGGCAGCAGCATGGATATAGAGGGAGCTACTGTATAGATGCAACAATGGCAGTGGCAGGGCCATGGGTAGCAGTACATGATGCAACGGTGCAGAGGATCTTGGGCAGCAGGCCTAGCATCAGCATAGGGACTGATGCCGGATGATTAGGGTGATTCTCAGTGAGGAGTATTACTAGAGCATAGTCCTTGCTAAGAGGGAGTGTTGATTTGGGGTAGCATCGGATGTGCTCTAGCCACGAAAAATGGTGGAGAGGCTAAAGAACATGAGATCTCCAATACCCAGAAATGGTTTGGGCAGATTCTAAACAGTTTGGGAGATATTAAAATAATTAATATTTTTAATGGGGTCCCTAAGTCTAAACTTAGGGAAAGTAAAATATTAATGTGAATTAATATAAAACTGTTTTAGAAGGGTCCAAAAGTCATGGATCAAGCCAGAGTTAATCTTAGCCGTTGATTAGGGACTTAATCTTGGCCGTTGATTTGTCAACGAGAAAAGTATAAGAGGAGGCTTGAGGGTCACTTGGAGAATACACCAGAGTGATAAGTCATTCTATTCTTTAGAGGAAGGTTTGCTAAGAGAGATAGAATCAGTGATCAACAGCGAGGGGCAGTGAATACAAAAGCATAGAGGCAGAGAGGGTACCGGGAGAATCAATGCAGAAGCCGGGAGAGAGGGACACAGAGCTAGCCAGAGGCCACGCAGAGCTAGCTAGGGCCCACACAGAGGCAGCCAGGAGCTGCGCAGTGCCTCAGAGAGCCAGCGTGGGTGACGCAGAGGCTCTAGAGGTTGATGCAATGCCTCCAGAGGTTGATGCAGGGGTTAGTGGGTTGATGCTGGGCTTGAAAGGGCTGATGCATTCCCTAGAGGCAGACGCTGGGGTTTTCATGGGGCAGATTGGAGTTGGGAGCTGTCGGAGTGTTTATCTGGGTTTCAGCTGGAATATTCTGCTTCCGACTAGTGAGGTACTACTGTCGAGATTATTCTCTATTGGGTGTGCCGGTTTTGGCACCCAAATTATATTCAGAAACTGCATAATAATAAAACCCACAGATAGTTGCACTCGTGTGCTTGTTTTGTTTCCTTCAATTGATGATCTGTAATGTGTTGAGCATGTACTTGTATTTATTTTTAGTATTTACATGCTAAATAACTTGTTAATTAATCAGAACAAGTAGGCAGAAATAAATCAGAAAGTACATGAAGAGTTTCTAATGGGTTAGACTTAGAAATTCCAACATGGTATCAGAGCGTGGTTGCAGATCACAGGAGAACTGAGGACATCAGTCAAGCAGAGCAGCAACAACAGAAAATAGTTGTCCCGAGTGACAAAAGCTACTCCTAGCAGAGAAGTAGCAAGGAAGGGGTGACGCAAAAATTTCGTGAGGGTCCCAGATGCGTCACTGATTCATCCCTGACCTCTACACTGTCCTGACATGAAAGAATCCCTCAATACCATGATCCGAAGCCATCTTTCCCACTTGAAGCTCCCCTTGCTCCACTCACTATCTTGCCTGGTATAAGTATCAGAAGTCCCCTGTATACCATCAATGAGTAGGGGATCATGATAATGTGACACTATGCCCAACTCCTCGTGAAGCTGTCCTACCACGCAGGCCATCCCATGCACTCCAGGGGTATACTCTCAAAGATACCACCCAATCCCTACAGAGATAATGTCTTGCGCACGTGAGCTTCTCTTGATATCATCTTGCTGGCCCACTTGCCATGCTAATGAAGACCCCCATGCCATCAGCAAGCCACCAAAGCGCAATGGAATATTTGAATGATCTTCCCCTGTAGAAGTCAGCTCATCCCTAAGGGTAGCTGTACTGCCAAGTCCTATGATGCCCGGGTCCCACGCTAGTCTAAAAACGGTGCCACTATGCTGTCACTGCGCAACTTTGGTCATGACAGTCTACCCATCATGCTCAAGTTGTATCCACCTCTCTTGGAACTTGATGGAAAAAAATCTAGGGAGTCCCAACGCATCTAGACCAAGCACCTCCATGATGTCACCTCCTACCCATCCAACACTCACCCCGATCGATAGCAATAACAAGGAAAATCACCCATCCAACACTCACCCCGATTGATAGCAATAACAAGGAAAACCAACCTTGCCATACGATCAAGGCCTCAACCCCCCCCCGCCCTCCCTCCCCCCACATGTCAAACCAAGGGTGAGTCGAGTCATCCCCCGTCCTGATCCTACTCACCATGAAGAAGAGTGTCCAATCGACCAACCAAACTCGTGAATCCCAAAGCCAGAATGACTGTGACATAGTCTTGATAACTGATGGAACCAACCTGCACCACGTCTCAGGTCCTTGCGTGCAATCAATATATGAAATCCATACATCACGGACCAATCTGGTGTGTGCTACATAATGCTGTGCCGACCATAGAGCACAATGGGATTTATTGTCTTGCCTGCTAAAAGTGCTCCCCAATGCTGCCTGGAGTCTAAACATCTGCCTGTAAGTAAGGTCCACCAACTGTTGTAGATGCTCCAGAGACACCTTAGAATGTCTCACCAAAAGGGGATCATGTATCACCCTAAGTGTGGGCTCAAGGGTGGTGCAAGTGCTACCTCTGTAGGAGATCGGACTACCCCCAACCTTGCATCCACGAACTTGCGTACTGACCATATGCCACAACTTGAAGGCCTCTCTCCCAACGCAGTGTCCCGTCCAACTGTCTCAGATGAACCTCATGGGTCTTGTTGCTCGTGATGAGAGCATCAAGAGATGATATCCAAGTCCCATGTGTCAGTGTGCAATGTTGGAGAGTGATAAATGGAAACTCACGATTGGCCTTGTGATCGACTCGCTCTCCAAATGTGAGTGTGCCTGATGGCCTCGTTAGGATATCTCTCTGGTGGCGACACTTTGACAACCTGTTGTGCATCATCTCGCTCGACTGCACACAAGTACGTACCCCTACACTCCTCTACATAACACTGAACTCCGTGGCACAACTCCATGCACCCTTGGATACCAACGCTCAATGCCATGCCCCCATGTACCATAGGGAATCCCATATGTGCCCATGCAACCACCACGTTGCTAGTACACCTACCACGAAGTGATCTACACCTCCTCATCTGCCTTGGTAATCCTGAGCGACCTAACTCCACACCTGCTAGAGAGGATATCTCTGTTGTGCTGATCCTCGGTGACTCCTGTTCCCAATACCCTAATGGGAGAGCATGTTCTCCACACAATGCCTGGTCCAGTGGCCTACCCATGCTACCTCCTCCCACCAGCTCCTGCCAGAGAATGCTAATCATCCTATGATCCCATGCGCAACCAACATGCTAATACAATCCATGGAACCTGCTCATAGACCGCCTTTCCGTTAATGTCGACTGGAATTCCCCTAGGGAATGTATGTGCTCAATCACTGGGTCGACTACCTCATCAATGCCATAGCCATCCTGCATGTTTGATATTGAATAGGGAGCTCCACCTGGATCCCAATGCCAACCTGGGCCTCCAGTGCCCTCGATGTCTGAGAGCTCCCATTAAGCTTTACTCTAAACTATGATCATCTCCATGAGTCTAGTCCACTTCACCGGGTACCAACTCAGAATCTCTCGCCATCCAACCCCAAGAGAGGGATCAAATGCATGAACTCCTGCACATAAAACAACCCCGACATATGGATGTTGCACCTTGTGCAACTCCAATCATCTCATCCTGCTATCTAGGTCAACACATGAGATATCTCTGTCTCCCTCTCTCCAATGGGCAAAGGTGGTCACCCATTATTGCTGCTAACCTGGTCATCCCCTCTGGACAACTCTGCCTCTCTCAATCCAATGCGTAGGGGTGGGATGATAATGCTGTAGATCTTGTCAGTGCGCCTCTAAAGCGAACTGTGCTTGAATCCCAATATGTGGTCTCTACGCTGCCCCTCATCAATGGCTAACCCAAAGGATGGCTGCACATCCTCCTCCATCATGGGCTCGACATGAGCCTCCAACTGCTCCTCCATAGACAACCCAACATGCAAGACATGCTCATCAGTCAATTGTAGGTGGCTATCGTTCTGAAGCTCTGTCATAGACTGGGATGCCTCATCAATGGATACCTCATCAATGGATGTGTGCTCAACTGCCTCATCCAATTTGTCTATTGGGGCTACCAAAGGAACCTCCAACAAGGGTGACTCTTGCGTCACACTAGGTGTATCCTCGTGCTCCTCCTGCGTGCCATTAGCCTCATGCTCAACTGGTTGGAACGTATCTAGATGAACTCCCTCCTCTAGGGGTATGTTCTCTCTCATCTTGTCACTACCTCTGCCTCCCATCTTCGTCTCTGCAGTATTACTACTAGCGTTTTGTTCGACCATCATGCTTCTCTCAATTTCTTCATCTGCAGATCGACAACTTTTGTTTCTTCTTGCTGACAACTAATCTTCGAGAAGCCTCGCCACTCTCTTAATGCTCCTAGTAACATTTTCAAATTTCTCCTGCTGAGACATTTTTGGGCATATGGACAATCTGGAGAATAATGTGGGACTAGCATTTTAACTTCTGGAATTCTAGTAAAAAATAACACTTGAGCATTTGTGTGATTTAGACCCACACTTGGCCAAAATCATGCTCTGATACCACTGTAATATTCCTAATGGAAATATACAATGATAAACAAGCAAACATAACCAAAAACACACAGAAAAATACTCAAGCATCAAAACACCATTTTAAAGCCAAAAACTACGCTGCTAAGCCATTTTATTATAATATGAAAAGGGTACAATGAGGTGCTGGAAAGAGTGCACCTGGGCTTGCTCAAGGCAAGCTAGCTAAGCCCAAATGAATAATAAGAAGTCCCCCTCAAATATGTTGCTGCTCTATCTCTTGGCTCTGCGCTGAATTGCCCAGAAATATGCTGCTGGGTGTGAAGATCTGTTGCTAGGGCCTCCTCCAGTGCTCAAAAAATTCTGGGAAATTAACCCCGGGCTCTCCACCAATAACCCACAAAAACCCACAAAGGAATTGGCCAACTGTTGAACTTGGAATTTTGGCTCAATTTTCCCCTAGCTCCTCTAGCTGCTGGCTGAGTTGGGATCCCTGTTTGACCCCTCAAATCTACCCAGAAAATTTTGTCAAATTAATCTTGGCCTCTCCTCAATAAACCCAAAAAACCCAGAAAGGGTTTGTCCTAGTTTTGATGCTCCAAAATTGATCCCCAAATGCTTGGCTCTCCTCCACATGCAAAAGATGTAACTTGTAGCAAATGCTGCGTTTGCTGCTCCGCCAAAATGTTGGAAAAACCCCCACAACACTTCCTCGGACTTCACCTCAAGTTTCAGCCCCTAACTCCCTTCACTCCACAACCTCCAAGAGCTGCACAGTCCCGTTATTGCTGCTACCAATCCTCTCCACAAACTCGCACTCCCTGCATTTGGTATGAACTGGTATAGGTAGGACTCCCTCCTTGGGCTGGCACTTAAAGTCTGCCAAAGCAAGGGTTGAGATCTCTGCTCGGAGACACTCATGTGCTAAACAACACTGCAGACTTGGCTTTAGCTCAAGCGTGCTATGTCAAAGACACAATTTTTGAATAGATGAGTGAATGACCAAAATGAGTGCCTCTTGCTCATACCAACATTGTCATCTCAATCATGCCAACTCTGTTATGCCAACACTGCCAACCCTGGCATTTCTGTCATACCAACTCTGTCATGTCAACACTGTCAACCCTGTCATTTCTATCATGACAACTCTATCATTTCTGTCATGCCAACTCTGTCATGTCTATTCTGCAATAAGGTCATTGTTAAGAAGGGTTTTGTTTCACCAGTTTACTATCAAGTCCTCTTCAAGGTTCCTGCCAAGGATCATTGCAACATATGAATGTAAGAGCAAGATTACAGTCACATTAAGTTACTGCCAAGTCATAGTAAATGGCACTGTCATGGCATATTGAATACCACTGCTATCAAGGGCACGATTATGTCCGTCAAAGCTACAACCATGCCATCATAAGGGTTATGGTCATCATAAGAGCATTGTCATAATAATTGACATCATGAGTCTCACTATATTCATATAAAGGCACTAATTAACATATGATAGCAAAACCCTAACTAGTGTTAGGGTTACTTCCTTTAAATTATCAAGTTTCACTGCCATTGTATTTCTATGTCACCATCAAATAGAATTATTGTTTCACCATTATACAAACTGTTAGTCAAACTATGAAGTATATGGTCCATCTGGAATACATACCATTGTGCAATATACTAATATATAACATACCACTAGAGCGTGACAGAATCCAATCAATGTGCGTATCACTGTAATGTGCCAGAGAATGTGCTAAGGAACCAAAACTTTTGTAGCGTGCCAAATGATCAAAACCATTGTGCGTATCATTGCAATGTGGAGCATGATATTTCTTAGAAAGTCATGGAGCCATAAAAACAAGACAATATATGTCTAGATGTCGTTGTAGTTTAAATTGAGCCGCAAAGATAAACATTGCTAGTGCCTTCCGATATATGCATTGGGTCATAGAGAATGATAGCAATGAGAGCGAGAGCCATAGAAAAAATTGCGAGTGCCAAATGCAAGTGACTTAAATAAAGTATTACGAGTGCCCACTGTAATGCAAGAATCATACAAAAAAACGAGGCAAATACAAAATCCGAATTGCAGAGACATCCATGTCATTTTTCGTTGATTTTATGAGGCATACGTTAACCTTGATATATAGGCATTCAACATAACCCTTGCTGAGGCCAACTTTGGTCATGGAGGGAAACTTTAATTTAAATTTAATTTTCAAATATATTTACCATTGCTTGCCTACATAAATATTGATAATAATTTAACTTTTCCATTTTCAGGGTAAGATGGGCTTGATTTAGGGAAACGGAAAAATTCCTCCCTAGATGCCCAAATTTCAACACTCCCTCTCCGCTAGGGAGGAATTTCCATCTACATCAAAAGTCTCATCTCAGATGACATGATTTGATATGCGAAGGTAGGAAACAACATCATTATTATATTTCATCTCACAGAAGAAAATAATGCATAATCAACAGTCGAGGAGATCAATCCTACTAATCTCTAGGTCAAATCACATGACTTCCATCTTAGTTATTAACAAAACATCCATCTCATCACATCTCGTCTCAATTTCCTTTGATCATCAGCTGAACAATCTTGATCCAATAGAAGAAGAAGAAGAATCATCATCATTATCAAGCCATATCTCGTCTCGACTCATCTCTGCCCATCTTCATTTGTTGAATAATCTCGAATCTAAAGAGGAGGAATCTGACATCATAACAGAGTTCAAGCTACCACCCTGTATCCAATGACAATAGGCGAGATCCATATACCAAGCAAGGATCACATCCATCCTGTATTGTTAGATTAACAGGTGAGACCAAACTTGCCATAGAAGGTAATGATCACATCCATCCTATCATCCATTGACAATGGGCGAGGTCCATCTACCAACAAGGATCACATCCATCCTGTTGTCTAGTCAACAGGCGAGACCAAACTTGCCATATGTTGGAAAATCACTAAGTTTGTAGATTAAAGTTGATTTTCCTAACTTGATAATTATTTGTGAACTTGTTGGCTTCTTATTAATTCTTTTGTGTTCATTTTTCCTTCGTCAAACAATTACCAATATAAACCTGAAGATCACAAGACACGTTAGACACAAGATATAAGCTCCACGCTAGGGCAAAACACCACAACTTGGGGAAAACCCGAACAATCCACTTCTTATAGAATCAGATCAACATGAGACCTCCAAGACCTAAAGACCAAGACAAAAGACTTCCACCAAGCACCAAATCAGCCCTCCAATCAATCTTCTTCAAGCAAGATAAAGCTGCCCAGGTCAACAAGTGTTGACTATACAAAATAAGCTCAAACATGATCTCGGTCCTCTAGATAAGGTCTGCAATCTGGGCTTGCTAGAACTTGGACCTACGGTAACCCTAGATACCTTCAACAACTCGCATGTATGATTAAAACAGAGAAATTTTGTGGCTGTCTTCCTTTGCTTGGACTCTTCCTTTCTTGCAACAATAAAACCTAGCCTTCTTGCTTCTTTCATTCTTGTTGTCTTGCCTTATATTTAAGATTGATGATGATTGTATCTCTCTAAAAGTGAGCGAAATCCCTTTCCTTATATAGGCTTCATGAGGCCGAATTTCTTCCAATGAGGCTGACTTGTCAAGAGGAGAGGAGGACTTGGTCTTGGGAGTCTTGAGGACTTTCTAATTTTCAAAATAAATACGTTTCTTGATACATAATGCCCAAAAAGGGTCTATTATATTTGATAATGACTTTACAAGCCCTAGGAGCATTCAATGGATGCTTGACCTAATGACAAATGACCTTGAGCATGAAACACATGCTTTTACAAAAAAAATAATATTTTCTTCTTTTACATAAAATATAAATTGGTACATAAATAATTATGAAGACCGAACCTAGTTACTTTTCCAACACTCCCTCTTAACTAGGGAGGTATTCATAATTGTTCAACTGGTACAAGGGCAATATCACTTTGAAAAGTTCTTATAAGAAGAGTATAAACAACATGTACAATGTTAGGGATCTAGATACCACCTAAGCTAACTTCCAAGGTATCAACCCATCTAGGTACCATCTAGGGTACCCGCCAAGGTACCATCTCAACAGGGATCCATGTGTCATCTAGGATACCTGCCAAGACACCAACCCTAACGGGGTTCTAGGTAGCATCTAGGCTACTTTCCAAGATACCAACTCAACAAGGATCCAAGTGTCATCTATGCTACCTGCCAAGACACCAATTCAACAAGGATCCAGGTGTCATCTAGGCTACCTGCCAAGACACCAACTCAAACAAGGATCTAGATGTAATCTAGGTTACCTGTGAAGACATCAACTTAATAAGGATCCACGTGTCATCTAGGCTACACGTCAAGACACGAACAAGGATCTAGGTACCATCTAGGTTACCTGCCAAGGCACCAATCCTAACAGGGATCTAGGTATCATCTAGGCTACCTGCCAAGATACCAACCCTAAGTACCATCATATGGGCTTTGTTTAGCCTAAGGTACAACAACTCATCATCATGATCTAGTCGACGCCTCAATCTTATTGTACATAGATTAGTATAGATTCTTCATCATCAAGGTCAAACTTCAAGGAACTTCTATCTTCAAGGAGTACTAGTCACAGATGCTTACTCAATTCTTCGGTCCCCATTCTCTCCTCATGGCCGTCACTAGGCGTCCATCATCACTCCCTCTCAACTTAAGGAGTTGCGTCCAACATCAACTACTTTGTTCTTTCAGTGGAGATCATAGTAGTAGTAGCTACATAGGCTCTTCTTTTAGCATTGTCATATCATCAGAGAACTTCAACCTTCCTGAATATTATGGAGCCATCCTTTAATACTTGTGACAAGGTTTAGGTCATCAATCTTGCATGTTACTTTCCTCTTGTCATCAATGAAGGGATTATATTGATTCTCTTCAAACTTCAAGCTGATAATAACTTCTTTATGAAAGTGATCTCCTAGTTATTGTACGAACTTGGATCCCAAGATGAAAAAACATCTCGTCTTCATACATGTATTCCTGCAATATCCTTCCGAGTAGCAAAACAATATGTTAACCAGATAACCAATAACAAAAATATTAGACTTACCTCATCATGACGACCTTTTCATCAAAGCATCAACTTTCTTGAGTTCTTCGAGATCAACATCCTTTCGGATGATCCATTTCCACATGAATCTTTCTTCATGCATTAGAGTGCCCAAGGATCAAGCTTGATTACCAAGCTATAATTGTTAACTCCTTTTCTTCTGAAGATTATCTTTGATATTGACCAATATTGTTATTTTCATGCAAACAAGCACACTCATAACCAATCCTTCCTTCATGATTCTCTTTTGTTAATATTAATTCCTTAAGGGTCCTTACAGTTCCATCCTTTCATTATGTTCGTTATTTTCAATAAGTCATTCACAAACATAAGAACTGCTTTGCATTTCCCTTCTTTTCGTCTTGATTCTTTTATTATGTACTTGCAATATTTATTGACAAGTACAACCAAGCAAAATATACAAAGATAATAGCATGAAGTTGATTTTATCAATCTAGGGTTACCATATAAAAAGTGTGCATCTAGGATTTTTGGTTGCAAACCCTAGATATCTCATGACCTAAACCTTATTAGGGATTTAGTCATTGAGTGAAAACTTCTACACCTAGGGTTTTGGCATTCAAGCCGTAGGTTTCACTTTTACATCAACCCTTGTTAGGGTTTTACTACATATCCTTGATTCTATCAACAATCCCTAGAGATCAAGAGCTAGGGCTTCATAACAAATAATAAGGATGTAGGGTTTAGTACGTACTTTAGAACCCTTAAAAACTTTATTAGGGTTTCAAGTTACTTAGCAAAGAAACATTAACAAACCCTAGATATCATACCCAAGAACTAAGAGTTCACTGAGATAATTAGGGTTAGGGTTTTTGTCTTTAAAGTTTAATTCCATATAGGGTTCATAAACCCTAAATATCAACAAACCTTAAAATTTTTATAAAAATAATCTCAAAACCTCCTAGATACTCTACATATGTATTTTCAAAATAATCACAAAGACATAATATAGGAAACATACCTCAAAATGGTTGTCCATTACCCATTTATCCTTCTTCGTGTTGTAATTCCATTCGGGTAAAGGATTCTTATGATCCTTATGATGTCATCATATTCCCGTTTCAAGCTAACTTTAACTGCTTCCTTTGAATCTAGCCATAATCTCTTGACTTCATTTTTACCTCAAAAAGGTCTTCCATTACCCTTTTGTGCTTCTTCATGCTGTAATTCCATTCAAGTAGAGGCTTCTTATGATCCTTATGATGTCATCATATTGCTATTTCAAGCCAACTTTAACTGCTTCCTCTGAATCTAGCCATAATCTCTTGACTTTGTTTTTACCTGCAATCCTATTTCAGGGAGATCATAAAAGGAAAATATATTATTAAATGGAATCAACAACAATATAGGAAAGGAAATAGAATACTTATCTTTTGTGCAATAGAAGAAGCTCCCGCTTGATCTTGCTTAGATTTAGACATCATCTTCTTTTGAAATTCTAGGTTTGCTTTATCATAAACTTTCATCCAATTGTTAATGTCAATGACAATGTTTTCAAGATCCTTTATAGGCTAGCTTCAAACTAGTCCAAGATGTTTGATGTTTTCTTTAAGAACTTCTTCCAAAGTCTTCAAGAGTGGTACTTTCTTCAATGTGATTGTTGTGACTTCTTTAATAGGAATGCCAAGTATGGTTCTTCAAACCAGTTTTTCATTACAACTTCAATACCTAAAAAGGTCCTTCCACTAGAACGAGTGACTTCACTCCTCATACTAGGGCCCTTTATGATAAGGTCTAGATTTACAATGCTTTTCTAGTTTGTGGTCTTATTTTTTCTTGCTGGTTTTAATAATAGTTCTGGTACCTATTCTTGGTTTCTTGAATTTAGAGACACTTGTAGCTTCTTCTTGATATATCTTTGAGATGTCACACTTTGTTACACTGTGGGGCTATATCTAGCCTTAAATTCTTCTAAGGATTATTATAGGTCTCTGTTGATTTGGGGTAGCATCGGATGTGCTCTAGCCATGAAAATTGGTGGAGAGGTTAAAGCACATGAGATCTGCCCCATAAATGGTTTGGGCAGATTCTAGCCGGTTTGGGAGATATTAAAATAATCAATATTTTTAATGGAGTTCCTAAGTCTAAACTTAGGAAAAATAAAATATTAATGAGTATTAATATAAAACTGGGTTAGAAGGTTCCAAAAGTCATGGATCAAGCCAAATCTAATTTTAGCCATTGATTAGAGATTTAATCTCGGCCGTTGAAGGACCAACATGAAAAGTATAAGAAGAGGCTTTAGGGTCAGTTGGAGAACACACTGAGGGAGACTATTCAGTTTGATTTCTGGAGTGGGGTTAGCTGAGAAATCCGAATTAGTGGTCTGGAGAGCAGCAAGAGGCAGCGGGTACAAAACAGAGAGTCAGGAACAACACCAGAGGACTAGTGTAGAGGTTAGAGAGGCAGATGTAGAGGCAACAGAACTGCGCAGTCACTGGAGGGCCTGTGTGGGTGACGCAGAGGGCCCCAGTGCTAACGCAGAGGGGTTGGGAGCTGTGCAGAGGCCAACAAGCCTGACGCTGAGACTGGGAGAAGTGTTGGAGAATTTTTTCTCTGTTGGGTAAGCTAGTTTGGCACCCAGTTGTACTGAAGAATTGTTGAATAATAAAAATCCTCCTCTGCTACACCGGTTTTCCCTTATTGGGTTTTTTTGGGGACATTTGTCCAAAAAGATCTGTGTTGATGTGTCTGATTCTTGTGCATGTATTTGTTTTTGTATTATGGTGTGATATCTGCAGCATAATTTATTTTAACGTTTATTGAAGGGTTTTGTAAATAACTTATTGGGAAATAAGTAGGTAAAATAAACCAGTTGCTGCATGATAGAATTTTCACATGGTATTAGAGCAAGTAATCAGAGATAGGAAGGGAAAATCAATTATGGGTTGAGACTGTGATGCAAAGGCATCTATGTCAGGAGACTCGCACAGATTTTCAGAAAATTACACAAGAGACAGTTATTTCGATTTCTCTATGTCGATTTCCACGTTGGAAGAAGAAGTGGCTTGTGTTACCAGCTCTGTTTCATCAGAGGTATGGTATATAGACAGTGGAGCCTCTTTGCATATGACGGGAATCCGGGAATGTTTCTCAGATTATCAGGAGGAAAGGATGAATTTTCAGATCACCATGGGGAATAAGGCAAAGTGTAATCTAGTAGGGAAGGGTACCATAGTTTTTCAAACAGAAACGAGAGAGCGGTTCCGTGCTACCAATGTGCAGCATGTACCAGGATTGGGGATGAACTTACTTTCCGTGTCGCAACTTCAAGGCAAGGGCTATGACATTTTCTTCATCAAAGAGAAAGTATACGTCAAACACCTGAGCTGGAAAAAGAAACTGTAGATTGGGATCAAAAGTAACAGGTTGTACAAACTACAACTAGAATCACCAATGGCACTAATAGGCAGTCATGGAGACAAGGATTTGAACGAACTATGACACAGAAGAATGAGAGATTTGCACCATCGGGCTTTGAGAATTCTCAGGAACACTGTAACAGGAGTTAGTACAGAACGAGATGATGTATGCAGAGGATGTGCTATGGGAATTTATGCCAAAGCAGCATTTCCTAGAAGTAAAAACAGGGCCAAGAGTGTACTAGGATTGATACACTCAGATATTTGCAGACCTATGTCCACTAAAGCTCTTAGTGGTGCCAAGTACTTCCTCGCCTTCATTGATGACCACTCAAGGAAAACTTGGATTTATTTTCTGAAAACCAAGGACAAGGTTTTCTGTCGATTCAAAGAGTTCAAAGCTCTGGTGGAAAATTTGACTGGGAAGAAAATAAGAGTTCTGTGCTCAGATAATGGTGGAGAGTATGTCAATAAGGACTTCATTGATTTTTGCGCTAAGGAGGGCATCAAAAGAGAGTGGACAACTCCTTACAATCTGGAGCATAATGGAGTAGCAGAAAGGAAGAACAGGACTATCGTAGAAGCAACTAGGGCCATGATGTATGATCAGGATATGCCAAAATTCTTGTGGGCAGAAGCATGCAACACGACAATCTATGTTCAGAATAGAACTCCTCATCGGGCATTGGGCAAGATTACTCCAGAGAAAGTCTTCACAGGGAAGATGCCTGAAGTTAGTCATTTCAGGATATTTGGGAGCTTAGCATATTGCCGCATACCCAAGGAAAAGAGGAAGAAGCTGGATCAAACTGCAGAGAAAGGATATCTAGTGGGATATAGCGAGAACGCTAAGGCATACAAAATCTATCTTCCAGGGAGCAGGAAGGTAGTAGTTCGACGAGATGTGAAGTTCATGGAGGACAGGGCTTTCAGAAAATCTCGAGAAATGCCTTCCGAGGAGCAGTCAAAAGAGGAACCGTTGGTCAAACCTCTTCAACCAATGGAAGTAAAGAATTCTTCCTCGGATCAGGAAGAATCACAGGAGGAGGAGGAGCTAACAGAAGCACCTGCTGGCAGAGGAAGAACGAATAGGGAACTTCGTCAGATTCTATGAGATGCAAAGGATTTCATCGGTGCACCAAGGAACAATAAGAGGGAGCGAAAACAACCAGATAGATATCAGGCATTAGTAGCTTAGGATGGGGAGCTGCCAGTTTTCAGGAGGCTGCTCAACATCAGGTTTGGTTGGATGCGATGGTAGAGGAGTACAACTCCATAATGGTGAACGATGTCTGGGAGGTAGTGCCAAGGCCTCAAGATAGATCGATGGTAGGTTCGAGATGGATCTACAAGATTAAATACGCTGTAGATGGTAGTGTGGAAAAATACAAAGCTAGGTTTGTGGCTAAGGGGTATGCTCAGAAGGAAGGAATTGCCTACGAAGAGACCTTTGCCCCAATAGCTAGGTATCCATCTATTAGAACCATGATATCTCTTGCAGCACAAATGGGATTGGAGAGTCATCAGATGGATGTCAAAACGACATTTCTGAACGGGGTGATAGAAGAAGAGGTATACATTGAACAGCTAGAAGGCTTTGAGACACATGAGAAGAAGTCTCATGTATGTAGATTGAAGAAAGCCTTGTATGGGCTGAAACAGGCACCTAGAGCATGGTATGGTCGAATTGATGGTTACTTGCAGAAGATGGGATTTGTCAAAAGTGACGCAGATCTAAATCTCTACTATTTGGTTGTAGAGAATGACCCTCTAATCCTAGTATTATATGTGGATGATCTCTTCCTGACAGGATCATCTAGGCTCATTGGGGATTGCAAGAAGAATCTAGCCATAGAATTTGACATGAAGGATTTGGGACAGATGCGTTATTTCCTGGGGTTGGAAGTTTGGCAGCGAAAGGGGGAGATCTTCCTTGAATAAGGGAGATATGCTACAGAAATTCTGAAGAGATTTAAGATGGAGGATTGTAGACCCATGGCTACTCCAATGATCACCAACTGGAAGAAAATTGATGCATTAGAAGGCAAGGATGTTGATCCCACCTTATACCAGGCCAGACATTTGTTATGTTGTCAACACCCTCAGTCAGTTCATGGTGGAGTCGAAGAGGGCGCACTAGGCAGCAGCCAAACATGTTCTCAGATATATATAGGGAACAGTCGATTATGGACTCTTGTACACCAGGAGTAAGGATATCAAATTGAGTGGATTCACTGATGCAGATTGGGCTAGAAGTTCAGTAGATTGGAAAAGTACCTCTGGGTACTGTTTCAACATTGGATCAGGAATGACCTCCTGGTGCAGTAGGAAACAGAAGTCTGTAGCTCTGAGCTCAGCTGAGGCAGAATATATGGTTGCAAGCACAACTTCGTGCGAGGCCATATGGCTTAGAAAATTGCTTGTGAACCTATTCAGAAGAAAGATGGAGGCGACCAGGATCATGTGTGATAATCAGAGTTGCATCAAGCTCTCTGAGAATCCAATGTTTCATGATCGGTCAAAGCATATTGATATCCGGTGTCACTTTGTCAGAGACTGTGTCCAACGAGGAGCTGTACAGTTGAGCTACACTCCTATAGGAGAACAGGTGGCAGACATCCTCACCAAGGCCCTTGGAAGAACAAAGTTTGATTATTTCAGGGAAAAGATGGGGATGATAAAGAATCTATTTCAGTAGCAGAAATAGGGGATGATGTTGCAATGCAGTAGCAGTCGGCAATAGCACGATGCAACATGATGAGAAAAGGTTGCAGTGCAGATGCAGTGTTGGGGAGAAAGGACCAGCAACAACATGGATGCAGAGGGAGCTGCCGTATAGATGCAACAGTCACAGAGGCAGAGTCATGGGCAGCAGTACAGGATGCAACAGTGCAGAGGATGTTGGGCAGGGAGGCCTAGCATCAACACAGGTATTGGTGCCATATAGTCAGAGTAATGCTTAGTATGGAGTATTACTAGAGCACAGTCCTCGCTAAGAGAGAGTGTTGAGTTGGGGTAGCATTGGATGTGCTCTAGCCATGAAAATTGGTGGAGAGGCTAAAGCACATGAGATCTCCAAGACCCAGAAATGGTTTGGGAAGATTCTAACCGGTTTGGGAGATATTAAAATAATTCATATTTTTAATGGAGTTCCTAAGTCTAAACTTGGGAAAAATAAAATATTAATGGGTATTAATATAAAACTAGGTTAGAAGGTTCCAAAAGTCATGGATCAAGCCAAATTTAATCTTAGCCGTTGATTAGAGATTTAATCTCGACTGTGAAGGACCAACAAGAAAAGTATAAGAAGAGGCTTCAGGGTTAGTTGGAGAACACAGTGAGGGAGACCATTCAGTTCAATTTCTGGAGCGGGGTTAGCTAAGAAATTCGAATTAGTGGTCTGGAGAGCAGCAAAAGGCAGCGGGTATGAAATAGAGTTAGGAAGAACACCAGAGGACCAGTGCAGAGGTTAGAGAGGTAGACATAGAGGCAACAAAACTGCGCAGTCACTGGAGGGCCTGCGTGGGTGACGCAGAGGGCACCAGTGCTGACGCAGAGAGGTAGGAGCTGACGCAGAGGGTCTGGGAGTTGCGCAGTGGCAAGAAACCCTGATGCTGAGACTGGGAGAAGTGCTAGAGAATTTTTTCTCTATTGGGTAAGCCAGTTTGGCACCCAGTTGTACTGAAGAATTGCTGAATAATAAAATCCTCCTCTGTTGCACCGGTTTTCCCGCATTGGGTTTTTCCGGGGACATTTGTCCAAAAATATCTGTGTTGATGTGTCTGATTCTTGTGCATGTATTTGTTTCTGTATTATGGTGTGATATTTGCAGCAGAATTTATTTTAATGTTTACTGAAGGGTTTCGTAAATAACTTATTGGGAAATAAGTAGGTAAAATAAATCAGTTGCTGCAGTGATAGAATTTTCACATTTCACTGGCTAGAATGATGACTTCTAGGCTAGAGAAACTTCACTTTGCTCTCTCTAAATTGTGATTTCAAGTCTCGATTATTTTTAAAGGACTCTTGGCCTAGAATAGGTCTCTTACTGTGCTTCTTGGTCCTCCCAAAAAGATGGGATGGTTGCCTGAAGACTTCTTTTCGGTTTCGATAATCACCTCAGAATCCTAAGATTTCTTTTGCACAAAGATTAAGACTAGATTCAAAGATTTATCTCACTGTAATATGCACAAAAAATAACCCAAAAAAGCTCAAATCTTATTCTGGGAGGCTCAAAATATTATCTTAAACATTCCTCCTTTCTGCACTGAGACAAAGAGAAACCCTTCTTTTTGTGATCTTCTAGCTGCCTATAAAGTTGACCTTAGTTCTGATACTATGTTGGAAAATCACCGAGTTTGTAGATTAATGTTGATTTTCCTAACTTGATAATTATTTGTGAAGTTGTTGGCTTCTTATTAATTCTTTTGTGTTCATTTTTCCTTCATCAAACAATTACCAATATAAACATGAAGATTACAAGAGACAGTAGACACACGATATAGGCTGCATGCCAGGGAAAAACCAGAACAATCTACTTCTTATAGAATCAAATCAACATGAGACCCCCAAGACCTAAAGACCAAGACAAAAGACTTCCACCAAGCACCAAATCGGCCCTCCAATCAATCTTCTTCAAGCAAGATAAAGCTGTCCAGGTCAACAAGTGTTGACTGTACAAAATAAGCTCAAACAGGATCGTGGTCCTTTGGATAAGGTTTGCAATCTCGGCCTACTAGAACTCGGACTTGCGGTAACCCTAGTTACCTTCAACAACTCGCATGTATGATTAAAACAAAGAAATTTTGTGGCTGTCTTCCTTCGCTTGGACTCTTCCTTTCTTGCAACAATAAAACCTGGCCTTCTTGCTTCTTTTGTTCTTGTTATCTTGCCTTCTATTTTAGTTTGATGATGATTGTATCTCTCCAAAAGAGGGAGACCCTTTCCTTATATATGCTTCATGAAGCCGAATTTCTTCCAATGAGGCCAACTTGTCAAGAGGAGAGGCTGACTTGGTCTTGGGAGTCTTGAGGACTTTCTAGACTTCAAAATAAATACATTTCTTGATACATAATGCCCAAAAAGGGTCTTTTACATTTGACAATGACTTTACAAGCCCTAGGAGCATTTAATGGATGCTTGACCTAATGACAAATGACCTTGAACATGAAACCCATGCTTTTACAAAAATAATAATATTTTCTTCTTTTACATAAAATACAAATTGATACATAAATAATGATGAAGACCGAACCTAGTTACTTTTCCAACACTTCCTCTTAACTAGGGAGGTATTCATAATTGTTCAACTGGTACAAGGACAATACTCACTTTGAAAAGTTCTTATAAGAAGAGTATATACTATAAACAACATGTACAATGTTAGGGATCTAGATACCATCTAGGCTAATTGCCAAGGTATCAACCCATCTAGGTACCATCTAGGCTTCCCGCCAAGGTACCATCCCAATTAGGATCCAGGTTTCATCTTGGCTACCTGCCAAGACACCAACCCTAACAGGGTTCTAGGTATCATCTAGGCTACCTTCCAAGATACCAACTCAACAAGGATCTAGGTGTCATCTAGGCTACTTGCCAAGACACCAATTCAACAAGGATCCAGGTGTCATCTAGGCTACTTGCCAAGACACCAACTCAAACAACGATCCTGATGTCATCTAGGTTACCTATGAAGACATCAACTTAATAAGGACCCACTAGTCATCTAGGATACCTGTTAAGACACGAACAAGGATCTAGGTACCATCAAGGCTACCTGCCAAGGTACCAATACTAACAGGGATCTAAGTACCATCTAGGCTACTTACCAAGATATCAACCCGAAGTACCGTCATATGGGCTTTGTTTAGCCTAAGGTACAACAACTCATCATCATGATCTGGTCGACGCCTCAATCTTATGGTATATAGACTAGTGCATATTCATCATCATCAAGGTCAAACTTCAAGGAAATTTTATCTTCAAGGAGTACTAGTCACAAATGCTTACTCAATTCTTCGGTCCCCATTCTCTCCTCATGGCCTTCACTAGATGTACGGCTGTTAGTCCTGGTCTAGGTCATGACACATGAAGTAGATAATCATGTCCATCATCACTCACTCTCAACTTAAGGAGCTGTGTCCCACATCGGCTACTTTGTTCTTTCAGTGGAGAACATAGTAGTAGTAGCTACATAGGCTCTTTTTTAGCATCGTCATATCATCAGAGAACATTAACCTTCCTGAATATTATGGAGCCATCCTCTAATACTTATGATAGGGTTCAGGTCATCAATCTTTCACATTACTTTCGTCTTGTCATCAATGGAGGGATTGTATTGATTCTCTTCAAATTTCAAGCTGATAATAGCTTCTTTATGAAAGTGATCTCCTAGTTATTGTACGAAACTTGAATCCCAAGATGAAAAAAGATCTCGTCTTCATAATTGTCAAATAACATATGTTGAGCTATTCTTCACGTATTCTTGGAATATCCTTCCGAGTAGCAAAACAATATGTTAACCTGATAACCAAAAACATAAATATTAGACTTACCTCATCATGACAACCTTTTTACCAAAGCATCAACTTTCTTGAGTTTTTTGAGATCAACATCCTTTCACACGATCCATTTCCACATGAACTTTTCTTCATGCATCAGAGTGCCCAAGGATCGAGCTTGATTACCAAGCTGTAATTGTTTACTCCCTTCTTTTCTTCCGGAGATTATACTTGATCAATATTGTTATATTCATGCAATCAAGCACACTCATAACCAATCCTTCCTTCAGTATTGTCTTTTGTTATTGCCCTTCTTTTCGTCTTGCTTCTTTTATTATGTACCTGCAATATTGATTGACAAGTACAACCAAGCAAAATATACAAAGATAACAGCATGAAGTTGTTTTTATCAATCTAGGGTTATTACTACAAAAAGTGTGCATCTAGGATTTTTGGCTGTAAAGCTTAGATATCCCATGACCTAACCCTTATTAGGGTTTTTATCATTGATTGGAAACTTCTTCACCTAGGGTTTTGACATTCAAGCCCTAGGTTTCACTTTTACATTAGCCCTTGTTAGGGTTTCGCTAGAGATCAAGAGCTAGGGCTTCACAACAAATAATAAGGGTTTAGGGTTTAATACATACTGTAGAACCCTTAAAACCTTTATTAGGGTTTCGAGATACTTAGCAAAGAAACATTAGCAAACCTTAGATATCATACCCAAGAATTAAGAATTTATTGAGATAATTAGGGTTAGGGTTTTAGTCTTTAAAGTTTACTTCCATTTATGGTTCAGAAACTCTAAATATCAACAAACCTTAAATTTTTTATAAAAGTAATCTCAAAACCTTGTAGATACCCTACATATGTATTTTCAAAATAATCACAAAGACATAATATAGGAAACATACCTCAAAAAGGTCTTCCATTACCCTTTTGTGCTTCTTCATGCTGTAATTCCATTCAGGTAGAGGATTCTTGTGATCCTTACGATGTCATCATATTGCTGTGTCAATCTAACTTAAACTGCTTCCTTTGAATCTAGCCATAATCTCTTGACTTCATTTTTACCTCAAAAAGATCTTCCTTTACACTTTTGTGCTTCTTCATGCTGTAATTCCATTCAGGTAGAGGATTCTTATGATCCTTAGGATGTCATCATATTTTTGTTTCAAGCTAACTTTAACTGCTTCCTCTAAATCTAGCCATAATCTCTTGACTTCATTTTTACCTGCAATCCTATTTCAGGGAGATCATAAAAGGAAAAATATAGTTAAATGGAACCAACAACAATATAAGAAAGGAAATAGAATACTTATCTTTTGTGCAATAGAAGAAGCTCCCTCTTGATCTTGCTTAGATTTAGACATCATCTTCTTTTGAAATTCTAGGTTTGCTTTATCATATAATTTCATCCAATTGTTGATGTCAATGACAATGTTTTCAGGGTCCTTTATAGGCTAGCTTAAAACTGGTCCAAGATGTTTGATGTTTTCTTCAAGAAATTCTTCCAAAGTCTTCAAGAGCTTCTTCGAAAGCCTTCAAGAGTGGTACTTTCTTCAATGTGATTGTTGTGACTTCTTTAATAGGAATGCCAAGTATGGTTCTTCAAACCAGACTTTCATTACAACTTCGATACTTGAAAAGATCCTTCCACTGGAATAAGTGACTTCACTCCTCATACTAGGGCTCTTTATAAT
Organism: Pinus tabuliformis; assembly: GCA_031772625.1. NCBI lineage: Eukaryota > Viridiplantae > Streptophyta > Pinopsida > Pinales > Pinaceae > Pinus > Pinus tabuliformis. The sequence goes on from CM062807.1 coordinate 267,436,563, forward strand.
AAGGTCTAGATTTACAATGCTTTTCCAGCTTGCAGTCTTATTTTGTCTCGCTGCTTTTAACAATAGGTTTGGTACATATTCCTGGTTTCTTGAATTTAGAGACACTTGTAGCTTCTTCTTGATATTGCTTCGAGATGTTACACTTTGTTAGACTATGGGACTATATCTAGCCTTGAATTCTTCTAAGGATTATTACAGGTCTCTTCATAAGGGGTTTCGCTCAATGTTGCAAAAATCGTTATCGACAGTAAATCGACAAGGGGAAAAAATCAGAAAAAATCATAAAAATCGGGAAATAATGGGGAAAAAATCGTAAAATACAAAAATATTCATTTTTTTTTCAATTTTTTTAATATCTAAAGCATCTACAACATAAAATATATACATTGACACATAAAAATGATAAAAGAACTAATATATAAGATGTGTAATATCATTTCTAGTGCTACATCACACATAATAGTGAATCATGTCCTGAATAGTAAGCCCTGACTCCTGAGTCCCAACTCAGCCTCAAAATATCAACAAAAAATATAATATCAACGAAAAATATAATAATGTATATCATATCATGAGTCATAATGTCATATACAATGAAATGAACCAAATAACTAATACTACTGATTTCCTCTGCCCCTCTTGCGAGAAAATGCAATAGCTTTCCCTTTCCCTCTAGATGTAGATGCCGGTGGAGTTGGCAGTGGACTCTGCTGTGCTCTAGAAGTTGAAGAACTAGGAGCTACAGGAGGTAGACCACGTCCTCTACTGGTGGCAGGGGTAGCCTGGCTAGGTGGTGTCACCTCCTCCTCCTCCCCTTCCCCCTCTACGCCTTCCACTACCTCATGCTCTAACCAATCATCGACAGACTCCATGAGAGGCATCTTGGCCTCAACCCTCCATGCAGCAATGGTGTCAATCCCATCCAATGAGATGGCCTACATATCAGGTATCCTCTCAAGTTGCTTCACCCACAATCGAAGATTGTAGTAGACATAGACCATGTCATTAAGTCGCTGGGTCTCCAACCTGTACAAAGATCATAAAACAATAATTATAAAAAAATTATTTAATGAATTAAAAAAATTAATTGGAAATTTGGAATACTTTAAGTTTTAAGCTTAGCCTGTTGCGCTTCTTATTGTGTATTTTTTCAAATACACTCTAGTTGCGCTCGCATTCTGAGGAGCTACATGTTTGGCTGAGGATTCGAATGGCAAGCTTTCGCCGATGGGGTACCCTGGCACCATAGCGAGTCCACCATGCATCTACAACAAAAATACAAATAAGATAACATAAGAAAAAAATGAAATTTGAAAGTTGAAGCAAAGTATGAAGTTATGAACTTGAAGAGACAATGAAATTGGAAAATATCTGGCATTGTAGTCTTCCTATCAGTTACAGCCATCTCAAAGCCAAATGTGACACCTGCCATCTTGTATATCTCCATTTCTTTGGAGATTTTTGCACGTTCTGCTGGAGATTGCACCATCCTCTGAACCAGTGTTGCGGGGGAGCGGCCCCCCCTTGATCCTACTCCCAATCTGCGCTCCAGGCGGGAGCGACTCGGGAGCGGGTTGGGAGTGCGCTCCCTAAATTTTTTTTCACTTCCTGCCTTTTCGGGAACGTTTTGCCTTTCTTGCAATTTTTTTTTTTTGTAGTAATGTTCGAAATGCAATTTTTTTTGAAAGAAACAAATAATTTTTGAGTGGGGCAGCTTAATGATCAAGTCTAGGCCCTAGTATTGATATGTTATTCATGGTAATGTTAAATTCTTAAAGTAAAAGTGACATTCTCCTTAATCTTCATTTTCATCCTTTTACTTAAATTTTTAATATTACCATGAAATGACTCAGGATGTTTGAGAGTGGTTCCGGCCTCATTGGATTTCATATGGAGAGAGTATAATTTTAGATTTCATTCAAAATCCAGTAGACTTATCAGTTTTTCAGGATTTCAGGATTGGGGGATTGCCATGTTTCCATTGAATTTTGTCATGTATTAGGGTATGGAACTCGTATTTATTCAAGAGCACCAATCCCTCTATGTACCTTGATGTTAATGACATTGGTTGTCGAACTCCTCTATCATGACCCTCCTAAAAATGTACACATCACTTAAACAAAATCTTGACTTGACATGCTATGCTTTTTTTATCTTATGTTAATGCTTAGAGGGTGATATTAATGACAAAGATCCCTATACAGATATAGAGGTAATGACAAAGATACCTCTGGATATTAATGCTTAGAGGGTGATATTAATGACAAAGATCCTGATTTTCCAACAAGACTAAAAAATTAGACATTTCTCGTGGTGGCAAGAGGCCCAAGCATAAGAAATAGATAATAGATTTACTTCTCTTTTCTAGTTTCTAGTAGCTTTTATAACTATTGACTCTTTCATATTTATTATGATATTTTTTTAAACAATATATGACAATTTAAGTTTGAAGTTGGCAATTATAACTCATTAGTAATGAATTATGAATATGATGCTTCATGAAAGTTGAAAGTTGTTTCATTTCATTTCATTTTATAACATTTCATTTCACGTTAGATATTATTTGTTGTAATGGTTACACTTAGCTTACAAGTACAACTTTGGTGATCAATGATGATAAATGTTATATATTGAATTTTGAAAGCTTGAAACTTTAAGATTGATGAATCACGAGACTCAATATGTTGTATGTTACTATGTTACTAACTTGTGGACGTGGTTGATGAAGATTATAACTTCTAGATGATTGTTGTTATATGGTTCAATCTATGTTTTTTATATCTAGTTTATTATTCTACATGTTTTTGTTGACATATATGTATCAAACTATAAAAAATATATATATCATATAAAAAACGCTCCGAGATTCGCTCCCAAACCGGGAGCTTCTGAAAATGTCGCTCCCGCTCCTGTTTTCGCTCTCACTCCCCGCTTTCGCTCCCGCTCCCAAGTAACATTGCTCTGAACACAGGTTAAGAATCCATCCATGATTTCAGCATCAAATAAGAACCCACATGGGTAAGAAAATGCGGGGTTCAGGTAGATCCCCGTAACATGAATGGGACGATGAAGTGTGTTGTTCCATCATTCATCAATCACTTCCCATAGGAGTTGTCTCTGAAACCCCTCATCTCCCTTATCATCATAGTAGGCTCGAATGGATTCTTTGGCCCTGTCCATGGCCTCATACAAATAGCCCATTGCGGGCTTCTCATCATCAACTAATCGAATAACCTTTACCAAAGGTTCAGTAACGGTGCACACCTCCTGCACTCCCGCCCAGAAGTCTTCTTGGTATGAAACTAATTTGCATATGGTCTCTCCCTCTGGTTTGCGGCTCATTGTCAAAGCACGTCACTCCTCTGAAATAAACATTCTCTTCACATCCCACATAGAATTCAAGAGGGATTGAAGAGATATGAAACTGGTGGCAAACCGTGTAATGGCGGAGTGCACCAACTCCTTGTTGTTGGTGAATTTTCTCATCAAGCTAAGCACAAATGCATGATTATATATAAATTTTGTAATGCTTTTTGATGAGTCAACAATATCTTTGACAAAGGAAATTTTTTCTATGCCCTCCAACATCAAATCAATACAATGTGCAACACAAGGTGTCCAAAATAAAGTAGGATGCCTCTCCATAAGCATCCTGCCAGCAACAACATAATTTGCAGCATTGTCTGTTACGAATTGGACAACATGTTCTGCACCCACCTCCAAAATAAACACATCCAACAAATCACATAATAATTTTGCATCTTTGATATGTGAAGATGCATCAACAGATTTCATACACATTGTCCCCTTGGGACAACTAACGAAGAAGTTTATAAGAGTTTTCCCCTTTTGGTTGGTCCAACCATCTGACATCACAGTGCATCCTGTTTGTGCCCATGATGCCCTAAACTCTTCTAATCTTTTGGTGCAGTCAACCTTTTCCTCTTGAGGAATGCGGCCTCTAAAGTCATCATAAGAAGAGATTTTGTACCCTGGGCCAACAGTTGCAATAGCATCAACAATAGGCTGGAAAAATGGATTATTCCTTGCAACGCTGAAAGGAATATCACTCCAAAGGAGAGACTTGCCCAATAACTTGTTAACTTGTTTTTTCTCATTTTTTTAAGCATTGAAGTGATAGATGGTTGTGAATCAGGTGTGGTTCTAGGAACAAAAATGATGAGGCAGCTACAGGGTTGGTTGTAGACATTGATGCTGAAGTAGAACCAGTGCCACTTCCATATTCACTGCCTAACACCTTCTCTGCTAGTTGTTTCTTCAGTTTTTCTTTGGTCAGTCTCTCTTTCTTTAATTCTTCCAATGATCTCATGGCTCTTCGGATGATTTCCGCATTTGTATTGTTGCATGGCCCTATATCATGTCCAGGGATTTGTGCAAGGTGATACTTCAATCTATAAACCCCCCTTGACATACGATGCCCACACAACTTGCAAGACAAGTTCAATCTATCAAACCCTCCATCAAGTTCACCATATTCCCACAGAGGGTCCAATTTCCTTGGCATGTTTGTAACTTGGTTGAACTTTTGAGTTTTAATGTAAGATGAAGTTTGAACTTTGAAGTTGAACCTATGGCACAATAAGAATTGCAAGTTACAATTTTTTTTTTACATACATGACACAACACATTGAATTTTTGACAAACAAACAAAAAAACCTCAACTCAATCCAAAATGAACTCTCTCCACTCTATGCAACAAAAATGAAAAAAACACCATCAAATCCACTAAAAAATCTTTGATAAACAATGGGTTATAAAAACCCAAGAAAAACCAAGAAAAAACCAAAACAAAATGGCCAAATTTGGTGCCCATACCTGGAAACGACGGTTTGCCGGAGAAATTTGATCCAAAGACGAAGTTCTCTTGCTTGGGATGCTAAAATCTCCAGCCTTTCTCCTCTTCTGTCCGAGTAGACACCTTCCAGGGTTCCTCTCCTCCTCAGCTCTCAATCCACGCTGCTGTTTGTTCAAAATGACAAAAAAAATTCATGTTTTCCCTTATAAAACGCGCTGTCCGCCACCCCTGCGATAACTTCCCATCGAATCGCGATTATTTCGAAATTATTGCGCTTTTTTGAAGTTATCACGATTATTTCACCGTTTTTTTAGAAAAAAAACTGCGTAGTAATTGGGCGAGTTTATCGGGGATTTGAAAAAGTCTCGATTTTTTCATGTTATCCCGATTTTCACAACCCTGGTTTCACTGGCTAGGATGACGACTTCTATGCTAGAGAAACTTCACTTCAGTCTCTTTGAATTGTGATTTCAGGTCTTGATTATTATTACAAGACTTTCGACCTAGAATAGGTCGTTTACTGTGCTTCTTGGTCCTCCCAAAAAGATGAGATGGCTGCCTGAAGACTTCTTTTCAGTTTCTATAGTCACCTTAAAATCCTCAGATTTCTTTTGCACAAAGATTCAGACTAGATTCAGAGATTTATCTCACTGTAATATGCACAAAAAATAACCCAAAAAACCTCAGATCTTATTTTGGGAGGCTCAAATATTAATATAATCTTAAACATTCCTCCTTTCTGCACTGAGACAAAGAGAAACCCTTCATTTTGTGATCTTCTAGCTGCCTATAAAGTTGACCTTACCTCTAATACTATGTTGGAATATCACTGAGTTTGTAGCTTAATGTTGATTTTCCTAACGTGATAATTCTCTGTGAACTTGTTGGCTTATTGATTCTTTTGTATTAATTTTTCCTTCATCAAACAATTACCAATATAAACATGAAGATCACAAGAGATAGTAGACACAAGATATAGGCTCCACGCCAGGGCAAAACCCCACAACTTGGGGAAAACCAGAACAATCCACTTCTTATAGAATCAGATCAACATGAGATCTACAAGACCTAAAGACCAAGACAAGACTTCCACCAAGCACCAAATTGGCCCTTTAATCAATCTTCTTCAAGCAAGATAAAGCTGCCTGGGTCAACATGTGTTGACTATACAAAATAAGCTCAAACAGGATCTCGATCCTCTAGATAAGGTATGCAATCTCGGTCTGCTAGAACTCGGACCTGCGTAACCCTAGTTACATTCAACAATTCGCATGTATGATTAAAAAAGAGAAATTTTGTCACTATCTTCTTTCGCTTGGACTCTTCATTTTTTGCAACAATAAAACTTAGCCTTATTTCTTCTTTCGTTCTTGTTATCTTGCCTTCTATTTCAGATCAATGATGATTGTATCTCTCCAAAAGTGAGCGAAGTCCCTTTCCTTATATAGGCTTCATGATGTTAGAAAATCAAAAAGGCAGAAAGATTCTCTTATATTGATAATTACTTGTGATATTCTTGTAGTCTTATTATCTTCTCTTTATGTTCTTATTTTGTTATCTTTTCATCAAGCAATCATCAAATTTAAACATGAAGACCAATGACACTAGATGTAGGCACTCAACCAGGGCTAAAACCCCTCTATATGGGAAAACCCAGTCAATGTATTGTCCCAATTGAAATAAATTTGGAACAACTTGAATTTTAACTTAGAAAATCTCCACATAAAAATTGTATTCATAAAAAGAAGATTGCCATGTAAAATATAACACAGAAAATGCATGCAATTTGATAATACGATAAGCATAAATAATCTCAGCTTTATTATAATATAAGAACTAGGTTTTACATGCTGGAAAATAGCTGAGATAGCTGGCCTCAACAGATTTGCAATAATGCCGCAATGGGCCTCCCAAAACAAACTGAAAAAAATACACTGCAGCCTGTGAACCCTGAATGGATCTGCTAAGGGAAGAGATGGGTGCTTGCCCACTCTCACTGAATCACCCGAGGGTTTCCGTCTTGGGGCTACTACTGGAGTAGAGAATCGGGTTCTCAACCTCTCATACAAGAAACAATACTCAATCCAAGATGTCCTCCAATGGTCTCCTCCTCCTCTTTTATAGATTTGATGGACTCCTCTAGAACCTTCTATTTTATTATTATTTTAATCATGGAGCACTTTTCCCTCTTTTATTTCAATTAAAATATTCTTTTAATGCAGGAAAAGGGTAAATTGGCCACCATGTCTCCTCAGGCCACTGAAACTCATATCTAACCATCCCATCCTGTAGATCTTCCCGTTCCGGTTCCAACGAGCTATTACACTGAGGTGTTCCACCAATTAATCTCCTCGAAATGCCACCTCGAGCATAATTAATTAAGTTATGCCCAATAATAATGCTGATTTCTGAAAGTTGTCGGAATGAGATGGAACGAAAGGAAAACTGTGCGGATGATGGAATATGCCAAGTGAATGCCATCAAATCCCATAAAAACTCCGCAAAACTCCATCGGAACCCCTAATGACATAAACCTGCTCCATTGACCTGGCCATCTCCTGCCCTGGAAATCCACCCTGGCTGCACTATGAAGGATAAAAATGGGGACATGATAGTCCTCCTACCCGAAGATTGCTTGCCCTCAAGCAATCCAAATATGTGGACCAATCTGGTGGTCCAACACAACTGAGACCCAATGCCAGGATCCCATACGAACCACTGGGTGACGCTCTGCTCCTATGTCAACCCACCATGAACGGACTCCTCGATGACCGGATCCCAGATCAATCTCCGATGGAACCTGTCATCAGCAAATCCTCCTAGATCCCAATGTAGCCAAGAAGGAGCATCAAGGCTCCACGACTCGTGCTGTGCTATAATTCCGGCTGTGAAGGCTGCTACACCTGCCGCGTACCAGCTCATCACCTCTCTCCAATCCAACCCTTGGCATAGACCAAGGTCAATCTCATCATGTTGAAGCTGTGCTGAAATACTAATGAGTGGCCAGCCTACATTCTACTGCCAACTGAAGCATGCGATATCCCTCACCGTGGAGGGCTCCTACAATACAATGCTCCTGACTAAAAATGACACTCTATCAAAAGGATACCAACTCATGATCTCTTGCCAATCCAACACATGGACACCTGTGCAAGGGATATGTCTGCTATGTTGAAACTGGTCCATGCTCAGCTGTTGATGCTCTACCTGGACAATCCAAGCATGTCCAAGAAATCCTGCCTCTCTCCCTCTAATGGGAAAAAGTGGGCAAACCGTGCTGCAAGCCCTGTCTATGTACTCCTGGAGAGGGTTGTTGCCTGAAAATGTTGCAGCTCGTCTGGCTGCCACTACATCTGTTTGCACCTCATCAATGGGTAGTCCCAAAGATGGATGCACTGCCATCCCCCTCGCCTGGTAGGAAACTCCACGCTCCTCTAGTCCACCAATCTCCTGCCAAACTGTCCTATCATACTCCAGCATCTCCTGAGGACAAGTGTCAGCGAATAATGTCACCTTGCCAACTGTCTGTACATCTGTCTGCTCCTCATCAGTGGCTGACCCCAAGGGTGGTTGCTCATCCTCCACCATCACAGGTTCAATATGAACCTCCAACTGGCTCTCCCAAGAAGGCTCATCATGCATATTGTGCACCTCATCCTCCTCAGCCGACTCACGCTCCATCATATGCTGCTCATGCTGACTCATCACTGGTGACACGCTATCCTGAATGTCTCTCCTAGGACCCATGGACTGCTCATCATATGAATCTGGCCTGATGTCAATGACTCGACATGACTCATGCTCCTCTATGTGCTCTCTATGTTGAGTCATCAGCCGCTCATCTGCTCTTTGATCTCTTTCCCACATGGGAACCATTGGCTGCTCCACATACTCCTCTACCACACATGGATGCATATCTGGGCTATTGTCATCAACTCCACATCACTGGTCGTGCTCCTCTAAGGTAGCATTGTATGAACTTGTGGACTTGTCCAACGAAGAGTCCTCATCCTGACAGACACAACGAATATCTCCTTGCTTTATCGCTGTCATCTCCTCAGTGTCACTCAAGCATGAGTGGTCAGGTCCCCAAGGTCCTTTGCAGATGAAGCAAAGTCCCTTCCTCCTCATCTCATTCTTGCTACATGAGTCCCCAAACCTGAGATGCTCCTCCTTGGTCAGCTGTCTCCTGAACGGCCCAATGTTCTGCTCAACCAACCTCTCAGCTATATCATAAGCAGCAGGTGATACCAACTGCTCTCTCCTCCAAATGGACAACAATCGAGACTACAACTCCCGGCAAATGGCATCACAACCTCTCATACATGATGACAGGATGAACTGCATGTGTGCTACGATTGCGTCAGAAGGATGTTTCTTAATGCTGAAGAAGCATTGGAACATCTGTAGGATCAAACCATCACACTCCAGATCAAACATGATCTCATAAGTCCTAGTCATGGCCATGCCTCCTAAAAACTCAAGCTTCTTCCCAGGGGTAGAGTCTGCACTGTTGTCCAAGTCTCGGAAAATTTCTATCAACACTCTGAAAGCTTTCCTCATAACTTCATCATTGTAAGGAGCTATGGGGGCAGTCAGTCTCATGATGTTACTGAGACAAGATGCAATTGGAAGTCTAACCCCTTCACAAGGTTCCTCCAAGAACTTATGTTGTATGAGAGCAAGCATGGCTGGTTTTAGAGCCCAAATTAGTATCTTTACTTCTAACTGGCTCACTTTGGAAAGGAGTGCATCTAGTTCATCAAGTTTGAAAAGGACTTTCCATGTGACTCTCATGTGCTTCAAATTTGTTCCAAGTGCAAAGATCTTGTGTTCTATTTCCTGCCCCTTCTGCAAATCCTTTGGCAGTTCTTTCTGAAGAATGACATTGATCTTTCTTGAAAAAGGTCTGCTGTCCAGTTTTTAATTTTTTATTTCTTTGTCTGGTCTACTGAAGCATGGTGGTTCAAGGAAACAATATTTGTGGTTAATCTTCTCAATTTGTTTAGGAGTTTGTCCATGATGGAATGTTTGCACGAGGACACTATTTTATGAGTTTGAGTGAATTTCTCATACAACAATGCAAGTTCACTCTCATGCTAAACATTTCAAAGCAATGCACTTCATTCTTATATAACCAGAAAGTCATAGAAACCACCATTTTGTGCCAATGGAAATGATCTAACTCAAGCTAATAAATGACATGAGGTCTCAACAGAGAAATAGAACCTGAGTTTGAATAAGCTGCTTGTTGTCAGGGGTCTGCTGCGATGAGAATAATAACTGCCCCTTCAAATTTTAGTCATGAAATTAGCGCACAGTAGTGGCACTCCGGCAAGTGTATATTCAAAAAATATCAGCTTGTAATTTTGTTTTCCAACAACAATTAAAATAGGTTCTTTTTAGCATATAGAGTCAGCCTTTAATCTCTGCGTTCAACAAATGAGACCCATGCTTTCTCTAAGCCTGAAATCGACCTCTGATGAAGGTAGCACATCGACATGCCTAAGATGAGGTAAAATTTCAGCCCATAATCAAGTTGACTCAAGCACAAGGTAACAAATAGCATGTACTCTTTTCACAAGCTCCCAGTCACCTTAATGAAATTCACGTAGACTTGAATTTCACACATATGAACAACCTTTTCCTTTCTGGAACAATGAATTGGTCGATGCCGTGTAGACAATCCTGGTCTTTGACAGAGGCTTGGATTGGTCTGTGCCCTCCTGGTTTACTGATATGTAACGCTTGGCTATATCTCGGTTGCCCATATATCGAATTCGACCCCACTTGCTAATTCACTTGTGCTTCCTTGACTTTCACTGCGATAGCCACGATTAGGCAGCGATCATGTTTTTGGAGACATTGTTTGAAGGTGGCTCCATCACCTTTGGCAAGGCGGGTGGAGATGTTATGACTTAACCTTTTAGCTCCGACAATAGTATTTAAATCACCCTTGTTATGCAGCGGCTCTTCTATTGGAAATTTCTCTGACTGTCACAGGATGGCTCCCGATTCTTGAGAAGAATATTATTGGTTTGAATAATAAATCGAATGCAACACCCGAATAGGTTGTTAACTTCAAAAACTCAGTCTGCGGTCCTCTTTGATAGTGGGTTTGATCCATATAATTTAGCTCCCAATCGCACTGGCATTCTCGTTCAAATCATTTGAGTTGCACTCCGATCAAATCAGCATAGTGATGCATTCCCTACATAGGTGCCCACGCCAGATGCAGAGCGCACAGTAAATATCCTAAATTTCTCTGGTACCCACACCGATTCCTCCTTTTACGTGATCCGCTACGCCTTTGTTGTCGGTTTGTTGTTACCCTTGCATCCATGCAAGAGTCATCACGATCACAATTGGCATGATGAAGTTCCAGAAGCCCCACATGCAACGACAATTCTAAACTGGAGGGCTCGAGTTTCTACGCAGTCGCCACACCAAGATAAAATACCATGCACCACTCATATCTCCAATCCAAACTTCCTATGAACGTAGTGTTTCATCGTTGCATAGATTCAATGACTTCGTATTGCCCAACAGGCCCGTCAGCTTTGTCTCCCCTGTGGCTCACACCACAAACACCCTTGAATGTCGCGGATCTCCTCAACGTACACCACTGAGGAATGACTTATCCATCGCTGACTTTGGTCACAAATCGGGGTGAGGCTCGATCCGGTTATTACTCTACGCTCCAAGACAACTCAGCCCCAAGTTACGTCGAAGCTCCCCAAACTCCGATGCGAACATCTTGCAATCGGTCAACAATAGGACAAATCAAGTCGGTTGGCTAGATCCCATGTGGTCTCAACTGGTATAGATCGTGGCCCAAGCAACCCAAATTAGCTATTTAGTTTTTCAATGCGACCCTAGAGAATTTCAAATCCATAGAATAATGGCGACCTCAATTCTGCAAAAACCTTGAATCACATTTCGAGCTGAGAGAATGGTGGAAAAATTTGTCGCACGTTTAATGAGAAAATTTGTCAAAACTCCTTTTAACAATTTCTCATTTTGCTACATGAAAATGGGTTTTCGACATCTTCGACAAATCCTCTAACAATAACAGTTTCAACTGAAAATTGAAAAACTTGTAGGCTGAGCCAAGACCAAGGGTCTGATACCACTGTATTGTCCCAATTGAAATAAATTTGGAACAACTTGAATTTTAACTTAGAAAATCTCCACATAAAAATTCTATTCATAAACAGAAGATTGCCATGTAAAATATAACATAAAATGCATGCAATTTGATAATACGATAAGCAGAAACAATCTTAGCTTTATTATAATATAAGAACTAGGTTTTACATGCTGGAAAAATAACTGAGATAGCTGGCCTCAACAAATCTGCAATAATTCCACAATGGGCCTCCCAAAGCAAACTGAAAAACAATACACTGCAGCCGGTAAACCCTGAATGGATCCACCAAGGGAAGAGATGGGTGTTCGCCCACTCTCACTGAATCACCCGAGGGTTTTCGTCCCGGGGCTACTGCTGGAGTAGAGAACCGAGTTCTCAACTTCTCATACAAGAAACAATACTCAATCCAAGATGTCCTCCAATGGTCTCCTCCTCTTTTATAGATTTGATCGACTCCTCTAGAACCTTCTATTTTACTCTTATTTTAATCATGGAGCACTTTTCCCTCTTTTATTTCAATTAAAATATTCTCTTAATGTGGGAAAAGGGTAAATTGGCCACCATGTCTCCTCAGGCCGCTGAAACTCATATCTAACCATCCCATCTTGTAGATCTTCTTGTTCCGGTTCCAACGAGCTATTACACTGAGGTGTTCCACCAATTAATCTCCTCGGAATGCCACCTCGAGCATAATTAATTAAGTTATGCCCAATAATAATGCTGATTTCTGAAATTTATCGGAATGAGACGGAACGAAAGGCAAACTGTGTGAACGATGGAATATGCCAAGCGAATGCCATCAAATCCCATAAAAACTCCGCAAAACTCCATCGAAACCCCTAATGACATAAGCTTGTTCCACTGACCTAGCCATCTCCTGCCCTGGAAATCCACCCTGGTTGCACTATGAAGAAGGATAAAACTGGGGACATGACAGTGAAACTCTTCCACTAGTAAATCAAATTGAGATATACCAAGACCTTAGACCCAAAAGACCTTCCTCCTCTAGTCAACCTTCCAAGATGATTCAACAAACTCTAGTAGTCTCTTCTTGTCCAACAGCTTTAGCCCAACAACAATCTAGAATTTCGACCCCTAGCTATTTCAGAATTTTGGCCTAGCTATAGTACTGCAATTTCGACCCTTCCAACAAACCGACAACTTCGCACGTGTGAGATAAAGAGAGAAAATTCGACTTCTTATGCTTGATAAAGACTTCCTTCTCCTTTGCTAGGGTTTTCTTCCTCTTGAATTTCACACCCTTTTCTACCTCCAACAATTACAGATCGAACTTGTTGTGGATGCTCCAAATAGGTCGAGTTGCTTCTTTATTTATAGCCTTTCTGCTAGGTCAAATAGCCCTAATGTAGGCCGACTTCATGAGGACAAGGCCGACTTGGTGTGGAGGTGACAAACGACCTTTTTGACTCAAAAGTAATTCTTTTTGCATGATACAAAAGCCCAAGAAGGGTTTAATAAAAATGACAAAGACTCTATTGACTCAGGAAAAACCTAGAGGCCTTCAATGGAGGCATTGACCTAGAAAACATTGACCGTAGCGTGAAACCCATGCTTTAATAAGTCATATTTTTTAATAATAAAATTTCTTTTGACATGTACAATTATGAAAACCGACACTAGTTACATTCTTGAACACTCCCTCTTAACTAGGGAGGTATTCATAATTACATATATATATAGGTACATGGAAGATCTCAAAATGAAATGAACTACAAAGAGTTCTAGCACACGCAGTGCTATAGATTAGATACCTGACCAGGGTACTCTAATTAGGTGGGACTAAGGTTTACTCAAGCTTTAACCTTTCTAGGTACCATTAGGCTTTTTAGTTCTATCACCAACCCAAGGATCTAGGTGCATATCCAACGTCAGAGCTCTAACGCCACCCTCCCTACTTTGGTATCTAGACATCAACAAATAGGCTGGCCAAATGTCCTCCTAAGCATCTTGTCACCCAAGGTGCTTCATCTCTCCTTATCAACTAAATCAGATATATATCCACCACTCCAAGCATACTTCAAACGTTCAACCTTTTTACGGAGAGATCCTGTACATTCACAACGCCAATTAGTAATAAACCTTCAAACATATATATAAGTAAACACAAACCTTCGGGGTCCTCAATCATCCTGATGCTACTTATATCATTATCAAGTTATCCAAGTACAACTTGTCGGAAGCTTTCCTCAGTACTTCTAAAGTCTTTTCTTTGTAACATCATGAATCACGAACATCCATTTGTAGTACTTCGGTTTCATTCTTTCTTCAAGGTATTCATTATGACTACCATAATATGCCCTCCCTCTCAACTAGGGAGATATACCTTTTCGCTCTCTCTCAACTTAGGGAGATCGATAGCTAACTTGTTTTTTAATATCGGAGAAACTTCAACCTTTCAAGGCTTCATTCTTCCTCATGGCATCAAGGTCATCTTGATCATCATTATTCTTATAGCTTCCTTCATCATGCTCATCATTATTATCATCTTCAATTACGAACATCTTCAACATCTTGAAGATTATGTACCTGCAAAACTTTAATAGCAAGTACAACCAAATACAAATATATAGAAGCATGAAGTTAACTATATCAAAATCATGTCATTACAATGGAAGCATCAAAACATTCAATCAAATACCTAAACCTAGTTAGGTTCATAATTAGCAAGGATCACATTTTTTTACATACTAGACTTCAACTTCTTGCTAGGGTTTTGTCATAAACCCTAGACTCCATCTTCGAGACATAAAGCCTTAGATATCAACAATTCAATCAAATAACAATCCAATCATAGTACTATACATCTAAGGTTTCAACAATATGCTTTTAGAATTACATGTCAGACTCTACTAGGGTTTGTTGCAAACCCTAGATTTTATCATCAAAGCTAAATCATATCAATAATCGAAAACAATATCATCATGTCCTAGAATATCAATCTCTACTAGGGTTTTGTTACAAACCCTAGATTTCACAAACTAAAACATGAGTATCAACAATTAAGTTAGCATACTCGCATATACATATCTAGGATGCACTAGCATTTCACATTAATATCTACTAGGTAAACCCAAGATCAATACATCAAACAATTTTGACCAGGTTAGGGTTTCAATCAAGTAGACGAATATATACCTTGGGTTTCATTCCTAGGATCTTACTATACTATTACAAGGGTTTTGTTTATAAACCATGATTCACAAAACCTTAAAAATCTAGGGTTTCACTATATAACTTAGACATTAGCAACAAACCCTAAAGGACTAAGATTTTTATCATAACATTATCAGATCCTTAAACTTTAAAAGAATAGGATTTCAACCCCTAAGTAGACTAGGGTTTCATTATTTAACATTGACATACCCTTAGCAACAAGAGGCTAGGGTTTCACAAGACTGATCAAATGACGAGACAATATAACGAGGGTAGATTCAATCTAATGATTAATCACCCTAACAAGAATCTTTAAGATTCAAAACCCTAGACATAACGATGTCAGTAATGTAAAACAAATTTCAAAAGAGAATGATCATACCTTTTGTATGGAGAGAACCTTGTAACAAAACTTGCAGTTTATGACATACCTTGAGTTGTTCTTTAACAAACTTTGTAGAGTATAGGGCTTTCTTTGCAATAGAGCTTCTTTCATGACTCAAATCTTTCCTTTGAAGTTTCCTCCATATCCTCTGTGTATTCTGCAATATTTCCTACCAAGGAAATATAAAGAAAAGGTTATTAGTATACAATACAAACAAATCTTGATGTGAGGAGGAAACCAAACATGAAAGATAAAACAAAGAACAATATACTTATCTTTTGGTAAAATGGTGAAGGCTCCCTCTTAATCCAATCTTTTTGAGGGATACCTACAACTTATCAAAACAATTTCAAGAATTTCTAACAACACTGAATAGTATAAGTCTTTGACTTCAGATTCTTCAGTCTTGTTCTTCTTAGGTGGAGCTTCATCGACAACATTTGCATGTTCTCTTTCTCTCTTCTTATTTCTTGGATTTTCAGGACATTGGCTTTTGTAGTGTCCCATCTTATGACAATTGTAGCATTCAATCTTTTTGATAGATCAACCTTCTTCTTTGGTCCTTTGAACTTCTTGTATACTCCCTTCTTCTTGTGATGAGAAGAGTAGGCATTTGAAGTGTTGTCTTCTTCATCCTCCTTCTTGTTACTTACTAATGAGATGTGGGCTTCTTCTTGACTGCATGCATTCCACATTTGTTCAAAGGTTGGAGTATCTTTCCAACTGCTAATTCCTGATGCAAAAGAGCTCCAAGATTTTGGTAGACCTAGTAGAGCAGCAATCACGAGTTCTTTCTCTGGTACAACTTCATCAATAGCTTGGAGTTCATCTCTTATTCTAGAGATCCTTACAAAATATGATGACACAATATCATCTTTTGTCATCTTTATTGTCCTTAGTTCATTCTTGAGGCTAGCTATCTGACCAATGTTCTTGATGGTAAATAACTTGGAGAGGGCTTCATACATTTCTTGAGTGGAATCTATATTGGATATGTATGGGATTAGATTGTCCTTCACTCCATCTACTATTAGATTCATGGCAAAGATGTCAGTTTCTCTGAATTTCTCCTTTCCTGCATCATCTGTAGGTTTCTTAACTTTTCCTTGAACAAGATCCAAAACTTTATGCTTAGCAAGAATAAGATCTATCCTCTTCTTCCATGCCCTGTAGTTGGAGGCTCCTTCTAGCTTGTTTTCAGACTTCATTGTCATGTCTTCTTTTCTTGATATAGATAGTAGACTTTCCTCTTCTTATATGATCCTTCTTTTGTTCCTTCCTCCTTAACCCTACTTTCAATAGACCTTCAAGCTGCCTTTTTCTTTCCTCCTTCACCTTAGCTCTGATACCATGTTAGAAAATCAGAAAGGCAGAAAGATTTTCTTATATTGATAATTACTTGTGATATTCTTGTAGTCTTATACCTTCTCTTTATGTTCTTCTTTTGTTATTGTTTCATCAAGAAATCATCAAATTAAAACATGAAGATCAACGACACTAGATGTAGGCACTTAGCCAAGGCTAAAACCCCTCTATAGGGGAAAACCCAGTCAAACTCTTCCACTAGTAAATCAAATTTAGATAGACCAAGAGCCTAGTCCCAAAATACCTTCCTCCTCCACCAAGTCAGCCTTGCAAGATGATTCAACAAACTCCAGTAGTCTCTTCTTGTCCAATAGCTTCAGACCAACAACAATCTAGAATTTCAACTTTCAGCTATTTCAGAATTTCGACCCAGCTATAGTATTGCAATTTTGGCCCTTCCAACAACCCAACAACTTCGCACTTGTGAGATAAAGAGAAAGAAAATTCGACTTCTTATGCTTGACAAATACTTCCTTCTCCTTCGCTAGGGTTTCCTTCCTCTTCCTTGAATTTCACACCCTTTTCTGCCTCCAACAATTGTAGATCGAACTTGTTGTGGATGATCCAAAGAGGTCGAGTTACCTCTTTATATATAGCCTTTTTGCTGAGTCGAATAGCCCTAATTAGGCGACCTCATGAGGACAGGGCCGACTTGGTGTGGAGGTGACAAATGACCTTTTTGACTCAAAAATAATTCTTTTTACATGATACAAAAGTCCAAGAAGGGTCTAACAAAAATGACAAAGACTCTATTGACTCAGGACAAAACCTAGAAGCCTTCAATGGAGGCTTTAACCTAGAAAACATTGACCCAAGCATGAAACCCATGCTTTAATAAGTCATTTTTTTAAATAATAAAATTTCTTTTGACATGTACAATTATGAAGACCGACACTAGTTATATTCTTCAACACATGAGGTTGAATTTCTTCCAATGAGGCCGACTTGTCAAGAGGAGAGGCCTACTTGGTCTTGGGAGTGTTGAGGACTTTCTAGATTTCAAAATAAATACATTTCTTGATACATAATGTGCAAAAAGGGTCTTTTACATTTGACAATGACTTTACAAGCCTTAGGAACATTCAATGGATTCTTGACCTAATGACAAATGACCTTGAGCATGAAACCCATGCTTTTACAAACAAAATAATATTTTCTTTTTTTTTATATAAAATACAAATTGATACATAAATAATTATGAAGACGAAACCTAGTTACTTTTCCAACACCATATAGGGTAGAAATCACAACCATCCCAATGTCTGTTGATCTTCCCATGTTGACCCTCAAGACTCAAGTGGTAGAACATTTGCTTCCTCTATACATGAGCCAGATACCACTTGCTATGCAAGGATCACACCATCTCAAGTCATCTCAACCCATTGGCCAGATGGGGAGGCAATCCAAACAAGCGCCGCTTGTGGGTAGGATGCATACTAGGGTATTCTTTGTCAATCTTGATAGGGGAGATACCCAACTTGTCATAGATGACAAGGATCACGAACACCCTATGGTGGCAACAGGCAAGATACTACTTACCACAAAGGGTAAGGATCACAACCATCATATTGTCTAGTGATCTCTCAACCCTAGGAGCCCTCAATGCTCCATTCCCTCCTTGGGAGCTCAAGCAAGGGGGAAGAGCTATGCTCAATGTTCTTGACAACAGGGACCCTTACCTAGGAGGTTCGCATCCATCAAACCAAGCTTCTCTTTGAAGATCAAAACATATCAAAGTGCTCATATTTCGGTACCAACTCAAACAACTCACTGAAAAGTTCAACTATATTATCTTATGCAGTACTTTCGAGCAACAATCTTCTATTTTTCTGTTCATGTAGGACATCAAATCAAATATTATGTTAGAGAAAATACATATAATAAAGAGAAGAATATCATATTCATCCTTTCTCCCTCTCATGTAGGGAGGCAACAACCACAAGCCTAAGCTTGTCTCATACATCAACATTCTCTCGATCCATGAAGATGTCTCTATTCCAACTATATATGTCTAGGCTCTATCTAGTTTTGGGTGCATGCTTGCAACACAAGGACCCATCTGGCTGTTTGCTTATTTCGAAATCCACCAAATCTAGCAACAATAATCCATCAATGTAATCCAACATGCCATGATTATGATAATACACTTCCTCTAACAAGGAATTCCTCTACAGTACTATATGAAAATTGAATCCTGAAACTGCTTGAGGTAAACCAGTCCTGTCAGCAATGAATTGTTAGCACAACAATTTTAATAACATTAGTTGTTTCATTAATCCAAGTCCAGAAGACTTGTTTCAATTTGTGACCATAGGTCTCTTATCCATTCAAATAAAAAATTCTGAGGTAGCCCCAAGTTTACAATCATTACAAAACTAATAATAGGAGTTGAGATCTCATCAAGAGTCTCTCCCTCTGAATGGGAAGCCTCTAGAATCATCATCATTCAATTTGGCATCACTGTCATGACAAGTCATCATCTGCCATTCAATTTGGCTTTACTGTCATACATGTCATCAATCATTCATCAAGGGTTAGTGTCATATAGTTAGGGCAATTGACAAATGTACCTCCATTCAATATCACATCTCTATCACGTTATACATTCACTAACATCATCAAATTAGGGCATCCATTTTTGTCACATTGTTAAAATCAAGATCAAGAGGATAGTTAGTAAATCCTGAATATCAATCTTACAACCACACTATTTCCATCAGGGACAATAATATGAAGTTACTGTATATCAAATTCAATGTTTCTAGCTATGCTTTATCTTTAAACAAAATCAGGATATCCAAACATCAATGAGATTTAAACTATAAAGTACATCAGTATATCACATGTACTGGGAGTCAAACTTACACACATATGTATATGATTGGCATGCATTACTCGAATACTATTAAGACTTTTTTGAAGGTAATATTCTTGTCATACATCGGGGCTTAACTTGCCATCCCAATGTTGTAGCTAAATCGAAACATAACATTATAACAATTATGCTATACTATACATACCTCGTAATATTTAGATACCTTAGCGACTTGTAGCATGTTCACTTTGTCATCTCGCATATGCCCAGAATATTTTTTCACTAGTTCCCATAATAAATTTGCATCAGGTTCCTTTTTGTGTTCTAACTCTCTTTTCTTGTACCTTTTAGTATCCAGATGATCCTTAAGAAGGATCTGCTTACCACATCTTCATTAGGGAGTTAGAAATATTCAAATACTCAAATATTCATGCAGGAAGGATAAGCAACAATAAATTTAAACAAGAGCAGTGTCATCAAGAAATAACATAGTATGGAAGGTACTTATCTTTAACGAGAGGTGATCAACTCCCTCTTCAACCAACCTTCAAGAGTCATTACTGGCCTTCATCCATATGACAACATTGCCCTTAATATTTTCAATTGTCTTCATCAGCAATTGGGCCCAACTGTCAATAACATATCATCTTCTATAGTGAGACTAGCCCATCTAGGTTTATACTGAATCTGTCACAGGTGCTAAAACAACTTCTCACTGATCATGCTAGGGTTTCAAGATTGCATAACTCAAGCCTTTATCAAGCCCTTCATACTCCAGGGATTCTTCCAAACCCTAATCTCATGATATCCATCAAACCCTAATAACCAAGTTGAATAGGGTTTCCTTCAAATCCTAGCATTCTTTTAGGTCTCCACCATCTTCACTTGCTTTCATCAACAGTGTCTTCACAGGGGTGATCTCAATGAATTTTCTTCAACCCAACTCTGATACCATGTTAATTTTCTTAAAGCTTTATTGTTCTTTGCTTTAGATAATTACATTACATCTTTTTACACATTAAATTCACCCCACAACATCATATCATTAGCAATTATGTAGAAAGAACAATAGCATCAACAATGTAGCAGAACAATAAAAGGAACATCAGAAGAAAAGCATACATACGACACCAGGGTTTGGTCAGAGACCAGGGCAAAACCCCATAAGGGGGAAAACCCAAAATTCAATTCTTCTTCTTGTATTAGATATTCACCAATTGTTCCGTTGAGAAACAAAGTACAATATCGGGAGACATCATTAATCATATTGGGCCACCTAGGGCCAACACATGTTAGTTGACAACTTCGTTTGTGAACTGAACGAAACAAGTCCAATAGAGCTGTCGTCATGTATACATACTGTCATCAAGACACTGTTATCACTGTCATACCAACACTGTCATCTCAATCATTCCAACTCTGTTATGCCAATACTGCCAACCTTGCCATTTCTGTCATACCAACTTTGTCATGTCAACACTATCAACCTTGCCATTTCTATCATGCCAACTCTGTCATGTCAACACTGTCAAATCTGTCATTTCTGTCATGCCAACCCTATCATGTCTATTCTGCAATAAGGTCACCGTTAAGAAGGGTTTTGTTTCACCAGTTTACTGTCAAGTCCTCTTCAAGGTTCTTGCCAAGGATCATTGCAGCATATGAATTTAAGAGCAAGATTACAGTCACATTAAGTTACTGCCAAGTCATAGTAAATGTCACTGTCATGGCATATTGAATATCACTGCTATCAAGGGCACAATTATGCCCATCAGAGCTACAACCATACCATCATAAGGGTTATGGTCATCATAAGAGCATTGTCATAATAATTGACATCACAAGTCTCACTATCTTCATATAAAGACACTGATTAACATATGATAGCAAAACCCTAACTGATGTTAGGGTTGCTTCCTTCACAGTATCAAGTTTTACTGCCATTGTATTTCTATGTCACCATCAAATAGAATTATTGTTTCACCATTATAGAAATTGCAAGTCAAACTATGAAGTATATGGTCCATCTGTTGAAAAATGTAACTAGGTTTGGTCTTCATAAATGTATTTATCAAAACAATTTTTATGACTTATTAAAGCATGGGTTTCATGTTTGGGTCATCACTTTATTAGTCAAAGTCCCCATTGTGGACTCCTAGGATTAATATTGAGTTATTGTATATTTTATGAGACCCTTCTTGGGCTTTTGAACGATGTGAAAATAATTATTTTTGAGTCAAAGATGAATTATGTAACCTCCACACCAAGTCAGCCTCAAGAAGATTAAGTCGGCCAACTAGGAAATTCGACCTTACCAGAAGCCTATATATTGGAGCACATCGAATTCATTTGGACACTCTCTCTCACAAGTTCGATATCCAAGAAAGAGCTGGGAAAAGTGCGAAGTTGAAGGAGCTGAAAGGAGTGCGAGTTTGGTCAAGAAGGAAGGGAAGGACAAAATTGAAGTTTTGGGATGTCTCTCTCTCTCTCTCTCGTGTCAGTTATGTTACCCACCACTTTGTGGGTAACAACCCCAGGATAAATTTTTCTCCATGATGAGCCTCAGCTGACAGCTAATAGCCCCTTGATGCCTCCTACTAGCTCGTTGTGCCATTTCTTTGCCACCTGAGCCAACCATGTGGTCCCTTACCCACTTGTATTGATTGTATGTTTGAAGGTGGGCTTCCCAAATTTAAAGGTATGTCTTGTCATTTGGTAATTGAGTATTGGGTTTACTTATCATGCATACTTCTGGATATGGAGTGATGGGGGGATTTGGTGGAAAGAATGGGCTTAGTTTGTGCGCTTGTCCCCTTGATCTCTTTTGGTTGTTACCCTTGGATCTTAGTCCCGTGGGATCTCCTTTATTGACCATTTGGTTCTAGAGTAGTACTACTTGGGAAACCTCGACTTTGGGTGCGTGGTCCCGCTCCTTTACTCGCACATATTACTCCCTTTTGCACTCACTATACCCCCATTCATCTTTTCTCCCATTCCGGGTCCACATAAGGCTAGCCTCCCTATCCCTTTGCCCCCACCTTGGGTCAGGCCTAAAATGATGCCCCGAAGGTTGAAGCAATTAAAAGAAAAAGTGAAAAGCATAATTGGCCACATTTAACAAGAAATTGTACCACAAAATGCAAAAGATGACTAGGACAAAAATAATTAGCACGTGGGCAAAAGCCATTGCATGAGCTCTGCCCCTATCCATGGCCATAACCCTGGTTCCTTAGGCCCTCGACGAGCCTCCTCTATCATTCAGGAACTCATGATTATCCCAACCCCTGGAGGGCAATGAACCACCCTACCTAAAAGGGGGTAATCATTGCTATATCTTACACATCATGCTCTTGTCCTTTGAGCCCCGAACCGTTAATTAACGAAAATTCATTAAAGGCAAAAGGTATATAAAGAAGGGTAGAAAAATCAAGGCCGGGGCACCTCATGTACCACGACTGCTCCCTCCTGTACATTACATACCCAGGTATGGGCTTCCCCTTATCTAGCTACCCCGATGCTCCACTATGTGGCCCAGGATTGCCCCTCTCATTCCCTATTGCATTCCAATTATTTGTCACTTGCCACTCCCATTAGAGGGATGTACCTTGGACATATTATCCCCTTTAAGGCCTGAAACCACCTAATAAGGTACTTGGCTAACCCCCTTTGGAGCTCGGGGACACTAGCACATGCCAAAGCCCACTACGGAAGGACATGCCATTATGAAGTGCCCACGTTGTTATCCATGATTTGTAAGCTCATTTATCTGATTATTTTAATGACTGGTCATACTAGAAGCCTAGGGAGCGCATTGCATCTTATGCAGGATTATAGGTGGTTTCCATTTGGGTTTGGTCTCCCTATATGGGATCCTAACCCCAGAGGTCTGCATTGGCACATGTAGGGTATGCATAGAGAGCCATTGGCCTCCACAACAACAAACAACACTCCACGGATCTTCATGGATCCTCAGAGATTACTAGCGATCCACTTTTGGGACGATGGTGACATGATTAGTACACTATGCCCACCAAGCCCCCATAAGAGCCCCACACTCTTGGTAGGTGTCCCAACACTTGTACAATGTCATGGACGCATTCATTCCACACCTTGGACCATTGTAGAGGATCTACAAACATCTTCGATTCATATGGAGACCCATGGGGTCATTGATGTGCCCTCAGACCCACTGAGAGCACCACAAGTCTACTACTTAGAGAACAAGGGGCCACCCCCTTGTCCATCATATGCCGAGGAATTTATTCCTCAATATGGCACTTCAGGATGTTATTGAGCCTTTGAAGGGCCCTACGACATGCATACATTATTATTTGACCCCTTGTGAAGCTTGTTTTTACATTATGAGCTAGTATGGTGGGCTTGTCACCATTAGGGGTTATTATTTGCACATTATTTTATCATTAGGGGCCCATAGGCTAATTCAAACTCCTTAGGAGGCTATATATTGATGTTAGATACATTCATTTGTATCATCACTTGATTTAGGATCTCTCTAGTCTTAGAGAATTTTTGCACATTTTCCTTGGAGGATATTTTTGGATATGGATGAATTTTGATGTATGGATTTGGGCTATTTCCCTTATCTTGGAGCTTTGTTATGCTAACGAATTGCTGGTTGCATATACTCTATAACGTTGTAAGTGCTTTTTATCGTTGTTATTCTTGTTGCCGCATATTGCTAAAATTAGGGCTAGTCGCTGCATTATTGTAATGTGGAATTGAGCAATGTTTTAGTTATTAAATGTATGGGCCAATGTTATATGAATGAAATGTCTTAGAGAATATTTATCTCGAGAAGCTTGCATCATTTTCTTTAAAGTATAAATGCTTGAAATTCGCTCATCTTTTTTTAATATCTACATTGGATGAAGTTGACTTTCTGGGCCTCCTTGATCAAGAATCCAAGTTCTTACTCATTACCATCCTTGACTCCATATCCCCAAGTGAATTAGGCACTGGTTCCATAAAAGGGTGATCATATTAACCTTCCTTTTTACCATTTTCCTCCTTTTTCCCAAGTCTAGCCCCATTGGGTCACCTAGGGCATCAATTTCCCAACAATTGGCCCAAGGAAAAAATTCGATCTCCTCTAGGCTACTGCACTGGTGGGTCCCCTCCCTCTCCTCCAAATTTGAGGCCATTTTGACGGTGGAATCTTCGGGAATCCCAAGCCCTAGCTCTAGGACCGAATCTTGCCTAGGCATCCCCAAGGCTAGACACTAATAGGATCAATTCAACCCTTTAAAGTAAATATTCTTGTTTGGTCCTTTCCCCTCACCTTGTCCAGGATAGGAACATCATTGGTTGTTACATTCCATCCCCGAACATGGGCTGGGTGGACTTGGCCCCATGTGGTCCCACTTCTCAATAAAGATTATTTGTCAAGGACCATTTGGGAATCCAAGTTTCCCAAGGATTATAGGGATTGAGAACCTT
Source organism: Pinus tabuliformis (assembly GCA_031772625.1). Taxonomy (NCBI): domain Eukaryota; kingdom Viridiplantae; phylum Streptophyta; class Pinopsida; order Pinales; family Pinaceae; genus Pinus; species Pinus tabuliformis. Next base: position 267,461,725 of record CM062807.1, read on the forward strand.
GTTTATAAGCCTATCCTTTCTCCATCAACCCTCTAATCCTCACCCCTTACTCCTGGTGGACAAAGTCCCTTTCTTAAAGAGCAAGGAAGTTCCATTCATCACTCCATCCTTGGAAAAGGGTTTCTAGGGTCACTCCTCACTTCTCCATTGACATCTACCTTATCAAAGTGATCAATACACTACCGGGACTCCTCCCATCGGTGAAAGTCCGTAAAGAGTAGGGAGACTTAGCTGTGGTGACAGTGGGCTAAGCCTCCACCGTTGCCCTTGACCTAGCAGTTTCCCTCTTAGGAAGCCCTTTTAGTTCCTCTGCTGGTTTGAGTGGTAACATGCTACTTCAGGAGATCGAAGTTTCTTTGTCAAATTCAAAGTTGTTGCTACTGCCAGTTTTCGCCTGAAGCTACCAAGTCGAAGTTGCTGGGGTCAAAGTGTTGTTGCTACTAGGTCGAAGGTTGGATCGAAAAAGAAAAGGTTGACTTGATGTGGAGGTCTGTGTCTAGGTTGAAGAGTCTCAAGAAAAACTATTGAAGGAAGATATTTTTGATTGTGTTTTCCCCTAGATAGGGGTTCTTCCCGGGCAAAGTGCCTACATCTCGTGTCTTGTGTTTTTTTTATCTTCATGCACACACAATTTGGTAATTTCTTGATGAAAGATAATATAACAAATAAGTAAAAGAAGCCAACATAATTCACAAGTAATTATCAAGAAAGAGAAATCTAACCCTAATTCTACTAGCATTGATTTCTCAACACCATCTGGAATACATACCATTGTGAAATATACTAATATATAACATACCTCTAGATCATGACAGAGTAAACAAATCACTGTAATGTGCCAAAGAATGTGCTAAGGAACCAAAACTTCTGTAGCGTGTCAAATGATCAAAACCATTGTGCGTATCACTGAAATGTGGATCACGATATTTCTTAGAAAGTCATCGAGCCAAAAAAACAAGACAATATATGTCTAGATGACATTGTAGTTTAAATTGAGCCACAAAGATAAACATTGCGAGTGCCTTTCGATATATGTGTTGGGTCATAGAGAATGATCGCAATGAGAGCGAGAGACACAAAAAATATTGCGAGTGCCGAAGGAAAGAGTCTTAAATAAAGTATTGCGAGTGCCCACTGTAATGCAAGAACTATAAAAAAAGAACGAGGCAAATACAAAATCCGAACCATAGAGACATCCATGTCATTTTTCGTTGATTTTACGAGGCATACATTAAGCTTGATATATAGGCATTCAACATAATCCTTGCCGAGGCCGAATTTGGTCATGGAGGAAAACTTTAATTTAATTTTACTTTTCAAATATATTTACCATTGCTTGCCTGCATAAGTATTGATAATAATTTAACTTTTCCATTTTTAGGTTAATATGGGCTTGATTTAGGGCAAAGGGGAGATTCATCCCTAGATGCCCAAATTTCAACAACCATTTCTATAATCATGTGCTTTAATTTAATGTTTTAGGCATATTAATTTAAATCACAAGTTAAACTGGATGATTAACTGCTCTTGATCGTACCGTTGTTTCCGTACTTCACGTGGGAGATTATCCTTTGCCCTTCGTCCAATGACCTCCCTTAAGATCCTTTTTTTTGATCGTTAGGAGGGGCACTAAAAGGAGGCACTGATTGATATAGCATGCCAGAGGAAATCATACTTACAACCTTCCATCTCTCTCTTATATTCACTTCCATTCTTTGGGTTGATTGTCATTGGTCATTGGGAATGGCACCCTATATCCACATCTCCGATTCAAAGCTTGGAAATTTTCCCTAAAAGTTTGATGCAACTAAAAGAAAGAGAAAAGCATATGAAGCCACAAATGAAAGAAAATGAAAAAAAGCAAATGATGGCTAGGACTTGTAATAAGCACGTGGGCAAAAGCCTAGCATGAGCTTTACCCCCCTCATTAGCCATCACCCAGTGGCTAAGCATTTCATGCTGTATTTAAATAAATGAACTTATGAATGTCCCGATCTTGATGAGCGATAAATTGCTACATATTTTAGGGGTATTAGAAAAGCATAAAGCAAGTCGAGTTCCCTAAACTATGCCAAATCATTAAAGACACACCAAAGGGGTGGAAAAAGTAGGCCGAGGAAAGGGGTAACTCATGCCTCCACGATTGCTCCCTCTTATCATCATTATACTTAAGATGTTGGACCTCCTTCAATTGGTACCATGGCTATGGCCATCTTCCTTGAAGTCTTTCCCATTCCATGACCACATTTATCATATGCATCTATGGATTGATGGGCTTACCTAGGAAATGTCCCTCCCCTTGGGGGATGGAAGCACCTAATAGAGATAATTGCATAATCATCCCTAACATAAGTGTGGTAACTTGCTTACAAATCATCAACTAGAAAGGCATTTGAAGGTAAGGTTTGTGTGAAGTGTTTTTGTGCCCCTAGCATTGAACATGGTCCACTATGATATTTTAATGATTTATGTCCCTAAAATGTTGATCTCACTTGATCTTGAGAGTATGTTTAAGGTGGTTTCACATAGATACATTGGATGTCCTTTTAGGGATGGCTTGTCAACTTTCCAACATAGTGAGGTGGACGTCCAGACTAGATGTGGGAGCACTTGAGACCTTGCTGAGCCAACATTGCCCTTCTAGAGATTAGTGTTGGGACCTAAAGAGCCCCACATGGATGTGTGGCCCCCTTCTTCACCTCTAGATCCTAAGACGTTGAGCCAAGAAGCTAAGACATTATCTTGATTGATGATGTGCCCAGAGGACCTAGGATGTCCCTATGTTGGCCTTATACCTACTCGATGGCTGTTGCCTTGTTCCATAGCCCATATGAGGATGGAGATCACTTTAGATGATTTGGGAGGGTTGGCACACTCCCATTTGAGGCTAATGTTGTGCCTTAGGGTTGTTACATCACCCATGCATGCCCTAGGAGGATCACACAAGCCTTCTTGATGATGATGTCTTGGTTGAGGGGGTGTTACTTGGAGATGCACCCATCAATTTTGACGATATCCCTTGGAATGAGGAGTACCCTTGGTACCATCTTGTCACTTGCTTGATAGAGATTCCCATTTGTGGAGGATGATGTCATGTTGGAGAGCTTTTCCCTGCCACATGTGTGGAGGTTTTATGACATTTTATTGTGATTTATCTATTTGTAAGGCTATCTTTAGGTCAACTTGTGACTTGTTAGACTTGTTGAGTGCTCTAAGCAAGCCTTTTTGGGCTTTTCATTGTGAATTAAGGAAAGGTGACTTTTTTTCCTTCATATAGATAGAATGAAGTTAATTTTCATTGGATCATCATCACACTCATTTCTCTTCTCTTGAGAGAGTGTGCATTAGTGTTTTCTCTTGTTCTCTTGGACACAATGGCTAAGTAGAGTGCGAATTGCCTTGGAGATGATATTTATTGCATGGAGAGACTATCTTGTGGATTGATGAAGAGATCTTGCTTGAATGGTGTAAGTTTAATGCTATTTTCTTCCATTTTGCATGTAATTTCTGAAATTAGGGTTTATCGTGTCATATTAAAAAGTGCAATATCTTTTATGAACTCTTGTTTCTACATATTTATGCAAAATTTGTCATTCAAGAATCCATCAAAAGAACTTGTTTTCATGCATCCTTACCTTCAATATTTTAAGGAAGAAGTAGCTAGGGTTTATAAGGGGAGCAAATTATCTTCTAGACTTTTTCACACAAGGTCCTCCTACATTGTCCTTGACATAGTTTTCCCCATTGCCCAATTGAATAGAAGCATTGGTATAGTTGTGTTAATCACTTTAAATTTCTCTCCTTTCTCTATTTCATGGTAGCTAGGGTTAGGGTTTTGTTAAAATCTGCATCTAATATAATTTTATACCTATAAGGCTATATGTTATTGTCCTTTTAGGTAAGAATTGCATTTATCAATGTTTAAAAGCAAAATCTATCATTTATTGCATGTTTTCCCATAAAATTTAGCATCAACATCATAGTTTTACGCTGGTGTTTTGCATATGTTCAGCCATTAAAAAATTCATGTTGACCTATCCCTTGCATATCTCCCTTATAACCTTCAAGCCTTTGTTGATCTTATCCTTTGTAGGCTATTTCTTGGCTATTATATGGTTTTGCATGCTGTAAATATGAAATCGTTAAAACCCTAACTTATAACAACTCTCTCTTAGTTTATTGGGGTTGGTTGAAAGTGTACTTGAACATTTGTAAATCCTATCTTGGCCTCCAAGGCTTTGCCAACACCTTCTTTCATAACCATTAGACTCTTATCACCCTTGACCCTTCTTTTATTGAAGATATTTCTAGGTGATTTATTTATTAGCTTCTTAAAGAGCCATTTGGCTTGGAACCACAGTCATCTAACCTTTAAGTCTTGCTAGGGAAGCCTCCTTTGTGGGGATTGCTACCCCAAGATCTAGTAGGCCTAGTGCAAAGCCCCAATAGGCAATCTAGGTTTTATGGCAACAAGATATTGGCCACCACCGTCACCTCAATGGCTTCTCTCCAGCTATTTAGTGGTGAATTAAATCCCACAAGGGAGGCTTCCTTATAAAGATCACCTAAGGATATTAAATAAAGAAAGGCTCAATGGTGATGCAAGGTCTAATGATTGGAGGAAAGGTACTTCGGAGCCTAGAAAGGCCTAGACAAGATTTACCAAAGCTCAAGTACACTTCCTCAAGACCTATGTAATTTAGAAGAGAGATGCTATAAGTCAGGGTTTGTAAGGTATGCAGATTTCAGGCACATAATGGCATATAGTAGCTCTAAAAGATAGCCTAACAATGATGGATTAGCAAAGGAACAAGGCTATTTAAAGGGTAGACTAGGTTGAAGGAAAATAATGTAGTTTTATGGATGAAACATGCATAAAACAACAATAAATATGATAATGTTAATCCTCTTTTAGGGTTTTAACATGCAAATAATGCTAGATTTTGCCTTTTTAAGTTTATTAAATACAATCCCTTTGATAGGGCAATAACACAAATATTAGATTGCTAAAAATGCAAATTAACCTAACCTTAGCTCTACTTACCAAGAAAAAAAAAAAAATATAGTTTTACAGTTGGATTAACACCTACTAGACTAGTGCCTTGATCTAATTGGGCAATGGAGTCATTTAGGGCAAGATCTATGAAGATGGCTTTGATGAAGAGAGTGAGAGAATGACTATCTCTACTTAGAAATCCTAGTGACTTCCTTAAGTAGGATATTTTAAGTTCAAGAGATGTATATATCAAACATCTCTTGAAGGATTCAAGGAAACATATTTTACATACCGTGAAAAATTAAGATTTCAAGGAAAGATACTGCAATTTTTAATATGGCACACATAAAAACCCTAATTCACATAATATAACATGCAAAATGAAAGAAAATCAACATGAAATTTACACATTTTACAAGAATCTCTTGAATCAATCCCAAATAAGTTTCCCCATGCAAAAATATCGCTCCCAATACAATTCACTCCATAAAGATCACATTGTGTCCAAGAAGAAAGAAGACAAAATGCACTTCTTAAGAGAGAGAAGTGTGATGAATGATGATGATCAAAATGAAAAGTGACTCCCTTCTATTTATATGAGGGTAACCAAGTCATGTTTTCATAACTTTACAAGTAAAGACCCAAAACAATTTACTTGAGTGTTCAACTAGTTCAAAGGTCACAAGCTAACCTTAAGATAACTCTAACACATAATAAAATACCAAAAATAACCTACATGTGTGGGAATAAATTCTCTCCACCATGATGTCATCCTCCTAGAATGGTCAATAACGCACTAAGGGGAGTTTCTGTTGATTTCTGTAGCATCGGACGTGCTCTTGCCTTGAGATTTTGCAGAGAGGCTAAGACACATGCATTCTCCAATACCCAGAAATCGTTTGGGAAAATTCCATCTAGAGATGATTTAATTAAAATAATTAACTTTTTTAAATGGTTCCCTAAGTCTAAACTTAGGAAATCTGGTTAATTAAAGGGTATGAATTAAATCAGGAGTGAATCTTCTAGAAGAAGACGAGGATCAACTCCCAGTTAATCTTATTACTTGATTATGTTTTAATCTTGGCCGCTGGTGCTTCAACGAGAGATTATTAGGAGTTTGATGGGCACTTGGAGAATACACTTGTGCAATTCGATTTTGCTGGGAAGTTGATTTCCTGAGTAGCAGCTGTGAGTTGCTGAAAGTGACTTAGTAAAGTCGAAGCAGTGAGAGAGGGGCAGGGATAGTAGACCGGAGGAGAGTTTTCCAAATCCGAGGAGTGCAAGGCAGAGAAGACAGAGAGAGGTTCAGAGAGGCAACACAAAGCTTCAGAGGGAGTCTGAGATTCAGTTGGGAAAGTCGAATTCCAGAGCCAGAAGCCGGGGTGTGAGACCGGAGGGCCAGAGGATCGAAGTTCCAGCTAGCAAGAGATCAGAGGAGGTGACGCAGAGCCCAAAGACTGTGACGCAGAGGTAGCGTGGGGCCAACCATTCAGAGCCTGGTTCAGATTTAGATCGCCAGTGACAGTGTGAGATTTTTCTCACTATCTCCTTGTCAGTATTCTCTGTATCAGATTGCCAATTTGGGCACCTAACGATTTGTACTCAGATTACCACTGCATAATAAATAAAACCCTCAGCTGTTGCACCAGTTTTCCTACATTGGGTTTTTCTGCGGACATTTGTCCAAAAACAACAATGTATATGTGTGTGCTTATTTCTCTCTAGTGCAGTATTTAGTTTCCTCATTATTTTATTTTGTGTAGGCTGCAGTGTATGTATTTCAATATTTGCCATAGAAAATTACAAGTAGTTTGTTTAAGTAATTTAACAAATAGGAGAAATATCCTCAATTTGTTGCAGTAGGAATCGGGTCACCGATTTTTCACAGTTTCCATCTTCCAACGGGAGTGATATGCCCTAGGTAGATCCATCAATCCATAGGTATGTGTGATAAGGTGGGCATGGAGTAGGAATGACTTCAAGGAAGATGCCATAGCCATGAGACCAACTAATGGAGGTCCAACATCCTGAGTGTATTGATGTAAGGAGGGAACAATTGTGGAGGCATGAGTCACCCTTTTCCTTGACCCACTTTTTCTGCCCCTCTGGAGCACCTTTTGTTTCAATGATTTATCTTGTTTTGGTGCATAGCTTAGGAAACAAAGCTTGCTTTGTGCTTTTCAAATACCCCTTAAGGATGTAGTTTCTCACTCATCAGTGTTGGGACATTCAAAATTTCTTTTATTTTAAATGAAGCATTAAATGCTTGAGGAACTGGGTGATGGCTAATGAGGGGGGGTAGAGCTCATCCTAGGCTTTTTCCCACTTGCTAAACAAGACCCAACCATCTCTTGCATTTTACATTTTCTTTAAGTTGTGGCTTTATATGCTTTTATTGTTCTTTTAGCTACATCAACCTCTAGGGCCAAGTTTTTGAGTGATGACTCAAGGATGTGGATATAGGGTGCCAGTCCCAATGACCGATAACAATCAACCCAAAGAATGGGGATGAATAATAAGGAAGGATGGAAATTGGTAAGTATGGATTACGCTGGATACGCTATAACAATCAATGTCCCCTAGTAATGCCCTTCCTAAACCATAAGGCCCTAGAGGAGGTCCCATTGGACTAGAGTCATAGTCTAACCTCCCTGGTGAAGTGTGGAAACAAAGATACAATCAGGAGCGATCAATAATCCAGTTTTCCCCATGATTCATATTAATATGCCCATAACATTAAATGAAAATACATGATTGCTAAAATGGTTAGAGTACATGCTGATAGATGACCCACCTTCCTTCAAGAAGAATGTTAGATTGGAGGGAGTACTAATCAGAGCAATAGGTGGAGAACTCTGGCATAGTGCTATCTGAAGACCATCATAGGGCTGTTGATTGGTTGATTGTCAAATGAGGAGACAAATTTTCTCTTATGGGGTTACCCACCTTTGGTGGTTAACAGGGGACAACATCTAACCACAAAACAATAAGAGAGAGGCCGCTGATGTGACAATGGTGGCTAATCTCTTTGTTTCCATAAGACTTAGGTTGTCTAGTGAGGCTTTGCACTAGGCTTGCTAGATTTTGCAGTAATAAGAGTCATACCCCTAGTTGCTTTGAAATTTTGTATATCTATTGTACATATGTGTGGGACCCCTATATAGTTTGTGCATTGAGGACAATGCAAAAATAAGGGGGAGGGGAATGTAATACCCCTAATTTTTTAATGTATTTGTACGTATTGGTTATATAAGCTAGCGAACAAGATGATATGGCCAAGGGCCAAATTTGGTAATGTAAACGATGTACCTCATATTATTAATAAAATACATGGTTGGCTGTGACAAAAAGACAAAAAGGAGTATGGGGGACTATGACTCCATGAGAGGGGAACGAGAGTGGGATAAGGGGGTGGAGGGGTGCCAAAGCCATAAATAATGATATTTATTCTTATCCAAAGTACTTGTTACTGCCTATTTTAGTGGTTTCTGTAAGGTCTACCAAGACGCTAAGGTGGTACCACATAGGACAAGTGTCCACTGCCCACTATCACCTTGGCACAACTCCCCACTCTTTAAAAGCCCCATTCCTACTAAAAGTCCTTGACAGAGACGAATAAATTCACCCAAATTTAGTGGACCAGTGTCTAGCATTGACTTCTAAAGTGAATATAAGAGTTAATTCTTTAATTATTTGATAATTTGGAAATGAAATTTACTGCAGAAGTAATGTAGATCAACAAACAAAAATCATTCAAAACTTAAATTATTTACCTCTAAAATAGACAAAAGAATGAGTGATAAATACCCTTACCAAGTATGAGATGTTTTCCTTGTTTTTCCCTTGGATAAGTGACTGTAGGTAGACAAATTCCTTGTTGTTCTCTACTTTTGGACCTACAAAATTGGAAAAAAATGCAGAAAACTAGCAAGCTAATATGCCTAATGAGGCCACCCATAAGTGTGAAATCACACAAGATCACACAAGATCAATAGATCTATAGGTGGGAAGCTTGGCCAACAAGTAAATAACAATAAATGGCCCAATACTTCAGGTCTGTAAGTAAATTTGAATTTCTAGCAATCTAGAAACTACTTACAGGAAACAGGGGTCAAATCTCCCTAGGGTGAAAACCCATAAAATTTTCCATCAAACAAATTTAACTTGTAAATGTCAGAAAATGTATACTTATACTCCAGAAAGCTAATGATATGCTCTGATATTAAATTTGGAAGTATACAAAGGGTAGAAGTGATATTAACTTAATTTGCACCTTTTGAAGAGGATTTTGTCAGATCTATTGTTGATTTTGTTGTAATAAAGTGCATATATGCAAAATACTCAACACTCATGAAATATAAATGTTGTTGGAAATTGTAATTACTCCCATGTGCATGTGATGCATGAAGTGAGCAGTTGAGTTGAGTTGAGTTAAGTCGAGTCCAATATTAGAAGTTCAAGTTCATTCTATATTTGGAAAGGTTAAATTTAGTAAGTGTTTGCATGTTGAAGTTAGCATCAGCTGAGTCACGAGTTAAAAACTATAAATACCCCATATTGGGTTTATGTGGTAAGATAGTTTCCTATCTGGTGGACTTCGTCAAGATCAGTGGGGCTTTGAGAGTTATGCTCAAGTAGTGGTGCACATTCAACTCGGGTTGGTGGTTGTCTAGACTGAGAGGAAGAAGTACAAAATTTTGTCTTTGGTGGCTCAAGCAAAGTAAGACTTACTTCAAAAATCAATATGAAGATTATCGAACAGCAAGTCTGATACAAGTAGTCTTCTCCTCAACCGAACATGCGAGCATTACGACCTCTCTCATTAGAGAGACTCAAGCAATGTAAGACTTACTTCAAAAATCAATATGAACAGCAAGTCTGATACAAGTAGTCTTCTCCTCAACCGAACATGCGAGCATTACGACCTCTCTCTTGGTCTTCAAAACGCCTTCGCCTTACAGTTCCAGGTTCTTTCGGATGACAGAAACTGTCCTCAGACAGGCGGCCCAGTAGGCTTCAATATTAATTCAAAAGAAAACTTACAGAGCTTGAAATATTACAACATCAGATTGAGAAGCACTCCGTCCGATGCCCCTCTGTTTTCATTCATCCTCCTTTTATAACTCTCTAAGGAATCTAAATCTACCTAAGACATGACGCAAAAGTGGAAATAATTGAGGGTCCTGTCGGTATTTCTTTCACCGACGGTGTCTACTCAACCTTTCCAGTACAATAATTTAGCTACAACATGTGACCACATTATCACATTGCTAGCTAATTGTACAAAGATTCTACCAGTCTCCTTTCGGACTCCGGTCAGAATCGTAGTCATCAAACTCATCATCACTAGAGGACAATTGTCTTTCAAATGCTTTTTTCTCAAGATTCGCGAGATAGTTGTATTCCACCATCTTTTCGTATTCTTTGTCCCAACTGAAATCATTCGGATCCTGTGCATCTGGATAGCTGTCTTGGAAAGCCTGAAAAGTAGATTCTTCAATTTTGCCTTTACCTTTGGCATCTGCTTTAGCTTTAGATGTCTGTCCTTGGTCCGAATTTACTTTAATTTTGTGGAGGTTTTGCTGTTGTGGAGTAAACATTACGTCTTGCTTCTCCCACTTGTTAAGAAAGGGTAATGGATTGATATCAATATCCAAAAAGGAATCCTTAAAAACTTTTCGGTATGCCGGAGAAGGCTGCACTGCCAACTCAACACCATCTAAAAGCTCCCATTTGAATATTTGAAACATATTGGTAACTGTTTCCACTGCATGTTGCACCCAAGATTTACAGTTTTCATTAATGAATGCTTTAGATTGCCATCCTAGCTCGAAAATTACTGAAGTACAAATTTTATTTGAAATCAACAAGCTTATTAGATGAACGACATTGGTATTCCAGTTTCCTGAAATAATGCTGACTGTGATTAACGCAGTGCGGTTAATCATAAATCGTAAAACCTTGGGTTCACCTTGAAGTTCATCTAATTGCTGCAATACTTGTCTTTTCTCTGTTAATTTTAACATCCCAAAATCTTTAAACCAAAGAGCCAGTTGTTTAATTCTCTCAAGATTATTACTGGTCTTTATTTCTCCGATAATTTCTTGACAGAAAACTTGTGAAAATGGATTAGGAGAAATTTGCTCTCGAAATCGTAAACTCTGATAATCCCAAGGAGATGAGAAAGTCCTTAGGTATTGTAGAGTTCGTTGGACACATTGGGATGTTCTTATAGATGGCTTTTTTCGACAAAACCCTCCTTTGATTTCCCAATCAGCAAAATTTTCAAAAATCTCATATTGAGGGAAAGTATCATTGGGGGCATAATTTTCATCATTTCTCTGTAAAAAGGATGCTTCTAGTTCTTCAAAAATATCAGGAATCCTTAGCGACCGAAGATATCTTTCTAAGTCTGCTTTGATTGGAATGGCTTCTAAATCTAGCATTTGAGCTCCTGTATATATGCTTAAAGCAAAATCCACTCCTCCAATCAACTGATAATAATTTAATACCTTTAAGACCCAAATCATGTTTGCAGTGAATTGAGATGACCACATATCAGTCAGATGTTTAAAATAGATCTTCACCTGCATGTTAGGCAAAGGATATATATTTACCAAATCAATATCTAATCCCAAAGATATACCAACATTTTTTGAGGTCCATGCTTGACATCTTCTAATCCACTGATTTCTTCTCAGTCGCAGACCTACCACTTTCTTGATTTCTTCTGTCAAATGGCTTGCATGATTTTCCAGAATTCTGAACCTATCAACAAATGTGCTAAAATTATCATCTCGAGGTCCTTTTCCGGGTATAGTAAAATGACTTTGTAGGGCTGTAACAAAGGCTTTATTCATGTCTCTAGTTAGAGAATCGGCTAAAAAATTGGAATTGCCGGGTATCCACTCGACATCAAAATCAAATTGCTGGAACCAAATCTGCCAAGAGAGTAACCTTCCTCTAGCAAGTTGTCTTGAAATTTTGGCAGATAAGAAATATTTGAAATTCATAGAATCAGTCCTTATGAGAAACTTCACCGGTGCCAAATATAATTCAAATTTTTGTATTCCATTAAATATTGCTAAAGTTTCCTTTTCAGCAATATAATAATTCTTTTGGCTGGGAGAAAATTCACCTGACGCATATGCACAAAGTATTTCTTCTTCTTTTCCATCTTTGTCCTTTCTTCTTTCAAAAAGAACAACTGCCCAAAATTCATCAGAAGCATCTGTTTGTAATATCAGAAGGCCATTACCTGGTGGTTGAAGCTTGGGAAGCCTTTGACATTCTGATTTGAGTTCCTTAACCGTTGCAGTGGCTTCTGCTGACCATCCTTCTCGAAGATGCTTTCGGATTGGAGCTGTTTTTTCTGACAATCTGGGAATGTATCTGTGCACATAATTCAAGACACCTAAGAATCTCTGAATAGTTTTAGTGTCTTTTAATTCATCTGGAAACTGAGACAGTTTTGTAAGAATATGGGGCTGCATTTGAATTTGTCCATTAATCACATTAATCCCCAAGAAATCTATACTGTCTTGGAATAAAACCATCTTTTTCTCAGACAGGACTATACCATGCTTTTGAACTTCAGTGATAAAAATTTCTAAATGCTTTAAATGAGTCTCTAGATCTGGACTATGTACAAGAATATCATCAATATATGTTACAATAAAATCATACTTCCCAAAAATAAAATCCATTCGTCTCTGAAAGAATGCAGGAGCATTTTTTAGACCAAATGGAACCACCTTCCACTGATAAAAACCTGCAGGACATGTAAAGGCAGTTTTGTGTCTATCCTCTTCTTGGATCTATATTTGGTAGTATCTAGATTTCATATCGAACTTATTGAATACTCTACTATGCTGAATTTTCTGCATGATTGTTTCTGGTCTTGGTAGAGGGTAATGAAAACCCTGAGTTATGGCATTCAGAGGTTTATAGTTAATTACCATTCTTGGCTTACCTCTGACTATCTCTGAGTGATTTCTAACCAGAAACGTTGAACAAGAATAGTGAGACATACTTGGTTCAATAAGGTTCATACTGAGCAGCTCACTTATTTGTTTTCTGATTTCTTGTTCATCTGCAGGGGTACATGGGATTAATTTTCCTTTGACTCCATTGTCGTGTAGAGTCACTATTTCTTGTTTTGGACTTTCAATGGTCCAAAATTGCTGGGGATTATTTGAACAACTTTCCATCAATCTTTTATGTATATCAATCTGCTCTTCTGACCATTTTGGGTCAATGCAGGCCTTTTGTTTTGACTCCACTCGCTTCTCATATAATTGCAGAACTTCTTGCCAATTGTTGGAGTCTTTAATGGGTTTGCGTGCGCCTACTTTCTTTTGGCTATTCTCATTTCTTGCCTCAGAATTCGCTATGGATAGTCTAGGCACAGCAACAACCTTCTTTTTTAAATTAATTATCAGTTTATCTTCACTGATAGTAACTGGTAATACATAATTGATAAAAGGCATGCCAAGCATTAAACTTGCAGATGGATCAAAATGCTGAATAGCAGAAATTTTAACAATACTCCCCCCAACTTTCAAAGGAATATTATCCACATAGTGTGTTAACTGAACAGATCCTCCAATGGTTTCAGATACTAGAATGTTTTGTAGTGGCTTCCAAAGAGATTTAAATAGAGAAGGTCGAGCCAAATTATTAGATCCACCAGTATCAATAAAAGCATCTACATTTATCCATTCATTACGAACTTGGACTTGGACTGGAATGTAGATCAGACTATTGGTTTTGATGATCTTTTTTAAGAGAGTATTTTCTTCGACTCTGTTAAACGTTGGGACTGGACAACTGGTAGAAGCAGCAGTACTCTTTTTATATGGACAAAAAGAATTAAGTTCAGGCAGTTTGTGAATTGGCTGCTTACCTATTTGCTTTAATCGTTCAGCAACAGTTGTATCATGAGAGTCATCTTCAGAAACATCTGTAGTTTCTTCTGTTTCTTCGGTTTCTTCAGTTTCACTGCTGTTAGTCTGATCACTGTAGTGCAGTTCTTCTGAAAAATCACTATCTGTACAAGAAGGGCAAATATTCATTTTCTGTACAATAGGCAGACTATTGTCTTCTTCATCTGAAGCTTCTGTTAAGATATATACATCAGAAACTTCATCGTCTGACGCAACTAAAGACCAATCATCTTGAAATTCCTCTATATCAACACAGGCTTTTAGCTTTGAGGAGGAATTGTTAGGACATTTTCTAGCAAAGTGGCCTTCCTGCTTGCAGATGAAACAACAATTGTTGTTTCTTGGGTTTTTTCTCTTTTTCAAAAATTTAAATTTTCGGAAAGGCTTCCGGGGATTGGAGACTCTTTTGGGTCTGAATTTTCCATATCTCTTTGATTTCTTCTTCTTTCTAAATGGTGTCTAGGGCAGCATTGTTTTGCAGACCTCTGAACTAGGTGTAATATCATGTGCTTTCTTCTGCCAGCACAGATATTTAACCTTTTCGGTACATCTAAAGAGAAGATCAACCCAATAGATTTGATCTATCCTTTTATTCTGAACATCAAGATCTTTCATAATTAGATCTCCTAAATTTCCGGGAAGCTTGGACAAAAATGCAATTTTTTGAGCAATGTCATTGGAAAGATTTGCTTTAAAGACTTTTGCCATAAAATCTTTACCAAATTGATCAAGATATTTCAAATCTTTTAATTCCATACGGCTTAAGTCTGTAAGCAATTGTTTTTTCTCATCTACTGGCTCAGGGACAAATTGTGTCTTTAGTAAAAGCTCTAGAGTGGCCAATCCTGCTTCCATGACAGCTCTTCGTTCTTCATCAGATGGTCCTATCCACCAATCATATACAATTCCGGCCATTCTTTTTTCTGCTAGGACCATGATAGAAACATTATCCAATTTGGTGGTGACCTGCATTTGATACAGAGCACCAATCCATATCCTGATTGATTCTTCAGGATTGGAAGAATTATCTAAATCAAGAATATACCCACTAGTATTTGCAGCATATAAATCTTCTTCAATGCGCGGGTATTTTGGGACTTCTTTCAAGACATGAGCTTTATTTTGATTGTTTATGGAAGGGAGAATAAAAGAAGGAAACTTAGAGGCTGCCTGATCTAGAGTCATGATTTCTTTCTTTGAAGAAAATTGTTTATCAGCTTTATAGGCTTCCCCCTTTACACTAGTCAACTTACTTGAAGGTTTTGAAGTTGACCCTTCTGCACTAGTGGCTGTAAAGGCTCCTTCTGTATCTTCATCTTCTTCTCTATCCCAGTAATTGGGAGTGCTCATATCAAAAGTAAACTTTGGAACTTCTTGGGCCTTTTTCTTTTGTCTTCTTCTTCTTCTTTCTTCTTTGGCAATTTTCTCAGACTGTTGTTCTTCATAAAGTAATTTAAGATTTGCATTGATCAACTCTGATTGTTTACCCAAGTCATCTAGAACATCTTCTGCATGTGCACACCAAGTGGTAAGATAGTTTCCTATCTGGTGGACTTCGTCAAGATCAATGGGGCTTTGAGAGTTATGCTCAAGTAGTGGTGCACATTCAGCTCGGGTTGGTGGTTGTCTAGATTGAGAGGAAGAAGTACAAAATTTTGTCTTTGGTGGCCACTTTCCACCTTTGACATATCTATGATTTGCATATTGAAATTCTTCGACAGGAGAGAAATTAGATACATATGTTCTAAACATCTTATTAATGGCAAGGAATGGCTTTTCTTCTGGAATGTACAACTGGTCTGATGAAGTAGATACAATGGACTCTGTAGATGGATGGCTATATACATTTTTTGAAATAGATTTACGACCGCTGGTTACTGGTTGCTCGGTTTCAGAGATGGCTGGTAACACATGTTTTTTAGGCATAAAAATAGGTCGAGGTACTGATGATCTATCAGGCAATATTCGGACATGACCATCACTTACAGACATTCTTCTTATTTTGTTTCTTGGAGTGTCTGTTGATGCCAAAGATTTGTATTGAATATACCAGTCATTAGGAAGAGATTCTGTATCATACGGAACCCCTTCTACTTGAGCATTACTAATTCCAACGGTGACACAATCTTTTAGCACTGGTTGCTTTAACTTGGGATGGACAGTATTTGTAAGCTGGAAAGATGCTTGGACTAACACAGAAAGCAATTCACTATCTTCTATCATTTCAAGACCTTGGACTCCGACTAATAATTTCCAACAGTCTTTTAGATGAATATCAGATAGACTAATAGAATAGTCTGGATAAATAGTACCATATTGACATCCTGAAGACAGATTTCCTAATATGGTGCCTATGCGAGCATGGTCATAGTTCTGATGTCGGGTGTCAAAAATTTCAGATATACATGGAGTGTTAAGGCCATGACGAAACAGTGGGGCTAGTCCTATCCTTATCCCTCCAAAATGCAGATAAGCAAACCGTTTTTCAGCTACATATTTTTTGAATTTTTTAATTTCATCCTCGGAAAACAAACTTAAACCAACAATCTGGACAGAAGGGCCAGAAATCTTAAGTTTTAGCTCAACTTCTTTCAAATAACTCTTCTTCGATAGACTGAACAGAGATGGAACCTGATATATTTCTTTTGAACTTAACACAGGGGGGTTCCAATTCTCAGGATCTTCAACTATTTCATGTTCATTTAAATCATTTTCAACAGAACGAGAATCTACCTCAGTAACAGTGCGTCTATCAATATTTGAAAATGATCTTAAGAAGTTAGCCATGATTATAAACTAGACCAGAGATTGACTAAAGCAACTTTTATCTACTCAGCAATTGTATGACAAGAGCTTTTCGAAGGCTTCCTGGCTGGCTTTAGACTCTGTCTGTAGTTTATAAACTTAGGACCTGAACGGGGCTCTGATACCAAAATTAGAGAGACTCAAGCAAAGTAAGACTTACTTCAAAAATCAATATGAAGATTATCGAATAGCAAGTCTGATACAAGTGTCAATTTTGTGTGATCAATAGAAGAACATCAGCTGGTGTTGTTTGTGTGTGTCAAAGTATGAGACGAGAAGAGCCAAGAGCTGCAACTCGGTAACTGTATATGTGAGAAAGATTGATGAATAAAAATGTATTTGTCTGTGTGAATTGCGTTTTCCTCCTCTGCCTTTCCATCAAATTGGTATCAGAGGTAAGGAAGAGCTAGAGGATCTAATGAGCCAGATAATCTGCAGTCGCAGCTAGCAGAGCCAAGAGGGAAGCGAAGAATAAAGTTCTTTTTTTCCTTTCGCCCCCACGCAATAAGCATGGCTTGTTGATTTTTCCTGAATAGAGTGAGGGCATCGCTGCATTCTCGTGGAAGTGAGAGAGTCATCCTGTGCTCAAAGTTTTCAAACAAATATTCACAAAGGTTTTTTAAAGGTGCACGTGGGCATGAAGCTTGTTGGCAAGGTTGAGAGTGTAAGTTTCATGTTTTAAGTCTAAAGGCAAAGTCAAAGGCTTGAGTTATAAAGTTCAAAGCTTTTAAATATTTATTGAAAAGGAGTTTTGAGAGTTATTATAGCACATGGGCAAGTTATTCACAAAGATCACCCCGTGCACAACTTTAAAAGTTTAAAGGGTTATTTGAATGGTTTGCAAAAGAGTGGTGTTTTAAAACTTCTTTTATATATTGAAAAGTGTCTTAAAGTTTTGGTATATATGAGAGGGGTTTATAAAGAGTTTTATGTGGGAGATTTTTAAAGAGTTTTTTTTTTTAAAGAATTAAAAAAGGAAAAGGGCTTTATTTGCATGAGAAGTTTAGGGCCTTGAAAAGGTCTGTTTGTTTGCAATTTTGTTTTGTTTTGTCAAACATGACAGTGTTTTGGGTGAATATTGTGCCTTACAGGGGCGCATTGTGAAAATTCCTTGAAATGCAACAGCTGGAAATATTTCTTCTAACTAATAAATTAATTATGTAGTTTATTTTGTTAACGACAAAATAACGAAATATTCACACTGCAATTTCTTCACAAATAAAACACTGTGGAAAATAATCTGGAAACTGAGAATTCTAGCACACGCATAGTAAGATATGACACAATTATTTTTGGACGAATGTCCCCGGAAAATCCCAATGTGGGAAAACCGGTGCAACAACTGAGGGTTTTATTATTATGCAGCAGTGAGAAATTTTGAGTACTACTGGATGCCCAAAACTGGCAATCATCTATAGGAGAAACTGGCCACAAGAATTTGTGAGACAAATTTTGCCTCACCCGGCACTGATCCAGCTCCAAAACTAACATAATTAGGCTCCACGAAAGCCCTTGCGTCACCCCTGTGTGGACCTTTGAATGATCTGCATGGAAACTGCAACTGATAAAGCTGTCTTCCCAACTCAGCCTCTGAGAATGACTTGCTGGCTGCTTCCAAAAATTCTCTCGGCCTCTGATTGGCCAAATAGAACTCTGCCTCTGAAGCATTTGCGTAGGCATACTGAGGAAACTTGGCCCTCTTGTAGTTGACTCTCCGGAACTGGAATACATCCTCCAGACTCACTGTCTTTGCCCCTCTCTATCACTGCGTCCCCTCTTTGGCTCAAATTCTTCTGGTGGAATGCTACTCTTTGGAAAATCAAACTGCCCAAGGAAACTCGCTCTCCAGTGTGTTTCTCCATCTACTCATCGACCTCTTCTTATAATCTCTAGTTGGCACTCTAACGACTACGATTAAAACTTAATCGATGGTTGAGATCATCTCCAAGTTGACCGTGTGAGTTTCTAGAGAATTCTCACCTTTCTCAATTAATTCCTATTAATTTAGACTTAGGTAACTTTTAATTATGGTCAATTTATTTAATTGAGCTATCTTTAGGTGGAATTTCCAGAAATGATTTCTGGGTTTTGGAGAACTCCCGTGTTTTAGCCTCTTTGCAAAGTCTCGAGACTAGAACACGATCCGATGCTACAAAAACTAACACTTCCTCTTAGCGAGGAAGTTGTTCTTTCCAACTAGTGCTGCACAACTATCACAACACCCTGTCTTTGCAACATCCTCCAACCACGCTGCTAATGTATGACAACTGTAGCTGCCTTCCACTATCCACCAACTACTGCGCTAACTCTGATTCATTTGCCATTGATTGTAGTTGAACCAACCTGCTGCATACGTGTTGCTACTGACACTGTACTATACATCTTTTATTGTTTCCAACTCTGCATCTGCACTGCAACTCCCTCTCAATTGTTGCTGCTGCTACTACAATTACTGCAACTAAGAAGCATCCAAAATACTGAATCATTTGTGCAGCAATTGTCTCCTAAGCATCTGACTGCTACTAGCCTTTGCACTGTGCACTGAGAAATCTGCACTGTTGTTGACTTTGCACTGAGCCTCCGGCTTTGCTGTCAACACTGTGTTGAAATTTCTAAATGTTACCCATTAGAAATCCCTACTGCATTATTTGGTTTATTTCACCTACTTGTTTATTCCTTAACAAGTTATTTATGCATATAAATACTGAAAATAAACACAAATGCAACCTTAACTCATATACAAATCAACAAATGAAATACTAGACAAACACACAAGGGACACTGTTATTTTTGGACAATTGTCCCCGAAAAAACCCAATGCTGGAAAACTAATGTAGCAGTTCTTAGGGTTTTATTATTAAGCACATTTCTTGAGTACAACTAGGGTGACAAACTAGTTCACCGTACAAAGATTGTTACACGACAGTAATACCTCTTCTCGGAGATAGTATTCAACTTTTCAGCACTAGTCTGCCCCACGAAAATCCTTCTGACGCTTCTTCAAGGCTTTACGTCAACCCTGCTAGCCTCTGCGTAACTCTGGAACCCTCTGCCTCAGCCTTCTGCCTCTCTGCATCAGCTCTCTGGCCTTCTATGTCACCCACGTAGGCCCCTCAGGCTCTGTGCAGTCTCTAGTTGCCTCTGCGTGGCTCCTATTGCCTCTGCGTAGCCTCCTCAGTCACTGCATTGACGCTTTGGCACTATCTCTGCCTCTCTGCTATGTACTCATTGCCCCTCGTTGCAACTCAGATCACTTGTTCGAATTTTCTCAGCAAACCTCGCTCCAGAAAATCGAACTGACTGATCAATCTTGGTGTATCTCCAACTAACCCTCAAGCCTCCTCTTATAATTTTCTTGTTGAGTCTTCAACAACCAAGATTAAGTTTCTAATTAACAGCTAAGATTAGATTTGGCTCGATCCATGTCATTTAGAACCTTCTCACTCAGTTTTATATTAATACCCATTAATATTTTAATTTTCCTAAGTTTAGACTTAGGAACCCCATTAAAAATATTAATTATTTTAATATCTCTCTAACTGGGTGGAATTTCCCCAAACCATTTATGGGTCTTGGAGATCTCATGTGCTTTAGCCTCTCCACCAATTTTCATGGCTAGAGCACATCCGATGCTACCACAAATCAACACTCCCTCTTAGCGAGGAATGTGCTCTAGTAATGCTCCACCACTGAACATCACACTGATCCTCCAGCACCGGTACCTGTGCTGATGCTGGGCCTGCTGCCCTACATCCACTGCACTGTTGCTTCTTGTACTACTGCCCATGACACTGCCACTACCACTGCTACATCTGTACTGCAACTCCCTCTGCATCCGTGCTGCTGCTGGTCCTTCCTCCCAACACTGCATCTGCACTGCAACTCTCTCTCAAATGCTGCATCATGTTGCCCATAACATTGCCACTGCTAACTACTGCACTGCAACTCAGTTACCGAGAAGTAAGTAACTGATCTACCCAACCACTGACATCCTTGTCAGTTCGGAAGCCTCCTAATGTTGAAGCTACCTCTGTTGCTATCCTGTGCTTCCTCTGTTGCCTCTGCGTTGCTGCAAACACCTATGTGCCTCTCGCACTGCTGCAACCACCTTTGTGCCTCTCGCACTACTGCAACCCCCATTGCGCTGCCACAGACCTCTGCACTCTAGCATTGCCTTGTTGCTTCATTGCATCTTGCTTCTACCGACATCCATCATCCTGCTACTGTCAGTCGAGGCTCCTATAGCCGGATATGATCCAAGAGTTTGGGCACCTCAAGGATCTTACCCCTCATCTTCTGTAGTCCTCCTAACTACAGCTCGATGTCACCCACCTCTTCTCTAGAGGGGCATGAGCACTCATGGCATAGTCGTCATCCGTCTCGACTTCTTTCTCTGCCTTAGCCGGAGCTGCCTTGGAGTCAGAAACCTCTCCCTTATTCTTCCTCCTGGGACACTGGGTTGCATAATGACCTAACTCCCCACAATGGAAGCACTTTACTATGGAGATGTCCTTCTTCTTCCTCTACCCCTGATGTCCCGCAAATGCCAGAGCCACATCCTCCTCTTTCTTGATTCGACTTCCTTTGTTGCTACTTCCCGCCTTGGTCAACCATCTGATCTCTTCTTATCGAAGAGCTGCCCACATCTCTTCCCATCCTGGAAGAATAGCTCCGCCCAAAATGCCTTGGACAAATGTCTCCCGCTCCTCAGAGATTGCATTTAGGGCGGTCCTCACCATGAACTCCTGATCCGGTGTGGCCCCTATGGAAGTAAGTTGGTCCTGAATCTCTTGCAATCTGAGGAGGTATTGATCTATCTGCTCCCCCTTCTGCATCTGATACGACCGCAACTAATTCTCTAATAGCATCTTCCACTGCATGGAAGTGCCCTGATACAATGTCGTCAAAGTATCCCACATCTCCTTTGTCGTGTTCTTTTCGGCAATATGCGGTATGACATGATCCTTGACCCCATCAAGGATTATCCACTTTGCCTTCGCCATTGCATCCTCATACTTCTCATTATCAGCTGGGTCTACTGGGATAACCACGGTTCTCAAGGCGAAGCCCTTGATGCGATGTCTATCTAGAACAAACATGATCCTGGCCTTCTAGATGACAAAGTTGGAGGCCCCATCCAACCTGTCTTGATCCCTCAGTCTGTTCATTGCCATCTCCGCTCCTCTTATGGACTCCCTCAGAGATTCGACTTCCCTCCTAGAAATCTTTCTCTTAGTCCTGATTTCCCCATTGGAAACCTTCCCGCCAACTGTCGATCGCTCCTCTCCGATCCTCTTTACAACTGCAACTCGGATCTGGATTTCTTGGCTAGAAATCCGTTAAGGCAGCGACTCCCTCTACCTTGGTTCTGCCCCGTTAGGTTTTGTTCTGCTTCGACAACAACATCACCCCACCAGCTTCCTAATCCACAATTTGCCCACAGCTCCATATGCCCCAGGAACTGAAGAAACTGAGCCTTCCAGCTTTGTGCAATCCCGACAAAGGCTGAATCACTCCTCTGGCCAAGTGTGTCAAGCCTACCTAACTGAGTAGGATGACGTGGCTCTTCGTGAGCCTCTTCTGCCTCTCTCTGCCTTTGCGCTGGCCCTCTCTCTGGCTTGAAATGATGAAGCATGCCCTCTGCATCACTCCTCTATTGCTTTCTGCTTAGGAACAACTTTGTCTCTCGGGACAGCGGCTACTGTTACAAATACTTCTGAGTTTGCTGGTGCCTTCAATCCTCCTATGATCTGCAACGCTTTGATACCATGTTGAAATTTCTAAATGTTACCCATTAGAAATCCCTACTGCATTATCTGGTTTATTTCACCTACTTTTTTATTCCTTAACAATTTATTTATTCATATAAATACAGAAAATAAACACAAATGCAGCCTTAACTCATATACAGATCAACAACTGAAATACTAGACAAGCACACAAGGGAGACTGTTATTTTTGGACAATCATCCCCAGAAAAACCCAATGCGGGAAAACCGGTGCAACAGTTCTGAGGGTTTTATTATTAAGTAGATTTCTTGAGTACAACTAGGGTGCCGAACTTTCTCACCCAACAGAGATTGTTACACGACAGTAATACCTCTTCTCGGAGACAAATATGCAGCTTCTCAGCACTGGTCTGCCCCATGAAAATCCTTCCGGCACTTCTCCAAGGCTCTGCGTCAGCCCTGCTAGCTCTGGAACCCTCTGCGTCAGCCTTCTGCCTCTCTACGTCAGCTCTTTGGCCTTCTGCGTCACCCACGCAGGCCCCTCAGGCTCTGCGCAGTCTCTAGCTGCCTCTACATGGCTCCTGCTGCCTTTGCGTGGCTCCTGCTGCCTCTGCGTAGCCTCCTTAGTCACTGCGATGACCCTTTGGCACTATCTCTGCCTCTCTACTATGTACTCATTGCCCCTCGCTACAACTCATATCACTTGTTCGAATTTTCTCAGCAAACCTCGCTCCTGAAAATCGAACTCATTGATTATTCTTGGTGTATCTCCAACTGACCCTCAAGCCTCTTCTTATACTTTTCCAATTGAGTTTTCAACAATCGAGATTAAGTCTCTAATCAACGACTAAGATTAGATTTGGCTTGATCCATGTCATTTAGAACCTTCTCACCTAGTTTTATATTAATACCCATTAATATTTTAATTTTCCTAAGTTTAGACTTAGGAACCCCATTAAAAATATTAATTATTTTAATATCTCTCTAACTGGGTGGAATTTCCCCAAACCATTTTTGGGTCTTGGAGATCTCATGTGCTTTAGCCTCTCCACCAATTTTCATGGCTGGAGCACATCCGATGCTACCCCAAATCAACGCACTGCTCTGCACTTCTCAACATCTGACTGCAACTAGTTTGCAACTGTCACTCTGGAACTCACTACATCAACTGGCATTGATCCTCCTGCTACTGAATACTGTGGGCCCCTGTAGCAAGGTAATGATCTGTGAGGAAACACCATCTGATGCTTACCTCATTGAATCCTGCCCAAATCTCTACGCTACTCTAGGACTAAAGCTCCATATCAGCGCACCACACTCCTAGAGGTATAGCTCCAAACATAGCGAAGTCTTCCTCCAACCTGGAGGATAACTTGTCCATCTCTGCTGTTGTTACCGCCTGATTCTGCTTCTCCTGCTTGTCCTTTTTCATTTGAGGACATTGAGGATTGTAGTGGCCAAACTCGCCACACCTGAAACACTTGACCTTAGATAGATCCTTCTTTTTATTCTTCTCCCCCTGTGAACCTTGTCCCTGATTGAGACCCTTTGATGCAAGGGCCACATTATCTTCCTCCTTCACAACTTTAATCCCTTGCTGCTACTGCTGCTAATTGAGGTTTTCACTAGTGCTCGCCTCATCTCCTCCTGCTGTAGGTTTGATCACATCCTATCCCACCTTGGTAATGTATCTTGTCTCAAAATACCTTGGATGAAGATTTCCCAATCCTCGGAGACACTATTCAGGGCCAAACGCACAAGCTTTGTATCTTGAGGCGCTTCTCCTACGATTGCAAGATGATCCCGGATATCCTGAATTCTGGTGAAAAAGGGATCAATGCCTTCACCCTTCTGCATCCTGATATTCTGCAGCTTCTCCTTCATAATCATCTTTCGTTGCTTGAATGATTTTGATATAACCCTGCGAGAGCATCCCACATCTCTTTGACAGTGTTCTTGCCAGATATATTTAAGACTATGTGGTCCTGAACTCCATCGAAAATCATCCACTTCACCTTGGCCATTTCCTTTTTGAAGTTTGCTAGCTACTGTTGTTCAGTAGGTTCAGCCACAATGTTGTCTGCATAAGTTTTTAGACCATGCTCATCAAGGAGAAAGGACATTATGGCCTTCCAATTGACATAGTTGGAGGTGCTGTCTAATCTGTCTTGATCTCTGAGCCCGACTGTGGCCATCTCTGCAAAAACTTGCCCTGAAGCTGAAATCTCCCTCTTTCTCTTGCTTGGCTAGTAGCTTTGCTATTCACACTCCTTTTTGGAGTGAGAAGATCTGTCTTCTGCTACTGCCAGTTGTAACTAGAAATTTGGATTTCTGAAGCTAGAAACCCTTTGAGAGAAATTCATTCTATGTGTGCACTTTCTCTTCCACCTGGCACTAATTCTGCTCTAGCAAATTTGTTGCAAAACCCTTTTGTATGTTGGCATTATGGTACATGTGTTGTCCTTGATGGCAACCCACGTACAGGTCAGTTCAGAATTGATAAAGGGCAACTCACATTGTAACATATCTATTCAGAGGTAACAAAGTAATGGTACAAAAGAACAGGATGATGGGACAAAGGATTACTGATCAGAATCAAGCAATTAAGGAAAGAGAATGGTTTAAGTTGTATACGCTGTTTACCCTAGTCCAAGTAGCGTATACACGTGGGTACACAAAATAAAAAGAGCATATACGTATGCACATAGTTTCACAGAAGGAAAAGAGCATATGGGATGGAAATTAAGGTTAAAGAATACCAGGGGTCCATACCATGGTATTAGCCCACAATATTGAGTGGAATAACGGTTACTTGATCCCATCTAAGAATACCACAGGTTCTAAGTGTTGTTTTGGTCAAAGGTATTGAAAAAGGCTCTAAGTATATAAGGAGGAGAGTATCAAAGGGCTAAGTGTGCAAGTGAGAGGGTTTTTCATGAATATTTCTATTTGAAGTATATTTTGTGTTGTAAGGGCTATGGTTATGATATAAATCTGAAATATCTTGTGCACCCTTGGATACAATGTTGGATCAGGATCATAAGACCTGAAATGACTTATCATTGTATGATCTGATAATGGATAGTCTAGATCTGATTGCTAATTCATGTTTCATCCTTTATATATGATTTGGGTATATCTGAATTCTTGAAAAGCTGCAAAGTTATAAGTCATTATTTGCAGATCTATACGCAGGTTCGCCTTGGTGAAGGTGCGTATACATGCGGGTTTGGCACTTCCAAGTAGCGTATGCAGAAGAAAAGCTTGTTGTTCAGAGATGATTGATCTATCTGATCAGTGCTGCTGTTTGTTAATGATGTCTTCATTAGATCTGAAAGTAAAACTGATTGTATAAGGAGATTGAGTCTGGTTGATTGATTGAGTAAGAAGGGTGATCTTTGCTGCTATCTATTTAGAACTCTGTAATATGACAATAGATCTTCAGAATGTCTCTGGTTAGTACAATTTTTGGTTCAAAAGTTTGATGATTCAGTATCTTTAGAGGTATACGCAGGTTGGGTTGCAGAAAGTAGCATATACATGCAGGTTGACTTCATTGAAGTAGCATATACATTCTGACATATGATATTTGAGGTTGCAGTTGGTTCTAGTTATTGATGCAGTGTTCTGGGTTCAGCTCTATGTTCTGGTGACAGTGATCTGACTGTTCAGATTGATTGATTGTTGGTAGATGCAGTTGTATTTGATGGTTATATTGCAGTGGTGATTGATTTTGAGCTTCAATGTTCTGATGGGACCAGTATGAAAATTTGATGAAACGTGGCCTACATATTGTGTTGATGTGTACCAGGAGTATCCAGTCTGAAAATTTATGAAACGTGGTCCCTGGAGGAAGAGTGAAGGTAGTAGCCTTCTGTAGGTCGGCGCCTATGTACTGGTAAACATATCAGCCAATACAAGAGCTAGGGGTTGGAGCTCCCTTCCAGTAGAAGCTGGAAAATGAGTGAAGGTTGTAGCCTTCAGCAGGCATGCGTACTAGAAAAATTCTGCATCATTACAAAACTTGTAAACACTTTCTATAATAAGAAGATTGAAGACTGAGACGACATCAACGATGGTTTTTTTCCCACATTGGGTTTCCACCTAAAAAATTCTGGTGTTCATGTGTGCTGCTTATGTGTGTTGATTTATTCTGTTCTTACTGCATTTGTTTATTGCTTAGTAAATGCATCACACTCTGATTTAAGACAATGAATTAGCTGTTTATCAAAGTTTATTATCTATACGTTGGTTTCATTCTTTATAGGCACGGACATACGCTAGTTGGTTTCAGTAAAATAGCGTATACAGTTTGAAAAAGAAAATCATTATTGTGAAAGTTTAAAATATTGATTCACCCCCCCTGTAGTATTTTTCCCAACATTGCGACTAGACAATAAATTTGCTCGGCGAAAATACTGATTTGCTCACTGGAATTGCTTCCCGACTTCATTGTTGCCTGCTGGAACTGCTACTGGGCTTTGCGAATTTTTCTTGCCTCCTACACTAGAAAAATCGAATCCTATGCCCAACAATTTGAATTGCTTGGCCAACTTCTGTGCAAATCTGGAAATCAAGTTGCTAGACTCCCTCTGAATCTGGACGATTTCTGCCTTTCGCTTCTGAGCTTCATGTCTGATCAAAATAACACTGCTACCATGTGAAAATTCCTTGAAATGCAACAACTGGAAATATTTCTTCTAACTGATAAATTAATTATGCTATTTATTTTGTTAACGGAAAAATAATGAAATATTCACACTGCATTTTCTTCACAGATAAAACATCGCAGAAAATAAACTAGAAATTGAGAAATGCACACAAAATAAAATGTGACACTGCGGAAAATAAACTAGAAACTGAGAAATACACACACACAATAAAATGTGACAATTATTTTTGGACAAATGTCCTCGGAAAACCCAATGTGGGAAAACCAGTGCAACAATTGAGGGTTTTATTATTATGCATGTTGTAACACCCCTGTTTTTCCTAAAATTGTTGTGTTGCAGAGGGTTTTGGTTCATGAGCTCAAAATGAGGATTTTGGTTTAGATGGGTACTGTTGTATTTGGAGCATTGGATAAAGAGATAATGAAGGAGAAAGAAAAAGAAGTTGAAGCACAAGAGGCGATGGAATGTGGGCCTCCCACCTAGTTTTAAAGTTTAAAGGGTTAAACAACAGTTACCTACTGGGCGGATCCCCATCCACACTGAGTGACCTCAACTCGAAGAAGCTCCGATGGGGTAACAAGCACGGTTGTTAAGCCAACGCTTGTCCCTGAAAAGTCATATTCAACAAAGAGCGCATTGTAGATCAACTGCTACGATGGACTCCCAGGGGGTCGAGCCTTGTCTCCAAGCCCACCCAAGCACCCCAGCGGAGGAAGATAGATGGGCCCACAACTTGTCGGGCCAACATGGGGACTACGTCAGTTGTTGGGACCACCACTAGACGAGCATGAAACCATTTGATGCAGCACCTCTCTCCCTTACTTTCCACCCAATCTGACTCTGCGACATGTCTCCTCCACATAACCTCTTCCTTTTTCCTACCTATAAACCCCCGTAAATCTACCATTGCGATTCAAACTTGTTTATTTCAAATTGTTTGTCTTGTTGCTCTGCCTTTTCACAAGTTCATCCACTTGATTATCAACCAATGTAGGACCTCCGTGTGACTTCAACGTCCAATTCCCTTCGGTTACCAGGTAATCCACAGATCCTCTGTCCTTGCATAAATTGTCTTCATGCTTAAATTGAAGAAAGACTCTCCCAAATCCCCAAAACTACAACAGCGAAAACCCCCGGGCCACACCGAACCCTTCATGGACACAGAGTGGGAAATTCACGATTCCTGTTGCCCTATAAATCTATTAGACCTTCGTTTCGACTTCTATGGCCACTACCTGGAGAAGGAAGACCCCTTTCGAGTCATTGAGTCAGGACTGTACCACTTAGTTACCCCAATTGTATACCCTTTCCTAGAGTTCGTGTCCTGGCTTATGGCCACCTTCATCAAAGAGAAATTGTTGTATTTCCTCCATTGGGGAGAAAATTCTAGAGGTCACCCCAAAATTGATACACAACGCCTTTGTTTATCCTAAATCCCCAAATTTGGAGAAATTTACAGAGACTACACTCTTCTATGACTACAATGGGCTCTCAGCTGGAGAGAAACAAGTCTTTCTCCAACTAATTCTGGCCCCAAATGCACAATTACCTGCCAGCTCAGAAACCTTTCCCATTTCCTTGTTTTCAGAGTCTGTGCAACCCATTTTGTTTGTTATCCTATTGCTGTTTGGTGAGGATGAGACAACAAATGTCTCCAAGGCAGCCTTAGGGCTCTTACACAAGATGATGAAACCAAATATTATCCTTGACATTCCCTCTTTTTTGGCTGAGGCTATCAAGTTCCAGTGTAACCAATATTACCTAGCCTCCTACTTTAGATATTACTCCATATTGGTTTATCTGTTCCTTTACACTCATGTGGAGGAATTTGATTACCTAGGCCTCAACATTGTAGACTCCCATAAGCAAAGAAAATATGTGGTTGACTGGGATAGTTCTTTAAAGAAGAAACCCAACAATGAGGGTTTTCACACTTTATTTCTACTTTCATGGCCACTGCTTATAAAATTATCAACAAAGTCTCCCCTCCTAGAGTCTTACCCCAACAGAGATGGATTCTTCAACTCAGCAAGGATGCTAGGGTGGGTGACTGGTACTTGTTTGAAGACTACACCGAAATTAGGGTATATGGGTCTGAATTGCCTCCTTACCAACTGCCTGTATTTATGCCCATGAGAATTTTTGCTTTGGAGTTCATTAGACAAAGCCTAAACATATACCAAATCCATTTTGTCCCTGCCAAAAAGGGTTATATGTTTAAGCTTCCCATGACTATAGGTCCCTTTGTTGTGAACTCCAGACAAGCTTTTCAGTAGGTTGAAATTATGTTAAAGGAATTGAACTTTGAAATAGGAGAGGTGTGGCATTATGATCCTCATGGTATTATTTCTAGTAGAAGGAAAGAGATTAATGCCTCTGCCTATGAACATGAATATAAACCAAAATTAGAATGGAAGGCTAATCTTGATTCATGGCCCATCAATACAGAGATGGAAGTTGAGACACCAAGCACAAAGGAAAAATCTTAGAAGAGGAGTATTGATGAGGCATGAGATAGAGATGGAGGATGCATCCTCGACCAAGAAAGCAAAGCTCTAGGAGTAGAAAGAGGAGGAGATTAAGGTCAAATTGACCGAGAAGAACCTAGACCAACCAAAATTCCAGGTGCAATTAGAGGATCCCCAACAAGCTGCCACCTCCATTTCAACTGAGGTAGCAATCCTAGGTTCAATTGGAAGTACATCAGCAACAGACCCTAAATGGGAGGAAGGGCAGCTAACAGAGGAGAGGAACAAGAAATTCAGGGATGATATGTTGTCACAGCTGACCTCCCATTCAGTGCCATATCAGACTAGACTCTTGGCTTCCATGGATTTGGAAAGAAATCAAATGAAATTTTCCTTGTATCACCCTTTAGTTCAGTCCCTCCCCTCTGGGCCACAATTTAGAACAGTGGACTTGTCTCTGGACATGACTAGTGTCCCCTTGCAAGATAAAATCAATTTACACAGGCAGGCAGGGGAGATGATTTATAGTGAGTTAAGCAAAGGAGCCTTGACCATCAACAAGGCCGAGAAGTTGTTGGAAAAGGAAGATACTAAGATAAAGCAGGAGAAAACCAACTCAAGAGCCCTCCACCTCCAAAACAATGGCCACAAGGAGCTAATTATCAAACTGGGGGTGGATCCAAGTGATAAGGTTGCCATATATGCTATCATCAAAGGCTCACAGTCAGAAATAAAATCATTGAGGCAACAACTTAAAATGCTTGCTGCAAAACATGTACAAACCGAGGAGTTGGCTCAGGTGGAAAATGAGAAAGAAATTCTAGCCAAGGAATTTATAGAAAGAAATAACGAGGTGGTAGCCCTCAAATTGAAGGTATCAGAGCTGCAACAAAAGATTGATTCTCACATTTGTGTCGTGGTTGTGCCAGACAACCCACAAAACCCCACTGACCAATTAAGCAAGGCTCTCACAGATCTGCAATTGTCAGAGAGTGAGCTTAAGAAGATCTAGATTGACTTGGACAACACCAAGTACATGCTGGAAAATAAGGAGAAACAACTTGAGTCCACCTAGTCAAGTGTGGAACAAATTAACAAGTATCAAGTGGCGCAAAATGAGATCAAAGGATTGAAGAACCGGTTGAAGGGCAACATGTCCATCGTGGAAGCTAGGCAGCGAATCTAGGATGAAATTGTTTTTGAAATGAAGAAAATATGGGAGCACATGAACCTAGTTGCTGGACAAAGGCTGCAGTGAGGAGTGCTTAATTCTTCATCATGTCACCAAATAATGACGATATTAAAAATGCCAAAACTGCAGAGAAGTTTATCAAATATCTCAATGAGAAATCAAACAATGAACTCAAAGCCATGGACATCAGTGACAGGACAAGGGTGGTTATGGGAATTACCAAAGTAATATAGAAAGAAGCATCAAGGGCCAAAGATGAGGAGTGTTTGCATGATCTAGCACAATTTGTCGCCGCATTCAATTCAAATTTTAATCAGAGGATGCGGGTAGGGTTGCCTAGCTGTTGGGACCTCCAAGGGAACATGCTCCCATGGGAGCAATATGAGTAGCTACTAGTAGAAGCCAAGAGTAAAGCTGATTCCTTTCATGAGAACACTGCCACTCTCAAGGGCAGGACTATAGTGAATTATCTATAGAGGGATTTCCAACTACTTTGGTTGGTAAAGACTTTGTTCACTATCAAGCCCAATTACACTGAGCTCACAAATATGAAGATAGCACGACACTTTCTTTCGTGCTCCTGCACCAGATCAAGTACTTTGGCGGAAATGTGATCAGTTTGTTAACCTACCACGAATCCAAATAATGGAGCTTGGGTCCACTTCAAGAGATCAAATGAGCTAGCAATAAAGATTTTTCTGATTTGGAAATCATGCTAGATCACTGCCATTTTGAAATACTGTAAATATTTTATTTTCAAGAAGGAACCAAAATCTGTTATGTAATCATTAGGACAACTAGGCCATTGGCATGCTCACATCACTGAGTATCTTAGACAGACATACCACTTCACGATATTTTTTGTAACTGTTTTTTTTTGACTCTCCTTATAAAAGGGACGAGGAACTCATTAGTAAGGGTTCAACTTTCCATTCCAGAGGCTGTAATTTTCTGCAAGTTTTGAAGCTTATGAGATGTATGTTCTTCCTGAAGGTTAATGAAGATATTTTGTTCATTCCAAGCATTGATATGTGGAGTATGTGATTCTGTCTTTGTTTATCATTTTCATATGTGTTTCTTTCCTCTTAGAAATCATGTAATTGTAGCTGTTGGAATTCAGCCTGTATGTCAAATTTACCTATGTTATGTTATGACAAATGGTACCTGTAATATGTGAGATTGAAGGCCTTAAAATGCGCTCCATGGTTTCTGAACTCGTTCCCTTTGTCTCTTCATAATTCTACTGGAATTTAGTGTACAACATTCTATCACTAGCCCTCTGTACTGGATTTCCCTCTTGCATTCTTTCTTTCATTTGTACTGCAACAATAAAAGAAATTCCACTCTATGTGTGTAGGCCACCATAACTGAACATGAACCTTTGGAATGAAATACTATCAATGTATACGATGTGATTTGCCTTTGAGTAAGGTATTGAACCAGATTTAAATCATTTTACATTTAACTCTTGAGTAGCACTGCTTTATCTTCAAGAGACACTAAGATGTCCTAGGCACTGATCTTCTTCTCAACCCAGAGGTTGTTTCTAGGAGCTACAACAATGCAGAAGTGAGAATTTCTGAGTACAACTGGATGCGCAAAACTAGCAATTCTCTATAGGAGAAACTGGCCACAAAAATTAGTGAGACAATTTTTTTCTCACTCGCCACTGATCTAGCTCCAAAACTGACGTAAACAGGCTCCACAAAAGCCCCTGTGTCACCCCTGCACAGGCCTTTGAACGCTGGAATCTCCAGTTGGTACTCCAATGACCACGATTAAAACTTAATCGATGGTTGATATCATCTCCAAGTCGATCCGTGTGAGTTTCTAGAGAACTCTCACCTTTCTCATTTAATCCCTATTAATTAACCATTTTTTCTAAGATAGGCTTAGGAAATTTTTAATTACGATCAATTAATTTAATTGAGCTATCTCTAGGTGGAATTTCCAGAAACGACTTTTGGGTTTTGGAGAACTCCTGTGTTTTAACCTCTCCACAAAGTCTCTAGACTAGAACACCATCCGATGCTACAAAAACTAACACGCATATTAA
Organism: Pinus tabuliformis; assembly: GCA_031772625.1. Classification (NCBI taxonomy): domain Eukaryota; kingdom Viridiplantae; phylum Streptophyta; class Pinopsida; order Pinales; family Pinaceae; genus Pinus; species Pinus tabuliformis. The sequence continues at coordinate 267,494,589 of CM062807.1, forward strand.
AAATCATATTTTTTCGGGGGCGATATGGAGGGAAGCCTCATACAATAAGGAAAGAAACCATAAGACAAAAGAAAACCATAAGACAAAAGATAGACAATAGTCATGGGTCGCAAGGTGCAACTGAAGTAGATTAAGAAAAAGAATAAAAAAGAAGAGGCAAAGATCATTGCCATGTTTAAAGAGGTTCAGGCCGCAACCGAGGCACTGAAAAGTCTAACAGAAGACAAAGAAGAGATCGAGGGTGATTGGTGTAGCATGAATCTATTACCACCTCCTATGTTTACTGGTAAATATTTTGATTCTTGGGTTATCAAAATGCAACTTTTCTTCGAGCTAAAGACTTAATTGAGTACCGATCTAATAACCCATATGATGAAGTATGTGATGCTTTAGTATTGGATTTTATAAAACAGGCATTGGATGAGAAATTTTTGTGCAAGGTAGCAAAAGCTACAACTTCCAAGGAAGCATGGAAGATCCTGGAAGTAGAGTTTGGCACAAAGGAAAGTGACATGCAACAACAAGATGTGTTGAAGTCTGTTGAGTTAGCTGCAGATCTGAGAGTAGATGAGCAAGACTTTGGGAAGACAACAGAGCTTGGAGAATCCCACTCAAAGGTGGATGATGGTCGTGAAGACTATAAAAGTGAAACCCATTATGCAAACATGCATATGGATGAAGAAGATGCAACAAAGATTGCAGAGAGAGAAGCTGAAGCCTCTGTGTGTGAAGCAAAGCAAGAGCATATAAATGCTCAAGGACTCCACTGTAACGTGGATGGTGCAAATGATGGTGAATCCCACTGTGATGAGACACATGTGGATGATGACTGCAAAGTGAGATCTGCATTGGTGAATCTAGCCGTAGTTGATGAATTTGGTGAAGTTGAAATTGTTAATGAGCACATGCATGCTCGGATAATGAACATTATGCTGATGATATCTGTAGTTTCTTTTTTGAAAAGGAGATTGATTATGACAATATGGAAAGTGTCATGCTTGATGAAAAATGGAGGTTGAAGCTGCCAATGTAGCAACAAATTATGGAGCAAAGGTTGGAACTGCTCATGAAGTAGTACGTGATCTAGCAACAACGAATGATCAAGAACATGATAAAGTGATTGAAGAGTTTTTGATGAGAATATCCATTGATTGCATAATAGTGGAAGAAAACCTCCATGCAATGGAAAAGAAGGCAAAGAAGGAAGAGAAGAGAAGAAAGCTCTAAATGCAGAGCATAATGAAGATGTTTTTAACATTGATTTTGAGTGTGCAGGTAAACAAGATAACAATCCAGTTGAAAGAGAAGATGAAGAAAAAGATGCACGAAAGGACACGGAAGTTTCTAAAGATGAAGAAGAAAGCGTTGAAACAATTTTTCAGCAATGGAGTCAAGAAGAGATCAGATTTTGCTATCAAGAAATATGGAAGAAATAAGATCAAGAATTTGAAGCACAAGGAGCGGAGAAAAGAAGACAATTTGAAGATGAAGAGTTGTGGCAATAGTCCATGGTTGAAAGAATCTTTGAAGAGGAAGTTGTAGAATATAGATTCAGAACAAATACAAGAGAAGTCAAAGAAAAGATACAACAATAGCAAGTGAAGAAATATGGAGCTTATAGCAAGAAGGTGCAGGGGAAAATGAAGCAGTTTCGAGGATATAGAATTTGGAAGAAATGGAAAAGAAAATTCAAAATTGTAAAAGTTTTGAGTCATTGTAATCCTAGCTGAGACTTAGACCAACTTGCATGTTTAACTGAGGATTAAGTCAATTTTTTATTGTAAGCCTATCAGGCATAGTTGAGTCATGTTGAGTCATGTTTGAGTTATGTTGAGTCATACGGTCGTAATTAAGGGGGGTTGTAGGAAATTGTAATTACTCCCATGTACATGTGATGCATGAAGTGAGTAGTTGAGTTGAGTTGAGTTAAGTCGAGTCCAATATTAGAAGTTCAAGTCCATTCTATATTTTGAAAGGTTAAATTTAGTAAGTGTTTGCATGTTGATGTTAACATCAATTGAGTCCTGAGTTAAAAAGTATAAATACCCCATATTAGGTTAAGAGCAACAACTCGTATTGTTTGTTAGTCAAAGTATGAGACCAAAAGAGCCAAGAGCTACAACTTGGTAATTGTATATGTGAGAAAGATTAATGAATAAAAGTTTATTTGTTTGTGTGAATTGTGTTTTTCCTCCTCTGCCTTTCCATCAAATATGAGTATAGAAAATTAGAGGGTAAAATATTCTGAGGTAGAAAATGTAATATTCCTAATTAGCTATGGCTAATTAGAATATTCGATTTTGCTCAATTTTGCGTTCTATAGTTATTTGTAAATAAAAAGGTGAGGAAAAGGGGACATAACTCACTTTTAGAATAAAAGTCACTTCCTAGTAGCACAACGTTGTGACTTAAAGGGGAGCCAAGGGGGCCAAAGGACCACGCAGAGATGGGGCCCACGTAGACACATGGAGGGACTGCGCAGATGGAAAAGGAACACGTGGCAAGAGGGGATTACGTTGGAGGAAGTGAGCCTTGGGATCAAGAGAGGCCAATGCTATAAAGGAGAGAGGAGCCTCCTCATTTTGTCATTCGATTATGTGCATTTGAGCTAGTCACTTCGACTTAGAGCACGCTGGCTGTTTAGCTAGTCTGCAGCACTGTTTAGTGCATTGAGTGTCTCCGTTCGGAGATCTCACCCTTAGCCCCGGGGGACTTCGAGTGCCTGCTCGGGCAAGGTATTTCCATCAGTATTTTTGCAGTAGTTTCATCAGCATTTTGGCAGGAGGATTGAGCATCTTGGATGACTGCGCAGTCTTGAGAGGGATGACGCAGTTCTTTCTGGCAGGAGTTCTGGATTGAGGTTTTGCAGGGGGATTTGTGCTGGGAGATTGAGCAGGGGATCAGCCCTTGCATATTGGAGGATTTTGGCTGAGTTTCAGGCAGAGTTTTGGTGGGTTTATTTCAGTGGCAGCACAGAGCCTTGAGGGATTGCGTGGGTCCTCAAGGGGGCAATTTTCGGGGGTCGACCATTTCAGAAAAGCTTTCTGGGTTTTTCTAGGTTTCTTGAGTAGAGTCTGATTCCAGAGTTTCAGCATTTTCTGAGGAGGGGAACAACCCCAAATCCTCATTTGATTTCCAGCAGCAGCAGCAGCACAAGTTCTCCAGCAGCTTGGACATAGTTCAAAGAGAAGCCATTCCTTTGCTATTCTGAGTGTATTCCTTCACTTGCCTTGTGCAAGTCGAGGTGCCATCTTTCTGATCACCTCCTGTACTCATTCTATTACTCAGTATAATAAAATGGCTTAGCATTTCTCTCTGCATTTCTCGAGTATCTGCTTATATTTCATGTTCACATTATTATACGTTGCACCACTGTTATTTTTGTCATTTTGAGTTTCCCGGTTATTATATCATTTGTGCGTATTTGCTTGGAGTTTACTAGGGTTTGGGGGAAATATCTCTAAAATGGGATATTACAGAAAATAAATCTATTGGTAAAACCCCCAAGATATACTAGCTAGTAAGATAAAATTTCAAGCACAAGCTAGGAAAAAAGAAAGAGGAAAATATTTTTATATTTTTTATAAAATAGAAAAAAAAGATCTTTTGTAAATTTTAAAGAATGGTTGATATAGTGAGGCTTACCTTGTTACTTTCCAAAATGCTAGATTGCAATCACAACCCTCGTTAAGTCAGCTGTGCACCTTGGTCTAGAGAATGGGATTGGAGTCTAGCGACTATCACATCCAATATAGTTTATAATAGTTGTTCAAGTCTTTTGATCCTACCTGGAAAGGTCTCTCTTGTGGTGATGTCGCCAACCCCTGGGTCAACTATGAAAGCTAATGTAATTTGACCTTCATTTAAGGAAGCCATGTTGGGAAATCAGGATGCATGTAGATTAGGGTGACTTCTCTTAATTTGATAATTACTTGTGAATGTTTGTTGGCTTCTTATTAATTATATATTCTTCTTCATCAATCGATTACCAAAATTTACAAAACATGAAGATCACAAGAAACAAAGAACACAAGAAATTAAGCTCCAAGCCAGGGCAAAACCCCACATAGGGGAAAACACAAGAAGATCTTCTTATAGAATCAGATCCAAGACCTAAGACCAAGACCAATACTACCACAAAGTCCCATGTCAGCGCTCTAATCCATCTTCAACAAATCATAGTCAACAAAAGTCAATGCTGGTCAAATCTCATAAATCTGATCATTTCTTGAAATTTTGGCCCCTGAAATTTTGAGCCTGTAAAACCATAGAAAATGCTTCAGGAAACTCGCATGTTTAAACATAAATTAGGACTAAAAGTAGAACTATATCTCTCCTTTGACTTTGCTCTATTTCTCCTTTGACTTTTCATTGAAATTCTCTTTCTTCTTTCAGAGAAATCGAAGTGTGCGAGTGATCAAATGAGGTCAAACTGCCTTCTATTTATACATGTCCAGGAGGTCAAATAGCTACCATTATGGGCCAACTTGGTCTTGTGGAGGACAAATTGACTCTTTTGACTCGAATAAAAATATATTTTTTTTCTTCCAAGAAGTCCAAATGGGACATTGACTCAATTACATTTCCTTGACTCATAATAGATTTTCTTTTGACTCAAATGACCCTACAAGCATGAAGAACATGCTTTGAAAAAAATAAAAATAATCATAATAATAATTTCTTTTTCTTCTTTTGATACAAGTACAATGATAATTATGAAGACTGAACCTAGTTACATTTCCAACACTCCCTCTTAACTAGGGAGGTATTCATAATGACTCAACAAGATACCAGGATACTCTCAAATTGAAATATTCTCAGAGGAAGGGATTTGAATTGATAAGCATCATCAAGCATCATCATAACCAACATTGTCAATAAAAAATAGCAAGGCCTCGACTAACAAGCTCTATCTCTCCACTAGATCAGAGCCCAATGCTGGGAGGCATAAATTTGGACCCCACCACCGCTTCTCTCCAGGGACATACCCCATCAGGATGTTCACCAGGTATGTCCTCATAGGACTACTTATCTTGGATATCCTATCCTCAAAGAATATTGGTCCTCAGGACCACTCTTATCTTCGATACCCTATCCTCTCTAATATCCTTAAGGAAAATTTACAGTTATAAACAAAGCATGCATAGACAAAAACAAACAGAAAATTTGCATGACATATCAGAACACAAAATAGAGCCAAAAACTACACTGCTGAGACATTTTATTGATAAAACATGAGGTTACAATGGGTGCTTGGAAGGTATGCACCTAGGCTTGCCCAAGGCGAGCTAGCTAGGCCCAAGTGATGAATATGAAGTTCTCCAAGCGTACTGGCTGATCTCCCTTTGGCTCTGCGCTGAAATGCCTAGCAATGAGTTGCTGGCTGTGAAGAATCGCTGCTAGGGCCTCCTACGTTGCTCAAAAAATTCCAGGAAATCAACCCCGGCTCTCCACCAAATACCCACAAAAACCCACGAAGGAATTTGCCGATTGCTGACTTTGGAATTTTAGCCCAATTTTCTCTCAATGGCATTGCTGCTGGGTAATTCCACTGGTGATTCAAAGAGCCTCCAAAATGCCCATGTGGGCCCAACTTCGACTTTCCCCCACCAATCTCCCTCCAATGAGTGCGTGTTTCCTTGTGGGTTGCATTTCTCTATGGGTGCCCCCCACATACCACTAGCAGCTCGATTTTTCTCCTCCTTCCTCTAATGTTTGGGCTTATCTTTGACTCAAAAATGCATGTGGGACCTCTAAACCCACATTTCCTAAGTGGGAATATCACGGTCCTCGCCAAAACATTGCTTGTCCTCAAGCAACTGTAATGTAGAATGCTGAAGTATTTGCTCTCCCTCCCAAGTGGCATCTTCATTTGGTAGGTTCTTCCATCTGATAAAAAATTCCTTGATAACCCTGTTCCGCAAGTGCTTCTCATGGGTGTCCAAAATAGCCTTTGGCTCCAGAACTAAGTGCCCCTCATCATCCATGGGTGGTAGCTCTGTAGCTGCTTCACCTGTTGCCCCAATGCCTTTTTCAGGCAAGATACATGAAAAATGTTGTGTACTTGGCTCCTCGAAGTAGCTCTAGCTCATATGCTACCTCCCCGACTCTCCTAGCGACTCGGTACGACCCACAGAAGTGAGGCTTCAGCTTCTCAACCCCCTTCTTCTTGAGTGATGACTTCCTGTACAACTGAAGCCTCAAGAAGACTACGTCCCCAACCTCAAATTGCCTCTCTACTCAACCCTTGTTTACAGAGAACTTCTGTTGGTTCTACGCAGTTTGCAGGTTATCTTTGAGAGTCCGCAAGATATCTTGGTTCTCCTGTAACCAATCCTTGGCCCTAGGGGCCTTGCTGTCTCAAAAGATCACGTCAGCAAAAGATAATGCATCATAACCATACAAGGCTTTGAATGGGGACATACCTATGGACATGTGGTACGTGGTGTTATAGCAATCCTTGTTGATTTCTGGTAGCATCGGATGTGCTCTAAGCCTCAAAATTTGCAGGGAGGTTTGGACACATGTATTCCACAATACCCAGAAATCGTTTTAGGAAATTCCACCCGGAGACAGTTTTATTAAAATAATTAATTATTTTTAATGGAGGCCTAAGTCTAAACTTAGGGAATTAAAATAATTAAAGGGTATTAATCTAAACTGTGGGTGAAACTTCTAGAAGAAGACGGAGATCGAGTCCAAATGATCTGAGCCATTGATTATAATCTAATCTGGGCTGTTGATTCTCAACTGGAGGATTATAAGAAGGACTTTGATGGGCATTTGGAAAACACACTAGGCAGATACTCAGTTACCTGAGTAAAATCGATTTTCTCACTGGTTGAAGTTCGACAAGAGGAAATCGATTCAGAGGGAGAGTTGCAGGTGAGGAGGAGAGAGAGGGTAGCAGCATTAGTTGGGAGTGCAAGAGCAGAAGACGCAGAGCAGAGAAGGGACAACGCAGAAGCTGTGACACAAAGGGACAACGCAGAGGCTAACGCTGGGACTGCGCAAACCTCACGTAGAAGCTAACGCAGTGAGAAGTAGAGGGGGCAATAGGTCCTCTCCTGGATCAAAATCTCACTGGGAAGTGTGAGAGAACTGTCAGTAAATTTCTCACAGAGATTTCTCTTCTATTCTGCTGGTTGTATCTTGTACATGAGATTTTTGCTGAAGATTAATAAAGAAACCCTCATCTGCTGCACCGATTTTTTCGCATTGGGTTTTTTCGGGGACAATTGACCAAAAATAACTGTCATTGTGATTGTACTTGTGCTAGTATTTTTCCTTGCATTTATTTTCTGTAGTATTTTAATTGTGAAGGCTTCAATAGAATTTATTTCGATATTTACTGTTGAGACACTATGAAACTTATTTCTGAATTAATAAGTAGAAGAAATAATATCAGTCACTGTAGTTGGATTTCTATCTAGAAATTTTCACAGTACTCACCCAAGTGTAACCACCGTATCCATGCACGCTTCTGGCTCGTCACGTAGTTACACAGGTAATCCTCCAACCATTTGTTGACTATCTTTGTCTGTCCATCCGTTTGGGTGTTATAACTGGTGCTCGGAGTGAGCTCTGTGCCCACTAGTCGGAACGACTCCTGCCAAAATCCTCCCATGAACCTGTTGTCCCGATCACTGACAATGGTCTTTGGGAGACCATGAAGTTGAAATACCTCCTTGAAAAACAATTCGGCCACCTGTGAGGTCGAGGACCAGGCTAAGATGGCGAAAAAGTGTGCAAACTTCGTCAATCGGTCTACCACCATGTATATGCAGTCCTTGCCCTACACTATGGGCAACTCAGTGATAAAATCCATCGACACACTCTCCCACTTCCCCTCAGGAATAGGAAGAGGTTGTAGTAACCCAACAGGGTGTGTTTTCTCACCCTTGTTCCTTTGGCATGTGTCACACTCCCGGACATGCCTCAAAACATCATCCTTAAGGCCCTTCCATGCAAAGTGCTCCCTGATGGTCTTGTATGTCTTGGTAAACCCCTAATGCCCAGATAATGGTGAGTCATGGGTTGCCTGCATAATCTTCTCCCTCAACTGGGAGTTGGGTACCAATAAATCCGGTCCCGAAAGTAAATCACCTCGTTCATCACTCTATATTGGTCATCCACCATTGCAATGTCAAGGACCTCACATGCAAAATGGTCCTTGGAATACTCCACCGGCAGTTGTGCCCGCCAATTCGGTGCAATGCTCATCAACGAAAGGGTAGCCGACCTTCTGAACAACGCTTCAGCTACCATGTTGTGCTTCTCTTTGACATACTCAATGTCAAAGTCGTATGCCTGGAGCTTGCTCACCCACTTCTGTTGCCTCTCCTGCAACTGCTTCTGTTCCAAGAAGAATTTGAGACTGTTGTGATATGTTTTGACCCAGAACCTGTTTCCCACTAAGTACTGCCTGAACTTGGCTAGCACATGCATGATGGCTAGCATCTCCTTATCGTAAATGGAGTACAATCTCTCGTGGGGTAGTTGTTGAATTTCCGTGAACTTGGGTCTAGGTTAGAGTCTTAAAATCATTGACGGTACCAAACCAAGAATCTCAACCATAAACTACTTTGCACAGCGGAATAAAATAGCAGTAAATCACATATGCACAGAATATAGACAACTTTTTAATTTTTCAACACAACTTCATTATATTAATCCAACTGATATAATACAATAGCTTAGGGCTCCCATACCAGGGATAATGGCCCTCAATCATCCACTAGTACAAGATACAAAACAAGATACTCTGACCATCTGGCTGTAGCATCCTCTATTAGCTCCTCTCGGTCGTACCTTGTACCTGCTCGGTCCTTCGGGTCCCGATCTGCAACTCCTGCCTTTATCAATGCTCCAAGTCCATTTGGCCACTGAATCTCGACTATCAATCTGCTCTCTAGTTGCCCCTTCGTCCATCAAGGGCACAACACATTGAGACTCCTATTGAGTTGTTCACAGCTCCACTTGTGAACAACTCTCAACTGCCCACTGCTACTCCCCAGCTACTCAGGTACTTCATCCCGCTATGGTCTTCCTGTGCTGCTCCGATGAAGACCAACATAACTCATGAAGGTTGCCACCTATCACTGCAAGATATCCATCTCCCACAATGAACACGGGCTAGGAGGACTGCCCATCATCTGTTGTAGAAGTCCTTCTTCACACACAAGTCTTGGGCTCCACAACTGCTCCTCTAGTTCGTCAACCACTGAGCTCAACAACTGCCTCTCTCACAGCTACCATTGTCCATCAAGGTGTTTCTCACTGAGCTCCAACTTGGACACTATCATGCTGTCCTCCAACAGAACATAAGTGCCCAATCACATCCACACTTGGTCTTCTCTCATGTTGCCCTCCAACAGTCCATGAGAGACCAAGTCCATGCTGTAGCATCTGCTCCTAGTTAGAGCATTCTCACACTTTGGAGACCCTTACACATGGTTGCCTACAGACTCCACCAATCTGCTCTTTGCTTCTGCAATAGAGGAGCTATTGCACAAATCTGGCGACATCAATATGTCCTTCACCTAGGACACCATCAACTCATCATCCAAGGGAACATTTGCAACACTCCTTCCTGTTGTTCTCTTGCCTTCCAAACTGATGTGCCTGCTATCACCTTGGCTGCTTGGTAGGCCTCCCAACAATCCACGTGGGCTCCTCCAAACAACTCCTAAGGCCTCCTACAAGCAGCTCATCAACCGATCCAAGTTCTGGTCCACAAATCACGGACCCAACACACATCCAACTGCTGCTCCAAGTCTACTTTCGTTGTTGTTCATACTGTGACTGGTTAGGGTATCTTAGACTGTTGCAACAACCCCTAATCAGTCACCAAAACTGCCCTCCTTGGCTGCGACCCACCTTTGGAGAGGTCTTCACTTCGTTTTCTACTGTTTTGGGCATGAACAACCCTCCATATACCCTACGCTGCCCTCAAATGGTAAGGTAGGCCCTGTGGCCTACCCACAGCAAGCAACGCTGTCTCTCCCAACGTTGTTCCACCCAAGAGATACCTCACACAACCCTTAGAACAATCTTCTACTGCCTTGTCATACCCTTGGAATATCCCTCCTGCACTACGTTGCTGATTGGGGGCTTAAACCAGCCCTTATACCCTCCTCCGCACACCTTGCTGTGGTGCTGTGGCCTTCGACCTAGCACACAACATTTTTGTTGCTAAGGGCCAACACTGTAATGTAGCTTCGGTCCCCAAGAGTTGCTCCAAAACAGACCTGCGAGGAGCCTTCTTTACTTGGCTTAGCCTCCAGTACGCTTGACATCCATAACAACAATCTTCGGTCCTCAAACAACCCTGAAACAAACCTCAAAACCCACGTTGTTCTGCCTCCTTCTTGACTGCAGCTAGGGCACATAAGTATCCTCCTCAACGAGCTCTACTTGATGTATATGTGTTGCACAAATGGATGATTCTAAAGTGACTACCTCACTCTCGATTTATACACAAACGAGGGGCTTCTCAAAACATCATTCTAGGGGTTTCCATAACTAGTTAAGTCAATTTAACACGGAGCCGACCTTAACACGTGTGAAAACTCCATCACTAATCTTCAAAAATTCATAACTCCATTTCTACAACTCGGAATTGGATGATTCTCATTGCGTTAGAATCGTCCCGCCGAGAACTATCAACCTCTTCCATCACATGTCGAAATCGGCTCATGGTTTTGGCCCAAATCCTGATAGGTGCCAAACCCCAGGCTTGGGTTCTAAGCCCACAAGCCTACTTGTGGCGCTTTGACCTCCAACCCTCGAACACTAGGGCTTGGAGTACCTCCCAAGATACACAAATCAACACTCCCTCTTAGCGAGGGAGGTACTTCCAAGACTAGGAAGTAATCATCATCATCTGGCGACACTAGCCCATCTGACATCCATCATTGCAACATACCCTGTAGAATGAATTCGTCAATCTCGGTAGTGCCTCTGCCTCATCACATCTGAACCTGAAGATCCTGAACCTCCATAGGGATGCTCCCTTTGAGGCTAGACTCCCTCTGAGCCTACACAATCTCCATTAGCTCAGTCCTGCAAGCACTCATCCTCCTGGATCAAATACCACTCGTGCAAATCCCTCCAATCTCGGATATGCAACATCACAATTTGATGAAGACTCTAGCCTGCCAACCTGTAGTCCATCACATGAAGCCATCTCGATCAACCTGATCTCATCCATGCCAAAGAAACCCTCGAGTTGTCCCAACCATCCATGACAAGACATAGGAAGTCCACGATCTACAAACCGCCACACAACATACTGAAGTGCACCAGGTTCACCACCGATCCACCAGAACTCCCAACCCATCTCATCATGTAGTCTATCGAGACCACATCTCCATGTCTTCAGTTGAACCCTCTGCTCCATGATCCAGACACCCACAACTCCCTCTGAGTTGCTTCGTTGTGCACACTTTGATTCACTGTCCCTAAAAGTAGCTCAGATATCCTCTAATACCATGTTGAATTTCCACGACCTTGGGTCTAGGTTAGAGTCTTAAAATCACTGACGCTACCAAACCAAGAATCTCAACCATAAACTACTTTGCACAGCAAAATAAAATAGCAGTAAATCACATATGCACAAAATATAGACAACTTTTTAATTTTTCAACCCAACTTCGTTATATTAATCCAATTGATATAATACAATAGTCTAGGGCTCCCGTACCAGGGATAATGGCCCTTAATCATCCACTAGTACAAGATACAAAACAAGATACTCTGACCATCTGGCTGTAGCATCCTCTATCAGTTCCTCTCGGTCGCACCTTGTACCGGCTTGGTCCTTCGGCCCCCGATCTGCAACTCGTGCCTTTATCAATGCTCCAAGTCCATCTGGCCACTGAATCTCGGCTATCAATCTGCTCTCTAGTTGTCCCTTCATCCATCAAGGGCACAACACATCGAGACTCCTGTTGAGTTGTTCATAGCTCCACTTGTGAACAACTCTCAACTGCCTACTGCTGCTCCTCAACTACTCAGGGACTTCAACCTACCATGGTCTTCCTGCGCTGCTCTGATGAAGACCAACATAACCCACATAGGGTTGCCACCTGTCACTGCAAGATGTCCATCTCCCACAATGAACACAAACTAGGAGGACTATCCATAATCTGCTGTAGAGGTCCTTCTCACACAAGTCTTGGGCTCCACAACTTCTCCTTTAGTTCGTCAATCCTTGAGCTCAACAACTGCCTCTCACAACTACCTTTGTCCATCAATGTGTTGCTTACCGGGCTCCAACTTGGACATTATCACGCTGTCCTCCAACAGACCATAAGTGCCCAATCACATCCACACTTGATCTTCTGTCATGCTTCCCTCCAACAGTCCACGAGAGACCAAGTCCATGTCGTAGCGTCTACTGCTAGTTAGGGCATCCTCACACTTAGGAGACCCTTACACATGGCTGCCCACAGACTCCACCAATCTTCCCTTTGCTTCTGCAATAGAGGAGCTATTGCACAAATCTAGGCACATCAATATGTCCTTCACCTAGGACACCATCAACTCATCATCCAAGGGAACATCTGCAACACTCCTTGCTGTTGTTCTCTTGCCTTCCAATCTGATGTGCTTGCTGTCACCTTGGTTGCTTGGTAGGCCTCCCAACAATCCATGTGGGCTCCTCCAAACAACTCCTAAGGCCTCCTACAAGCAACCCATCAATTGATCCAAGTTTTGGTCCACAAATCACGGACCCAACACACATCCAATTACTGCTCCAAGTCTGATTTCGTTGCTGTTCATACTGTGACTGGTTAGGGAATCTTAGACTGTTGCGACAACCCCTAATCAGTCACCAAAACTGCCCTCCTTGGCTGCGACCCACCTTTGGAGATGTATTCATTTTGTTTGTTGCTGTTCTAGGCATGAATAACACTCCATATACCCTACATTTCCCTCAAATGGTAAGGTAGGGCCTGCGACCTACCCATAGCAAGCAACGCTGCCTCTCCTAAGCCTGTTCCACCCAAGAGATACCTCACACAACCCTTAGAACAGTGTTCTACTACCTCGACATATCCTTGGAATGACCCTCCCCCACTTCTTTGCTGGTTGGGGGCTTAAACCAGCCCTTATACCCTCCTTCGCACACCCTGCTGTGGTGCTAAGGCCTTTGACCTAGCACACAACAATTCTGTTGCTAAGGGCCAACATTGTAATGTATCTTCGATCCCCAAGAGTTGCTCCAAAACAGATCTACGAGGAGCCTTCTTTACTCAACCTAGCCTCCAGTACTCTTTACATCCATAACAACAATCGTCGGTCCTCAAACAACCCTGAAACATACCTCAAAACCCACGTTGTTTTGCCTCCTTCTTGACTGCGATTAGGGCACATAAGTATCCTCCTCAATGAGCTCTTGTTGATGTATATGTGTCGCACAAATGGATGATTCTAAAGTGACACCCTCACCCTCTATTTATACACAAATGAGGGGCTTCTCAAAACGTCATTCTAGGGGTTTCCATAACTAGTTAAGTCAATTTAACACCAAGCCGACCTTAACACGTGTGAAAACTCCATCACTAATCTTAAAAAATTCATAACTCCATTTCTACTACTCGGAATTGGATGATTCTCGTTGCGTTAGAATCGTGTTGCCGAGAGCTATCATCCTCATCCATCACATGTCGAAATCAGCTCATGGTTTTGGCCCAAATCCCGATGGGTGCAAAACCCTAGACTTGGGTTCTAAGCCCACAAGCCTACTTGTGGTGCTTTGACCTCCAACCCTTAAGCACTAGGGCTTGGAGTACCTTCCAAGCTACACATCAAAAATAGTAGCTTCCAACTCTTGAAAGCTATCGAGTGCCCCCCTTGCATCAAAACTGTTCCTATACCCTCCCCTGATGCATCACACTCAAGCACAAAGGGTTGTGTGAAATTGGGGAGTGCCAACACCAGGCAAAGCTGCTCATGACCTGTTTGAGGTGCTCAAAAGCCTCCTGCGGCCCATCTGTCCACTCAAACGCTCCCTACTTAGTCAAATCAGTGAGGGGAGCTGCTAACTGCGAGAAGCCCTTGATGATCTTCTAGTAGTAGGTATAGATGCCCACAAAACCCCTCAACTTCGTCACATTCTGGGGCTTTGGCCAATCTTGGATGGCCCTGATCTTCTCCTCATGGACTCTCACACCGTCCTCTCCAATAATGTGCCCTAGATAGAGCATCTTTGTCAAACCGAACTCACACTTGGACAACTTAGCGTAAAACTACTGCTCCTCCGGAATACACAACACTGTCTCTAAATGCTGCAAGTGTTCCTCCCAGGTCCGACTGTAGATCAATATATCATCAAAGAACACCAACACGAACTTTCGCAACTACCCACGAAACACGTGGTTCATGCAAGATTGGAAGGTGGCTGGTGTGTTGGTCAGTGCATTGGTCAGCCCGAAGGGCATAACCAAGAACTTGAAGTGCCCATAGTGGCACTTGAAAGCTGTCTTAGGGACATCTTGGTCCCTCACCCTGATCTGGTGGTACCTCGAATGCAAGTCAATTTTGGAGAAGAACTTAGCCCCCTCAGCTCGTCCATCAACTCATCTATGCGTGGGATGGGGTAACAGTTCTTCATGGTCTTCTTGTTGAGGGCCCGATAATCTATGCACATGCGTAAGGACCCATCCTTCTTCTTCACCAGGACAACTAATGAAGCAAAAGGGCTGGAACTAGGCCTGATGTGCCCAAGTGCCAACAACTCATGGATGGCCCTCTCAATCTCATCCCTGTATGCCTTGGGATGTCTGTAAGGTGTAGTGATCATGGATGTACCCCCGACTCCAACTCAATAGTATGCTCAAAACCCCGATTAGGTGGTTGCCTGGGTGGTATGTCTCCAAACACCATTGGGTACCTGTCCAAAATAGCCTGTATGTTTGGCTATGGTGGCTTGGGTTGGCCCCTAGCCTCAGAAATCCTCAGCTCCACGGCCCACTCAGTATCACCATGCCTCAGATCAGCCTCCATCTTGTGGATCGAAATAGTCTGTGGAGGGTAAGAGTGCATACCCCTTAGCAAATCCAGTTTGCCATCCGACCCTGTGAATTCCATCTCTAGCTTCCTCCAATCCGTAGTGACGCTTCCAAGTGAATGAGTCAATGGACACCCATCACCACGTTGGTGTTCGACACATCTACCACAAAAAAGTGGTCTGTCATTGAATAGTTCCCGATGGTGATTGTCAAGGCGGGAACATAGTGATTGCACTGTATGCTTCTATCTCCCGGCACAAGAACCGAAAATCCCTCAAACTCCTTAGTTGTGATGCCCCTCCTTTGAACCATCTGTGCATTGATGAAGTTGTGGGTAGCCCCACTGTTCACCAAAACTGAAACACACTACCCATGCACCGTGCCCTTGATCCTTAAGGTCAAAAACTTGGGTAACCCTCGCAAAGATGCAAGGACCCCTCTTGATGGTGCGAAGGGAGCTCCCTCTAGTGGTGGTGGTGGTGGTCCCCTCTCCACATGTGCTACGCTATCATCTCCACCGACTTCCAGCTCTACATCGTCCTCGAGGTCATTGTCGGAAAAGACCTTAATGTAATGGGCCTTGCCTATTGTGCATCTATGGCTTGGTGGCGATGGTTCCTGACAGGTGAAACACAAATTCCTCCTCCGGAGGTCCCTCTTGGTCTCCTCATCCAGCTGCCCTTGCCCCTGGTTGGCATTCGATGGTTGAGCCCTCGTGTCTCTTCCCCTCTGCTGGAATCCCTGTTTAGGTGGTAATGGTGCTCTAGCCCTAGGTAGGGCATCCTGCAGATCTCGGGCGCTGCCCACTGCGTCCTATAAGGTAGTGGGCCTGTTGGACCTCACAATCTCTTCAATGGCTCTGCTAGCCCCTCCACAAACATGAAGGCCCTCCTGGCCTCTGATAGATTAGTTACCATCCCTGAAAACCTTAAAAACTCTGAAATGTAAGCCTCAACGCTTCCCGTTTGTTTGAGCCTTGTCAACTCCCCAAAATGCTCCTCCGAGACTCTCCTCTCGAAACGCTCTAACACCCTCCTAGTGAAATCCTTGTAGGTTACCACTCCGGCATGCACCATCGTGTTTAGCCCATGGAACCACCAGTCATGGGCTTCTCCCTCTAAATGCAAAGTGGCAATTTTAATTGCCTCTCCTTCCTTCATCTGATTAAGTTGGAAATAGGTATCCAACTTCTCAACCCATGCTTTCACTGAGCTCTTGGATGACCCATCGAAAGTTGGGAGGGACAATCTCCCCATGGTGCACTGTAAATCAGTGCCATGAGTGTAGCTTCCTCCACCTTGTCCCTTTCCCTTGTTATTACCTTTCAGTTGACAAAAGTCCCTGAAGGTAATGGCGTCTCTAAAGTCAAGCCCATATGACTAATACTCCGCAAAATAGTCCTACATGGGCATCTCCTCTTGCCCTTGCGGCCCTTCAACACTGGATGCTATAAATGTAGGAATGGTGGACCTCGGTGGTGTCCTGGGAACGAAGGCTGCGTTGGGGACATGACCCCCTCGGTGATGCGAAGTACCAGAGCCCTTGCCAATTTGGAATTCCCCTTGAATCCCTTTGCCCCTGTTGTTACTGCAATTTTGTTGCCTCAACTCCTCAATACCTTTGGACAAATCCTGCACGACCTTGAGAAGATGTTGGGCAAACTCCTCTTTACTCCTTCTGTCTCCCTCGTTATCCCCCATGTTTGGCCTTTCGACCTCTGGTTCAACAATCACTGGATCTGGGGTGATTTGTAGCTGCCTCTCTCTGCTTCTGTACCTCTGCCTCCTGTAAGTTACGTTTTGTTGGTCTTTTAGTGTCATAGACTGATGCTGCTCCCCACAGGCTGAGCCAAGACTATGAGCTCTGATACCACTGTAATATCCCTAAGGAAAATTTACAGTAATAAACAAAGCATGCATAGACAAAAACACACAGAAAATTTTCCCAACATATTAGAACATGAAATAGAGCCAAAAATTGCGCTGTTGAGCCATTTTATTGATAAAACATGAGGTTACAATGGGTGCTTGGAAAGTATGCACCTGGGCTTGCCCAAGGCAAGCTAGCTAAGCCCAAGTGATGAATATGAAGTCCCCCAAGCATACTGGCTGATCTCCCTTTGGCTCTGCGCTGAAATGCCCAACAATGCGCTGCTGGTTGTGAAGAATATTTGGTAGGGCCTCCTTCGGTGCTTAGAAAATTTCAGGAAATTACCTCGTGGCTCTCCACCAAATACCCAAAAAAACCCACGAAGGAATTTTCCAATTGATGACTTTGGAATTTCAGCCCAATTTTCCCTCAATGGCACTGCTGCTGGGTAATTCGACCCACTTGATAATCCTGCTGCTAAAAGCCCCCAAAATGGCTGCAATCACCAACAAATCTCCTCCCCGGACTCTTCCTCAAGTTTCAGCCCAAAATTCCCTTCGCTCCTCAATCTCCACATGTGACGCCTCCAAGGACTACGCAGTGTTTGCGCTACTACTGCTAGAAATTCCCGAAACTCACACTTCGTTGTTCCTGGATTGAATTGAAAAGGATGAGACTCCCTCCTTTGGCTAGCACTCGAAGTCTACCGAAGCAATGGTTGAGATTTCCGCTCGGAAACCTCTTGTGCTCAACAACACTTGTAGACTTAGCTTCAACTCAAGTGTGCTAGTCTAAGACAAATCTCAAATAATCATGAATGACCAAAATGAGTGCCTCTTCCTCTTTTTGTCAAATAACCTCCAAAATGCCCATGTGGGCCCAACTTCGACTATGCCCTGCCAATCTG
This sequence comes from Pinus tabuliformis, assembly GCA_031772625.1. Classification (NCBI taxonomy): domain Eukaryota; kingdom Viridiplantae; phylum Streptophyta; class Pinopsida; order Pinales; family Pinaceae; genus Pinus; species Pinus tabuliformis. The sequence goes on from CM062807.1 coordinate 267,512,382, forward strand.
CCTCCAACGAGTGTGTGTTTCCTTGTGGGCTGCATTTCTCTATGGGTGGCCCCCACGTACCACTAGCAGCTTGATTTGTCTCCTCCTTCGTCGAATGTTTGGGTTATTTTTGACTCAAAAATGCATGTGGGACCTCTAAACCCACATTTCCTAAGTGCAAGTGTGAATTTATCCAAAATTGGGCAAAATTGATATTTCCCCTTAGCAATGTTGCTAAGTGGGAATATCACATCCTCAAAGAGTATTGGTCCTCGGGACTACTCCTATCTTGGGTACAATTCCTCAAGAAGTGTTGGTCTTAGATGCTTATCCAATCCACCATTCTCCCTACCAGTTCCTTCAATAGGCTTACGATTGCTAGTCCTGGCCATAGTGCATGACATGTGGAGAATAAGGTGTCCATCCTCACTCCTTCTCAACCAGGGAGGAATAACCACAAGCCTAAGCTTGTCTCAAAAATACTCATCAAAGCATCGGCTACATATTCTTTTGTGGAGATCTGTTGTAGTTGCTGGTCTCCTATCTACATCTTAACGAGCTCCGACCTTCCTAGATCTTTGTTGACCTTCACATAGCTTCAACATGTCATCAAGTAGTTCATCAAATATCTTATAGAGCTAGATTTCTTCATAACTGATTGCACAAGCCTTCACATCTTCCTTCGTAATGTAATTCTGCTTTCATGCTTTCCAAGAAATTATATCAGCTTCCAATCATCAGTAGTATCTCTATCAGCATCAGTATTGCCAATCGATGTATTCTTGGATCGAACCAATCAGCTGCTGGTACAACGATATCAGAACTCTTCAACTTCTTGCTAATGGGTATGGCCCTAAAACTGTCTTCTTTTGATCACAAGCTTCTCTAGGTTTTCTTGCCAAACTTCAAGTAGCATTATATCCACCCAAGATCTAACTTCTCCTTGTTATTGGCTGAGGTAAGTGAACTTCTTCTTCTTCTTCTCTTCATTTAATCAAGTTCTTCTTCCTCCTTAATCTTCATGCTTTGCCATGTTCTTCCAAATCTTCTAACTGTTAGTCATTCTTAGATAATTCTTTTTTTGACCTGCAACCTTTATTAGAGGACTATGAAAGAACAAAAAGGCCAAAGGCAATAGCATTAGTAGTAATCAAGAAGATATAGAATACTTATCTTTTTGAAGAAGGTTAGTTCCCTCTTAATCTTGGACCTGTTCACTAACCTTGTTCTCACAATGTCATTATCATCAAGGGTTAGATCTACCTCTTACAGCAGAAATGATTAGATAGGGTTTTTGTTCCTAGGGTTCTTTTAGTCCAAACTATGCTAGGGTTTACAAACCCTAGATGTCAAAGTCTTCAAGACCTGCCACTTAAAAATTGCAAAGTTCTACAACCACACTAGAGAGTTAGTTGCAAAACCCTAGATTCTTCAAGGTCTTCAAGATCTGTCATGTTAGGAATTGCAAATTCTACTAGCATGCAAATGGATTAGCTGCAAAACCCTAGTGACACTATTGACATGCCCTTTATCCATTTCATTTCAAGACTTGGTCTTCACTTGGTGTGCTAACACATCAACAATCTACATAATCCCTTTCTATGATGCATTTTCAAGAGATCATTATTACTATGTAGCTTATACATACCTCTTTTAACATTACCTGTCAACAGAGATCTGATCCTTTTTCCAACAGAGACTGTCAACTTCTTTCATCAGAGGCACTTCAAATCTCCAGTTATTCAACTAGAATATGAACCATATAAATTTCTTTGAGCTGCTTGCAGTGTCCTTCATCTTCCAGGATTCAATAAATAGGCCGGCTTCAAGGTGTCATTCATTCTTCTATTATATAAAATAGTCTTGGTAGTGAGGCTACTTCATAAGACATCAGATATCTTGATATGGTCCTTGCTGCTACATGTACTGATATCTCAAAGACAAGCTTCATACATCTATCATATCACAGTTCTTCCATAGAGATCATGGTCTTCAAACTAGGATATGAGCCATAAAGATGAATTTTGGAAGGATTTGGTCTTCAAGGTAGATATCTTATGTAAAGGATTTCATATTTTTGTCCTCTAGATGCCTTCTCTATTTGCTATGACTGGATTTTTTCAATATTGGTAATTCGATTCCTTTTCGAAGGGTACTATCCTTATGGTCAGATATAGATCTTAATGATTTGGACTCTGTTTGCAAAAATTTCAGTTCCTTCCACTAGATACCCCAGGATTTTTGTGATCTTTCAAACTTAGTCATAGTCCATTTTCATTGGGAGATGAATCATGTTCCTTAAATGAACTGTTACATGCCTTAGGAATTCTATAGGAGTATAGTTAATCATTTAGCCACGTCACAGAGATATAGGCCACTAGCATCATGGAGAGAAGTGTCATCATCGAAAATGTCCACAGGAGCTCATGTTATTAGAACTTGTAGTGTACAGAAATTTGCATTAAATTTGTGTATGGTACATCATATATGCTTCAGTTGATATTCCTTGGATACTTCCTTACCTACCTCCGAACTGTTGTTCCAAATTTGCTTTGATCTTTGAATTATAGATCTTCATTCAAGGAGACATGATACAATAGTATCTTGGAGAGTTCGCATTCGGAGTGTTACAGTTGTGTGAACAGTGCAATGTTATAGAATTTGAATGTCATAGTGGTATGATGTTACAGAGATACTGACTGTCCATGAGCTTGTTCTTTAAACAAAGAGTGATGCTACCACAAAAGGCTTGTCATAGGCTCAGATTTGTCATGTATATATTCTGATTTTTGGATTGCTGTGGAGAGGACTTGTTACCAATCTTGATCTTTTCCTTAGTGAACACTTCACAGTTCTTGCTTTGTCACAGGCCACAAGTCTTCTTTTCATTGTATTTTTTATAGCTACATCACTTAAAGATTTATCATAGGTTTACATCAAGGAGAGATTGTCACAAACTGGCATCACAGAGAGACTGTCATAAGTCCGCTCTACACAGAGATACTGCTCGCATTACAGAGAAAGATATGTCTTAGGAATTCCTGTCATAGAAATAGAAAATACCACTGAAATTCGCTTTTGTATGCTTTAGATTCCAAGTAAACTTCGGCCTTCTTAGCAGAGTTAATAGGTGACTTATGCTTGGTCTTGATTGTCCATGTATATTCATCATCAAAACTAGGATAGGTGCTTCAGATTTTGGTCAAGTCATTAGAGAACTCGGATTGTATTTCAGACCTACAAAAACTTGAAATGATGCCACATAATTTTGTCCTTGAGTGATGGCTGCTACAACAATGATGATCTTCAAGTGTAACTGCTGTAAGATTGTCTTCCAATAAGCCAACAAGATGTGATCTTCAATCTGCCTTCCCTTAATCTTAGCTCTCATACCATTTTGAGAAATCAGGATGCATGTAGATTAGGGTGATTTATCTTAACTTGATAATTACTTGTGAATGTTTGTTGGCTTCTTATTAAATTTATATTCTTTTTCATCAAACAATTACCAAAATGTACAAAACATGAAGATCACAAGAGACAAAGAACACAAGAACTTAAGCTCCAAGCCAGGGAAAAACCCCACACAAAGGAAAACCCAAGAAAATCTTCTTCTTATAGAATCAGATCAAAGTGAGATATCCAAGACCCAAGACCAAGACCAATACTGCCACAAAGACCCAAGTCAGCCCTCCTTAAATCCATCTTCGACAAATCATAGTCAACGGAAGTAAATGCTGGTCAAATCTCAGAAATCTGATCATCTTCTGATATTCTGGACCCAGAAATTTCGGGCCTGTAAAACCATAGAAACTGCCTCAGGAAACTCACACGTGTGAACAAAAATTAGGGCTAAAAATAGAACTATATCTCTCCTTTGACTTTGCTCTCTTTCTCTTTTGGCTTTTAGCTGAAATTCTCTTTCTTCTTTCACAAAAATTGAAGTGTGTATGATCAAATGATGTCGAACTGCCTTCTATTTATACATGTCCAGGAGGTCGAATAACTGCCATTCTGGGCCGACTTGGTCTTGTGGAGGACAAATTGACTCTTTTGACTCAAATAAAAATAATTTTCTCTCTTCCAAGAAGTCCAAATGGGACTTTGACTCAATGACATTTATTTGAGTCATTAATAAATTTTCTTTTTACTCAAATGACTCTACAAGCATGACGAACATGCTTTGATTAAAAATAAAAATAATCATCATAAGATTTTTTTTCTTTTTCCTTTTGATACAAGTACAATGATAATTATGAAGACCGAACCTAGTTACATTTCGAACAACCCCCTGTAAGAGTTTGTCCAACACTTGGGGTTCAATTAACACTTGATACCAACAAGGGTGAGAAGAGGTCTATGTTGTTTTTCCACGATACTGGTGTCTACGATAGAATCTTAAATCACAGACGCTACCAAACCAAATATCACAAAAAGTCTACTTTTGCACAGTGGAATAATATACAACAGTAAATCAACATGTGCACAAATATAGACAACTTTTTACACAAATATATACAATAACCCAATCATCGTTATATTAATCCAACTGAATGATACAACAGTTTAGGGATCCTGTACCAGGGATAATGGCCCTCATACAACCATTGATACAAGACAACAACAACTAGGGCTTGGTGTCTGTCGTGATGACCACCAATCTACCCTGATCAAGATACTCTGACCATCTGGATGTCGCGCGCTCTCTCAGCGCCTCTTGGTCGTACCCTTAACACATCTGCCCGGTCCTTAGGCTCCTGATTTGTAGAACATGCCTCTATCAATGCACCAAGTCCATTTGGCCACTGAATCTTGGCTCCAATTTGCTCTCTCGTTGATCATTCGTCCTTCAACGCATCAACACATTGAGACTCTTGTCGAGTTGTTCACAACTCCGTTTGTGAACAACTCTCATCTGCCCACTGCTGCTCCTCAACTACTTAGGGACTTCAACCCACTATAGTCTTCTTGCGCAGCTCCGATGAAGACTAACATAGGGCACGGAGGACTGCCACCTATCACTATTAGAAGTCCTTCTCCAACAATGAACACAGGCTAGGAGGACTGCTAACTTCCGCTGTAGCTGTCCATCTCCACAAGGCAAGTCTAGGGCTGCACAACTACTCTTCTGGCTGGCCAAACCTTGAGCTCAACAACTGCCACTCTAGTAGCTACTTTTGTTCGCTAAAGTGCTACAAACTAGGCTCCAACTTGGGCACTATCACATTGCCCTGCAATAGACCATAAATGCCCAATCCACTGTCCACACTTGGTCCACTCTCACATTGCCCTCCAACAGACCACGAGTGACCAATCCTTGCTGTAACATCTGCACTCTGGTTAGGGCATCCAACCCTAGGATCACCCTTCCTCTTGGATGCTAATAGACTTCACCAACTGTCAAACCTTTGGACACCCATCCACCTAGCAACATTCCAACATTAAATACATGTTCAACATACCTCTTGAGCTAGTGTCATATTGCTGTAATAGCCTGGTCTGTTTAGGGTTGTTTACAGTCCACTGTTGTCCCACCTAACTGCTCCAAAACTCCACCTCTCAATTGTGGCTCTCCTTGGCATACAAGATGCAACCCTTCGTTAGTCCTTAAGGTTGGTTTGTACCCAAATTGGGCCTCTCGCCTCCTTATCTAGGCTTGTATAGACCTGTGGCCCTTCCTAAAGCAACAGTTATGAAGTGCGGCCTCACAAGTAGAGAATTTCTTCCTCAAATTGTCCATAAACCAACTCAGAAACAATACACAAACTCAACTTGCCTTTATACTCTTGAATTCAGACCTGCAAGGACAAATTTACCCATACAAACTGCCCAGAATTTACCTCAAGGCCTGCGACTGTCCATCTGAAGTATCTCAACCCTGTTACAAAGGTAAAACTCACCTCAAACAACCCCTCACTACTTCGTCCTCATTCTCCTAGAGCTTGGCTACCTCAGACATATATTTTCTATGGAATGAAGCACTTGGGATATGAGGAATAGCCTCACACTTTTCCTCTTTTTATACTTTTTCTAAGGGCTTCAACGAATTTCCCTTTGAGGGCTTGAAAATTGTCATAAGGTCACTCAAACACTAATCTGACCTTAACTCTTCATATCTTCACTTCTACAGCTCGAATTCGAGTGATTTTCGTTGCGTTCAGTTACTCTCAGAGTCCTTTATCAACTCAAATCATCACATGTACAAATATCCTCACGGATTTGTTGATTTGGGGTAGCATCAGATGTGCTCTAGCCACGAAATTTGGTGGAGGCATTGGGGCACATGAGATCTCCAATACCCAGAAAGGGTTTGGGCAGATTCTAAACAGTTCAGGAGATATTAAAATAATTTATATTTTTAATGGAGTCCCTAAGTCTAAACTTAGGGAAAATAAAATATTAATGTGTATTAATATGAAACTGTGTTAGAATGGTCCAAAAGATATGGATCAAGCCAGATCTAATATTAGCCGTTGATTAGGGACTTAATCTCGGCCATTGATATGTCAACAGGAAAAGTATAAGAGGAGGCTTGAGGGTCACTTGGAGAAAACACTAGAGTGATCAATCATTCTATTCTCTAGAGCGGAGGTTTTCTAAGAGAGATAGAATCAGTGATCAAAGTTGCAGTTGAGGGGCATTGAGTACAGAGAGACAAAGAGGTAGAGATAGTGCCGGAAGAGCAACAGAGAGTGATGCAACAGCAGCCAGGGCTCACGCAGGGCCACGCAGAGGCAGCCGGGAGCTGCACAGAGCCTCAGAGAGGCCAGCGTTGCTGATGCAGAGGGCCAGAGGGCTAACACAGGGCCTCCTAAGGCTGACGCAGACCCATCCGGGGTGACGCAGGGCTAGCGCTGGGCAGAGAGGGGCTAACGCAGTCTAGAGAGAGGCTGCCGTTGGGGTTTCTGGGGCAGATTGGTGCTGAGTAGCTGCCAGAAGGTTTATCTGGGGTTTCAGCCAGGAGATTTGTCAAAGACTGAGAGGTATTACTGCCAAGGAAATTCTCTGTTTGGTAGGCCAGTTTTGGCACCCAGATTGTACTTTGATATTGCTGAATAAGAAAACCCTCAGATAGCTGCATTGGTTTTCTCACATTGGGTTTTTTCGGGGACATTAGTCCAAAAATAACGGTATCATATGGTGTTATTGTCTCTGTTTCCTTTAGTTGCTGATCTGTAATATGTTGAGCATGCACTAGTGTTTATTTTCAATATTTACAATGTAAATAACTTGTTAAGTAAAATAACAAGTAGGTAGGAATAAATCAGATAAAGTGCATGGAGGGTTTCTAACTAAGTAAACTAGAAACTTCAACATGGTATCATAGGGTGATTGCAGATCACAGGAGGACTGAGGACATCAGTTGAGCGGAGCAATAACAGCAGAAAACAGCTGTCCTGAGGTGACGGAAGCTATTTCTACTATCTAGTAGAGTAGCAACAAGGGAAGGGGTGATGCAGTGCCTGTGTCATCAAGGTTGAGCTGGGAACAGGCAGCACAGAGGCTAAGGAAGGCAAAGGGAGCCTCACGCAGAGCCACACAGTAGCTGAGAGGGCTGACGCAGTCGACTAAGGAGGCCAGGTTGTTGGTGCTGGGATTGCGCAGAGCCTAGGAGCTCCCACCTTCAGGTTGCTGGGGTTTAGAAGGCTGTGGGAATATTGCAGAGTGGAGCTGGTGAGGTACTGTAGTTAGAACAGTACCTAACAGAGCAAGGCCAAGAGGAGTTGCTACTGAGGTTTTCTAGCTGAGGAACCCGGATTAGTGGCGCGGTTGCACAAGACGATCAGAGTAGGGAGCATCTCGACAACGGTAGAAGGATTTCCAGGAGGGAAATCAGGACTCAGAGGGAGTCCAGAAGAGAATTTACAGACGGGAAGTAGAGACTTAGAGGAGTCAAACAGAGAACTTCTAGGAGGGAAGTAGAGGAGCATCATGGCACTACACGGAGTAAGAGACCAGGATTGGACAGAGCGTCGAACTTCGCAGTCTAGAAGGCCATAATCTTATCTGTACTTGACAAAAATCGTGTCAAGAACTTCGCCTTGAAGGTAATAGCTATCCCAGTGGACCCCAATGATAACAACAAGTACGAGGAGGCAATGGTGAGGGCCAAGAAAATCATCCTTGACGGGGTCAAGGATCATGTAGTACTACACATAGCCGAGAAGGAAACAACATTTGAGATGTGGGAGGCTCTCAAGAAATTGTACCAGCATACTTCTGTGTAGAGAAGAATGCTACTTGAGAATTAGTTGAGGTCGTATCAAATGAAGAAGGGAGAGCCGATTGACACCTTCCTCGGAGGACTGAATGAGATCCGAGATCAGTTGACTGCTATAGAAGCTACACTGGATCAGAAGTTGATGGTGAGGACAACCTTGAACGCTGTCTCAGAAGATTGGGAGGTATTTGTCCAGAGTATACTGGGCAGAGGGACTCTCCCACCTTGGGACGAGATTTGGGCAGCGCTTCGCCAGGAAGAGAACATTTGACAGTCAAAGAAAAGTAGTAGCAGCAATGGGATCAAATTCAAGCAGGAGGAGGAAGATGTTGCCCTAGCTTCTGAGGGAAAGCATGAAAAGCGGAAGAAGAAAGATCTCTCCAAGATCAAGTGTTTCCACTGTGGGGCGCTGGGTCATTATGCGACCTAGTGTCCGAGGAAGAAGAGTAAGGGAGAGTCTTCCGAGACTAAGGCAGTGCCAACATGGTCAGAGAAGGAAGTTTTGACAGACGATGATTGTGCCATGAGTGCACACGCACCACTTGAGAAGAAGTGGGGAGACATCGAGTTGTAGTCAGGTGGACTACAGGCGATGAGGGGCAGGATCCTTGAGGTACCCAGCCTCTTGGATTAGACCTTACTACGGGAGCCCCAAAGAGGAGTAGCAGGACTGGCTGAGTGGGTAGAGATGGATGTGGATGAAGCGGTAGAGTGAACTATAGTGTAGGAGTCCCGAGACAATGCGAGGCTAGTAGGTTGCAACAATCTGAGAGGCACAGGGGTGTTGCACTAGTGAAGGATGGCACAGAGAGGTGTGCAACGGTGCGAGATGCAGGGAGCTGTTGCAACAACGCAGAGGTTAGAGGGGGAGCACTTGTCAGCGGTAGAGGGAGATTCAGCATCAGTGGGTGGCTCTAGCCCAACAGGGAGGTCAGATTGGGAGATCAGTTACTTACTTCTCAGTAACTGAGTTGCAGTGCAACAGTGGTCAGCACGATGCAACATGATGAGAGGAGGTGTAGTGCGAATGCAGTGCTGGGAGAAAGGACCAGCAACAACACGGATGTAGAGGGAGTTGTCGTACATATGCAATAGTGGCAGAACCATGGGCAACAATACAGGATGCAACAGTGCAAAGGATGTTGGGCAGGAAGGCCTAGCATTAGGACAAGTACCAATGCTGGATGATCAGAGGAATACTCAGTGAGGAGAATTGCTAGAGCACAGTCCTCGCTAAGAGAGAGTGTTGATTTGGGGTAGCATTGGATGTGCTCTAGCCACGAAATTTGGTGGAGAGGTTGGGGCACATGAGATCTCCAATACCTAGAAAGGGTTTGGGCAGATTCTAAATAGTTCAGGAGATATTAAAATAATTAATATTTTTAATGGAGTCCCTAAGTCTAAAATTAGGGAAAATAAAATATTAATGTGTATTAATATGAAACTGTGTTAGAATGGTCCAAAAGACATGGATCAAGCTAGATCTAATCTTAGCCGTTGATTAGGGACTTAATCTCGGTCGTTGATATGTCAACAGGAAAACTATAAGAGGAGGCTTGAGGGTCACTTGGAGAAAACACCAGAGTGATCAGTCATTCTATTCTCTAGAGAGGGGTTTGCTAAGAGAGATAGAATTAGTGATCAGAGTTGCAGCTGAGGGGCATTGAGTACAGAGAGACAAAGAGGCAAAGATAGTGCTGGAAGAGCAGCAGAGAGTGACGCAACAGCAGCCAGGGCTCACGTAGAGGCAGTCGGGAGCTGCGCAGAGCCTTAGAGAGGCAAGCGTTGTTGACATAGAGGGCCAGACGGCTAACGCAGGGCCTCCTAAGGTTGACGTAGGGCCAGCGCTGGGCAGAGAGGGGCTGACGCAGTCCAGAGAGAGGTTGACGCTGGGGTTTCTAGGGCAGATTGGTGCTGAGTGGCTGCCGGAAGGTTTATCCGGGGCTTTAGCCAGGAGATTTGTCAGAAACTGAGAGGTATTACTGCCAAGGAAATTCTCTGTTGGGTAGGCCAGTTTCGACACCCAGATTGTACTCTGATATTGCTTAATAAGAAAAACCTCAGATAGCTGCATTGGTTTTCCCACATTGGGTTTTTCCGGGGACGTTAGTCCAAAAATAATGGTGTCATATGGTGTGATTGTCTTTGTTTCCTTTCGTTGTTGATCTGTAATGTTTTGAGCATGCACTAGCGTTTATTTTCAGTATTTACATTATAAATAACTTGTTAAGTAAAATAAAGTATGTAGGAATAAATTAGATAAAGTGCATGGAGGGTTTCTAACTAAGTAAACTTAGAAACTTCAACAGGATTCACCCCCACATGCTTGGGTTCTAAGCCCACAAGTCAATTTTATGGCACTCCAACCTCCAATCCTCGAACCCTAGGTGTTGGAGTACCTCCCAAGCTACAAATCTCAACAATCTAGTGCCTTGATTTCCCCCTCCATGTGACTTGTTTCCTCTTGATGGATCAACCTAGTAGCCTTGTAGTAATCTAGAAGTACATATGTCTATTCTATAAAGCACTATTACAACATAAAGCCAAGAAGAAACAACATAGAAAAAACAATCCACATAAAGGTTTGCACTTGGAATAATTTTATAAATATGGCATGAATGATCTCATGGTTTAACAACAATCCTCTATTGGGAGGAGGATCTAGCCTCATATAATTTTTCTTGTAACGGCTAGATAATGGTTAGATAATGGCTAGCTTGACTCTCTCCCAAAATAGTATTATTTGACTTGTCATCCACATGTTGGAGACTAAGTCATTTCTTTAAATAATTTTCTGCATTAAAATAATTAGTTAACCTAGAAGAGGCCCGACTTGGCTTGGAGAGGCAATGCTATGTTAGAAAATAAAAAAGGCAGAAATATTTTCTTATGTTGATAATTACTTGTGTTATTCTTGTATTATTATTATCTTCTTTATGTTCTTCTTTTATCTTATTTTCATCAAGCAATCATCAAATCAAAACATGAAGATCAATGACACCAGATGTAGGCACTCAACCAGGGCTAAAACCCCTCTCTAGGGGAAAACCTAGTCAAACTCTTCCACTAATCAAATTGAGATAGACCAAGACCTTAGACCTAACCAAAAGACCTTCCTCCTCCACCAAGTCAGCCTTCCAATATGATTCAGCAAACTTGAGTAGTCTCTTCTTGTCTAGCAACTACAACCCAGCAACAACCCAGAATTTCGGCCCCCAGCAACTCCAAAATTTCGGCCCAACTACAGCACTGTAACTGCGGCCCTTCGAGCAACCCAACAACTTGGCACGTGTGAGATAAAGACCACCTTCTTTGTAAGGGTTTCTCTCCTCTTCCTTGGATTTCACACATTTTTCTGCCCCCAACAACTGCAGATCGAACTTGTTGGTGATGTGCCTCAAATGAGGTCGAGTTTCATCCTTCATATAGTAGATTTTGCCCCTAAATCAGACCGACTTGTTTAGTTTGAGGCCGACTTGGTGGAGGAGGCCTATATGACCTAATTTACATCAAAATAAATTTCTTCTTTGATAGATGAAGCCCAAGAAGGGTCTTCTACATATTGACAAAGTCAAGGACACTTGACATAAACCCTAGAAGCCTGCAATGGAGGATCTGACCTAAAAACCATTGACCCAAGCATGAAACCCATGCTTTAATAAGTCAATTTCTTTTATAATAAAAATTCTTTTTTCCTTCTTTTGACAAAAACATTACATCATGACTCAAATACAATTATGAAGATAGACACTAGTTACATTTTTCAAAACTCCCTCTTAACTAGGGAGGTAATCATAATTACATATATACAAAGGTGCATGGAAGATCTCAAAGTGATATACTTTATGAAGAGTCACAACACATGCTGTGCTATAGATTAGATACTTGACTAGGGTACTCTAATTGGGTGGGACTAAGTTATGTTCCAAGCTTCAACCTATATAGGTAGCATCAAGTTTCCACTCTAACACCAACCCAGGGATCTAGGTGCATATCCAAGGTCAGAGCTCTATGACCAATGCCACACTCCCTACTTTGGGATCTAGACATCAACACATAGGCTGACCAGATTTCCTCCCAAGCATCTTGTTGCCACAAGATGCTTCATCTCTCCTTATCAGCGAAATCAGATATATATCCACTACTCCAAGCACGCTTCAAACGTTTAATCTTTTTATGGAGAGATCCTCCACAATCAAAACCCCAATTAGTAATAAACTTTCAAGTATATATACAAGTAAACACAAACCTTTGGGGTCCTCAATCATTCTAATGCTACTTATATCATCACCAAGTTATCCAAATATAACTTGTCGAAAGCTTTCTTCTTTCATTTCTTCAATAGCAACAAATACAACCTTAGTACTTTTCAAGTCTTTTGTTTGCAAATCCATCAGTGTTCATTCACTAGTTTTATTCTTTCTTTAAGGTATTTACGATGACTATCATAATATGCTCTCCTTCTCAACTGCGGAGATGTACCTTTTCTTCTATCCAACCTCCCTATCAACTTAGGGAGAACAACAACATCAGATATACTTCATTTTTTTTCATGTCGTTAGGGTCTTTTTGATCATAATCATTCTTATAGCTTCCTTCATCATGCTCACCATTATTATCATCTTCAATTACGAACATCTTCAAAATTTTGAAGATTATGTAGCTGCAAAACTTTAATAACAAGTACAACCAAATACAAATATATAGAAGTGTGAAGTCAAGTATATCAAACTCATGTCATTACAATGGAGGCATTAAAACATTCTAGCTTTTTAATTAAACCTAGTTGGGTTCATGTTCAATAAGGGTTACATTTTACATGCTATACTTCAATATCTTCTAGCTTTTTAATTAAACCTAGTTGGGTTCATGTTCAACAAGGGTTACATTTTACATGCTATACTTCAATATCTTGCTAGGGTTTTGTCATAAACCCTAGACTCCATCTTCGAGACACAAGGCCTTCGATATCAACAATAACAATCCAATCATAGTACTATAAATCTAAGGTTTTAACAATATGCTTTTAGAATTACATGATAGACTCTACTAGGGTTTGTTGCAAACCCTAGATTTTATCATCAAAGGTAAAATATCATGTCCTAAAATATCAATCTCTACTAGGGTTTTGTTACAAACCCTAGATTTCACAAACTAAAACATGAATATCAACAATTAAGTTAGCATACTTGCATATACATATCTAGGATGTACTAGCATTTCACATCAATATCTACTAGGTAAACCCAAGATCAATACATGAAACAATTTTGACTTGGCTAGGGTTTTGATCATGCGGAAGAATCTACACCTATGTTTTCATTCCTAGGATCTTATTATTGCAAGGGCTTTGTTTATAAACCTAATTCATCAAACCCTAAAAATCCAGGGTTTCATTATATAACCTAGATATTAACTGTAAACCTTAAAGGACTAGGGTTTTACCATAACATTATCAAAGCCCTAAACTTCAAAAGAATAGGATTTCTAGACTTTATCCACAATCCCTAGGTAGATTAGGGTTTCATTATTTAATATTGACATACCCTTAGCAACAAGAGGCTAGGGTTTTACAGTGAACCCTAAAGGTTAGGGTTTCACAAGAATGATCAAATGACAAGAGATAGTATAACGAGGGTAGATTCAATCTAATGATTAATCACCCTAACAAGAATCTTTATGATTCAAAACCCTAGACATAACGATGTTAGTAATATAAAGCAAATTTCAAAAGAAGAATGATCATACCTTTTGCATGAAGAAAGCCTTGCAACAAATATTATGACATATCTTGAGTTGTTCTTTAACAAACCTTGTTATTCTAAAGGGCTTCATCTCTTCTTTCATGATTCAAGTCTTTCCTTTGAAGTCTCCTTCATAACCTCTGAGTATTCAACAAGCTTTCCTAACCAAGGAAAATATAAAAGGTCATTAGCATACAATACAAAAAAATCTTGATATGAGGAGGAAACCAAACATAAAAGAGGAAACAAGGAACAAGATACTTATCTTTTGGTAAAATGGTGGAGGCTCCTCTTAACTAGTCCCTTGAGGGATACTTACACTTTAAACAATCCAAAAATGTTCTAACAAGATATATCAAACCTACAAACTCTAAAAATCAAAACATAAAGGAAAATATTACAAAACTTAAAAAATAGAAGACTAAGAGGAATATGTAAGAGGGGACTTGTTGACCACTACCGGTCAACTACCCATGCAGTACACCCCCTTTTTCTTTGCAAAAAGGGGTAGCACCTGATCGACGTGTCCGTGCCATCCTGCAGTCATCGGCAACTTGATCATTTTGATTGTAAACCCAGTCTGCATGTATGAATTGTAAATAATCTTAGCAGATATGAGTCGTGTATGTAAATTGCCTGGGTGGACCTAACTTTCTAGTGATAATCTACATCCCGGAAGGTTTTTCGTCTCACCGATCCATGATCGATAGAGTTTTCCTTCAGCCTGACCGCAAAGCCGGGATGGATTTTGTCATTAGAATTTTAGGAGAATCCTAGTGTGTTAATCTGCTAGATTATAGTTGTGTCGCAGAACTGGGTGGTTTATGAGGGTCTATGTTAAATGGGTTTTTCCCCTTAAGATGTAAAATTGTAAAAGTCATTATGTGAAGTGTCTTGAGGGTTGGAAAATGTTTTAAATCCCCTCATGAGTCCTAAGTCCTAGGTCCTAGGTGATTTTTCCAAAGGCTAGGTTCGAGGATCCATTTAAGAAATAAATTAAAAAAAAATTAAAAAAATTTTTATTAAAAAATTAAAATAAATAAATAAATAAATAATTGAAAAATAAAAAATAAAAAATTAAAAAAATATAAAAATTCTAAAATAAAGCAAAAACCCTAAAATAATAAAATAATAATATTTTGAGTGAATGCATGCAAAATATCATTTTTTAATAAATTAACAAATTCGACGGATGAAATTAAGAGATGTCTTGATCCTCATCGACGGTCGAGATCATTTCGACATGGATCACTCGAACTAGCCGTTGGGATCTTTTCCTTTAAGTAGGGTGCTAGGGGTCATTTGAGATCAGATTGGATCTGTGAGTCTTGTGCTGAAGAAGCTCTCTTGTAGTTCATTTTTTTTTGTGCAATAAATAAGACTTTGGGGTTAAAAATCTTGCTGGTGTTACTCTTCTGAAAATGCTGTAAGATTGTTTTAGTTTTTCTGCATAATTTTATTTTCAGCCATTGATGATAGCTTAAAGAAGATTGATCTAGGCACAGGTATCTTGTCTGATTTTTGGGGTTTGAATAATAGTTTAGATTCTGAAATATAGTGGCAGGTATCTCCATTTGATCGGGGTTTCACTATTGTTTTCTCCTTCTATGTTAATGGTTGATTTTAGGTTGTGCAGGAAATCCTTTTTTCAGATTACCGGGCGTTAGGGGAAGTTTTCGGCGGAACCAGCCAACTCTCGGGTTGTGTTTTCTGAAAGAGCCCAGCCAGTTCTTGATCCCGGGCTTATCATTCGAAATATTTTTTTTATGAATGCATGCAGGGTTTTCTGAAGCGTTTTACATTTAAATTAAATTCTGATAATATTACTGTGATTATTGATAAATCTGGCTACTAAAGAGCCTTAGACCTGTAAATACTGTAATTATTTAGTTGGCTTTAGGGTTTTGTCTCTAGCATATTTTATTTCTGGGTTTTCTGTTATTATAGGTTGCAGGTACAAGTTTTGAAAGTTTTGCAGGGTCTCTTTTTCGCTGTCTAGGGGTTTTTCAGATCTGGAAAAATTTTCACATCAGTTTCATTTGATAATCAGCTCCTGAGTTCTCACTGTCAGATCATCATTCAGCAAACTCAAACCAGCGCAGCTGAGCCTCTCTACCAGGCTGCCAGCTGCCTCACGTCTATCCCATTTGCTGCAAAATCTGCCACTCAAATCCTCTCTACAGTCATCTCAGCTCCATCTGGGCTCCATCCACTCCACGCAGTTTCTTTTCTTCTCCTACCCATCAAACGCTGTTGCTATTCATTTACCTTGCCCACGCATTTCAAAACCTGCGCACCTGTGGTTTAAACTCCGTGAATTTATACATGGTTTCCATCAGCAGTTTTGTCTGCCGTCAAGCTAAAACCGCACTGAATTAAATTTCTGTTTTGAAAAAAGTTTTCTGTAGCGGGCCGGTCCATGTATGCGTTCTGGTGTATGCATACCTCTCAGGGTCTGTGTGGAACAAGCACTCATCAGCTCTGCCCCTCAAATCCTTCAACGCATGCCTGTTCTCATCGCACCTCCAAAATCCTGTGTGTGGCTGCTGCTGAGGATATTTTCGTGGGCCTGCAAACGCTTAAGATTTTTTTTCTCCGCCGTCAAGGTCCATATAATCCACACGGACCAGCTGTTTTGCGTGAGATAATTACCGTTGGATGTGCATTGAATGGTAAAGAGCAAAGGCTTCAGTGTGGGCATCAGTAAAACATTGATTGCTACGCAGTGCAGTCAATCTTCATTCATAAGCCAGTAGCAGTCTCCTCCTTTCCTGCCGTCACCAAGCCGTCTCAAATCTGAGCAGCCAAAGATAAGCAAAAGTCGAAAGTCTGCGCAGGCATTAGCATCCGGATGAAACCGATTCGGTCAGCACGTCAGGTTGCTGGAGGCTGCACGCTTCTGGGCCGCCGTCGTATTCCCCTCTTGCCCGCTACACCTGCAAACGATAAACGCAATCCGGTATGCTTGTAGCAAATCGAAGGTAAGCATAAAGGTTTGTTTTTGTTAAGAGCACGACTTCTTTGTTTTGATAGCTCAGCGTTCGGTTTTTATTAGACGCATTTGCATGGTTATGTTTTAGGTTTGTTTAGATTTAGTTTTAACATCGTTTTGTTATTTAGGATTTAAGCTTAGGTATCGACTTATGTATATTTTTTAGGTTCTAATCTAATGTTAGATTTATTTTAATAGTTTCTTTTTTTTTAGATTTTTATTAAATATAAAAAATAAAATAAATTTGTTAGGGATTAAAATTTTAAATTTTTGTTAGTTTAATTCTATTAATTTTTTAAAATTTAGATTTTAGTTTTAAATTTACTTTTAAAAAATCATAAAAATTTCAAAATTTCAAAATCATAAAATTTTTCTTTCAAAGTGTAGAACTGGATTCTATTTTTTAAAGCTTTCAAATTTTTGCCATAATTTGAAAAAAGCATAAAAAATATATTGTGGAAATTTTATTTTCGCCAGATTCAGTTGTTTTCTCAGGAAATTATCATGTTATATTCTTATGCTGAGATTTAATTTTCAAGTCTGAATACGAATGTAATATTTGGTTAATGATTCATGATTTGAGTGGTTGTGTAAAGCGTTCATCTTTTCAAAACTTTCAATTGCTGGATATCGTTATTGAGCTTTGGCCATTATAAGAACTTTGTGGTTTTACTGGATATTTAGCATCATTCAAGATATTTGATGACAAATGATTGCTGTTCATGGTCTATATTTTTACATCATCTAACAAGTAATCGTTTAAATATCAATCTCTTTAGGAACTGGTTCGCTAAATTAATAAAATCATTTTAGTGCTTCGTGTCTCCCAGACCAACTGGTCGACAGTTGGTCTCCTTCATTTCATAGGGTCTACCCCCCTTAGCCGCGGGAGACAGGCTTAAACGGAGAGATCGGGGATCAGAGTGACAGCCCCCGGTCTGAGCGTTGTCGTGACAATCTGTGCGACAACATTTTTTGGCGCCGTTGCCGGGGATACTTTATTCTCGGTGTTTCAACGACTTTTTATCATTCATCGTTCATCTTTCTATCATTCGTTTGAGCCGGCAACACCAACATTTTTTGGCGCCGTTGCCGGGGACAAAATTTTTTCTGTCCTTGGTTTATTCGACATTCATCTTCTCATTTCTCATCATTCTTTCATCTTTCTCATCTCTCGTTTGAGCTGGCAGATTCAACATTTTTTGGCATCATTTGGATCTCTTTCATCACCTTATCTTTCGTCATATCAGCAGCTTCTCTTCGATTTGTTTCTTGTTTGGGTGGCGACTCCATTTTCTTATTTTTCCCAGACAAGAAGCCTCCCTCATATCTACTTGTTGGTTGCTTTTTGGATCTTAGAATTAGATTCATTGTTCAAGTGGCGACTCCACTTCTTTCATCTCTTAATTTTCTTGAGCATAAATCTCTTTCTATCATCTATTTGATCCCTTATTATTCATCATGGATTATTCATTTAAACCATGTCATTTTACTGATAATCTCCATGATTTTCCGAAAGAGGCCATTTCTAAATTATTTAAGTTCTCAGGTGGTGATTCGGTCACAGTTAAACAACATTTAAACAGGTTTACTTGTGTAATGATCATATATTGTAGACTTCCTCAATATAATCATGAAGATTTCAAGATGCGTCTATTTGTCCATTCTTTTAAGGGTGATGCTTTGGACTGGTTTAATAGTTTTCCTGAAGATTCCTTCATTTCTTTGCAAGACATTGTCAATGCTTTTAAAGATAGATATGGTGATCCAGATAGCTCGCCTTGTGCCCCTAAAATTGTGCAACAAAATGAAAGTAATCTTGTAAAAGGTCCAGCTGTCCAAGACAATTCTTCATATCAGAATGTGCCATCCACTTGTACCATTGCAGATCATAGTAGTGTTGACAATGAAAAGGAAGATCATAAGCAAATTATACAAGATCTATTGCTACTGGTAAGAAACATGGAGATAAATCAAACTAATTATGCCAATGATGTGAGAACTTTATGCACTCACCTGGAAAAGCGTAATAGGGAGATGGAGATCATGCAAAATCAACATAGTAAGGAAATTGAAGCCATGAAGATTAATCATGACACAGAAATTAGATTCATGCAAAGCAAGATGTCAGGCTTAGAGGAAAATATGACGACCATGAAAGCTGATCATGATAGGGAAATTAATTCTATGCAGACCAAGTTATTAACTATGGATGAAGAAATGACTATCATGACGTTCAATCATAATAATCAGTTAGCTACCATGCAAGCAAATCATAAAGAAGAAATAAACTCTATGCAGTATTGCTTGATGAACGTAAAGGAAAAGAACGATAAAGTAATAAAAGATATGGAAGAAGACCATGCCAGGCAAATCAGTGCTATAAAGGTTGAACACTCTAGTCAGATGGATGCCATTAAAATACAGGTTCAAAAGTTTCAACAATGGTCAAAGGATGAGAGAAACCAGGGGACATCAACAGATCAGGAGCCTTCTCATTTGTTGCAACAAGTTCCATCTTATTATGAGGAGGTCATTGGTTCGATTGAAAGATGGTTAATTGAAGGTGATCCAGATAGACTTAAAAATGATAAAGATCAGATGCAGGATAAAGAAAGACATGTCACGCATATCTTACATACTTCATCTAACAGCTTTGAAACAGAAAGTTCCACATCATCAGTAATACATCCTGCCACAAAGAAAAAGCGCAAGAGAAAGAAAATGAGAAGAAGATTTGATGCATCAGACGGCCGCGAGCAGCTTGATTTTCGGATAGAAAAAAGTCCTACCATATGCAAACTTGGACATGGCACATCCGACAAGCAGCCGACAGATTTGCCTGAAAGCAGGCAAATGCTCAGTATACACTACATTGAACACATCTGATGCCATGGGGCATCCTCTGTATTGTATTTCTAACCCTTTTACTTGTCAATTCAGCATTTCATTTTTGTTTTAGGATTAGATTTACTTTTTACTTTTCTAGATAGTTAATAAATGAAGAGCTTTTATCTTTCCCGTGCTTAATGTATATGATGATTTTTGGATGGACGCTACTTATTTTTGTGTTGTATGGATGCAGATTCTGGATTCTCACATTCCTACAGAGCAGCAACGTGTCCCCAAGTAGAGCCAGATGTTGACCACTACCGGTCAACTACCCATGCAGTACACCCCCTTTTTCTTTGCAAAAAGGGGTAGCACCTGATCGACGTGTCCGTGCCATCCTGTAGTCATCAGCAGCTTGATCATTTTGATTGTAAACCCAGTCTGCATGTATGAATTGTAAATAATCTTAGCAGATATGAGTCGTGTATGTAAATTGCCTGGGTGGACCTAACTTTTTAGTGATAATCTACATCCCGGAAGGTTTTTCGTCTCACCGATCCATGATCGGCAGAGTTTTCCTTCAGCCTGACCCCAAAGCCGGGATGGATTTTGTCATTAGAATTTTAGGAGAATCCTAGTGTGTTAATCTGCTAGATTATAGTTGTGTCGCAGAACTGGGTGGTTTATGAGGGTCTATGTTAAATGGGTTTTTCCCCTTAAGATGTAAAATTGTAAAAGTCATTATGTAAAGTGTCTTGAGGGTTGGAAAATGTTTTAAATCCCCTCATGAGTCCTAAGTCCTAGGTCCTAGGTGATTTTTCCAAAGGCTAGGTTCGAGGATCCATTTAAGAAATAAATTAAAAAAAAATTATTAAAAAATTAAAATAAATAAATAAATAAATAATTGAAAAATAAAAAATAAAAAATTAACAAAATATAAAAATTATAAAATAAAGCAAAAACCCTAAAATAATAAAATAATAATATTTTGAGTGAATGCATGCAAAATATCATTTTTTAATAAATTAACAAATTCGATGGATGAGATTAAGAGATGTCTTGATCCTCATCGACGGTCGAGATCATTTCGACATGGATCACTCGAACTAGCTGTTGGGATCTTTTCCTTTAAGTAGGGTGCTAGGGGTCATTTGAGATTAGATTGGATCTGTGAGTCTTGTGCTGAAGAAGCTCTCTTGTAGTTCATTTTTTTTTGTGCAATAAAGAAGACTTTGGGGTTAAAAATCTTGCTGGGGTTACTCTTCTGAAAATGCTGTAAGATTGTTTTAGTTTTTCTGCATAATTTTATTTTCAGCCATTGATGATAGCTTAAAGAAGATTGATCTAGGCACAGGTATCTTGTCTGATCTTTGGGGTTTGAATAATAGTTTAGATTCTGAAATATAGTGGCAGGTATCTCCATTTGATCGGGGTTTCACTATTGTTTTCTCCTTCTATGTTAATGGTTGATTTTAGGTTGTGCAGGAAATCCTTTTTTCAGATTACCGGGCGTTAGGGGAAGTTTTCGGCGGAACCAGCCAACTCTCGGGTTGTGTTTTCTGAAAGAGCCCAGCCAGTTCTTGATCCCGGGCTTATCATTCGAAATATTTTTTTTATGAATGCATGCAGGGTTTTCTGAAGCGTTTTACATTTAAATTAAATTCTGATAATATTACTGTGATTATTGATAAATCTGGCTAATAAAGAGCCTTAGATCTGTAAATACTGTAATTTTTTAGTTGGCTTTAGGGTTTTGTCTCTAGCATATTTTATTTCTGGGTTTTCTGTTATTGTAGGTTGCAGGTACAAGTTTTGAAAGTTTTGCAGGGTCTCTTTTTCGCTGTCCAGGGGTTTTTCAGATCTGGAAAAATTTTCACATCAGTTTCATTTGATAATCAGCTCCTGAGTTCTCACTGTCAGATCATCATTCAGAAAACTCAAACCAGCGCAGCTGAGCCTCTCTACCAGGCTGCCAGCTGCCTCACGTCTATCCCATTTGCTGCAAAATCTGCCATTCAAATCCTCTCTACAGTCATCTCAGCTCCATCTGGGCTCCATCCACACCACGCAGTTTCTTTTCTTCTCCTACCCATCAAACGCTGTTGCTATTCATTTACCTTGCCCACACATTTCAAAACCTGCGCACCTGTGGTTTAAACTCCGTGAATTTATACATGGTTTCCATCAGCAGTTTTGTCTGTCGTGAAGCTAAAACCGCACTGAATTAAATTTCTGTTTTGAAAAAAGTTTTCTGTAGCGGGCCGGTCCATGTATGCGTTCTGGTGTATGCATACCTCTCAGGGTCTGTGTGGAACAAGCACTCATCAGCTCCGCCCCTCAAATCCTTCAACTCATGCCTGTTCTCATCCCACCTCCAAAAGCTTGTGTGTGGCTTCCGCTGAGGATATTTTCGTGGGCTTGCAAATGCTTAAGATTTTTTTTCTCCGTTGTCAAGGTCCATATAATCCACACGGACCAGCTGTTTTGCGTGAGATAATTACCGTTGGATGTGCATTGAATGGTAAAGAGCAAAGGCTTCAGTGTGGGCATCAGTAAAACATTCATTGCTACGCAGTGTAGTCAATCTTCATTCATAAGCCAGTAGCAGTCTCCTCATTTCCCGTCGTCACCAAGCCGTCTCAAATCTGAGCAGCCAAAGGTAAGCAAAAGTCGAAAGTCTGCGCAGGCATTAGCATCCGGATGAAACAGATTCGGTCAACACGTCAGGTTGCTTGAGGCTGCACGCTTTTGGGCCGTCGTCGTATTCCCCTCTTGCCCGCTACACCTGCAAATGATAAACGCAATCCGGTATGCTTGTAGCAAATCGAAGGTAAGCATAAAGGTTTGTTTCTGTTAAGAGCACGACTTCTTTGTTTTGATAGCTCAGCGTTCGGTTTTTATTAGACGCATTTGCGTGTTTATGTTTTAGGTTTGTTTAGATTTAGTTTTAACATCGTTTTGTTATTTAGGATTTAAGCTTAGGTATCGACTTATGTATATTTTTTAGGTTCTAATCTAATGTTAGATTTATTTTAATAGTTTCTTTTTTTTTAGATTTTTATTAAATATAAAAAATAAAATAAATTTGTTAGGGATTAAAATTTTAAATTTTTGTTAGTTTAATTCTATTAATTTTTTAAAATTTAGATTTTAGTTTTAAATTTACTTTTAAAAAATCAAAAAAATTTCAAAATTTCAAAATCATAAAAATTTTCTTTCAAAGTGTAGAACTGGATTCTATTTTTTAAAGCTTTCAAATTTTTGTCATAATTTGAAAAAAGCATAAAAAATATATTGTGGAAATTTTATTTTCGCCAGATTCAGTTGTTTTCTCAAGAAATTATCATGTTATATTCTTATGCTGAGATTTAATTTTCAAGTCTGAATACGAATGTAATATCTGGTTAATGATTCATGATTTGAGTGGTTGTGTAAAGCGTTCATCTCTTCAAAACTTTCAATTGCTGGATATCGTTATTGAGCTTTGGCCATTATAAGAACTTTCTGGTTTTACTAGATATTTAGCATCATTCAAGATATTTGATGACAAATGATTGTTGTTCATGGTCTATATTTTTACATCATCTAACAAGTAATCGTTTAAATATCAATCTCTTTAGGCACTGGTCCGCTAAATTAATAAAATCATTTTAGTGCTTTGTGTCTCCCAGACCAACTGGTCGACAATTGGTCTCCTTCATTTCATAGGGTCTACCTCCCTTAGCCGCGGGAGACAGGCTTAAACGGAGAGATCGGGGATCAGAGTGACAGCCCCCGGTCTGAGCGTTGTCGTGACAATCTGTGCGACAACAGGACTTAATAGTATAAGTCTTTGACTTCTGTTTCTTTAGTCTTGTTCTTCTTACGTGTGGCTTCATCGGTAACATTTTCTTGTTCTCTATCTATCTTTTTGTTCCTTGGATTTTCAGGACATTGACTTTTGCAATGTCCCAATTTGTGACAATTGTAGCACTCAACCTTTGATAGATCAACCTTCTTCTTTGGTCCTTTGAACTTCTTGAATGTTACCTTCTTCTTGTGTGTGATATTCCCACTTAGTAACATTGCTAAGGGGAAATATCAATTTTTCCCAGTTTTGGATAAATTCGCACTTGCACTTAGGAAATGTGGGTTTAGAGGCCCCACATTAATTTTTGAGTAAAGTCAAGTCCAAACATTAGAGGATGGAGGAGGAAAATCGAGCCACTAGTGGTACATGGGGGCCACCCATAGAGAAATGTGACCCATAAGGGAAACACACACTCATTGGAGTGATTTTGGTGGGGAAAGTCAAGCTAGGCCCACATGGGCAGTTTGGAGGCTCTTTGACAAAAAGAGGAAGAGGCACTCATTTTTGGTCATTCATGAATATTTGAGAATTGTCTTAGACTAGCACGCTTGTGCTGAGCCAAGTCTGCAAGTGTTGTTTAGCACAAGAGTGTTTCTGAGCGGGAATCTCAATCCTTGCTTTGGTGGACTTTGAGTGCCAGCCCAAGGAGGGAGTCTCATCAGTTCCAGTTTGATCCAGGAGTAGAGAGTGCGAGTTTGAGGGAGGTTCCAGTAGTAGTAGCGCAGGCACTGCATAGTTCTTGGAGGAGTCACACTTGGGGGTTGAGGAGAGAAGGGAGTTTGGGGCTGAAACTTGAGGAGGAGTCTGGGGAAGTGTTTTGTTGGTGATTGCAGCCATTTTGGGGGCTTTTTGCAGTAGGATTGACAGGTGGGTCGAATTACCCAGCAACAGTGCCATTGAGGGAAATTGGGCCGAAATTCCAAAGTCAACCATCGACAAATCCTTCGTGGGTTATTTTGGGTATTTGGTGGAGAGCCCGAGGTTAATTTCCTGGAATTTTCTGAGCACCGGAGGAGGCCCTAACAGCTATTCTACACAACCAACAACTCATTTTCTAGGCATTTCAGCGCAGAGCCAAGGAAGACCAGCCAGTACGCTTGGGGGAATTTCACATTCATCACTTGGGCTTAGCTAGCTTGCCTTGGGCAAGCCCAAGTGCATACTTTCCAAGCACCCATTGTAACTTCATGCTTTATCAATAAAATGGCTCAACAACATAGTTTTTGGCTCTATTTGGTGTTCTGATGTTTGAGCAATTTTTCTGTGTGTTTATGTCTATGCATGCTTTGTTTATTATTGTAAATTTTTCTTAGGGATATTACAGTGGACTTCGAGTGCCAACCCAAGGAGGGAGTCTCATCAATTCTAGTTCGATCCAGGAGCAGAGAGTGCGAGTTTGAGGGAGGTTCCAACAGCAACAACAAAATTCTTGGAGGAGTCACACTTGGGGGTTGAGGAGAGAAGGGAGTTTGGGATTAAAACCTGAGGAGGAGTCTGGGGAAGTGTTTTGTTGGTGATTGCAGTTATTTTGGGGGCTTTTTGCATCAGGATTGATAGGCGGGTCGAATTACCTAGTAGTAGTGCCATTGAGGGAAATTGGGCTGAAATTCCAAAGTCAACCATCGGCAAATTCCTTCGTGGGTTATTCTGGGTATTTGGTGGAGAGCCCGAGGTTAATTTCCCGGAATTTTCTGAGCACCAGAGGAGGCCCTAGCAGTTATTCTACACAGTGAACAACTCATTTTCTAGGCATTTCAGCGCAGAGCCAAGGAAGACCAACCAGTAAGCTTGGGGGAGTTTCACATTCATCACTTGGGCTCAGCTAGCTTGCCTTGGGAAAGCCTAGGTGCATACTTTCCAAGCACCCATTGTAACTTCATGCTTATCAATAAAATGGCTCAACAGCACGAGTTTTGGCTCTATTTGGTGTTCTAATGTTTGAGCAATTTTTCTATGTTTATGTCTATGCATGCTTTATTTATTATTGTAAATTTTCCTTAGGGATATTACATTGTGATGAACAGAATAGGAATTAGAGGTGTTTTCTTCTTCATCCTCCTTGTTGTTTACTAACGATATGTGGGCTTCTTGTTGATTGCATGCATTCCACATTTGTTCAATGGTTGGAGTATCCTTCCAACACCCTTCCAACTATTAATTCCCGATGCAAAAGCACTCCAAGATTTTGGTAGACCTAGAAGAGCAGCAATCACGAGTTCTTTTTCTGGTACAACTTCATCTATTGCTTGGAGTTCATCTCTTATTCTAGATATCCTTACAAAATATGATGACACAGTATCATCTTTTGTCATTTTTATTGTCCTTAGTTCATTCTTGAGGCTAGCTATTTGACCAATGTTCTTGATGGTGAATAACTTGGAGAGAGCTTCATACATTTCTTGAGTAGAGTCTATGTTGGATATGTATGGGATTAGGTTGTCCTTTACTCCATCTACTATCAGATTCATGGCCAAGATTTCGGTTTCTCTGAACTTCTCCTTTCCTACATCATTTATAGGTTTCTTGACTTTTCCTTGAACAAGATCCAAAACTTTATGCTTAGCGAGGATAAGATCTATCCTCTTTTTCCATGCCCTGTAATTGGAGGCTCCTTCTAGCTTGTTTTCTGCCTTCATTGTAGTTGACATATTCTTTATAGATAGTAGGATTCTCTTCTTATATAATCCTTTTCCTTAATGACCTTCCTTTGATCCCCTTTTCTTCAATAGATCTTCAAGCTGCCTTTTTCTTCCTTCTTCGCCTTAGCTCTGATATCATGTTAGAAAATCAGAAAGGCATAAAATTTTTCTTATGTTGATAATTACTTGTGTTATTCTTGTATTTTTATTATCGTCTTTATGTTCTTTTATCTTATTTTCATCCAGCAATCATCAAATCAAAACATGAAGATCAATGACACCAGACATAGGCACTCAGCGATGGCTAAAATCCCTCTCTAGGGGAAAACCCAGTCAAACTCTTCTACTAATCAAATTGAGATAGACGAAGACCATAGAACTGACCAAAAGACCTTCTCCCTCCACCAAGTTAGCCTTCCCATATGATTTAACAAACTTGAGTAGTCCCTTCTTGTCCAATAGCTATATCCCAACAACAACCCAAAATTTTGGTCCCCAACAACTCCAGATTTTCGGCCCAACTGTAGTACTGCAACTTCGGCCCTTCCAACAACCCAACAACTTCGCACATGTGAGATAAAGAGAAAAATTTGACTTCTTATGCTTGATAAAGACCTCCTTCTTCGCTAGGGTTTCTCTCCTCTTCCTTGAATTTCACACGTTTTTCTACCCCTAGCAACTGTAGATTGAACTTGTTGGTGATGTGCTTCAAATGAGGTCGAGTTGCTGCCTTTAGGTAGTAGATTTTTCCCCTCAATTAGGCCGACTTGTCCAGGTTGAGGCCGACTTGGTGAAGGAGGCCTAGATGACCTAATTTACATCAAAATAAATATCTTCTTTGATAGATGAAGCCCAAGAAGGGTCTTCTACATATTGACAAAGACAAGGACACTTGACATAGACCCTAAAAGCCTACAATGGAGGATTTGACATAAAAACCATTGACCCAAGCATGAAACCCATGCTTTAATAAGTCAATTTCTTTTATAATAAAATTTCTTTTTTCTTTCTTTTGACAAATACATTACATCATGACTCAAATACAATTATGAAGACCAACACTAGTTACATTTTTCAACATGCTAGGGCCTTGCATTCTCACGTGTGAGATTGATTTGACCTTGAATGAGCTAAATGAGAGGAATAATAGCCGAATGATTAGCTTAGGTGGCTCCAACAACTAGTTTGACCCTTCTTTGACTCCCACATGTGAGTTGGCATGCAGATTGACAAATTCCCATAAACTGGCTTGTGGAAAAAATGCCCTACAAGGTATGCTCAACATTTTTCTTAATGAAGGTGGGCCCCATCATGAGGATTCAAATGAGCTACCACATGCCACCTTGAATAACTTGCACATGTGAACTGGAAACTGTAGTTTTTGCTTGCATGGGTGCCATCACTCCAACATTTTGCTATTTTTGGCCTCCAGGAGGTTGACGCATATGATAGGAGGCTCCATGCATGACATGCAATGTAGAACATCTCACATGCAATGTAAATATAGTTTTCCACCTTTTGCTTATGCATTACGATGCCGACATCCCCTTTTACTTGTTGAATTTAGTTTGAAAAGACCTTTTGCCAAAACTTCAATGTGGCATGTAAAGTATGCTTCATGCAACAAAATTAGAAGACCTATGATTTCTGATCTTGCAATGCACCATAAAATGCGGAATGTTGTGTTTTGTGAGACTGCCATGTGGAGAACTGAATTATACTAAACCATGGCCAAATGAGACACACACAGATTCTACAACTCATGAGCATGTGGAAAAGACATAAGTGTGCTCCTGACATGGGCTAGACAAGCCATACAACTCATGAGCATGTGGAAAAGACATAAGTGTGCTCCTGACATGGGCTAGACAAGCCCTACATAGTGCAATCAACCCTAAAAAATCAATGGCTCCTCTAAACCATGTGTCCTAATAGATCCACCTCAAGGCCTTCAATCCTATCCAGGACGAAAGGAATTAAGAGTGGAGACTAAAGGGATCGGGCCTGGTTGACCATAAGAGGCCTAGGATACCATATACATAATCATCATGTGGCCTATAGGGCTTTGGAACTTGCATCTTACTATACTTACAATGGTGTTTTCCATGCAAAACATAGTGTACCTCCTAGGACGTAACAATACCTTAACCTTAAGAGGATCAACCTTGGAATGTGCAAAGGTAGTTGGAAAAAACTTCCTAGGTTGCCATGTGTCAAGTTGAAGCCATGCATTGGAGTCTTGGAAGAGGGATTTAACCTAAGGGACTATAGAGGTGGAAAAGGGTGATCCCTCTTGGGTTGTGTGGATGAGGGGGGAAAGAGAGCCAGTGACTAGGATGGTTGGTTAAGTGAGCAACTTGAGTGTTACTAGGTTTTGTGGAGAGTAGAGCCAGAGTTGCCCTTGTAGTGTCATAGCCCCAACTTGGGGGTGCCCTGCTATTGAGAGACCTAGAATAGTAGAGCCTAAGGTTGGGAGGAACGTCCTTAGTCCATAGTTAGATGTGACTTTCATAAAAGATACGTGTTTTGCTCTTTTGTAAGATTAATGTGTAATTATGAGTAATTTTTATTTAAAATTGTTGTTGTTACTGTTAGTGTCAATATTTGCATACTGCCATCAGTGATAAAAAATCCTCTTTTCATATCATATTAGGGTCCCATTCTGAAATTTTTGTCATTCCACTAGGTCGTCATGTAAAAATTTGGTCACTGAAGGTTGAATTAGGGTTTCCTTTACTCCTTTTAGAAATTTACCTCTTGCTGGCTCATTTCAACCTTGTTGAATATCCATTGTCCATAAAGTTAATGACATCATGCCATCACATCAATCATGTCATCTTGAAATTCAGTCCTTCAAGGTCTCATTAGGTCTTTTAGGGTTTTTCAAGGTTTCATTAGGTCATTAGGGCTTACAAGGTTCCAATAAAACTCCATTCCATTGCATAAGACCGACAATCAAAGGGTGATCAAATAACATCTCTTCACCATGTGAAGATGATTTGTAAAGAGAAATTCTTATTTCATCATGTAATTTTGAGTTCAAATGTAATATTTTTAATTTTCATTTTGTAATTTTATGTCATTTAAATGTAATAAGTACAAGGTTCCCAAGCTGTTAACTCAGTGTTCCGAAGATGCCAGACCATCAAAAGATCAATTTGTCAAAGGAAATAGTCAAGTGAAAGGGTAATGTTTCAAAAAGTTAAGTGAATGCCAAAGGGAGTTGTCTTTTCCCAAGGGTGTCCAAATCATCATTTTCCACAAGCACTAAACCCTAATTTCCTCTCCCACTGAGCTAGGGTTGGCTATGGAATCAGAGACATCTGAGCAGAGGAGGCCTAAGGGAGGTCATTTCAGCAAGTATGAGGCCATTCCAACTCATAAACATCATGCCTCCATCATTTTTCAAGAAGTCATTCCAAGGGACAAATCATTTGCCACACATAGGGCCAGTTTTGCTTCCAAGTATGTTTCCAACCAAACAGAGATGAATTTTACAAAAGTGAGAGAGGTTTTTGTCCATAATAGTCCAAGGATGAAAAACCTCCTTCAGTTTTTACACAGGTGTTATGGTTTTGGAGAAATGTCAAAAATACAGTTGCTACAAGAGAGTTGCTGCACTTCTGGAGTGACCTTGGGAAAATCAATTTTTCTCCTAGATGGAGTGTCCAAATGACTTGATTGATGAGTCAAATGATAACTAGAGAGAAAGAGATTTCCAATAAGCTATCATGAGCTCAATTTGGAGTTGAGTAAGACCTCCAAAAGTTTCCTGCAAGAGAACATTTCATTTTTGCACCCTCATTTTGCACTTTTTGACCAGTCTTGGGAGAATCAACTTTTGGAGGGTCAAATCAAGTCCATTTTGGAAACTAAAGGTAGATTTGGAAACTAGACAGGACAAGCTTTCCAATGAGCTATCTTGGGCTCAATTTGGACAACGGGAAGGCAGTCAAAATCAACCTGCAAGTTGGAGGGCACGTTCTGAACTTGGAGGGTGCGTTTGACCAGAGTGTTGCGCGTTTGCCTTAAAGCTTTGTGCATTTTGTAAGGGCGCTATGCTCCTGTTAAGAGAGGGCGCGTTTGCCCAGAAACTTCCATAGGTAGCCCACAAAGCACAACATCCTCTCCAAACTTCAAAATTTGCCACCAAGGTGCTCTAGCAAGCAAGTAGGTTAGAATTACATTATTCCTCTCCTTCACAATTGATTTATACGGTGTTTCATTTTGTTTTGGAGTCATACTAAGTTCAAAACCCTAGTAACATAATTCCACTCCTAAATCTCATTTCCTAGCATCCCACTATGTTAAAATTGGCAACTAGGGCCAAACTCCATGTGGATCACTTTATTTATGGCTTATGATATTTTTTCTAGATTCCTCTCATCGAGAGGTGTAGGATTGATCTAAAGATCATCCGATTCCGATAAGTATTTATGGAGATATGAATTTATTTTGATTATGGACAAATTGTCAAGGTCGGCCAACAAACTTATGTAGGCTCAGAAGCCCAACAATGATGTCTATTCAACCTCAACGTTTGCTTATAAATACAAGGAGCATTCTGCTCATTTGGACAATTCAATTCACTCATCTTCTCTCTCTCTCCTACGCATAAAAGGAGCCTCTCTCTCTCTCACATGTGTGGCTGAAAGGAAGACATCCTAGGGCAAGGAAGACGTAGAAAGAAGGACGCTAGGGCAGCAGGTCATCTCTTTGACCAGCGTTGACCAAGCGTTGACCTTCCAAAAGTGCGGATTGGGTGTGGTTGCCTCTCTTAGGCAGGCCGCAATTTTTGGCACAAAAATCGAGGTGATTTGACCTCTGGTTTGACTGGTGTTGACTGCCCTAGTTTAGGGCTGCAAGTTGACTTTAGAAATCTGCAAATTGACTGAACTTTTGGGGCTGTTCAAGGGTTGTTTCTTCAGGTTGTTCGAGGACAAGTTGACCGAAAATTGACCAAGTATTTTAGAGGTCAATTTCAGCTAGTTTGACCAAGTTTGACTTTGCTGATTTAGGGTTTGCTGTTGCTGATATAAAATTACAGAATTCAGATTTTGTACTATTTTTCTCTGCTGAACTATTGAAGATAAAAGAAGATTTGATCAAAGGGTTTCCCCGCATTGGGGTTTGTCCCTGGCTAGCCGCCACATCTTGTGTCTCTTGTCTTGGCTTGTTTTCTGTTGATCATTTAATGTTCTATCTGCACTTTACTTAATGTATATGTGATTGCTAATCTGTGACTAATAAGAAGAAAAGTAAGTAAACTGCTCTAAGCATAGAACATAACATAATTTAACATGGTATCAAAGCTGAGGTGAAGACAAAGCCCAAGCAAGAGCAAGAGCAAGAGCAATCACTGAAGAGAAGGTTGGCAAGGCTATCTTAAAGAAATCATGGGGTCCTCAACACACTTCCCTGCTGAAGACAAACTCCGTGAGAAGTCTGACTATCACGAATGGAAGATGTCTCTCGATCTAACATTAGAAGAGCAGGAAGTGTAGGACCATGTGAGAGGAGGGATTGTTGAGCCTCCATCAAATGCATCCGTTGCTGCTAGGAACAAATGGACCAAGGGAGAAGTCAAAGCAAGGAAGATCATCTGGGACTCTATCGACAAATGCTTGGTGGCCTATGTTTCCGAGTTGAACACCTCCAAGGAAATCTATGATACACTGGTGAGTTTATTTAAAGTTAATGCTACAAATCAAGTCTTGTTTCTTAGAAATAAGCTGAAAGAAATAAAGAAGGGAAAAGATGAGAATATGCAAGCATATTTCTTAAGGATCACCGAGATCAAGAACGATCTCCTATCTATTGGGGAAGTAATTCTTGACAGGGAAATGACACACAACTCTTGGAGGACTGCCATCTGAATGGTATATATTCAGGACAACTCTTCTCAACAATAATGTAATTCTTGGATTTGAGGAATTAATGGCCAGATGCATTCAAGAAGAAACGAGGATGGAAGAGCAAGAAATGCCCATACTTAAAGGTCATCCCTCTGCCTTTTCTTCTCATACTAAAAGAAGAAACAATTCCTGGGCTAAATTCAAAGGAAACGCTGGACCAAAGGGCGGAAGAAAAGGACGATGTTACAATTGCAACAAAACGGGTCACTATGCTAGGGAGTGCCCTGATAAAAGGGACTCACACTGGGACGATGATCAAAATCCCTCTCAAGGCAATCAAAGGAATGGCAGGTCAAATGGCAGAGGTAAAAGAAGTGCCAGAAATCAAGGAAGAGGACAACCATTCAAGAAGGCAAGAAATTCCAGGTATGAATCTAACACCGTTAACAATAAGAAAGATGAATATTATCTACCAGCAGCTCTATCTACTATTGCTCCCCCGGATTCGCTGGGAAATTGGCTTATTGATAGTGGTGCCTCAAGGCACTTCACTGGTTACAAAGAAGCTCTCTATAATCTGATAGAGAAGGAAACCAACCTGGAAATTATTCTTGGAGATAATTCAAAATATCTCGTGAAAGGCGTAGGAAATGTCACTCTTCAATTGAATTTGGGTAATACCATCTGCTTACAAGATGTATTATATGTACCTGGTCTCAAAAAGAACCTGGTGTCCATTTCAGCAATGGAAGACAAAGGCTACAAGGTGGTTTTTAGCGATGGCAAGGTACGTGTATCGAAAAAGAACTTTAAATATGCTTTTACTCTTGGGTTTCGAGTTGATTCATTATATCAGGTCGGTGGAAGTCCGCTGGGTGTCATGTCTTGTGACACATCTCTTCAGTCTGAACTATGGCATTGGAGGCTTGCTCAACTTCATTATAAAGCTCTACCTGATGTAAGAAAAATGGTGACTGGGATGCCTGAGTTCAGATTAGAGCAAGAAGGTGTATGTCTAGGATGTGCTGAAGGGAAGCTCAAAAGGGGACCATTCCCCTCAAGCCAAAGCAAGACCTCTGATATATTGCAGTTGGTTCACTCAGACATATTCGGTATGATGCCTGTGAACTCCTTGGGAGGATATTTATATTACCTCACTTTTAAAGATGATTATTCTCGTAAGACTTGGATATACTTCTTGAAAAAGAAGGATGAAGTGTTCTCCTGGTTTCGGCACTTCAAAGCCTTGATTGAGAATCAAACCGAAAAGAAGATCAAGATCTTAAGGATTGATAATGGGACTGAATATGAATCCAATAAGTTTCATGACTTTTGCAAAGAGGCTGGCATTAAGAGGGAGACTACTACATCATATACTCCTGAACAGAATGGTGTGGCGGAAAGGAAGAATCGTACAATTGTGGAAGCTGTCCGTGCTATGCTCCATGATCAAAGACTTTTGAAGTTTCTATGGGCCGAAGCTGCAAATACCGCTATATATGTACAAAACCGATGCCCTCATCAAGCATTGGGTTCCAAGACTCCCGAAGAAATGTTCACCAGTAAGAAACCTGACGTATCTCATTTTAGAATTTTTGGAAGCCCTGTATATTTTCATGTGCCTAAAGAAAAAAGGAATAAATTGGGTGCATCTAGAAAGAAAGGAATCTTCGTGGGCTATAGCAAAAATACTAAGGGCTATAGAATCTATGTAGCTGGTCAAAGGGAAGTCGAGATTAGTCATGACGTCACCTTTGACGAAGATATGGCTCTTAGCAATGTAGACAATCTTCCTACTTTAAGGGGATCTAAAGAAGCTGACACCCGGGAATCGAAGGAAAAAGAAGATGAGACAATGCCCAATGTGGAAGAACCTATGGATCCTATTGATCCTCCTTTGCAAGAGCCTTCCTCTTCTAGGAAGAGGCCTTCATGGCTTAGGGGGACACTTGATGATGCTGAAGGACACATTGCACCCCGAGGAACCTTTCGTGAAAGTAAGAAGCCGAACAGGTATCAGGGATACCTGACCATCATGAGCACGATCATCCAAAATGAGCCTTCGTCATTCACAGATGCCGTCAAGCATCAAGTATGGAAGGATGCTATGACCGAGGAATATGAGTCCATTATGAAAAACGATGTTTGGGATGTGGTCCCCAGACCCTAGGACAAAGCAGTTGTCACTTCAAAATGGCTTTACAAGATAAAGCATGCAATTGATGGAAGTGCGGAAAAGTATAAGGCTCGTTTTGTCGCTCGTGGCTTCTCCCAGAAGGAAGGTATAGACTATGACGAGATATTTGCACCTGTTGCTCGATATACCACAATCTGCTCGATCATAGCCCTTGCTGCTTCGCAAGGATGGAACCTACATCAGATGGATGTCAAGACTATGTTCTTACATGGTTCGATCAAGGAGGAGGTCTATGTGGAGCAACCCGAACGATTTGAGATTTATGATCGAGAATCTCATGTGTACAGGTTGAAGAAGGCCCTCTATGGGCTAAAGCAAGCACCCTAAGCATGGTATGAGAGGATCAATAGCTACTTGATGAAGCTGGGATTCACTAGGAGTGAAGCCGACCCTAACCGTTACTTTAAGGTTATAGATGAGAAGCCTCTCATACTGGTGCTTTATGTTGATGACTTCTTTTTAATAGGTGCAGACCCTCTCATTCATGAATGTAAGAGGGAGTTGGCTTCTGAGTTCGAGATGAAAGACCTAGGACTGGAAGTCTGACAGAAACCAGGGGAGATTTTCCTATCTCAATGAAAATATGTGGTGAAGATATTGGAGAGATTCGGCATGGTAGACTGCAAGCCCGTAACCACCTCGATGGAGCTTGACTTCAAGAAGTTAAGCGGTAGTGCTCCTGGCCCTGTTTTATGAAATGCTACCGAGTATCATCAACTCGTCGGAGCATTAATGTTCTTGGTGAAATCCTGTCCAGATATATGCTTTGCAGTCAACACATTGAGTCAACATATGGTTGAGCCTCACCACTCACATTGGATTGGTCCCAAGACTCTGTTGAGATATCTTCATGGCACAATCACTCATGGGTTGAGATACACTGCCAGAGATGTGAGACTACTTGGGTATACTGATGCTGATTGGGCAGGTAATGTGGTGGACTGAAAGAGTACTTCCGGGTGCTTTTTCTCTTTGGGATCTGCCTCGATATCCCGGATGAGCAGGAAGCAGAAGTCAGTGGCTTTGAGCACCGCCGAGGCAGAGTACATTGCTGCTAGCATGGCCTCCTGTGAGGCAGTCTGGTTGCGAAAGCTTTTTAGCGAGCTGTTTGGATTTACATTGGATACCACCGTGATTCTGTGTGACAACCAGAGCGGGATTCGTTTATCAAAGAATCCTGTATTTCATGATCGCTCCAAGCATATCGATATCAGGTACCACTATATTCGAGATATGGTGCAGCGAGGAGCAATAAGGCTCCAACATATTGGTACAGATGAAGAGGTCGTCGACATTTTGACAAAGCCCCTAGGAAAGGTCAAATTCCCGACTTTACGAGAACGACTTGGTGTCGTTCAGAGACCCTCTTATGAGGGTCAAGTATGATGTATTGAGCTCTGGGAGCTCCAGGGGAGCGACATGTGACCACAGGGTGACTCACCATCCCCTGGTGGTGCACTATGTACAGGGTAAAGATTCAACCTTCCCTTGTGACACTCCGTGGCGACTGTGGAACAGAATGATTAGTTCTCTTGTGGGCCAGGATGATTTGTTCTCCATGGCGACTTTGGAGTAGGTTGATTAGTTCTCCTGTAGGTCAGGATGATTAGTTCTCCGTGGCATCCACTGGACAGGATGATTCGTTCTCTTGTGGACAAGATGATTAGTTCTCCTGTCGAGGCATCCTACCCATGCAGTCTGGGACTCATGGGAAGTACCTCTCATCTGATCAATGAGCAAGGAAATGAGGATAGGGACCATAGTAGTACTATCGATGGACGCATCACTGTATCTATCGTACTCCCTATGCTAGGATGACCTCCATTGATCTGGGATCAATGATACTAGTCTGGGATCAGTGAGAGTGGTTCACACTCTGAGACTGACTTCGGGTCAGTGGAGGATGATATGATACATCCTCGATCATTTCTTCTTCTTCATAGTTCGAGCAGAGTAGAGCAGAGCAAAGTAGAACAAAGCAGAGTGGGGTCAAGCTGTACAGGATAGTGCATTTTATGGATGGATAGCAACGACAGTCTGACAGATTTCAGATGAAGTTCTCCCTAGTTGAGAGGGAGTGTTAAAATTGGCAACTAGGGCCAAACTCGATGTGGGTCACCTTATTTATGGCTTCTGATATTTTTCCTAGATTCCTCTCATCGAGAGGTGTAGGATTGATCTAAAGATCATCCTATTCCGATAATTATTTATGGAGATATGAATTTATTTTGATTATGGACAAATTGTCAAGGTCGGCGAGCAAACTTATGTAGGCTCAGAAGCCCAACAGTCATGTCTATTTAACCGCAACGTTTGCATATAAATACAAGGAG
Source organism: Pinus tabuliformis (assembly GCA_031772625.1). Taxonomy (NCBI): domain Eukaryota; kingdom Viridiplantae; phylum Streptophyta; class Pinopsida; order Pinales; family Pinaceae; genus Pinus; species Pinus tabuliformis. The sequence goes on from CM062807.1 coordinate 267,549,024, forward strand.
CATTATCCTCATTTGGACAATTCAATTCACTCATCTTCTCTCTCTCGCTCCTACGCATAAAAGGAGCCTCTCTCTCTCACACGTGTGGCTGAAAGGAAGATGTCCTAGGGCAAGGAAGACGCAGAAAGGAGGACGCTAGGGCAGCAGGTCATCTCTTTGACCAACGTTGACCAAGCGTTGACCTTCCAGAAGTACGGATTGGGTGTGGTTGCCTCTTAGGCAGGCTGCAATTTTTGGCACGAAAATCGAGGTGATCTGACCGGTGTTGACTGCCCTAGTTTAGGGCTGCAAGTTGACTTCAGAAATCTGCAAATTGACTGAACTTTTGGGGCTGTTCAAGGGTTGTTTCTTCAGGCTATTCAAGGACAAGTTGACCGGAAATTGACCAAGTATTTTAGAGGTCAATTTCAGCTAGTTTGACCAAGTTTGACTTTGTTGATCTAGGGTTTTTTGTTGCTGATATAAAATTACAGAATGCAGATTTTGTACTATTTCTCTCTGCTGAACTATTGAAGATAAAAGAAGATTTGATCAAAGGGTTTCCCCGCATTGGAGTTTGTCCCTGGCTAGCCGCCACATCTTGTGTCTCTTGTCCTGGCTTGTTTTCTGTTGATCATTCAATGTTCTATCTGCACTTTACTTAATGTATATGTGATTGCTAATCTGTGGCTAATAAGAAGAAAAATAAGTAAATTGCTCTAAGCATAGAACTAACCATAATTTAACACACTAACATTCCTACACTTCAAAACTACCCCCTGTCACCTCCCTTATATCACACATCCCCATTTCCATCTCCTCAATTTCCTCACATCATTCCATACTCTCTACACCTATATTCCATTTCGTCATCTCCCTAGGGTTTGACTCCAATAACTCATGGTAGAAGAAGAGAACAAAAGTCATAGTGAGGAAGAAAGACAGGAGAGGAGGCTTTCTAAGAGAGGAGGAAGAATCATTTGACATGAGCCAACCAATACCAGAGAACACATGGCATCTCCCATCATTGTGACATGCTTTAACCAGGGCAAAACTCCAAGCTGCAAAAGAGAAGATTGAAGCCTTGACCAAGCAAGAGGAGAAAAGGAGGCTAGATATTCTTGCCGAGGCATCACTCCATGCCTCAAACATATGATCAGCCATCAACCCACCAATTTTGACAATTTTTGAACAAATTTTGCAAGTTATGATTTTTTGTTTTTTTTTAAAGCATTTTTAACACAGTCAAAGGGTCAAACGCGCAACACCTAGGGTGCTGCACTCTTTTTTGAGGCATCTAATGGACAAAAGGCTAGCATTTTTGGATTCAAAGTGATGAGGACATGCACCTTGTGCATTTGGAGGAAAACTGGTCAGCCAAAAAGGTCAAAAACCATAAAAAAAAACCACCTTTCTGCCTTTTTTTGGCCTGGGCGCTACGCGTTTACCAGTCTTGGGAGATTGGGATTTTGACAGGGCAAATGAGCTCCAAATTGAAAACTGAAGGCATATCTGGAAAGTAGACTCGAAGGGATTTCCAACGAGCTATCTTGGAGCAAATTTGGACATCGGGAAGGCACCCAAAAGCAACCCTGAAGTTGGAGGGCACGTTTGACAGTTAGAGGGCACGCTTGACAAAGGGAGGGCGCGTTTGACAATCTTCTCCAATTTTCACTGTTTCTCTCCAAATTGACTTTCACCTATGGGAAATTGATGTTTTACTCATGTAATTGATCAAGATGATGTAATTATTATTTTTTTATTGTTATCTAGGGTAAATACATTAGTTAAATGGCCTACATGGCATGTAATGAATTAGTTTGCTTAAGTTAGGGATGAGTCACTTTGACCACCCTACACTCTAGCTATCAGTTCAGCCTTTCTTGCAACTGCTCCTCCTCTCATGGATTCGACCCTTGAGGCTAGGATGAGTTGGTTTGAGGCCTATATTATGTATTTTCTTAGTCATTTTACAGGTTGAACTCTCTTGGATGTTGTAATAGCTTTCAGACTTTGACATGGAATATATTGGATGAAGTTGCAACTATTTTGGTGGGATTCCCGTGGCATGGTATTTTGATCTTGTTTCTTCTTCATTTTCATATGTGTGAATGTTTTGTTCCTTTCGTGATCCATTTCACTCTAATTATGTTTGATTTTCAAGGTGTGATAAGTAGAATTCATCTTTGTATGCTTTGTTTTGGGAAAATCATCATAGATTGTTTCATTTCTTCAGTTTAAAAAGAATTCATGACCCTCATGCTCTTTTTAGCATCTCACTAGTCTAAACCATCTCATCACTATACTATGAAGTTTAAAGTACCTTGCCTACCTTGCCCCATCAGATGTCTGCAATTTAGATTCACTTTGCCCTGACCTTGTTCATTCTCTGACCTAATTAACTCATCCTTTTGACTACCCAACCAAAATCAAATTAAACAACCCTCTGCACTTTACATCTAGCCTAAAACCCTAATCTATCCAGCCCTCTTAGCTGTGATCCTTTGGAGAGAGCCCTCTCCGGCTTGGCGGGGCTAGCTACCAAGTCAAAAGATTGGTCTGTGGTTACCTCAGCTGGACTCTTCCTCAGCGTCGGAGATTCAGAGGAGTGATAACAGTTACTATAATGTATATTTGTGTCACTTATCTTTGATAATTTTGTTTAAATATTGCTTGGTAGTATATTTGGTTAGGCTTCCATGTGTGTGCATATGTAGGGCATTATAACTTGATGGTATCATAATTAAACATTATGGATTAAGGGCCAGATTGATAAGAACTTTATAATTGAGGTGTACAGAGAAGTAATGTGCTTTAGTTGGGTACCTAGGGACATTACAACTTTCCATCTATTGAGGCTACTTTTCTCTATTTTTCATGATGAGGATGTCCACTTAAGGAGATTATTGCACCTGTTTGAGGGCGGTATAACTTCAAGAGTAGTTATCCTTTAACAAAGTGTTGAGAATTCAACTAGATCAATGCCATTATATGTGGAATGACTGTGGGATTTCCATGTGGTCATAATAGAAATTCGGCAAAGATTGACAGAGGCAGGATTTGCAACATGTGGTCATAATAGAAATTCGGCAAAGATTGACACAGGTAGGATTTGCAACATGTGGTCATAATAGAAATTTGGGCAAAAAATGACATAGTTATGGTGCTTTTAAAATCTTCCGCAAGAATATTTTTGCATTTTGACGACTCATTTGAGGATATCTCACTCTTGATGCCTGGTTCACAAATGAGACATATTTTTATAATGGAACACCTACTGGAGGGTTACTTTATCATTTGTTGTAGACCTATTGGAGCATTACTTTATCATCTGTTGGAACCTTGACATGGTCAAACCCTCATCTAAAGGAGGCATCCCACTATCTAGCTTTATTCTTGGATGAGGTCGCTAACTAACTCCATTGTTTATTATTGTTTGACTTGTCTATTGGAGTTAGTTACTTGAGAGCTTCATTGTATTTGTTTTCCTTGAATAGTTTATTTTAACCTCTTGGAGGAAATTGTGGATTTCATCAAACTCATTGCTACTTTTAGTAAACAAGTTGTTGGGAGGGTTATTTTATTATTATTCTCAGACTAAAGGATCTAGGAAAACAAATACTTGTTCATTGTAAAGGGAGATTGAATTGGAACTTAAGTCACAGGGCATGTCCCTCAGGGTCTCGTGTCCCGTATTTCACGCGTCGGACACGAAACATGCCCTAAAACATGTCAAAAACGTTTTTTTGTGTGTCCTCCAATCGAGACACGTGTTTTGGATGTGGCGAAAACGCGCCCTAACGTTTTTGGCTATTAGGACACGTGGTCCACGAAAACTGACATTTAAAACCAGTGACATTGTTTATTTTTGGGTTTTTTTCTTCATTGTTTGCCACCGAAGTCGAGTTTGTTTGCCGCCGAAATCGAATTTGCTGTGCAGTGTAAAGAATTCCGCCGAATTCAAGCGCAATGTTCACAAATTCAGATTGAGAGTGCAGTTCACAAATTCTTCTAAATTTCTAGTTAGTAGTTTCTTATGTGCTTGAACAATTGTCAATAACATGAACAATGAACATTGAACTGTGAACATCATTGATGTAGTAAATTAATAAACTAACTAGTAAATTACTAAATAGTAAATAGTAAATGGTATATACTAAATAGATATCATCATGATTCATATCTATAGATGTTCTAATTTCTAATAAATATGGATCAGGCACTATATTTTAGTATTTTTTTAATATATATATATATATATATATCTATATATATATATACATAAAATGTGTCCCTCTTGCCTTGTTTCTGGGGTCATTGTGTCTCATGTCGAATACTCATATTTACGTGTCCTCCGTGTCTCACGTCCTCATGTCATGTGACTTAGATTGGAACCTATATAAGGGTTTTCTCTCTCCATTTGTATGGTGTGAGTGAAAGAGCTCCCAAGATTTGGAATAAAATTGTCTTATCGTTGTCTAAGCTTTGTGGAATGAATAATCAACCTTGTTGAAATGTGACATATATTCCTGGTGCATATTGGCTAGTCTTTGTTATAGATTTGGATTGTCAAAGTCAATTTGGGCACCATAGAGGAGTGATGTTGCGATGTTGGAGAAGGTATTCATAAAGACGGTTCTTGTTACTTTGCCTTAGTGAAAGAATCCTTGCCTTATTATTCCTTGTGAACAAAATCAAAATCCCTCATAGGCTAAGAACACTCCCTAGTTGATTTGGAGGTGGTATGATTCTTGAAGACCCCTTCCTTCTAGATTCTTGTGATATTTGGCTTGCTAAATCTAGGACCCTTTGGATCTTTTTTGATAGCTAAATTAGCCTTTTAGATCCTTTGAAGAATTCCCCCTTTCCATGTTTTATTGTGACCCCATTGCCCAACCATTGCATGGCACCGATCTTCCCTTTTGCATCCATCACAAAAAAATACAAAATATCAAAACATTTTTTTTCCTTAGCTCTCTCTTGCTTCCAATACTTACTACAACACATTGAGCTTAGACAACCATAGAGAAGCCCTCCTTGACTAGAGCCACCCTTCTAGCCTAAAGTGAGACAGGAAAGGCTATTGAGGTGATAGTGGGTTTCCTTCGGGTCTCACACTTGTGATTTGAACTTTTGAACCAAGTGAGAACTTGAGAGGTAATGGGTTCTAACATAACTTGTAGTGCTTGAATTTGCGAGCATAGTTGGAGTGTATTTGAAAAAATACACTCAAAGAAGTGCAACAAATTAGCACTGCAACTAAGCAATTACAATTTTTATAATATATGACCCTATAACATATTTATGACCCTTGAGACTCATTAAATTTATTATGACCCTCTTGTGGGTTGAATTTTCAGCCTCTAAATGATTTGGTTTATGTCCTTTATATTCTTTGATGGTGGGTGAGACAACTTGAGAAAATACCTAATGTGGATGCCATTTTCTTAGACAACATTAACATTTTTGTATCAGTGGAGGGTGGAGTACAAGACATCTATTATCAAGGAGGCACTGGAATGGTTAGAGGACGAGCAACATTAGCAAGAGCATGGAGTAGGGGAGGAACAATAAGTGTGGGGCCAGATGAGCACTTTGACAACATGAAGGGCGATGTGGTGGCATCAACGTTACCATCTACACAGATTGATACAGCTACAGTCACCAGTCATTCTTAGATAGAGGATGTTGGACCTTCTTGTGGCAAATGAGCCATGACCTTTTTTGTAAAAGTGGAAGAGGGAATTGCTAGCTTGTTGCTAGATTTATGATTGTAGATGACTCATGATGATGAAATACGTTCATATATTTGGTGTCATTTTGTATTGATTGTCCACTGAAATCAGCTATGACATTTTTTCTAGAAATGGGGGAGGGGATTGCTAGCTTGTTGCTAGAATTGTGATTGTAGATGACTCATGATGATGAGATACATTTATATATTTGATGTCATTTTGTATTGGTTGTCCACTTTTTAGTGCTTGATTGGACAACTATCAGGGTTCAGGATTCATTATCAACTTTGATATATCATTTCTTATTTGGCATCTACTATATCATATATGTTGATTTTTTTTTCATATTTATGTGCCAATGTGTTTGATGTTGTTGTTGAGTTATATGTTTAAAAAATTGAAAAAATGTAGTTATTTTGTAATTTTTAATGCTTGGTGCAGTTTGCCAAATTTTGCACCTTTCTTCACTGATGTTACTGATAAGTTATATTAGAGACCCTCGGCAATTTTTTGCTGATTCCATTGTTTTCAACAATAGATAGTAATGCTTGGGATCTTTTGTTTTTTTATGTGGCTGAGGTCCATCTTTAACTTTTCTTTAGACTGCTGTATTTTCTCTCAAATTTGATAGCAGTTCCAACATAAATACATGCTCAAACATGTGATGCTCAGGTAACAACACTTGCCACAAACTATGGCTTCCTTTACACTCTTTGGCTGTACCTGGCCATTGGTCTCTTTGTTCCATGTGACTCACAGATCATTCTATATATTTTATTTTGTTCTTTTGAGAATGCATGATATATCAAATTAAATATCAATTTGTATGTACATCAAGAGCTATATATGTAGATGCTGTAGGACAGATACACAAGATTTCCCTACCTAGGTAAGCATTGAGAGCAAGCATATTGCCCTGGCTTCAACTGGAGGATTGGAAATGGATTGCAGAATATCCTTCTCTTTATTTCTCAAATAGGGTTTTGTTTGGGGACAGGTGGATGGTTTGGCAGGCTGGGCATTTCCTCCTTACAAAATTGATATTGTCATGTATTTTTTCAAGAGGCCACTAAACCATTCAATCTGTCAGATGTTGCTACTTTCAGTTCAGATTTTGCTATCCAGTTTTAAGAGAGATATGTCATATTTTAGTGGATGTAATTAAATAGTTCTCATTCTCCATGTTATAACACATGGCGAGTCTTTGGCCTACATCATTCCTGAACATTAGATTTTCTGCCACTTTTTTTAAGTGTAGAGACAGAAAGTACAAGTATGGATCCTGGTGTTCTAAGAAGAAAACAGTTGTGCATCCACTTTCTTATGCTGTTTGGGAGAACTTTGTGATAGTCATTGGGAATGTTTCAATGAACTATTATAGCTTGGATATGGGCTACTCATTATGTTTTAAGTATGACGGTTTCATATATTAATCTCAGCCAGAGTGATTATTCTCAACTGGAACATATTTGGAGGTCAAACATTTTTGTATACATGGCGTGCTAGTTCACATGACTATATGGAGCAAGCTAGATTAGTTGTCATGCTTTCATGTTTGCTATGACAATTATAGTCAGGTTCAAGTTGGTGCCTACCGCTATGGAAGTAAGCTAGGGCAAGGCAAACTTAATCTATCTTGCCAAGCCTTGACAAGATGTTGCAAAAACAAATTAAAAAAATTGATCCCACTGCTAAAGAATTTTTCATGGGCGAAATTTAGTGAATTGGTGAATTTTGCAAGGTGATATTTTTCCCAATGTGATGCTATAATATATTTTTCATAATACATATGGCCAGAACAATATTAATGTATGAGGTTATATTTTCCTTGTTTGAAAGTTGCACAGTGAGGGCATGAGGGATATACGTGTTCGCACTGCACTTGGAGAGAAATTTTTACCCCCCAAACATCGCTTAAGAACATACCCTTGAAAATTGAAGAGTAGATTCTCCACACAAACATTAATCAAGGAAGGATATTTATTTAGTATTTTTTGAACCTCACAAATAACAATGGAGGAGTGAAATATCCTCATGATAACCCTCTAATATCAAGCTTCTCTATGCATAATTAATTGTTTGAGAGGTATAATGGAGAACATTCCCATGCATTTGCACTGAAAACGTTGCAAAGGTATTTACTTTGTTTGGGTGTATATTATAAATTGATTGTGTTTTCTCCACCCAGTGCAATCTTTTGGTGAAGCAAGGATTGTTCATGTAGTCACCGTAATGTTTGCTTGTTTCAAGGTTTTTTTGTCTGATGCCCAGAGTTGTTAACTTGTTTGTGTCCAATTTATTGTGTAACCTTGAGATTTTTTAACTTTGAATGGGTATTTGGCATACAGTTGTGAGTAATTCTTAGACAAGCATTACGTTCAAGCCTGGAGGTTCTTCAGCTCAAAAATTAAAAACTGATTACATGAAAAGGGCTCTTTGGGCAATGCAATCTTTGCCTAACCCTTACTAATCGCGACTTATGCTGTTGAGATTCACAAGTGAAAGTAGGTGAATTTAAAGGAATCAAAGACTAACCCAAGTTTTGCAATAACTTTGTCACGAGTGTGCTAGAGAGAGAGAGAGAGAAATGCTGAAGAACAAGTGCATTGAACGAGATGCACAAGTGCAGAGAAAAGAAAGAAATCGCATTCACAAGAGAATGCCAAAGAAATAGGTGCCCTTAGGCATCAAACATTTTTAGAGAGAGATCAAGAAGATCACAGGATGATGATATACAAATAAGAGGTGTGTTGTATTAATATGCAACTTAAGTAGGGAACTATCCCAAGAGGAGTTAATGAGCCTACTTATACAAGTTTGACTAGTCAGCCTTAACTGTTCCCTAATATTATAATAAATGATAAAAGAATGGCTTTAGCCATGATTTCGATTTACGTTAATGATAGTAGATCCATACGAGTGTGTCATGACCACATGTATAGATTATATCTACAATTCTAACATTGTCAACATGTTTGCCTTCATCTATCAGAATCATAACAACTGAAAATCTTGTGTATATCCATAAGCATTGTGTCTTTTGGTGAGGGTTTTGGTCTTCATCACTGTCACTAACTAGAAATTCATATTTCATAGGTTTTGTTTTGAAACCCGGGGAAAACGTTGATTTAGTGTGTACATGTGGTTTTCTATGTCAGACTCATATTTCTGTTACAGTGATTGTCTCTCATAAATATTTTCCTGACTTTAGTCAATACTGTTTTAGCACACAATGTAAGTGGTTATTGTCTTTGGTCAATTACTGAAAGAAATACTTGTCTTGGAATAGTTCATAGACATGACAAACTTTGCGATTGTGTAGCCAATGACTTCTATCAATGAGAATAGTGAAACGGTTTACAACTGCAAGGTATTTGGGTATTCTGGGTCTTTGTTATTTCTATCTATATGTATGTACTATGAATGTTACATTGGCCAATGTGTTTATACTTTATAGTTGAGGGTTGTTTTCGTTACTTGTAGGTTTGGTGGGGTTCACCAAGATGGGTATTTTTGTGGGTTGTTTGGTAAATTAATAATTACCATGGCATGGGCTACCAAATTGGTTGATGCCTATGAAACCAGGGTCTGCAATTTAAGATACGAGGTTAGAGTTGGGTGTTTGCCAGTTCAGAGTTGTCAGCCCCATTCAAAGTGTCTCTCAATGCTTGCGCGAACACTTGCCAACTTCTAATGGGCAGTTAACCTTGTTCTTATCACCCATGGAAACTGTCCTACTATAGCAATGCACATATTGTCCATTACAACTTTTCAGGCATAATCCTATTCATGTTTTTATATTATCGTGTCTCAAAATACATGTCTAATTACTTGAGATAGCTGTCTAGATTCTTCGTATTAAGGCCCTTCCACCTTTGGCTCCAATTTAAAAAGATATCTACCAATCATTGTGATATGTATTTGCTGAGAATGGTGTAAACTTTACTTTCTGTCATGACTGACCTTGTATTGTATTATTTATTATATTTTAGCTTTGGTTAAGGTTTACCTAGTCAACATAAGCTCATAACATCTCCCGGGGAAAGCACCCTTCCCCTTGAATTGTGTATATATACACCAACTCTCCTCGTAATATCAACATTTTATTCATCTTTTATCAATGTGAGTTGCATAAGTGCACCCTCAAGTGTTGCATTCTCTCTTGTTCATGGGTTTCTTTCTCTTTCTAATGCACTTGTGCGTGGGTTATTGTTTCTTTTTGGTTGTGCCCCTCTTGGGTGATTTCTCTTCAAGAGTTGGGTTGCTTTAGTTGTGGTTTATTTTCTCTTTATTGTAAAGTCAGGGTTTGTGTTGGTTTTGTTTGATACATTTTATTTCTTGAGAATCTCAATAATATCATGGGTCTTGGGTCATTGAGAATCTCAATAATATGCGAAGGGTTTTTACCTATATTAAACAACATCATTGAGTCGGCATGTTGAACTTCTCTTGTTACCAATGCTTCCTCCTGCATTGCAATCCATGATCCCACCCTATGAATTGGTGGTATGGCAATGATTGTAAATCCCATCATAGACAACTTCGTTATTCTCTTCTCCATAACCCCACCTTCTACCCTAAACTTTTCTTATTGTGGTATTTTGTTTTGCAAGAAACGTTTTTTCATCTCCCAAAGTAGATGTGCAGTGCATGCAACCCTTTGTTGTTCCCTCGAGACCTTCTGTTGAACTGTCTCCCTCATCACTACATCATCCCCTTAGATCTTGGCCCCCATTCCATGTTCACTCACACTACTATTCTCTGATGTTCTTGGGTAGTCTCCTATTCCACTCCTCTCCTGCCCCCTCCCACCCTCCGCCCAAAATACCTTGCTACCTGTTCTTTTATAGGAATATTCGGGAGGCCATCTAAGAGATGGACACCAATAGAGTGGCAAGTGTGGAGGGATTGTAAGCTGAGCTTTTCAAACATGTTGGGCTAACACTACTTGATTGCAACAATAACTTGTTTAACCATCTTGTTTGCTCGTGTTTTTTGCCATCTTGGTCCCATCACATTATTCAATCGATCTACAAATTGAGAGCCAACTTTGATCCAAACAATTATCAAACAATCATGGTGGGCCACACTTTCTCTCTATGGCCGATGTAACTATCCTCTACCTCCATTTATCTAGAGAGATTGAAAGGCTACATCTTCGGTTGAGGGGATAGACATGTTTTAGGTCAGACCACTAGATTATTGATCATTCATTGAGACAACAAAACACCAGTCCTCAAATATTGTTTTCTACTTTGTTTACTTTTGAAAGGTGTTTGATTTGGTCCTAAGAGAGGTCATGTTCCAAAGGCTTAGGGACATTGGCATCTTGGATTTTCTTATCACAACAATCATAAGACTTTATGAGCCCACCCTTAGTCAACTCTACACAACTAACCGAGTTTCAAAATTCACTAGAAACACCATTGGGGTGAAGCAGGGTTACACTCTTTCACCTATATTGTTTGGGATATGTGTTGACGAGTTAGTGTTTTCTCTAGACACATATCTAGCTAGGGGGAAGGTGGCTTTTTCAGCTTGTGATCTCCATCCTTTTGTTTGTATATGACATTATCGTTGCCGCAAAATTTAGCAGGGCTTTGAGAGGGGTACCCTACAAGGCTATTACAAGACCAAGTGACAATAATGAGGTGATGGCCCACTATCACCACAACCAAAACCCCCTCCTCTTTACATATTTTCACTGATGGGAGGAGTCCCGATATGTGAGAAGGTCACCTAAGATAGATATTCAAATGTTTGGGTACATGGTGACTCAAATAAAGACACAACAATGGCTCAAGGCTCCAATTGGAGGCAATTCACTTTCTCTATAGAGACCTAGGGAGGGCAATCTATGACCTAGGGTTTGATTAATTGGTTGAGTTTTGGAGAGACCCAAGGCCAAGATGCAAGGAAAGGGTTTCCAATAATGATTTTCAATGAAACAAAGGTGCATGAAACCCTCAAACAAGCCTCTAAGTTGAAGCAACACAAACTAGGGTTTTATCCTAGGGCTAAAAACTAGGGCAAATAAATTTATGGATAAGATTGAAGTGGATGCCCACCAAAAGGAGAGATTTTGTGGCAAATACCCTCCTCTTGATGTTTAGGCTCTCTAATCCCCAAAATGTTCCTTGCCTAGGGATTCGCACTAAGCCCTAGTTTATGAGCTTATCCTTGAAGAGGCCAAAATTAGAGAGAAGAATTTATGGAGTAATAAAATGTTTGATCACCAATAAAGTAGACCAGTGCCATTGTTCCTTGGGAGAATGGATTCTATGATTTGTTAGCACAACCAATAAGTTTCTTAGGAGGTCAAAATTTTGATGCCCTATCAACCAAAACTTCAAGCAATTATTTGTACAAAGGATAATGGATTTTTATGGGAGAGCCAACAAAATTTCACCAATAGGGAATTCATTTATATGTTTGCAATGAGTAATATGATGGGTCCTCCATATGGTAGTCTTTTTCTTATTAAACCACATATCTTCTATCTTCACCACAGGTATATATATATAAACTATGGTGCATGCTGTTACATAGTAATTTGTCACTGTCCTCATCTCAGTCCCTCTACTATGTCATGTGTCAAATAAACATGTCCATATCTTCCCACTCATGTAAGAAGATTAAGCAAATGCTCTTTGATGTTGAAGATTGACCCTTTTTGACTAAGTTCTTGCATTCTCGCTAGTAAACCCTTAAAATCCGTGATGGTTCTCTGTCATGCACTGTATCATTGCGATGTCATCGCTAGTCCCCAGTTCATGACCCGCGACGATCCAGATTTGGCGAATTAGTTCAAACAGTCGGCCTTCTGGATGTTTCTAGAGCTGGTTGTTGGGTTAGTTTGGGTCGCCTTTCTGCCTCTGGGATGGTGGTTCCGTCTCTTGTGCTACCTTCCTTGAGGATAAGCTCCCTCTCCCTCATTTCATGGAGGCTCCTCCTATAAAATCACTCACCATTGCTATGATCTGCTAGTTCCTTAGTTGCTAGTTCTTTTGGTTGCACAGTGCTGCTGCTGTTTTTGAGTTTGATAGATAGTTGGTGTGAGTGTGACAAGTGTGGGATTGCTTTATAGTTTGCAAGAAGGTGTGGAGTGCCCTTAATCTTGTGTAAAGCTTGTGAATGAGAGAGAGAGAGAGAGATATTGCTATTTGGGAGACCCATCTTTGAGAGTGAATGCTTGAAGAAACACACTGGTTGGACCCTCTGAGAAGGCTTGCAACGTCAAGACTCGGTTGTAAGCTTACTCTTGTTTCATTATTAATACAATCAATGATGATTTCCTATGTCTTGTATGTAATTTACTTGATAGCTCATGATTTCTTGACTTTATGAGTAAATAGATCATTGTTGTTTCTCGGTTACGTGTTCTGTCATTTCTTTGTGGTGTTTTAGGTTGATTGCTCTTTAAGGAGAAGGAAACGGAAGTTGGAGCAGCGCAATGGAACTTCATCAACCACCGGTTTGAGGTAGACCCCCAACGATGGCTGTTTAAGAGAATTAATTGTTGTTTTGTCCTTGCTGTGACTAGACCCACTCTAGGGCTAGAGGGGTTGCCTCTGTCCGCAGAGGGAACACTTTCCTGCATCACGCAAGCTATAATGCATGCACCTCCATTTAACCAAACACAACTAAACATTTCTTCAACAATCCTTTAATCGTTTGATTCAAGCGAAAGAGATAAAGCACTGTTAATAGGACAATTTCTATGTTCTTTTTGTGATACGAGGATTTTGCCACCGTGACCAAGCTTATATACCACTCACAATCAAGTATCCGTGCTAGGTGGATGCAAAGCACATTTGCAAAATAAAATGGGTAGGGTCAAGTCATTCATGGACTCTCGAAAAATATGGCTTGTTGGTTTAGCTATCCAAGCACGTGAAATTACCATACAGGGGATCAATTATGGTTTCAAAGTTTTGCTGTTTCAAAATAGGTGGAATACTTATAATATTTCAACCCACAGCTAGCACTTCAGACAATTTTTACTAAGTCCTATATGTAGCTTTAACCAAGATACTTGTTCCTGAATACTCACAGGTCTATGGGAACAATTTGATCAACTTGCCTTGTTTAGTACGGAGTATCTACAAGGATGTCGAGCAAAGTATATCCATTGGAGGTAAAAATTAACAGAGCTTATTTAGATCATGGATGGAATCGATAGACAATTGTTAACAAACTTCTATTTTTATTGTTGATTAGTTCGCTCAACGAACCTTACTGTTAAGTGTGTTTAAATTTAGATTTCATGAATCTTGTATATATGTGTGTGAGTGCTTTAAGCATAGTGGGGATGATACTCTGATATTTTTCTTGCATTATATATCAATATTGTTTGTGTGTGACTATTTGAATTCCTCTTTGTTTTGTTATTTGATATGCCTTTTTGGGCTTGCTACTACGCTTGTGATGAGCCATTAGAAAGTTTAGAGGCACATGCCGATCCTTGAGTAGGGCCCACTTAAGATATGGTCTAGTGCCAATAATTCTTTGTTGTTTATTTGCAAGTAGGTTTATATTTTTGTTTTGAGTTGTAGTTGCAATTTAATTCGATTGCAAGTGTGTAGTTTTATTTCTTAGTATTGCAAATTCTATTTTCGATAAATGTGAAATCCTTTTGGTGCGATTTCATGGTTTTCTTTAATCATAGTTCAAGGGATTTGGTCGCTTGCCTTATGTGCAAGGTATGCTAGAATACCTATTGCAGAATTGAGTGTTGAAGAACTATCTAATTTACACCTAGTGATACTGAGCTCACCCATAGAAAATCGAGGTGATTGTAGTGCCATGTAACTGAGTTGTGTTAATAGTGTAACTAGGTTTGATCTTCATAATGATGTGTAATTATGATTTATGTAATTGATGAAAAGAAGAAAAATGAATTATTATTATAATGCTTGTCTCATGGGCTTCATGAGCAAGGAATTTTATTTTTAGTGATGGCTCCGATTGAGAGCATTTAGGATTTGTCATCTAGTCATAAAAATCAAATTGTTTCTATGTCATGTATGAAGGACTCTTCTTGGGCATAATACATTTTGTATGAGTCATTAGACAAGTAAGAAAAACCCTCCAAGACAAGCACAAGCATCTCCAAACATGTCGGCTTCAAGAAGAATAATGAAATCTCCTCAAAAGACATGTCAGCCTAGCTCACTGTCAAGTCAGCTTATTATCTTGGGAAACCACTATAAATAGGCAGCTCGGCCTAATTTCAGAACACAGATTTTGGTGAAGCAAGTCTAAAGTGAAGCAATGTGAAGGTGATTAAGAAGGAGCCTAATAACCAACGAGGAAGAAGGAAAGAGCAACGAGGTCTCTAGGGTTATTTTGGGACTGTTTTTGGGCCAACTTACCTCCACACGTGAGTAATTACAGACCTGTATATTGCAGAAAGAAGTCTGAGTTATAATAGTCACAATGAGAGAGGATTTCGGGTGAAAGACAAAGCCAAAGTGTCAAAGAAGAAGTCTCCTTCTAGAGCGAAGTAGATATAAGGTCAATGTTGGTCAAGCTCATGTGCTAAGGGTTTCTGAACTAGAACCAAGTAGTGATGTACTAAACTAAGGGACCGAAATTATGAAGAGTAGCTGTGAAAGAAGAAGAAGAAGCAAATATTTGATCATTGGAGGAAAAATCTCATCAAGGAGGATTTGTGTCTTGGCCTTGGAGAGGAAAATAGGTCAAGGGTCTTGGTCTTGGTATTCGTGAATTGGAATCTCTATAAGAAAAAGAATTTGTTCGGGTTTTCCTTTGAAGAGTGAGAGGTTTTGGCCCTGGCTGATAGCCTATATTATGTGTCTCTTGTCTATTTATGGTTTATGCATTGGTAGCTGTTTGATGAAGAAGAACACTAATAACCTAAGTAAATGAAGAGCCTAATCTAAAGAAGTAAAAAAAACTCACAAGCAACTACTAATAGAAGATAAATCACTTAATTGATATGCCCTAGATTTCTCAACATGGTATCAGAGGTAAGGTAACTAAGTCAAAGAAGGGCATCTTATCAAGGGACTAAACCTCAAGGAAGGCATCAAGGAAAAGATCATCTTGAAGTTAAAGGAAGCATCATAACCCTAGATCAAAGAAGTCTACAAAGTAGTATTGGGATCATCATCACGAGGAAGAAGGCTAAAACCATACATCTACTCAAGTTAAAGTGTTTTGGAGACTATTCATCCAAAGGAAGCTAGATCAAAAGGCAGTTTCATCTCACTCTCTATGGGATCAAGGATCATTCTTGAAGAAAACTACCTTCATCAAGGAGAAGTTTTCTATCCTCGTTATCATCATCGACATCAAGGAAGTAGAAAGAAGAAGGAGCATCCTATGAAGTAAGTATATTTATGTCCACATATGAATATATCAAAATGTCTTTTTGCAAGGAAAACAACAAATTGGTTGGGGCTTCAAACTATCTTGCATGGAAGAAAAGGATAGATTTGAATCTCATTGAAAATGAGGTTATGGAACATGTCAAAGGTTTTATCATTAAACCAAGAAAAGAATATGCTCAAGTGCTTGCCAAATATATGAAAGGGGAAGTTAGGGCTCAAAGGATTCTCATAGAATCCATCAAGGATCCTCTCATCCCATATGTATCTAAACTCGAAACTTCAAAATAAATCTATGACAAATTGGTAGAGTTGTATTTCGTAAGCACTGCCGCAGAAGTCATCTCATTAAGACAAGACCTCTACAAGCTGAAGATTTCAAGGGAAGATGGAATAGCCTCATACTTTATGAGGATATATGAGATCTGAGATCAACTACAAGATCTGGGAGAAGTCATGTCTGATGGAGAAACGAATACAGTTGTATTAAATGCACTATCAGAGGAGTGGGGTAACTTTACTTCAAGTATTTATGGGAAGAAAGAAGCTACTCCATTCTAGGATCAATGGTCACTGTGTAAGATTGAATAATCTAGACTAAAGGCCGAATTTGATGTGGGAGCAGGTGAGCAAAATCAAGCTTATGCTACAATGACTAGAAGAAAAGGAAAATTTGGGAAGTCTGATTCTCGGAAAAATAAAATCAACACAACTAAGATCTAATGCTATGGGTGTCAAGAATATGGACACTACAAAAGAGATTGTTGTAAGTTCAAGAAGGGCAATAACAAAAGAGGAAGAGAAGAAGCTCATATCATTGAAGAAGTGGAAGAAGCTGAAAATAAAAGGTCCAAGATAGAGAATGTAAGAGATCTCTACTATGACTGAGATAATCTTCCTCACCTAAGTTCTTTTCAAGTTCCTAAGTTTTATGTTGTAAGATATGGCTATCATGGTTCACTAAATGGGATGCGTCAAGGCATCATAGAAGCATTGGAAGCAAGAGCTCGAGACATCATCATAGAGAAGCATGAAAGATGGTTAGAATCTTTGGAAGTCAAGGATATAGCTCTTGGGAATCTCATTAGAAATATAAGTGGCAAGGTCATCTAGATCAAGGTTCATCATACATCTGTCAAAATGAAACACCTGCTAATGGGGATATTTTAGATCCTCAAGATTCTCTGATGGAATTTTCATTGAAAGGTTCACCGACCATGAGGGGAAGCAAGTGTTTTATCAAGAATTCCAAACTTGTGGAATTCATGGGATAATGGTATGATGACATAAAAGTGAAGCAAATCAAGGGATTGTAGCTCTTTCAATCAAATCTCTGCTTCTTCTTCCTTCATAGTTACTCTTCAGAATTTCGATCCCTTGGTACAGTACAATACTCCTTGGTTCCAGTTCAGAAACCCTTAGCACTAAGCTTGAATGCACTATTAGAGGAGTGGGGTAACTTTACTTAGAAGGGATTGAAGCTCTTTCAATCAAGGAAGTCCTCTTCTAGAGTGAAGAAGATATAAGGTCAATGTTGGTCAAGCTTAGTGTTAAGGGTTTCTGAACTAGAACCAAGGAGTATTGTACTGTACCAAGGGATCGAAATTCTGAAGAGTAACTGTGAAGGAAGAAGAAGCAGAGATTTGATCATTGCAGGAAGAATCTCATCAAGGAGGATTTGTGTCTTGGTCTTAGAGAGGAAAATAGGTCAAGGGTCTCGGTCTTGGTATTCATCAATTGGAATCTCTATAAGAAGAATAATTTGTTTGGGTTTTCCTCTCAAGAGTGAGAGGTTTTGACCCTAAATGATAACCTATATTTTGTGTCTCTTGTCTATTTATGGTTCATGCACTGGTAGCTATTTGATGCAGAAGAACACTAATAACCAAAGTAAAATAAGATCCTAATCTAAAGAAGTAAAAAGCACTCACAAGCAATTACTAATAGAAGAGAAATCACTTAATTGCTATGCCCCTGATTTCTCAACAAATAGGTGGATCCTCTCATGAAACCTCAAATCCCTATGCATTTTCTCTAGGTCATTATAATAAGTGTGAGGACTTGCCTTGTGTATATAACACAGGGGGCCTCACAAGCTTACTAGTCTTGGTCGACAATTAAATACACTATGTAAGTCTAAATCAATACTAAAACATATTAACACACCGTCATTTTTGGTGTTGTTTCCAGGGAGGTGCTCAAGGAGTCAAGATTTATCACGCAAATAGTGCGAAAGATATTAGGACTAGAAGTGATCAAAGGTGTTGTAATTTCCCCTTTAAAGTAACTTAGATGTTGAAAATGCAACAAGAAAATCCTAATTTAATTTTGTGCTTGAATTAAATTGGGAGTAAAGTTGTAATTCCACATCTCATGACAACTTATATTAGTTAACTAAGTTAATTTGACTTAGTTGACTCAGTTCATTTGAGTTGAGGGTCTAACTAGAGTCATGTAGAGTGTCTCCTACATTATAGGAGCTTTGGTTGAGTTTATTTTGAGTTGTAATTAATTAATCTAGTCTAACTAAGTTAAAGTCATTTAAACTAATTTCAATTGTTGGAGGAACTAGTGGGAGGTCTAGTAGTGTGGTGCTACTTGAAGTGCAATGTGGTGTTTCCTGTAGCGGAGCTTGGTGCTACCTGCAGTGATCGACCAGTAAACTTAAAGTTCACTCAGAATTAACTCATACATGTTAGATTTGAGAAAGACCCAATTGAGATAGGAGTTCAGGGACAATGTACTATCAGTGGTATGATCATTCAAATTGTATAGGTGGTGCATGCAGTAAGGGGAAGTCCTATGAGGATTGCACAATTCATATTGAGGAATTTCGCTAATTAATAGGGTGCTAATGCCCAAGAAAACAACGCAAGGAAATAGGGACTTGGGAAGGCTTGAAATTGGTTAAGTAATGGCCTGGGATTGTCTAGGAAGTAGTAAGACGGATAGAGATAGTGCAGAGGTTGCTCGGGCTTGTGCAAAGCATTGACATATTCTAATATTTTTTGACTAATGCAATATAAAAATAGAAGGGTTTTTTAGCTGTGGCTTTCCCAGGGAAATCATTGCGCAATGTGTTGATTGAATTATTTCTCTTATACACTTCGTGATTTCACAATAGTTTAATTGTTTCCGTTGATGAGTAGAGTAGATTCAAGTCTATTGTTTCAACATACTACAATTAGCAGTTTGAATCTACAAGGAATTTCCACATGGTATCAGAGTTGGAATCACTATAGAAGACGAGAATATGAGTTTGTCTTTTGTAGGTGAAATCGAATTTGCAGTATCATACTTCAGAGCCAGAGGGATTTCATTCTATGGATTGAGACTGGAATATGCCCTTGAGAGTAGTTCGAACTATATTGCTTGGAAGGACAGGATGGAGGCAGTGTTGGAAGACAACGAGCTTAAGGAATTCATAGACAAAGAAATTCCTAAGCCTCCAACAACTGATGCTGAAGATTTGATTGAGTGGAGAAAATGTGTGGCAAAGGCGAGAAGGATTATCCTAAAAGGAGTTCGAGATCATATTATCTCGAACCTTCACGGTAAGGAAACTCCATATGCAATGTGGAAGGCCTTGACAAATCTATTTCAAAACAACAATGACCACAAGAAGTTGTCACTGAAGGACAAGCTCAAGAAAATCAAGATGGAGAAGGCCGACACAATACCAAAGTAATTGACCATGTTCACCCAATGTTGGGATAAGCTTAGAAGTGTTGGTGTTACAATTGCCAAAGATGATTTGGTCAGCCTAGCACTTCTAGGTCTTCCCAAGAGCTGGCACAACTACCAGGACTCAGTAAATGGGAGGGAGAAACTTCCAGAGTGGGAGCGTTTGTGATCCGACTTGGTTCAAGAAGAGATTATATGGAACACCAGAGATGGATCCTCATCTAAGCATGATGATGAGAAGAACCATGCCTTAGATGGAAAGGCAAAGAAAGGAAAATGGAGGTCATTCCATTCCAAATCAGATTCCAGTCAGGGTGGCAAGAAGAAGGACATGTCGAAGATTAAATGTTTTCACTGTCATGAGCTAGGAAATTATGCCACAAAGTATCCGCAGAAGAAGGCCAAAAAGAAGCCCTTAGGAGGAGTGGAAGGTGAAGCTCTTGCTTCACAATTCGAGATGGATTTCACCCTCATCGCTGGCATAGTGACATCAATGATGGGTAGTGTGTGGTATCTGGATAATGGAACCTCATTCCATATGACCGGCAACAAATAATTCTTCAGTGACTTGGAGGAGAAGGACTTCCAGATGCACATCGAAATGGGAGATGATGGGAGGTATAGTGCGAACGACATCGGTACTGTTACCTTTCAAAGGAAGTCTGGTTCTCTCCTCACATTAAAATATTTCATGTATGTTCTGGGTTTGAAGAAGAATTTGCTTACAATTGCCATGTTGGAGGACCATGGCTACGATGTGATATTTAGCAAGGGAAAGGCTTTCCTTCGTCACATAGCCTCATGAAAAGTGAAGCGGATCGAGGTTTGGGTGCAGAAACTTTACAAACTGGATGTAAAAGGCTATGTTGCTTTGAGCACAAAAGCAGAGAAGGTGTAGAGTTGATACATTAGTGAGTTGTGGCATAGAAGATTGGGTCACTTGCACCATGGAGCTTTGAAGACCATGTGACAAATTTCTACAGGACTTCCCAAGGGTACACTATAGTAGAGAGACACATGCAAAGGGTGTACATCGGGGAATTACACCAAATATACCTTTCAAGTTAAGGACAGTCGAGTGCAAGCGATCCTTGAAAGAGTTCAATCAGATGTGTGTGGACCGTTCTCGACATCCTCCACAACCAAACATAGGTATTATGTAATATTTGTAGATGTTTTTTCTCGTAAGTGCTGGATTTTCTTCATGCCAAAGAAAGATCAGACATTTGCTAAATTTGTGAATTTAAAACACTTGTTGAGAAAGATACTAGTAGGAAAGTTAAATCTCTCAGAAGTGATAACAATGGAGAATATGTGTTGAATGAATTCAAGAACTTATGTTCATCAAAAGGCATTTGCTGGGAGTTAATAACACCCCATAACCCACATCAGAATGGGGAGGTTGAAAGGAAGAAACAAAGTATTGTGGGAGCTACATGGGCGATGTTACATGATCAGGGCCTACGTTACACTTGTGGGCTGAAGCATGAAACACAAATGTATATGTGTAGAACGGGAATCCTCATCGGATTCTTGGGACAAGTACACCAGAAGAAGTTTTTTCAGGTAAGAAACCAGATGTGGCACATTTTAGGATCTTTCGTTCATTAATTTACTATCATGTTACCAAGGATGCTAGGAAAAATCTAGAACCAACAACTGAGTTGGGCATATTTGTGGGGTACATTGATACATCTCAAAACTATCAGGTGTACTTGCCATTTCACAGGATGATAGTGGTTCGTAGAGATGTGAAGTTCAATGAAGACAAGGTCATGAGATGTTCCCTTGAGAGGGAGATTTAGTTGCATGGAGAAGATGATCTTTTAGCTCCAAAGGAAGAACCTCAGGATGATGTGGAGTAGCCACATGCAGAGGAATAGAGAGTAGGAGAGTCCACGCATGCAAAGACATCTAGAGGTGGAAGGAAGCGCACCAGAGAGGATGACAGATTGATGCATGTTGCTAGAGAGAATGTGGGAGCACCCACATCACAACGCAGGCAGAGGAAGTCACCAGATCGATACACTGGCTACATGGCTCTGATGAGCGAGAGTGTAGAGGTTGAGCCATCCTCATTTGAGGAAGCAGTGTAGAAACTAGTATGGGTTGATGCCATGGTTGAGGAGTATGACTCCATTATCATAAAAAGTGTTTGGGAAGTGGTCCCAAGACCAGCAGACAAGTCAGTGGTGAGTTCCAGATGGATTTACAAGGTAAAGCAAGTAGCAAATGGGAGTGTGGAGAAACACAAGGCCAAATTTTCGGGCAGAGGGTTCTCTTAGGTCTAGGGAATTGATTACGAGGAGACCTTTTCTCCGATAGTAACATACTCTTCAATCATATCTATTCTAGTACTTTCAATGCAGATGGGATGTAAGATACATCAGATGGATGTGAAGACAACATTCATCAACGATTTGATTGAGGAAGAGGTGCACATTGAGCAACTGGAAGGATTTGAAACCTTCAACAGAGAGTCACATGTGTGTAGACTCAAGCAAGTGATGTATGGATTTAAACAAGCACACCATGCTTGGTACACCAGGATTGACAACTATTTCACCAGGTTGGGCTTTACCAAAAGTGAAGCATATGCAAACCTTTACCATATTGTGGTTGAAGGTAAATTGTTGATTATAGTATCATATGTCGATGATTTAATTCTAACGGGTGATGAGAATCTATTAAAATCTTGTAGAGAGGATCTTGCAAGAGAATTTGAGAAGGACCTAGGGCTCATGCATTATTTCCTTGGTATGTAAGTATGGAAAGGAGATGAGGAACTATTTGTCTCTCAGGGAAAGTATGCTAAGACGATATTGAAGAAGTTCCACATGGAGAGCAGAAAACCCATGGAGACTCCTCTAGCAAGGAATTGGAGGAAGGAAGATGCTACTTCAGGTGAAGTAGTGGAGGCTACTATTTACAGGCAACTTGTGGGTTCACTTATGTATTTGGTGAACACACAACCAGATATATGTTTTGCAGTTAACCAACTTAGTCAAGAAATGGCTAATCCAAACAAAATTTATTGGAAGGCAGCTAAACAGGTGTTGACATACCTCAGAGGCACCACTTAGTTTGGTATTTGGTACATACGAACATAGGGTGTGAAGCTTCAAGGCTTCACATATGAAGATTGGGCAGGGAGTCCATCCGATAGGAAGAGCACATCAGGGGGAATCTTCAGTATTGGGTCAACAACAGTTTCTTGGTACAACAAGAAGCAGAGATCAGTTGCACTAAGTTCAGAAGACGCAGAGTACATGGATGCTAGTCAAGTAGCTTGTGAGGCTATATGGATGAGGAAGATCCTTGTTGGGTTATTTGGTCAGAAGATGGATCCTACAATGATTTAATGTGACAATCAGAGTTGTATAAAACTCTCTTAGAATCCAGTTTTTCATGATCGGTCCAAGGATATCGACATTCAGTATCGCCATCTACAAGATTGTGTTCAGAGGAGAATCATGTTGCTGGAGTACATTACTATAGAGGAACAAGATGCATATATTTTGACAAAGGCATTATCAAGATGCAAATTCGAGTTTCATAGAGGCAGGATCAGGGTAGCAGATAATCCCTTTCTTGTTGAGAGGGAGTGTTGAAAATGAAACAAGAAAATCATAATTTAATTTTGTCCTTGAATTAAATTGGGAATAAAATTGTAATTCCACATCTCATGACAACTTGTATTAGTTAAATAAGTTAATTTGACTTAGTTGGCTTAGTTAATTCGAGTTGAGGGTCTAACTAGAGTCATGTAGAGTGTCTCATACATTATAGGAGCCATGGTTGAGTTTATTTTGAGTTGTAATTAATTAATTCAGTGTCACTGAATTAAAGTTAGTTAAACTAGTTCCAACTGTTGGAGGAACTAGTGGGAGGTCTAGTAGTGTGATGTTGCCTAAAGTGTAGTGTGGTGTTGCACATAGTGAAGTGTGGTGCTGTATGTAGTGATCAACCAGTAAAATGAAGATTAACTCATAATTAACTCATGCATGTCAAATTTGAGAAAGAACCAGTTGAGATTGGAGTTCAATGACGATGTAATATCAGTTGTATGATCATATGAATTGTATAAGTGGTGCATGCATTTAGAGGAAGGGCTATGAGGATTGTGCAATTCATATTGAGGAATTTCCCTAATTAATAGGGGGTTAATTCCCAAGGAAACAACGCAAGGAAATATGGACTTAGGCAGGCTTGAAATTGGTTAAGTATTGGCTTGGGCTTGTCTAGGAAGCAGTGAGATAGATAAAGATAGTGCAAAGGTGGCTCGAGCTTGAGCAAAACATTGCAATCTTCTCATATTTTCTGACTAATGCAATATACAAAGAGCAAGGGTTTTTAGTTGTGGATTTCCCCAAGAAATCATTGTGTAATGTGTTGATTGAATTCTCTCTTGTATGCTTCGCGATCGTTTAATTGTTTCCGCTGATGAGTAGAGTAGATTCAAGTCTATTGTTTTAGCATATTACAATTCACATTTTGAATCTACAAGGAATTTCTACACTAGATCGCCTTTAACTTTTGCACTATATCATTATGAATGCAATAAAAACATCATAGGTAGGAAATATAGTCCTTTATGATCTAGGGATCTTTTGCTTATAGATGTATAGAAAGAATCACATGTGAAAATTGCAGCTTAACAGAGAAATTCTATGTGCACTCATGAAAGAAGCAAAAACACATAAAGGCACGAAAAGAAGACAACAAGACTTGATAACGGAGTTCGTCCAACTTGGACTATGTCTCTGGGCCCTACTCGAACAATGGGGAGGTCTTCATTCATTAAATGGCATGAAAAGAAGAGAATACAATCATCAATTACATAAATGGAGTATTATACCTCCATTCTGGAAAATAGCCGAGAAAAAGGAGAACTCGGATGGAGAAATGGATAGCACCACTGCGTTCGTGGCATCGAGAAGGGCAGAAACCATATAAAATTTTCCCAATTCAGACAAAATGACCAATCGCCCCTCCTACAAGCTGCTGCCTTGAACTGTGTGCCAAAATCCTCTCTCTCCATACTTCCTTCATTCATCGGGCTTTTA
Source organism: Pinus tabuliformis (assembly GCA_031772625.1). Classification (NCBI taxonomy): domain Eukaryota; kingdom Viridiplantae; phylum Streptophyta; class Pinopsida; order Pinales; family Pinaceae; genus Pinus; species Pinus tabuliformis. The sequence continues at coordinate 267,573,840 of CM062807.1, forward strand.
TAATGTCGGATTTGTTACAAGCGCACTTAAATCGAGGGTTTGTCGGATTATAATAGAATGCCATTGAATCGGAGGATCAGTCGGGTGTGATGAATCCGCCCTTCCTTCACAAAAACCCCGAAATGGCCTTTGTTTGTTTAAGCAAACAATACACATGAAAACATTGAAAAACCAAAATCCCGGACTTCAAATTTCCTTAAATCGGGCTTATAGACTCATTGGGTATGGTCCCCCATATCGCAATCAGAATATCGCTGGTTCGATACTCATGTTAGTGGGGATTGCCGACCACCGATTGCCGATATCGCTGATATCGGCGTATCGCATCGGCCCTATCGCATCGTTGCGGCTTAGGGGTCTTGGTCCTTGGTCCTGCCGATTGCCGATCGGCCGATTGCTCTGATTGCCAATATCGCATGCATAAAATTGCCGATCCGATCATCCCGATATCGCCGATAGCCTACCCCCGATTGCGATTAGTCGGAGATCGCTGATCGGGGGTTCTAAAGGCCTTGCCTTAAGTCCGCCCCTTTGGACCCTCCGATTGCGATTTGCCTTTATAAGGCTTAAAACTCATTTTTATAAGAAAAAGCCTCATTTTCCAAAGGAACAAGACAACTTTCTTTCTGCCATAACTTCATCATCCAGACTCGATTGGAGTGCCGTTCGCACCAATGGAATCAGGGCAATAAGCACTTCGATTTGATGTCAAGATACTTGCCTTTCTGCCACTTTGAATTTTTAGATTTTCCATGCCATTGTATCTAAAGATCCATCTGGATCAATCCTCCACATTGAGGAGCTTTTGGACCACCAAAAGCTTTCATTAGTCAATTGGCAAGTGAGGGAATTGTTCCCTCACCCTTTCCTTCTCTAGCCATTTGGCCTTGCCAGGGTGCATTCCCTTGAAACCAACTCGAAGGTATTCCACATCTCCTCACCGTGAAGTCCTGGTTCTTCTGTTAAGGATGATGTCTTCAGGTAACTCATCGAGATATTCTGGTGCAAAATCATCAATTGTAGGAGCTGTGCCCCCCCCCATCAGTGTCCATGATCAATGGTGGTTCATACAGCTTAAGTTCTCCACATTCACTACTGAGTACATCTACATTTATATCGGCAAATCAGGGCGAAAGGCATTGTTCCCAATCTTCTCCAAAATGGTGAATGGACCATACCGGATTGGTCGCAACTTCTTTCCTTCCCCCTTCATCTTGTCCTTGCTGATGTGGAACCACACTTTTTCGCCCACTTGGAATTGATGGTCGACTCAGTGTTTGTCATGTCGAGCCTTATAACGGGATTGACTTTTCTATAACTACTCTTGTACTGCTTGGTGAATCAATTGGATTCGCTGAATGAACTGCCGAGCTTTGTCCCTATCATTACATCCACTGGAGTCATCTTCCCTTCCAAAGACCATATCAAAAGGGTCCTTTGGGAGGTAACCAAAACATGTCTCAAATGGTGAACACTGCGTAGATGAGTGCACTGCTCGGTTGTAGGAATGCTGTACATATGGGAGATGTTCATCCCACAACTTAGGATGTTTCCCACAATAGCCTCGTAACAAGTGTACCACGGTATGGTTGACAACCTTTGTTTGTCCGTCAGTCTGTGGATGAAATGCCGTGCTTCTTTTCAGCTTGGTGTCCATCATCTTCCACAAGCTGGTCCAAAACTCTCCAAGAAAGCGAGAATCTCGATCTGACACAATCAATGTGGACAACCCAAAATGGACCCAAACATGCTGAAAGAAAAGAGAAGCAGTCTGCTCTGCAGTAATCTGCTTTTTACAAGACATTAGAATACACATCTTGCTAAAACGGTCAACGACGACATACAAATAGTCGTGACCCTTTTTTGACAAAGGCAAACCTCCTACAAAGTCCATTGACACACTTTCCCATGGATGACTCGGAATAGGGAGTGGTGTGTAGAGCCCGAGTTTTCTATTAGAGGGCTTTGAAACATAACACATCACATAAACCTTTACATAGCGAGTTACAATGTTTTTCATGTGAGGCCAAAAACAAATTCTTTGTACATGACATAAAGTCTTTTCGACACCAAAGTGTCCAGACACAAGAGAGGTATGAGCCTCTCGAATTACATGTACTCTTTCCACTGTGGGAATACACAATTTGCCAAGGTGATACAACAGTTTCCCTTGCAAGTGATAGTTGTCCACCTATGAACCATGGGTTAGTTTTGCATAAATCTCCTTAAAGTCATCATCATTATCATATTGTTCAGCATAACTCTCAAAAGACAACGAAGAATTATGCAAAATAATAGAACCAGAAAGAGGAGGGCGAGATAGCATATTGGCCACTTTATTGCTAGTGCCGTTCTTATACTTTATTACCATATGAAACTGTTGAAGAAAACGCATCCACCTGAAATGATGAGATTGTTGCAACTTGGTTTGTGATTGAAGATACTGCAAGGGCTGATGATCTGTATGGATGATGGTCTCCTCGTCGATCAGGTAGTGTTTCCACTTTTTCACACTCTGCACCAAGGCGTAAAGCTCCTTGTCATAAGTGGGATAGTTTATCACAGCTTGAGAAAACTTCTCAGAATGGTAACAAATCAGCTTCTTTTGCTGCATCAGTACAAATCCCATGGCATAACCGCTGGCAAAGGTGCTGCAATAATAGAGAAATTGGTAATAAATCTTCTCTAATACTGGACTGCACCTACAAAGCTATAGACCTTGGTTACACTAGTAGGCTTAGGCCAATTTACAATTGCTTCAACTTTAGAAGGATCAATATTTCACTGACCATGACCAACAATATGACCTAGGTAACCCAAAGAGGTTTTCCTGAACTCACATTTTGACAACTTTACATAGAGTTTTTCTTCCTTCAATACATCAAGCACTTTCTTTACATGACACACATGTTCAACCCAACTTTTACTAAAGACAAGTATATCATCTAAATATACAAGAACAAATTCATCAATGAAAGGCTGAAAGAGATCATTCATGACTCTCATAAAAGTGGCTGGAGCATTGCAAAGTCCGAATGGCATCACCATCCATTTGAACAACCCCTGTTTGGTCTTGAAGGCAGTTTTCCACACATCTTGCTCTGCAATTCGGACCTGGTGATAACCACTACAAAATTCCAATTTGGTGAACTAAACAACATTCTTTAACTGATCTAATAAATCATCTATGCATGGAATAGGGTATCGATTTTTCACCGTGATCTTGTTTAATGCGTGGTAATCCACACACATCCTCCATGTGCCTTCTTTCTTTGGGACTAAGACAATCGGTGAGCCAAACAGAGAAGTGCTCGGCCTGATGACCCCTTGGTCCAATAATCCCTACACTTGCTTCTTGATTTCCTCCATCTCAATGGTCGACATACTGTACATGCCAATATTCGGTAAAGGAGTGTCATGTTGCAAATGGATTTCATGTTGGATTTCCCTCTTCAGAGGTAATCCCTTTGGTTCCTAAAACAACTCATCATAATTAGAAATTAATTCACATAATTCCTGTTTATGTCCCTGATCACAACCCTGGAAAGCATTAGCTAATTTTGCATCTTTTTCCCTTACAACCATCAGCATGCAACCCTTACTGGAATTCACTAGCCTTTTCATTTGTCCAACGCTTACAAGGCTGGCATTGATTTTAGTTTGATGAGCCCTTACTATATATTCTACCCCATCTTTTGTGATTTGGTATTTGTTTTCATGACGGAAAAAGACTGCCTTCCTATCATATAGATACGGACTCCCCAACACCATGCCACAAATATCCAATGGTATCACATCAAGTTCTACTTCATCCACTAGCTTAGAAGCGATCACAAATTTGACTTTACACTGCTTGGTTACATTCAGTTTGGATTTATCATGTATCCATCCAAGCGGGTAAGGTTTTGGGTGTGGTTTTGTTTCTAAGCCGGGTTTCTTTACCAAGGACTCTGCAATTAAGTTTTCTTGGGATCCAGTATCAAACCGAGTTTCTACTTTAGTATGATTTATGACAACTCTGATATGAAATAGTTAAATTCTCTTTCGATCATTAGGAAGGGACTCATTTACTGAACTGGTGCCTTCATGTGATTCATAATTAACATGAGGTGTAAGAGTACCTTTTGTTCCTGCTGCTGTGATCAACGCTTCATCTCCCGAATTAGATCTAAGGTCTTGCTGCGTAGTTGCCACTATCTTCTGCTTGCATTTTCCTCCATACTTCTTTGGCCGCTTTTCTGGGTGCTATTTCCAACAGTGATTGTCATTGTGGCCTTCCTTTTTGCAGTGATTGCAATAAGGTCTTTCTCCTTCTTTGGATACTACCATTTGCTTCTCCTTTCCTTTCCATTTCGCTTTAGATTTGTCATTGAAAGGTTTGAACGATAGTTTTCTGGAATGATCACCTCTTTCATTTTTGCCCCTGTCCTCAATACGAATTGCCTTTACACTGGCTGAGTCAATAGTAGTTGGTTCAAACAACAATAATGAATGCCTAATGTAGCTATGCCATGAGCCAATGTACTTAGTTACTACTTCAGGTGTATTAAGTGCAATACCCAAATTAAGTGCTTGCTTTCTAAATTCCTCTGTAAAAATCTGAACATCCTAATCTTTTCCTTGCCTTAAATACTGCCAATTCATTAAATATTTTTGCTTGTATCCCAAAGTATAAAACTGTTCCTTTAACGCAGAAATAAAATCAGGCCATGAGGAAAAGAGGTTACCCACATTCTTACTGCTTTGCAATTTTCTCTCCCACTAAACGAGAGCGGTGCTGCTCAGCTGTAGAGAGGCCAGCTGAATCTTTGCCTCATCCTCCATGATCTGCTGAATGCTATAGTAGACCTCAATATGCTTAATCCAATTACCAAGCTTTTCTACATTACTTTCACCATTAAACATGGGAATATCAAATTTAACATCTAATTTAAAGAAAGGTTTCTTAGATGCATCCTTGGGATTTCTATTATTATGGTGGTGAGATGAGGAAGAAATTTCACTCATGGAAGGAGAAGGAGGGGGGTCTTCTCCACCATTTCCATGTGCTGAACCTTGTTCTTATGGGTTTCTCTCTTCTGCTTTCTCCAGCCTTAAAACCAACTGACTGATATTCTCTGCCATTGAATAGAAGGTCTTGCGGAAATTGCGCTCCTCTTCAAGATGAGCTTCATCTTCTGCCATGTTTCTCCTTCAATGTGCACGCCTACTTTGGGATCGAAAGGCTCTAATTCCCCTTCACCTCTTCGGAACCTGTTTCTTGTTAGCATACAAACATGCAATTCACATCTAAAAAGACCTACTCTGATACCACTTGATCCATGGATCTTTTGCTTATAGATGTATAGAAAGAATCACATGTGAAAATTGCAGCTTAACAGAGAAATATAATGTGCACTCATGAAAGAAGCAGAAACACATAAAGGCACGAAAAAAAGACAACAAGACTTGATAATGGAGTTCGTCCAACTCGGACTACGTCTCTGGGCCCTGCTCGAACAATGGGGAGGCCTTCATTCATTAAATGGCATGAAAAGAAGAGAATACAATCATCAGTTACATAAAAGGAGTATTATACCTCCATTCTGGAAAATGGCTGAGAAAAAGGAGAACTCAGATGGAGAAATGGATAGCACCACTGCATTCGTGGCGTCAAGAAGGGCAAAAACCATATAAAATTTACCCAATTCAGATAAAATGACCAATCGACCCTCCTACAAGCTGTTGCCTCGAACTGCATGCCAAAATCCTCTCTCTCCGTACTTTCTTCATTCATCGGGCTTTTATAATGTTGGATTTGTTACAAGCGTGCTTAAATCGGGGGTCTGTTAGATTATAATAGAATGCCGTTGAATGGGAGGATCAGTCCAGCGCGATGAATCCGCCCTTCCTTCACAAAAACCCCGAAATGGCCTTTGTTTGTTTACACAAACAATACACGCGAAAACATTGAAAAACCGAAATCTCGGACTTCAAATTTCCTTAAATTAGGCTTATAGACCCATTGGGTCTGGTCCCCCATTTTGTAATCGGCATATTGCTAGTTCGATACTCATGTTAGTGGGGATTTCCGACCGCCGATTACCGATATCACTGATATCGGCATATCGCATCGACCCTATTGCATCGGTGTATCACATTGTTGCGGCTCAGGGGTCCTAGTCCTTGGTACTGCCGATTGCCGATCGGCTGATTGCTTCGATCGCCAATATTGCAATCGCAAGTCATTGCTTCCTGGTTCCGATTTCGCGTGCCTAAAATCGCTGATCTAATCATCCCGATATCGCTGATAGCCTGCCCCCGATTGCGATTAGTTGGAGATCGCTAATCGGGGGTTCTAAAGGCCTTGCCTTAAATCCGCCCCCTTGGACACTCTGATTGCGATTTGCCTTTATAAGGCTTAAAACCCATTTTTATAAGAAAATGTCTCATTTTCCAAAGGAACAAGGCAACCTTCTTTCTGCCATAACTTCATCATCTGGACTCGGATTGGACTATCGTTTGCACCATTAGAATCAGGGCGACGAGAAATTCGATCTGATGTCAAAATACTTGCCTTTCTGCCACTTTGAATTTTGAGATTTTCCATGCCATTGTATCTGAAGATCCACCTGGATCACTTTAAAACCTCGACACATGGTGTGGTAGGTACCACTCACATTAATGATTTTGCAAGCAAAAAGGGAGACCCTTTGAAGGCCACTTTTGTTCAAAATAGTGCGGTGGGGAAACCACCAAAAAGAGAGACACCAAAGAGGGAAGAAACTCCATTTGGGAAGAACTAGAAAGTTCTAAAGGGTCTAATAGAATCCTGGACTCCGAGTCTCCCAAGGAAAAGATGGCGGATGAAGAAGTCAATGGGCCCAAATTTTGACTTGTTACTTTCGAATTCCCCATCCGAGACCCTGATGCAGTAGTTCAAATGAAACATATCCCTCTATGCCCTCCTAAACTTTCACGACCTGTCGAAGGAAGACCTTCATACTTTCCTGTTTGAGTTTGATTTTATCTATCGAAGTTATGAATATACTATGGATTCTCAAAAGTTGAAACTATTTCCTGCAACATTAAAAGATGCAACTCTTCATTGGTTTATGGGATTAGGAGGAAATTCTATTTGGTCTTGGGATGATATGAAGAAGAAATTCTTAAATAAATACCAAGACTCATGTAAAGTTAGGGACATCAAGAAAAAGATCTTTAAGATGTCTCAGCCAGATGAAGAGAGTCAAAAGGATTATGTAGAAAGATTCCAATACACTTTGCAAAGAACAAAACAAAATACCCTGGACCCAAAAAACCTACGTATCCTTTTTCTCAAAGGTATATAGGAAGACTGCTTGGAAACCTTAAACCTAATGGGAGCAATAAATGTCTCTAAATTGTCTTATGAAGATATTTGTGAATTGTGTAAACAATATTCAAAAGGAAGTGCAAATATGGGAAGAGCTCTCAAGATATAATATCTTGAATTGGTAGGTCAAATGGGGTAGGGGTAACTAAGGATGAGCTAGGAAATCTATTAGATAATCTTAAAATTGATATTATCACCACACTTTGCTCACAACTAGATACCTTGCATACAAAAAGGAAGAAAGAGGAGGTTGAATTAACTCTGGCTATATTTTGTTCCAAATGTCGAAAGAAACACCCACTTTGGGAATGCCCTTTAAATAATGCAGAAGTATGTAGTATTGTGAACAAAAAAATTTCACTCAGGAATGTCCTTCTTTACCAAGGCTCAAAGCCATGTTTCAAGAAGCCGATGGGGAAATTGAACATATTTTTTTTGTGGCTCAAAATAAACTAGGGCCTCCTCGAACATTTGGATCTACATCTCCCTATCCTTCCCAGTGTTTTTCTCCTCCTTTTCGGTGGTACCCTTCGATTCCTTGGCCACAATGGCTCCTTAGGTACAAGGTCAAGGATGGACCCCAAGTTGGAGAGGACCCTCCCCTTTTGGGAACATGATGCCACAAGTTACACCTCAACCATATCTGTAACAACATCAGTTGCCTTGCAATCAACCCACTCAAAATCAACAGAGGCCTCACAATTTCCTGCTCACCCTGTTCCTAATCCCAATAACAATAAAATAGTCCAGCCCACCAATAATGTTGAACCATTTCCTTTCCCTACCTATCACCTTTCATCCATGGACTGTAAAAACATTCATTTACGCTTTGGGAAGGTGATTCAAAATCAAACCTCCCCTATTATCCAAGAGCAATATGAAGAGGATAAATCACCAAAGACAATGTTACATTTTCTAAAAGTTCGAGAACATTCTCCTGAAAATAAACTTGATCCTATTCCTTATCCATAGAGACTATATCTCGAAAAGCCTCTTGCACAATGTAAGGTCCCATTCTAGGGTCTTCTAATAGATCTATATTCTTTAAATTTGAATGCAATAAGAGGCAATAATTTATTTTCTTACAAGACATTTAAACGATGATAATTTACCATTTAAATTCTAATCCTTACAATTTTAACAGTGAACATTTCATTTCAATCACTTACTTGAGTAATCTATGCATAGAGGAATACCTGTACCGATGGCTCGGTGGAGATGCCCTTGAGCTGCTACTCCTGTTGGAACGCTCTTCTTGACTACCGACTAGATTTACCTCCTAGCCAACTAGGAAGTAATTCCTAGCCCAGGAAACCTCCACAGGTTCCCTAGCCCTCCGAGCCCAAGTCCAACTAGATGTAGTGTGTGTGTTCAAGACCAAGATAAAAAATACTCCCTTTTTCTCTCTCCAACAATTCCTCAAAATCACAGCCAACCAAAACCAAAATCAAGACCCAACATCCCCCTTTCTCCCTTCCTCCTTCCCCTTTTATGCCCCTCCTCCCTTCTCCACCTCAACCACCTCTCATTAATGTCATAACTTCTCCCTCATCCTTACAGTTGACTTCCCTTCTCCCAAGTAAATCTGAGAGTACATTTGGGAATGTGATATGAATATAAAATTGGGTAATTAATTGGAGAGGACCATGTCTTCTCCCAAGTAAATGTGAGAGTACATTTGGGAATGTGATATGAATATATAAATTGGTAATTAGTTGGAGAGGACCATGTCTTCTCCCAAGTAAATGTGAGAGTACATTTGGGAATGTGAGATGAATATATAAATTGGTAATTATTTGGAAATGACCATTTCTTCTCCCAAGTAAATGTGAGAGTACATTTGGGAATGTGATATGAATATAAAATTGGGTAATTAATTGGAGAGGAGACCATATCCTATCCAAGATTAATTTTGAGAAGACAAGTTGGGAATTTGAATAATAGAAATAATAAATTTTACATCAGTAAATAAAATTTACAGTTTCCCAAATGAAGGTATTCACCAATATTTCTCAATATTTTCAGATAATATAACATTAATAAAATTTGCATGATAAGATTAAGTGGGGCATTACACACAACCTGAATTTGATTTCTTAGGGGAATTAAGGAATGTATGCGCAAAGATCTTGTTGTTCCAAGCTATTAAGGATGTCCCCATCTATGCGAAGGTAGTTCGAGAACTTTGCTTAAAGAAGCCAAGAAGGAAGAAAAGAGATCCTAATACAATACAAGTAATTGGGAATGTGAAAATTCTATTAAATTTACTGGTGATTAATCTTCTATCTTTAAATATTATTTGTCTTCTGTAAATTAGCTTACAACAAATATTGAATAAAAACACTACTTCAATTTCACCAAAAAATAATCACAGGAACTGAGATAATAATGCAAACATAAAATTAGACATTGATATTTTTGGACAAATTGTTCCTTGAAAAACCCCTAGTGCGGGGAAAATTAGTTGTGCATATGGGGGTTTTATTATTTCTTCAGCAAATTGAGAATAATATAAACTACTTTCATTTTACTGGAAACGCTCCGACAATCAATTAATCTTCACTGTTGACCAAATCGAATTGGGAAATAAAAAATCTCCCTCTGCAAATCAACCAACCTCTCTTAGGAAATTCACACCTCCTCATCTCCCTTTGCAAATCAACTCAGCATCTCCTACGTAATTCAAACTTCATTCGACAACTCATGCTGGCGAATTGGAAATTCAAATTGGCCTTTCTAGAAACTCTCACTGCCTCCTGGAAATCAATCTCGTGAGTAATTTTCCTCCAAAAACTCGACTAACCCACTCACACTACCTCTAGTAAATTATTTTGACAACTAGAAACAAAAACGAGTCTCAGGAAAATTGCATTGGATAAACTGGCTACTCACACTGCCTAACTCAGACTTCATCCTGTAAAACAATTTGGCCTCCTCCTAGCTCTAGGAAAACTGGAATCTTTGTGAAGAATTTCTCCAGTGATTCTCTCCCCAGTTTCTCTTGTTGAAACCCGGTTGATGGTGTCTCCCATGCCATCACTGCGCCCTTTCCATCACTGCAAATTTGTAATTTGAATTGATCTATAAAGGCCCCATCGATCTCCTCCTATCTCATTGACGAGTCAAAGACCATGATCTAATCACAATCGATGGATAAGATCATCTTGAATTCTTCTATTCACTTTTCTAGAAATCACTAGATTGAAATCGATTTGTCTCAATTAATCCATATTAATTAACCCATTTCCCTGAGTTAGACTTAAGGAAATAATTAAAACTATTTAATTAACTCTAATTAAGAATTTTTCACTTAGAAACTTTTTCTGGGTATTGGAGATAACTATTCCATTTGTATTCCTAGCCTCATTGACACCATTTGATACTAGAACACTTGGCTGAGCTGCAAAAAATAACATTCCATCTTAGCGAGGAAGGTGTCCTCCACAACTCCCAACTTATCCTCGAAGAAAACAAATTTTATTTACCTAAGGTCTTCATTAGAATATTTGCAACCTGCTGATCTATGGAAACATACTGTAGCCAAAATGATCCATGCTATACACAATCCTTGATGAAGTGGGTATTTGATGTTGATGTGCTTCAACCTATCACGAAACACTTGATTCTCAGAGAGCTTGATGCAACTCTGATTATCATAGTAAATATTGGTCGAATCCAATCTCCGACCAAATAGTACCACTAATAGCTTCTAAAGCCATATAGCCTCACATGTAGCCATGCTTGCTTCCATGTATTTTTCTTTTGCAGAACTCAGTGCCACTAAATTTTTCTTCTTTTTGTACCAAGAGACAAAACTTGATCTAATGCTGAAGCAACATCTTGAAGTGCTTTTCCGATCCACCGCACTACCTACCCAATTTTCATATTTATACCCCATCAAGCTAACACCATCAACTCGAGTATATCTCAATCCATACTCGACTACACCTCTTATATATCACAACACTTTCTTCGCCGCTGTCCAGTGCTGTTATGAAACCAGCTCACAAAAAGATAGAAAAGAGAGATCCACGCCTTAGAATTCAGCCTCTTCGAGGGGGCAACCTCCTTTACATTACATAAATGAGCAATTCTTGGATGATTCAAATGACAAAACCTCCTTTCTATATATAGGAGTCTAAGGAGTCACAATATAACCCAGCCGACCTAACAATAATAATATAAAGCCACAAAAATAACAATAGAGGGATTCTATGGGGCACAGTGATAACAATATGGGGACAATAGGGGCACAACAATATTAATAAGTGATACAACTACAATAGTAATGGGGTAATCACTAGTATTATAGGGACCCAACATGCCCCTCTCCTTCAAAAAAGTGTTGTCCTCAACGCTTCAGTAGTTCTGGATGCTTCTGTATAAAATTCTCATCCTCCCATGTGGAATCTTCAGCGGATAAGTTCTTCCACTTGATAAGATACTCTAAAATTGATCGATTTCGTAACTGTCGAGTTCTTGTTTCTGTGACTTCTTCTGGTTCCAATATAATTTTTCCTTCCTCGTCAAGTTCTGGCAATATTGTTTGAACTGGGAGCTTGTCGCCTATAACCTTCTTTAAACATGAAACATGGAAAACTGGGTGCAATCGAGAAGCTGCAGGAAGCTCCAATTTGTATGCCATAGTACCAATCTTTTGCAACACCTTGTACAAACCATAATACTTTGGTGATAATTTATTATCCTTCTTAGCTTGCTTGAGGGACATTTGCTTATATGGTTGTAGCCGTAGGAATACCCAATCACCTACATCAAAACTTCTTTCGCTGCGATGTTGATCTGCCTGTTGTTTCATTCTATTCTGTGCCAACACGAGGTTATCCTTTAAGAGTTGGAGGACATGTTGTTGATGTTCGATGTGATGTTCCACTGCTTGAACCTTAGAATTTTCTCTTAAATATGATGTGATGGATGGTGGCTGATATCCATAAAGTGCCATAAATGGGGTCATTTTTGTTGCTGTATGGAAGGAAGTGTTATACCACCATTCAGCCAGAGGCAACCATTTGACCCATTGTGTCTGTTTATCAGATACAAAGCAATGAAGATATCCTTCCAAACATTTGTTTACTATCTCAGTTTGCCCATCAGATTGAGGATGATAAGATGAGCTATGAGCTAACTGAGTACCAAGACAAGAAAATAATTCTGTCCAAAAATTTCCAGTGAAAATGGGATCTCTGTCACTTACAATAATCTTTGGGTTTCCATGTAGCTTTTGAATTGTTTCCATAAATGCAGTAGAAACTGTACTGGCTTTAAATGGATGTGATAATGCACAAAAGTGTGCATACTTGGTAAGTCTGTCAACTACCACCATGATGACACTCTTTCCCTCAGACTTGGGTAAACCTGTGATAAAATCCATTGAAACCTCCTCCCAACGTTGGCTTGGAATGGATAAAGGTTGTAATAGACCCGGTGTCTTAATTGTTTCAACTTTATTTTGTTGGCAAACCAAACATTCCGCCACAAACTTTTGAATATCTGATTTAAGGCCATCCCAAAAAAATTCCTTCTTAACCTTGTGGTAAGTTTTTAAAAATCCTGAGTGCCCTCCTAAGGGAGAAGTGTGCAATTCCATAAGAATCTTTTGTTTTAGCTGGGAATTCTTACAGAGGTATAAGCGATCTTTGTACCATAACGAATCATTTTGCCAGCTAAATGTATCAAACGTACTGGAATCTTGTTGTAACTTTCGAATAAGTGCCCACACTTCTTCGTCATTCTTCCATTCCTCCCTTGCTTCGTTTATCCAATCTGGTTGGATAATAGAAATGGCGCACAACAATGCTTCCACATCCTCATCCTTTCTTGAGAGTGCATCTGCCACCACATTTTGCTTCCCTTTTTTGTAGATGATTTCAAAGTCATAACCCAACATCTTTGTGACCCACTTTTGTTGCTCTTCAGAGGATAATCTTTGTTCTAAAAAGTATTTAAGGCTATCATGATCCGTTTTTACCTTGAAGTGTCTTCCCATTAGGTAGGGTCGCCATTTCTTAAGTGCATGGAGTATTGCCAACATTTCCTTCTCATAAATAGCTTTGTGTAAAAACTTTCCCTTGATTGGACGACTTTCAAAAGCAATGGGTCTTTCATCTTGCATTAAAACAGCACCAATTCCATTTCCTGAAGCATCACATTCCACAATAAAGGTTTTTGTGAAGTCTGGTGTAGCTAAGACCGGTGCTTGGCACATTGCCTCTTTAAGATGTTCGAAGGCCTTTGTTGCTTCTGGAGTCCATGAAAATACATCTTTCTTCAATAATGTTGTTAGAGGTGCTGCTATTCTCCCATAATTCTTAACAAACTTGCGATAATACCCTGTCAACCCAAGAAATCCTCGCAGATGCTTTATGGATGTGGGGATTTTCCATTCCTTAATGGCTTTAATTTTGCTAGGGTCTACCTTAACTCCTTCATGAGATACAATATGACCCAGATATTCCACCTCTTGTACTCCAAAGAAACATTTGGATCTTTTTGCATATAATTGTTTCTCCTCCAATAGTTGTAGCACCCTGTCAACATGTTCAACATGATCCTTCCAAGACTTGCTGTAGATTAGTATATCATCAAAAAATACTAACACAAATTTTCTAAGGAATGGTTTGAAAATGGAATTCATCAAACCTTGAAATGTTGAAGGTGCATTGGTAAGGCCAAAAGGCATGACCAAAAATTCATAATGACCCTCATGAGTTCTAAATGCTGTTTTCGGAATGTCTTCAGTCTTCATTCTGATTTGATGATATCCTGAACGAAGATCCAACTTGGTGAAGTAAATTGATCCATGCAATTCATCCAGTAATTCATCAATGACTGGAATGGGAAACTTATCTTTAATAGTGAGCTTGTTGAGCTCCCTATAATCCAGACACATGCGCCATGATCCATCCTTCTTGTGCACCAATACTACTGGAGCAGAGAAAGAACTTTGACTCGGTTGAATTATACCAGCCTCTAGCATTTCTGCAACCATACGTTCAATTTCACTCTTTTGGACATAGGGATATCTGTACGGCCTGATGTTTGGAGGAACACTTCCTGGAATCAGATGAATAGCATGATCATGATCACGAATAGGTGGGAGACCTTTGGGAGTCTCAAATACCTTGGAATGATTGTCCAAGACTTTTTGGAGATCTGGAGAAATAGATGATTCCAATGTGGAAACATCTAGCGAACATAATTGTGCAATTACACCTCTTTGTTCCTTTTTTAGAAGCTTTGTCATACCATTAGAGCTGATTATCTTTCCTGGTTTCCCTGCAATACCCCTTAATTCAACTTCCTTTCCTTCCACAGAAAATTTCATGAAAAGTTCTTGAAAATTAAAAGCTATTGTACCCAAGGATTGTAGCCATTGGACTCCTAGTACAACATCAGCACCTCCCATTGGAATGGAAAGCATTGGGCTAGTCAATACATATTCTCCCATGGATAGCTTGATATTATGGCACTTTCCAGAGCAATTTATTGTTCCTCCATTTGCAACCATCACTTGACACTCTGGTGCTGGATATAAGAAGCAATTCAATTCTTTTGCTACCTTACAATGAATAAAATTGTGGGTACTTCCTGAATCAATCAACACTATTACCTTTTTCTTCTTGATTTGTCCTTCTATCTTGATGGTTTGAGGAGTGGTAATTCCTGCCAATGCATTACAAGATATGGTCAGATTCATTTCTTCTTTATCTAGGCTTTGTTCCTGGAGTATATCCTCTTCTTTTGACCTTTCTTGCTCCTTTTCTTCTTCCTCTTCACAATCTATGTAGAATAATTTCTTCTCAGCACACTTATGACCTTTAGTGTATTTGCTATCACAACTGTAACAAAGCCCTTTTGCTCTTTTTTCTTCCAATTGTTGTGGTGTCAACCTTATAGGTTGTGGAAGACTAGGGGCAACAACACTTCCATCTTTATAGTTGTGAGTGGTATGCTTCCTGGTTGCCATAATTTTGCTTTCCATTTTTCTTGCTAACCTGAATGCCTTCTCTAATGAATCAGGTTCCCAAAGGCGAACATCATGTTGGATATTATCCTTTAAAGTCCCTATGAACACATCAATCCTATGCTCCTCTGGAATATTTTTTACCCTTATGTTCAATTTTTGGAACTCCTCAATGTGCTCCATTATTGAACCCTTTTGTTTGAGACTTATCAATTGGCTAAAAAAAGTGTTGCTTTTTGTATCCTCATAATGTGCTGTCAATTCTTCCGTAAAAATTGCCCAAGTGATAATTTGTTTACGAGAGCAAAGCCATTGATACCATACAAACTGATTTGGTTCCAAATATAAAGTTGCAATACGTACCTTTTGTGTGTTTTGCACATTATTGAGATCGAAAAATTGCTCCATCTGTAATATCCATGTTGCGGGATCCTTGCCATCAAACTTCCTCATATCGATTTTTGGAATATGGTGGGTCTTCGATCCAACATTAGAGTCTATGGAATCATGATTAACATTTCTTTTGTTCTCATCATGAGTTTCCTTTACTACCCTTTCACCATTAGTGACCATTTCTTGTAGCAATTTATTCATATTTATCTTCAATTCTTCCATCTTATCACCCATGCCATCAATTTTAGCGTCCATGCCATTCATTTTAGCTTCCATGCCATCCATCTTAGCTTATACGCCTTTCTTTAAACAATCCATCTTAGCTTCTACACCTTTTTTTAAACCATCCATCTTAGCTTCTACATCTTTCCTTAAACCATCCATCTTAGATTCTGTTGCTTTTTGTGCAAGTGACACTTGTTGCACTTGGTCTCGTAATTTTGATATATCATGTTGCATTTCTTCTTCTTCTTCATAAGTCATGCTAGAGCTTTCAGGTTTCTTACTAGGTGTTTTCATTTTCTTTCCTCGGGGCATCAATTACTGATTCAAACTAATTTTTCAAACCAAGCTTATGCAAAAATTTTAAAAAAACTACACACCTTTTTTCACTTTGTAGAAGCTTGATATTGAAGTTGATGTATCTCTACAATTTCGGATCATCCAGTTCTGAAATTGCGACCTGTAGTATCCCTCTGTGTCCTCTTTCCAATGCCACCAGTCTGATCCAAGTTGGATTCTCCAAGGAAGAGTTATGCACAATCTCCCAAGATGACCTGATTATAGACTAGTTCAGTAGAGCGAACTTGTACGACGTGCCACGAGTCACTGTTTCAACCTTTGGATTTGAAAATGATAGAAAAGAAACTACAGTCTATCCTCTTTCTGTACCTTCTTACGAAATTTCAATCCGATGCTCAGAGAGAAAGTTATGATGATTTTCCCCAAGTCACCTGTTTGGAATGTAATTCAGGAGTCTGCAAAAATACCAACTTCCTCAGATCATATCTCCGCAAATATAGCATGAAAAGCTCTGAAATTTGGACCCGAGATTCAGCGTGATTTCTTCTCAAATGGGTTTTTTTTAGCTTCTGAAACGTCGCCAAAAAAAGTTATAGAGAAAATGCCACGATGACCTGTTTGGAGCAGCGAAACCCTAGAATCCAAAGCTCTGATACCAAATGTTATGAAACCAGCTCACAAAAAGATAGAAAAGAGAGATCCACGCCTTAGAATTCAGCCTCTTCGAGGGGGCAACCTCCTTTACATTACATAAATGAGCAATTCTTGGATGATACAAATGACAAAACCTCCTTTCTATATATAGGAGTCTAAGGAGTCACAATATAACCCAGCCGACCTAACAATAATAATATAAAGCCACAAAAATAACAATAGAGGGATTCTATGGGGCACAATAATAACAATATGGGGACAATAGGGGCACAACAATATTAATAAGGGATACAACTACAATAGTAATGGGGTAATCACTAGTATTATAGGGACCCAACAAGTGCACCCTCATTGGTTCAACTATGAATTGATTGAGAGTTTTTCCCACAAAGAAAATGTCTGGCCTTGTGTTGACCATATACATTAGAGATACAAAAAGCTACCTATACAAGGTGGGTTTCTCTTCTTCCTACTTTGATGCATTTATCTTCCTCCAATTGGTAATCATAGGTGTAGACATGGGTCTACAGTCCAACATCCTGAATTTCTTCAAGATCTCCATAACATATCTCCCTTGACCAAGGAAGATATCCCCATTTGTCTACCACACCTCCAGACCTAGAAAATAATGCATCAACCCCAAATCCTTCATCTCGAAATCTGCTTCCAAGTCCCTCTTATATTCCTCTGAGCCCTAGTGAACTAGTAAGAAACAAATCTTCCACATATAACACAAGAATGAGAGGCTCACCTCCTACCATAAAATAATAGAGGTTTGATTTTGTCTCACTCTTCACGAAGCCCATCTGCGGCAAGTAACTGTTGATCCAACCTTACTATGATCTGGGAGCTTGCTTGAGTCCATACAATGATCTCTTCAATATGCATACATGAGTGTCCCTCCCATGCATCTTAAATGCCTCTAGTTCTTTATGTACACCTCCTCTTCTATTAATCCATTCAAAAAAGTAATTTTGACATCCATTTGATGAATCTGCCATCCCATCTGTGTTGTGTGAGATCATGACCCTGATGGAATTTTATTTGGCCACTGGAGAAAATGTATCCTCATAGTCTATGCCCTCTTTTTGAGCAAATCCCTTGGCCATGAACCTAGTTTTTTACTTCTCCACACTACCATATGCAACATGCTTGATCTTGTAGATCCAACGAGAGCTAACCACTTCCTTGTCCAACAATCTAGGTACAAATTCCCACACATCATTCAACATGATGGAGTTGTATGCCACCATTTCTTCCTACCACACGTGATGCTACGCATCTCCTGATATTGGAAGGCTTGTTGTCAATGAGCTCACTCATAAATGCTTTATACCCTAAATACGTTTCTGGGAGTCTCCTATCCTTAGTGCTTGATCTAGGAGCTCCCACAAACTCCTCTGCATCTCTCAACATTTGAAGAACCTCTCTATTTCTTCTCCCACTGGTGGTGGGTGGATCTTCATGCTCCTTATCCAGCTTCTACTTTTCCACCTACTGCGAACTCTCATTTTCTCTTATCCTATGCCTGTACTATTCATTGTACTTGTACTAGTGCCCTGAACCCGAGATCCCTTGGAGCTTCTGCTGGATCAATTTGATCAACTACTGTCAACTTGCGAGATCTCATAAAGGATTTCTCCTCTTGGAAATTTATATCCCGTCTCATGATGATCTTCCTTCTACTTGTAATGTAGATCTTGTATACCTTGGATGTTTTGCTGTAGCCAATGAAATATCCCTTTTCTGCAGTTGAATTCAACCTAGTGCGCTTATCATATGGAATGTGAAAATGCACTATGCTGCCAAAAATACTGAAGTGTCTAACTTCTAGCTTCTTTGGGTGTCATATTCCCCAATTCTTTGTGTGGGACCTTGTTCTGAATGTATACTATTGTACTACATACCTCTACCAGAGAAATCTAGACATGTGTCAAGTCCCTATAATACCTGTGTATTCCCTCATTGTTATTGCTAGTGTAGTCCCCTTATTGTTATTGTTGTGTGCATTTTTTCCCCATATTGTTATTAGTGTGCCCCATAG
The DNA here is from genome assembly GCA_031772625.1 of Pinus tabuliformis. Classification (NCBI taxonomy): domain Eukaryota; kingdom Viridiplantae; phylum Streptophyta; class Pinopsida; order Pinales; family Pinaceae; genus Pinus; species Pinus tabuliformis. The sequence continues at coordinate 267,592,788 of CM062807.1, forward strand.
AAGCCTACTATTGTTATTGTTGTGCCCTTACATTGTTATTTTTATATCGACTTTGATTATATTGTGATCCCTTATACTCTTATATATAGAAATGAGGTTTTGTCATTTGAATCATAAAAGAATTGTTAATTTATGTAATGTAAAGGAGGTTTCCCCATCGAAGAAAATATTTTTTAAGTCATTGATTTATCTATTTGTGAGATGGTTTCATAACTTTTGGAATCAAAGCTTTGGATTCTAGGGTTTTTCTTCTTCACATAAGCCATTGAGGAATTTTCAATATAACTTTTTTTCTACGAAGCTTCAGAAGCTAAAATTGAAACCCCCGGATGAGTTGGATTCATGTAGGTGGTTGAGTCAAGGAGATAGATCATGTGTGAATTTCAGATCTTGTATCGATATATTTTTGGACATACGATCCAAGGAAGTTAGGGTTTTTGTAGGCTCCAAAATTCCATCTCAAACATGTGACCTTGGGAAAATCGTCATAACTTTCTCCCTGAGCATTGGATTTAAATTTAGTAAAAAATTACAAAAAGAGGATGGACTATAGTTTGTTGGGTATCATTTTCATGTCCGAAGGTTGAAACAGTGACACGTGGCACTCCATACAAACTTGCTTTACGGAACTAGTCTATAATCAGGTCATCGTGGGAGATTGGGCATAACAATTTATTGAAGAATCCAATCTAGATCAGAATTGTGGAGTTGGAAATAGGACACAGAGGGCTACCATAGGACAAAATTTTAGACCTTGGAGATTCACAATTACAGAGATACAACAGATTCAATATCGAGGTCCTACAAAGTGTAAAAAAAGTGTGTATTTTTTTAAAAATTGCATAATTTTTGTTTGAAAATTTAGTTTGAAGTGATTCAAAGGGCACAATGAAGCATAGAAATCACTGTTTGATTTCAAAATGACTTGAAGCAAGACAATGGAAACACCTAGTAAGCAACCAAAAATCTCTACTATGATGCATGATGAAGAAGAAGAAATGCAACATGATATATCAAAATGACGAGGCCAAGTGCAACAAATTTCACTCTCACAAAGAGTAACCAAAAATCAAATGGAAGCTAAGATGGATGATTTGAAGAATAGATTAAAATAAGACATGGAAGGTTTGAAGGATGGCATGAAATCTAATATCGATGGCATGAAAGCTAGTATGGATGGCATGAAAGCTAATATGAATGACATAGAAGCAAAAATGAAAGGCAACATGGAAGATTTGAAGAATGGTTTAAAAGCAGACATGGAATGTTTGAAGGAAGGTTTGACAAAGTTGCTACAATAAATTCTTCCTAATGGAAACAAAGTATTAGATGAAACTCATGATGAGAATAAAAGAAATGTTAATCATGGTTTCATAGACTCTAACATTGGATTGAAGACCCATCATATTTTAAAAATCGATATGAGAAAGTTTGATGGCAAGGATCCGATAACATGGATACTAGAAATGAAGAAATATTTTGATCTTCATAATGTGCAACACACACAAAAGGTACACACTGCAACTTTATATTTAGAACCTAATCAATTTGCATGGTATCGATGCTTTGTTCTCGTAAAGCACTTGTCACTTCGTAATTTTTTATAGAGGAAATGATAACACATTATGATGATACAAGGAGCAACACCTTCTTTAGCCAATTGATAAATCTCAAACAAAAGGGTTCAATGGCAGAGCACATTGAAGACTTCCAAAAATTGAATATAAGAGTAAATGATATTCCAGAGGAGCATAAGATTGATGTGCTCGTAGGGACTTTAAAGGATAACATTCAACATGAGGTTCACCTTTTGGAACTTGATTCATTCGAGAAGGCATTTAGGTTGGAAAGAAAAATTGAAAGCAAAATTATGGCAACAAGGAATCCTACCACTCACAACTATAAATATGGAAGTGTTACTACCCCTAGCCTTCCACAACCTACAAGGTTGACACCACAACAATCGAAAGAAAAAAGAGAAAAAGGGCTTTGTTACAATTGTGATAGTAAATACACTAAAGGTCATAAGTGTGCCGAGAAGAAATTATTTTACATAGATTGTGAAGAGGAGGAAGAAAAGGAACAAGAAACATCAAAAGAAGAGGATATACATCAGAAACCAACCCTAGAAAAACAAGAAATGAATCCGACCATATCTTGTAATGCATTGGCAGGAATTACCACTCCTCAAACTCTCAAGATAGAAGGACATATCAAGAAGAAAAATGTAATAATGTTGATTGATTCAGGTAGTACCCATAATTTTATTCATTGTAAGATAGTCAAGGAATTGAATGTCTTCCTATATCCAACACTAGAGTGTCGAGTAATGGTTGCAAATGGAGGAACCATAAATTTCTCTGGAAAGTGCTATAATATCAAGCTATCCATTGGAGAATATGTATTGAATAGTCCAATGCTTTCCATTCCAATGGGTGGTGCTAATGTTGTACTAGGAGTCCAATGGTTAAAATCTTTGGGTATGATAGCTTTTAATTTTCAAGAACTTTTCTTGAATTTTTTTTGGGAAGGAAAGAAAGTTGAATTAAGGGCATCACAAGGAAACTAAGAAAGATAATTAGCTCTATTGGCATACAAAGCTTCTAAAGAAATAAAAATGGGGTGTAATTGAACAATTATGTTCGCTAGAGGTATAATTCAACCTAGTAAAAGAGTGAAATTGAACGTATGGTTGCATAAATGCTAGAGGCCGGTATAATTCAACCTAGTCAAAGTTCTTTCTCTACTATAGTAGTATTGGTGCATAAGAAGGATGGATCATGGCACATGTGTCTGGATTATAGGGAGCTCAAAAATCTCACTATTAAAGATAAATTTCCCATTCCTGTCATTGATAAATTATTGGGTGAATTACATAGAGCAATTTACTTCACCAAGTTGGATCTTCATTTAGGATATCATCAAATTAGAATGAAGACTGAAAGCGTTTCGAAAAAAAACATTTAAAACTCATGAGGGTCATTAGGAATTTTTATTCATGCCTTTTGGCCTTATCAATGCACCTTCTAAATTTAATGGTTTGATGAATTCCATTTTCAAAACCTTCCATAGAAAATTTGTGTTAGTTTTTTGATGATATACTAATCTACAACAAGTCTTGGAAGGATCATGTTCAACACGTTGATAGGGTGCTCAAACTATTGGAGGAGAAACAATTATATGCAATAACCTCCAAATGTTTCTTTGGAGTACATAAGGTGGAATATCTGGTTCATATTGTATCTCATGAAGGTGTTAAGGTATACCCTAACAAAATTAAAGCCATTAAGGAATGCGAAATCCCCACATCCATAAAGCATCTGCGAGGATTTCTCGTGTTGACAGGGTATTAACGTAAGTTTTGTTAAGAATTATGGGAGAATAGTAGCACCTCTAATAACATTACTGAAGAAAGATGCATTTTATTGGACTCTAGAGGCAACTAAGGCCTTTGAACATCTTAAAGAGGCAATGTTACAAGCACTAGTCTCAGCTACGCCATAATTCACAAAAACCTTTATTGTGGAATGTGATGCCTTAGGAAATGGAATTGGTGTTGTTTTAATGCAAGAAGGAAGATCCATTGCTTTTGAAAGTCATCCAATCAAGGGAAAGTATTTACAGAAAGCTATTTATGAGAAGGAAACGTTGACAATAATACATGCACTTAAGAAATGACAACCTTACCTAATGGGAAGACACTTCAAAGTAAAAAAAAAATCATGATAGTCTTAAATACTTTTTAGAACAAAGATTATCTTCAGAAGAGAAACAAAAATGGGTGACAAAGATGTTGGGTTATGACTTTGAAATCATCTACAAAAAAGGGAAGAAAAATGTTGTTGCAGATGCACTCTCAAGAAAGGATGAGGATGTAGAAGCATTGCTTTGTGCCATTTCTATTATCCAACCAGATTGGATGACTGAAGCAAGGGATGAATGGATGAATGACGAAGAAGTGCGGGCACTCATTCAAAAGTTGAAGCAAGATCTCAGTACATCTGATATATTTAGCTAGAAAAATAATTCATTCTAGTACAAAGATCACTTATAACTTTGTAAGAATTCCCAAATCAAACAAAATATTCTTCTGGAATTGCACACCTCTCCCTTAGGAGGGCACTTAGGATTTTTAAAAAATTACCACAGGGTTAAGAAGATTGTTTTTGGGTTGGCCTTAAATTTGATATTCAAAAGTTTGTGGTGAAATGTTTGGTTTGCCAACAAAATAAAGTTGATACAATTAAGACCCCGGGTCTGTTACAACCTTTATCCATTCCAAGTCAACATTGGGAGGAGGTTTCAATGGATTTTATCACAAGTTTACCCAAGTCCAAAGGAAAGAGTGTCATCATGGTGGTAATTGATAGACTTACCAAGTATGCACACTTTTGTGCATTATCTCATCCATTTAAAGCCAGTATAGTTGCCACTGCATTTATGGAAACAATTCAAAAGCTACATGGAAACCCAAAGATTATTGTAAGTGATAGAGATCCCATTTTCATGGGAAATATTTTGACAAAATTATTTTCTTTTCTGTGTACTCAATTAACTCATAGCTCATCTTATCATCCTCAATCTGATGGGAAAACTGAGATAGTGAACAAATGTTTGGATGGATATCTTATTTTCTTTGTATCTGATAAAAATACACAATGGATGAAGTGGTTACCTCTGGTTGAATGGTGGTATAACACTTCCTTCCATATTGCAACAAAAATGACCCCATTTATGGAACTTTATGGATATCATCCACCATCCATCACATCATCTTTAAGATAAAATTCTAAGGTTCAAGCAATGGAATATCACATCGAGCATCAATAATAATTTCTCCAACTCTTAAAGGATAACCTCACTTTGGCAAGTAGATCAACATCGTAGCGAAAGAAGTTTTGATGTAGGTGGCTGGGTATTTCTACGACTACAAGCATACAAAAAAATTTCTGTCAAGTAAGCTAAGAAGGATAATAAATTATCACCGAAGTATTATTGTCTGTACAAGGTGTTGCAAAATATTGGTACTATGGCATACAAATTGGAGCTTCCTGCATCTTCCCGAGTGCACCCTGTTTTCCATGTTTCATGCTTAAAGAAGGTTATAGGTGACAAGTTCCCAGCTCAAACAATATTTATAGAACTTGATGAGGAAGGAAAAAGCATATTGGAACCTTAAGCAGTCATGGAAGCAAGAACTCGACAGCTACGAAATCGATCAATTTCAGAGTATCTCATCAAGTGGAAGAACTTACCCACTGAAGATTCTACATGGAAGGATGAAAATTTTATATAGAAGCATCCAAAACTACTATATTGTTGCAGACAACAATTTTTTGAAGGAGAGGGGCATGTTAGGTCCCTATAATACTAGTGTATTCCATCATTGTTATTGTTAGTGTAGCCCCCTTATTGTTGTTGTGCCCATGTTGTCCCCATATCATTATTAGTGTGCCCCATATAAGCCCACTATTGTTATTGTTGTGCCCTTACATTATTATATTTATATCAAATCTGATTATATTGTAACCCCTTATACTCCTATATATAGAAAGGAGGTTTTTTCATTTGAATCATAAAATGATTTTTCATTTATGTAATGTAAAGGAGGTTTCCCCCGAAGAGGATAATTTTTAAGTTGTTGATCTATCTATTTGTGAGTTGGTTGCATAACACCATTGCTTCTTGCCACACCTAATGTTATGCATCCTCCTGATACTGAAAGGATTGTTGTCAATTAGCTCACTCGTAAATGCTCTATACCCTAAATACATTTATGGAAGTCTCTTATCCCTAATTCTCAATCTAGGAGCTCCCACAAAATCCTCTACATCTCTCAACATTTGAAGAACCTCTTTGTTTCTTCTCCCGCTGGTGGTGGGTGGATCTTTATGCTCCTCATCCGGCTTCTACTACTCCAGCTACAACGAACTCTCATTTTATCCTGTACTTATGCATGTACTAGTCACTGTAATTGCACTAGTTCCCTGAGCCTGAGATCCCTGTTCATCCCTTGGAGCTTCTACTGGATCACTTTGATCAACCAATGTTAACTTGCGAGATCTCATAAAGGATTTCTCCTCTTGGAAGTTATGTCCTGTCTCATGATGATCTTCCTGCTACCTGGAATGTAGATCTTGTATGCCTTGGACATTTTGCTGTAGCCAATGAAATATCCCTTTTCTGCAGTTGAATCCAAAGTGGTGCGCTTATCATATGGAATGAGAAAATCACTATGCTGCCAAAAATCCTGAAGTGTCAAACTTCTAGATTCTCTTCTATAAATGCCTCTTTGGGTGTCATATTCCCCAATGATTTGTGTGGGACCTTTCTATGAATGTATACTACTGTATTACAAATCTCTACCCAGAGAAATAAAACCATTTCCCGGTCATATAACATCTCCCTCGCTGCTCTAAATATCATCCTTTTCTTTCTTTCTGCAACCCCATTTTGCTGCAGGTTGTATGGAGCTGTCCACTCTCTCTTGATGCCATCCTTCACACATAACTCCTTGAAGGATTTCTCAAAGTACTCACCTCCATTATTTTTCCAAAGAACTTATATCTTCTTTCCTATTGCATTCTCCACTAGAGCCTTAAACTCTTGGAAGTGACTGAAGACGTCATACCTTGTCTTCAAGAAGTAAATCTAGGTCTTCCTAGAGAATTCATCAATGAAGGTCACGAAATACTCATAATCCTTGAGATATTTCGTAGAGAATGGGCCACATATATCAGAATGGATCAAGTCTAGCACACCCTAGGCTCTACTGACACTCCTTCGAAATGCCACTTTCGCAAACTTCCCAAGGATGCACTATTTGCACACATCATCATGTTTCATGCTTATTTCTGGAACTCCTGTCATTGTCTCATTGAGCAACTTGAGGCTCCATCATGGATATGTCCCACCTTCCTATGCCATAATTCTCCCATATCTCTGTAACTGCTACTGCTCACTAGTGCCTCTGGAGCATCCAAATGCAACCTATATAACTTGTTGCTTCTCACCCCAATTTCTTTCATTGACTTCCAATCCCTAACGTTTTATGTATACCTTCTATCATCGAAAGTAGATATCATATCCCTTGTCATGAAGAGAAGAAACTGAAATCAGGTTCATTCCTAAACCGTACACATGCAACACATATGTAACACGAGTACTCTTGCTTGAATCTCTCTGAAAGGTAGTTGTTCCTCTCTTAATTGGAGTGCACTTGGACTTATCTCCCATTTTGATCTGGAAGCCCAACTCCTCTTCCTGGTAACTGTAAAAGTATTTTCTTACCCCTGTCATGTGACATGATTCTACACTGTTAATGTACCAGACCCCTGTGGAGGTAGAGCTAGATAAACAAGCTATGAGATCGAACTCATCCTCAATTCTTAAAGATTGTGCATCAACATCCGTTGAATCTATTGTTTGCTGCTTCTTCTTTTTGTCACCCTTCTTCCTATTTATAAATTTATTGACATAGCATCCTTGTTGATCACTTGAATGAATACATCCCATTGCTTTGAGAACCCATTCAAATCTGTTCTCATGAGCTCATTATTAGTTAATTGATCTTCAAAAGCTGATAACTCATCCTTGATAAGTCAAATTTCGGTGAGGTATTTCTCAGCGTCTCTTTGAGAATTAGCTTCCTGTTAATATTAGCATCCTGGAACAACTTTAGAATGTCATCCCACATCTTCTTCACTGTATCAAAATATGCGATATGTGGAATAATATGATCCTTGACTCCGTATAATATTATTCTCCTTGCCTTATCATCTACTTTCTTGTATGCCAGAAGCTGTGTTGCATCTGTTGGCGTAGTTATAAAAATGGTCGCATATTCATTGAGACCATTCTTTTCCAAAAAAAATGAAATTCTAGTTTTCTAGAAACCAAAGTTAGAATCTCCATCTAATTTGTCCTAATGTCATAATCCAGCTAAATCCATTTCTGAAAACCCTCGAAAATAATCAAATTCCAAATAAATTTGAAGAAGATGAATTGGGTTTTACAAACCCTCAATTTTCTCTTTTTGGGCCCTGCACTGAGCCTTTTTTGTCCATAGATTTGAGCTTCACTGAGTTGTTGTGATACCGCGTGAAAATTCTATTGCAGTTACTGGTGATTATTATCCTTTATGGTGGGTAGATGACCTCAATGAGGTGGTGGAGGCATACCCATACTTGTCGTGATAACTCAGTACAAAGATTAATGGTGCACCCAATAATGTGGGCCTGAAAAAAATAATACATGATACATGATGTGCTGGCATCAATGGGCCTAATAAGAATACAATGATACAAGAAGAATCCCATATACATGTGCTTGGAAAATCGAGGCTAGGACTAATACAATGAATGTTTTTGACTGAGTACATAGGAATTAATTTTCCCAAGTTGATGTGAGGGGGTATATCATAACCAAATAAGCCCTGTTGAATAGGAAGGTTCTCTGAAGATCAGAATGAGCTAGTTGAAGAAGGGGTTCATGTGGTGGGCTCTGTGATCAGCTAAAACCAAGATAGAAAAATATATTGAACTACATCTGAGGCTAGATCAAAACTACTGAGGTCCGGGCATGTGGGGGGCTACCTAAAGGGCCACCCCCTCACGAGGTCTGGAACATATCACACATACCCGGTAAATCATAGGATAACCTATTGAAGCACTGGACCATCAAGTGTATGATTATCGATCATGTGATAATGATATGGAGTCAAGTATGTGAGAAACAACCAAGTCAAATGGAAATGATGGTTCCCTTTACTTGATCCGAGGCACCCAATAATGAAGAAACTATAAACTAGATCCAAGGTACACCACCCTCTAAACCACTCTCCTGGAATAAACGTGTTGAATTCAATGGGGGGGTCTGCCAAAGCTGAGGCACACAAGCACGAGGAACATAGCCGTATGAATGATGGACACTGACACCACGAAGGGTGATGGGAAAATAAGGGGATGGGTGTACTTACAACTTCCCTTATCAGAGCATAATATGCAAGGTTGACATGGTAGTGACTAACACAATTTAAGAGGGGAGGGTCAATTACTCAAAAAAAGGATTTTCAAAGACATATAAGGATAGTTGGAGGTCAAATTGTGGCAATACAAGATGAACTCAACACACGGAGAGGATGAGATAATATAACAAGACTCAATGGGGTTATGAACAGACTCCATGGGATATAAGGGTGACTCATATCTGATGCTCTAAACAAGGGTGACTCAATGATATTGCCACAAGAAAAGGGTCCAAGAGGGGCCATGAAAACATGAGTAAATAATGGTCACTCATGAAGAAACATGACATATAAGCTGGCAGGTGCAAAGAAAAAGTGGTACTAGAGTACGAGTGACCCATATGAAAATATTTGATTTCAAAAGCTGACAAAGTGAGACCGCATGGAAAAAATGGCTTCCAGGTGAAGTTTTGAATTACAAAAAATGAAGAGAGACCCATTATAGAGCTCGATGAGAGTTTTATATTGGTGCAGATGGTTAGTCAAACTGAGCTACGATGAGCCTATAATGGTCAAGGGAAAAAATAGGGTTTTCCTATAAAAGGGCTTCTTGCCCCTAACTCAAATTCATTTATGCATTGTGTTGTTGGTGAATTTTGATTGGAGGAGAGAGCCATAAAACATGGAGAGATTATAGCAGACAAGCTGACTTTTAGGTTGGTGGCCTTGTGTAAAAATGGCCTTAATGCTTCATGGAAAGAAGTTTCCTGATGAAGGATTAAGGGATGAGAATGAACTACTAGAGGAGGTCTAGAGTCATCCCCTCCCACCAAGATAAATAGGGGGAATTGGGTGGTAAGTGTGGCATCACATACAAGAGAATGTTTGAATATATGATATTAATCATTGATGTTATGCAATGTGTATATGGCTTGCCGAAAAGATTGGTAGGACAAACTATCCTAGGAATGAGAGGATAATCGACCATACCTAGATTATTGGGTCTTAGGCCTAGACTAATGATAATCAAGTGAGAAGGTGGCTAGGGGGACATCATACCCCCAAGCATGAGATACTTCCCCCAACATATAGTGGTGGTGGGGGGGTAGTGATCAGGTATGCAAAGGTGGTAATGATGCCCCATATTGGGTGCATATGTTCCATGCTATGGACATGCCAGGTGTAGAATAGTGTATTCAAAAAACTTGTATGGAGGTACATAATAGGGTTATGCACTTTTTTGTGTTGTTGCCATTTATTTTTGTGATTGTCTTCTTATGGGAAGAGGGGATGGACACAGTAGGAGAAAGGAAATGGTGGAGTTCCCATCTCAATTGGAACTGCATATATGAGTCGAATGGATTGAATTTATGGGTTCACATACATGGTGTCACTAGACCAAAGAGTGGCTTCAAATATAATTCACTGATGCTCACCTAGATGACACTGTGGTTGAACAACAATGTCAGAGGGACTAGGTTGTTGAGGTAAGATGTAGGAATGATTAAGTGGATCATCCCCATGGTGATCTTAAGTAATATGGGACTTTATAAGTTCTTTAGGATGGGGAAGAATAATAGTGTTGGAGTCAACACTACAAGATGTGGCAGGAAGGTTGGGGAGAATTTCTTCTTCTAGACCCTAAAAAATGGATGCCCCCTTACCCAAACATTGTGTGGCAATGTAATGACCAGAAGATGGATGTGGTTCAAATGTCTGGGTTTGAAGTAATGGGTGATGAAACATATCATCATCATGGGAGACATGCTTCACATACACAACATCTTCTATGGGAGATTGATGACAAGTGGATTCAAGGTCCATTAATGTTGAGAAAGACGCAACATCAAAAAGTGGATCTAAAGATGCACATTCAGATACTCCCAAGGAGTCTGAAGATGTTGATCCCATGGATGATAATAGGGAGAGAATGTGTACGTAGTTGTCCATCGTTTCTACATCACGAGGAGAAATCATGACAGTGGGTTGAGTAGCCCGTGCCCTGGCGATGAATTCGTGCCAGGGTCCGCCAGTAGAGAAGGATAATGGTCACTACGAGCAACATCCATATCATGAAGAACTCTGAGGGCATTACGAAAATAATAGATATGTGGACAATGATGAGAATAATATTTGTATATATCGCACAAAGCGCAAGATGATTTGTGCCTAAATACTTGTTCTTCTTGGATGATTTAGGTAAAGTGACTTGCACCTCGAGGACATCTGGGTCTAGCTGAATTTCATCTTTAGGAATCATGCTCTTTATATGGGAAAGATTAGGGAAATTATTAGTGGCATGGCCATGAACATCACACAAAGCGCATGGAGGAGTATGCTTAGGTGTGGCATGTGGAGTGGCCTTCACTTGAATTTCCTTATCCTTGCCCCTTTTTTGTGAGCTTTCCCCCTCTCACTAGGTGCTTTCTGTTATGCAACTAACTCACAAAATAGAAGAAGATATAGATTGACGACTTCAAAATTAGCCTCTTCAAGGGGGCAACCTCCTTTACATTACACAAATGAACAATTCTTGGATGATACAAATGACAAGGCCTCCTTTCTATATATAGGAGTCTACGAGATCACAATATAATCAGAGCCTACATAACAATAATATTTTAAGGACACAACAATAACAATAGTGGGCTTCTATGGGGCACAATAATACCAATATTGGGACTACATGGGCACAACAATACAAAAGGGGGTTTCACTAATAAAAATAAGGGGCTACACTAGTAGTATAGGGACCTAACATGCCCCTCTCCTCCAAAAACGTGTTGTCCTCAACACTTGAGTAGTTTTGGATGCTTATGTATAAAATTCTCATCCTCCCATGTGGAATCTTCAACGGGTAAGTTCTTCCACTTGATGAGAAACTCTAAAATTGATCGATTTCGTAGCTGTCGGGTTCTTGATTCCATGACTGCTTCAAGTTCCAATATGATTTTTCCTTCCTCGTCAAGTTCTAGCAATATTGTTTGAACTAGGAGCTTGTCACCTATAACCTTCTTTAAGCACAAAACATGGAAAACTAGCTGCACTCGGGAAGATGCAGGAAGCTCCAATTTGTATTCCATAGTACCAATCTTTTGCAACACCTTTTAAGGACCATATCACTCTGGTGATAATTTATTATCCTTCTTAGCTTGCTTGAGGGACATTTGTTTGTATATTTGTAGCTGTAAAAATACTTGTTCGCCTACATCCAAACTTCTTTCGCTGCAATGTTGATCTTCCTGTTATTTCATTTGATTCTGCGCCAAAGTGAGGTTATCCTTTAAGAGTTGGAGAAATTTTTGTTGATGCTTGATGGGATCTTCCATTGCTTGAACCTTAGAATTGTCTCTTAAAGATTATGTGATGGATGGTGTATGATATCCATAAAGTTCCATAAATGGGGTCATTTTTGCTGAAGCGTTATACCACCATTCAACCAGAGGTAACCACTTGTCTCGTTGTGTTTGTTCATCAAACACAAAGCAACGATGATATCCTTCCAAAATTTGTTCACTATCTTCATTTTTCCATCTATCTTGAGAGTTTGAGGAATGATAATTCATACCAATGCACTACAAGATATGGTCAAATTCATTTCTTCTTTCTCTGAGGTTGGTTCCTGGTGTATATCCTCTTCTTTTGACATTTCTTGATCCTTTTCTTTCTCCTCTTCACAATTTATGCAAAATAATTTCTTCTCAGCACACTTTTGACCTTTAGTGTATTTGCTATCACAACTATAACAAATCCCTTTTTCTTTTTTTCTTCCAATTGTTGTGGTGTCAACCTTGTAGGTTGTGGAAGGCTAGGGGTAGAAACACTTCCATCTTTATAGTTGTGAGTGGTAGGATTCCTTGTTGTCATAAATTTTCTTGCCAACCTGAATGCCTTATCCAATGAATCAGGTTCCCAAAGACAAACATCATGTTGTATATCCTTTAAAGTCCCTATGAACACATCAATCCTATGCTCCTCTAAAATATCATTTACCCTTATATTCAATTTTTGGAAGTCCTCAATGTGCTCCACCGTTGAAACCTTTTGTTTGAGATTTATCAATTGGTTAAAAAAAGTGTTGCTCTTCGTATCCTCATAATGTGCTATCATTTCCTCTGTAAAAATTGACCAAGTGACAATTTTTTTACGAGATAAAAACCATCGTACCATACAAACTGATTGGGTTCCAAATATAAAGTTGCAATGTGTACCTTTTGTGTGTTTTGCACATTATGGATATCGAAATATTGCTCCATCTGTAGTATCCATGTTACGAGATCCTTGCCATCAAACTACCTCATATCGATCTTTGGAACGTGGTGGGTCTTCAATCCAATGTTGGAGTCTATGAAATCATATTAACATTTCTTTTGTTCTCATTGTGATTTTCCTCTACTACCTTTTCGCCATTAGGAAGTCTTTCTTGTAGCAACTTTGTCAAACCTTCCATGTCTTACTTCAAATCTTCCATGTTTCCTTTCAGCGTTGCTTCTATACCATCAATCTTAGCTTCCATGCCATTCTTCAACCATTCATCTTTCTTTGGGTCATCAATTAATGATAATTTTCTTCATAATTCCCTTTGTCTCACTTCAAACTACTTTCTCAAACAAAACTTATGCAAATTTTAAAAAAGTACACACCTTTTGTTTTTCGCTTTGTAGGAGCTCTATATTGAATCTGATATATATCTGTAGGTTTAGATCTCTAAGGTTTGACATTGCATCCCATGGTATCCCTATGAGTCCTCTTTCCAACCCCAGAAGTCTTATCGAGATTGGATTCTCCAAGAAAGAGTTATGCCAAATCTCCCAGGATGGCCTGATTATAAATGGGTTCAGTAGAGTGAACTTGTACGAAGTGCCATGTGTCACTGTTTTGACTTTTTCCCTTGAACATGGTACCCAAGAAACTATATTCCAGTATGTCTCTATCATATTTTACAAAATTTGAATCTGATGCTCAGGGAGAAAGTTGTGCCGATTTTCCCATGGTCACCTGTTTGAGATGGAATTCGGGAGCCCGTAAAACCCTAACTTACTCGGATGATATCTCTAAAAATGTAGGGAGACAAGATCTGAAATTTGTTCACAAGATTCATGAAGATTTAGTGTCAAATGGGTTTTAATTCATCTTTTGAAGCTTCGTATGAAAAACGTTATAGCGAAAATTCCACAATAACTTGTTTGAAGCAGTGAAACCCTAGAATCCAAAGTTCTAATACCAAATGTTATGCAACTAACTCACAAAATAGAAGAAGAGATAGATCAACGTCTTCAAAATTAGCCTCTTCGTGGGGGAAACCTCCTTTACATTACACAAATGAACAATTCTTGGATGATACAAATGATAAGGCCTCCTTTCTATATATAAGAGTGTAAGGGGTCACAATATAATTAGAGCCTAGATAACAATAATATTGTAAGGGCACAAAAATAACAATGGTGGGCTTCTATGGGGCACAATAATAATAAAATTGGGACTAAATGGGCACAACAATACAAAAGGAGGTTTCACTAATAACAATAAGGTTTTAGTTTATCGAGAGGAGTTTTTGTAGGAGGATAAATATACCAAACTAGGATTCCCAAATTAAATTTAGATAGGATCAACATAGCCATTACAAGGGTGGAGACTATTCCTGATGGTGGGAACAAGAAAGGATTTTGGCCAAATGGATGGTGTTCAAGAGGAAATCCTCTTGAGACTCCAGTTGAGTCTAGAGCAGTAGGTTGCTATTGAGATGGCTGTTGGGAGGATGTACCAAACTAATTTTTGGTGGCTTGTGATTCTTGGAGCATGCAAGCACTGGAAGAGTCAGGGTTAGAGGGAAAAAGCAATGGGCTGTAATAATACCCTAGAAATGTGAATCTTTATAGAGTTTTGGGATGATTTCAATCAATGAAGGAATGGAATTGTTACCCTCCATCGAGGAAATGACATTATGAGGTAATGTCTAAGATGGAGGATTGTAGTAAGTCAATTGATCGATGGTGACTATCTTTCCATTGTGAGGGGAAGCTCATGGTATGAAATATAGAAGATGTGACTTCTCTCATAACATATTGTTGGGTCCTTCATTTTTGAAGCAATAATAGTTGAGGAGGACGTTTTGGAAAAAATTTCTGGAAACATAGCACTGGAAAATCAAAGCGGTAGTGAAATTTTTTGGAACTTGCGTAGCAAAATATAAGGGCACGTGCCAAAGAGCTAGAATCTGATGTTGATACAGTCAACAAAGAATTAAGGTAATGGAACTAAGTATTAGAAAACCATGGATCAAGCGAGTGAAGTATCAAAGACTAGATCAAGCGAGCATGGATAAAAAAGAAGACAAAAGGCAACAAGAAACAAGTTTTGATAGTGCTGCAAGGTTCAGATCATGCCAAGAATAGGCACTGCATGTATGTGTTGGGACTGCATTGTAGTGTTTAGTGTTAAGTGATATTTGAGATTTGAGCCTATAATGTTTTTCCTATGTATTATATGTCAATTTTGATATCCACGCGCAAGATTGTAATTTCCGCAAGTTATAATGGCGATGATATAATGTAATTGAACTCTGCTACTTAATAATATATGGAGGATGGGAATTTTGATATTCAGTTGTGTATTTTATGGGCCCTTTTAAAATTTTCTGCATATGTCTATTTTTTGTTAAGTGCATGAGTTGAATGGTTGAGAATGAATGTGGTAATAGTTGCTTAATTAATCATATATAGACCCCACACATCATTTTATGGTTCTGGCTCGCCTTGGGTGAGACACTCCTTTGTTCAAAAGGGGTGAAAATGCTGGCAAAATTCTAGAATACGCAGGATTTTTTGTTGGCACCATCAGTCGAACCCTGGGTCAAACTCAAATTAAAATTTTCCACCAACAAATGGTTTCATTGCCGGGATATTTAGGTGATTTAGATCACACGCCCAAGGTATATTTGTCGGGATATCCAAAAATGGTGGCATGAAAGGGTCGATTACTTTATTTAATAGTAGGTAGAATTGAGATAGAAGAATTTGAATTGGGTCAAAGAAGAAACTTTGTACTCTACACCTGCTTGCGACTAGTACGAGATATTTTGGTGCAAATTATGAGAGAAGTTAGAAAATTGCTTGAATCGTTTCCACCATAAATTGAGGGTTTCTATACAACTGAGGTTGCATAGAAATTGGACCACAACCGATCTGGACGCCCTTCATTGGTTGGATACAAAGTTAACAAGAGTTGTTCAATTTTGGGTTAACGTACCTCTTGAAGGTTATATAATTGAATTTGTGACTGAGAAGCACCAGTCGTTCTCTCACACAGAAGCCATATTCAGATTCAGAATACGAGGACAATTGTTAAAGGAGATCCCACTCTAGATTAAAGTCTTACTAGTTGAAGACAGTTTGTTGGCGCTCCCACAAGACCAAATGGTAGCTTAAGTCTCTAGTACTGGGGGAATGGATTAGCAAAGAGGAATGTCGTGTCACTGGAGGAGGATCAAGGAGTTCCTATAATGAATCAAGAGGAGTTGCATAAGGCAGGGATTTTAGAGCATTGCAGAGGGAAATAATAGCTGAAGAGTGGTGTGAAAGAAAGTTGCGGGAAGTTAGGATTAGAAGAAGGGAGTTGCAGTGCATAGGCGACACTGTTAAGTCCAGTGGTGAGGAATAGAGAAATGGATGTTGAAGAATCTACGGAAAGTTAGTGTAGAGTGATTATTCGTTACTTGATAACAATTTGGTGGAGTATTTTTACTTTTCTTTGTTAGATTCTTCTTCTTCTTCTTCTTATTAGTGCATATGTGTGTACTTCATCAAACTTCTACCAAAACATAAAAACAAGAACATAAGATGTTGGTTTTCTGCTAGGGCCCAAACGTCTCTTCTCTTGAGAGGAAAACCCTTTGGTGAATTTCTCTTATTGAAGCTTCTATTGATCAATTCCAAACCCTAGACCCTTGAAAAGAGGATCCTCCAAGCACAAGTCAAGTCTTCCCTCCTTTATGTACCTTATACTCCGACACTTCATCCTCCTTCTTCCGAAACTTCGTTCTCCTTTCAAATTGTTAGTGAAACTTGTTGCACTTTCTCTAGAGAAGAGACCTATGACGAGACCCTTTTCTTATGATGGTTCGTTTTTTCTTTTCACCAATCAACTAACTTGGATGACTGTAATGGGAGGGTTGTTATGATAGCAGAGGAAACCTTCTTTTCCCTCGCACATGTGACTGTAATGGGCCTTAGAAAAACCTTCTTACCTTCACTTTTCCTCCTTGATCCTTCGCTTTAGAGAATGGTCTTCTTCGCTTGACTTAGGAGGCCTTGTAGGCCTAGTGAGTAGCCCAAACAAGGAAGAATATATAACTGTGATCTCACTGCTGATATAGCCGCAGACTATCCTTCATTTGTGTGACTGTGTATATCCTAGAAAACAATCCCTCAATCTTCATTGTTCTTCCTCCTTACTTCGCTGCCCTAGTAGACCCTTTACCTTGACTTTGTTGGGTTGTGTTATATTCTTTCCACGACTAGCCCACGTAGTTAACCGGGGGGTTAGAGGGGGGGTGGTTCCCCCCTTCGTTGGCCGGGGGGGAGGGTCACAGGGGTTTTGAGGCATACCCATAACCCTACTTTATGGGGTCTGGGGTAGCGCCCCGAAAATTTTTGGTTTTGGTCCCTATGTTAGGTTGGGTGGACCCACCTATGGTTTTGTGCATGATTTTCACACATGTTTTTGGATGCGATGGTTTTCGGTCCATGGTATTGGACGAGATGGTTTTCGGTCCATTGTATTAGATGCTTCGGCATGTATAAATATGTATTATAACATTGAAAGGAACATAATGAAAAATCAAGCTGGTAGTCCCGATTTTGGGATCCAGGAGAAAATATCTGGGTGTATGTGTTTTATGTGTTATGCTCTCACATTGTTTATTTTCTGTGTTTTAGAATTCGTATGTAGGTAATATTTGTACGGGGTTAAAACCTACATTTGGTATCAGAGCAGTTTTGGCTTCAAGGGGGCGTCTTTGTTGCTGAGGCGTTCCACTCGGGCCTATGGTAGACTCTGTTCAGTGGGAGATCTACAAGATCGATTCTAGTGGTGAAAGAAGATGGCGAGCAGTGGAAAGATAGAGATCAAGAAATTTAATGGTCAAAGTTTTGAGTTGTGGACACTCAAGATGGAGGATCTGTTGGTGGATAAAGATCAGTGGATCGCGATAGATCTGGGTACTAAACCAACGAGAGTGTCCGATGAAGAATGGAAGAAGTTAGATTGGAAGGCAAAGATCAACATGATTGTGTGTCTCAGATTCAGTATTGCTGAATGTATCAGGGGAAGCTACAACGCAGTCTTTGTGGGACAAGTTAGGGACTTTGTACCAATCTAAGTCTCTGGTGAATAAACTATTCCTAAGGAAAAAGCTGTATAACTTGAGGATGAAAGATGGAGACTTGGTGACAGAGCATCTGAACGCATTTAATACTGTGGTAAGTCAGTTAGCATCTGTTGATATTAAAATTTCAGACGAAGATAAGTGCATCAGTTTGTTGTGTTCTCTACCAGATTCGTGGGATAGTTTGGTTAATGCAATAAGTAGCAATGCAACTGCCTTGCAGTTTGATGAAATAGTTTCATCCTTCCTGACGGAGGAGATGAGACGGAAAAATATGGAGAACTAGAATGGTGATGCCTTATCTGTATGAGGACGGTCCCGGAATAGAAACAAAAATAAGTCATCGAGTGGGAGATCTAAATCTAGAGGGAGATCTAAATCTCCAGGAAAACCTGTAAAGGTGGTGTGATGGAAATGCGGAAAGGAAGGACACTACAAAAGGGACTGTAAATCTAAATCTCCTGATAAAGGAAAGGGATCTGATGATGCTCTTTCTGCAGAGGCAAAAACCACCTCAGATGAAGGTGGGGATGTGTGCTTGGCTTCTTCAAGTACACATGTAGATCATGAGGCATGGTTGATTGACTTAGGTGCATCCTTTCATTTCACTCCCCATAGAGAATGGTTCTACGAGTATGAGAAATACAATGGTGGTGATGTCTTCTTAGGGGATGATAGGAAGTATAGAATCATTGGTCATGGAAAAGTAAAGTTGAAGTTGCAAGGTGGAAGGGTTAGAACACTTCCGGGTGTTCTGCATATTCTTGCATTGGCTAGAAATCTGATTTCTGTAAGAAAGATGGATGATGCAGGTGTAAAAACAGTTTTCAAGAAGGATACCTGCAAAATGGTTCGGGGAGCACTGGTATTGATGCGGGGAGTTCGAATTGGAACTTTGTACAAGCTGCAAGGTAGCAATGTTATTGATGGGTGCAATAATTCTGTGGTTCCTGAAAGTGGAGTAGAAAATCTAGTGGTCTCTAGAGAGAAGACCATGTTGTGGCATCAAAGGTTTGGACATATTGGAGAGAAGGGCCTTCGATTACTTCATGGTAAAGGTATGGTAGAAGGTATGAGTAATAGCTCTCTGGATTTTGATTTTTGTGAAAATTGTGTATATGGGAAGCAGAATCGGGTGAGTTTCCCCTCCGGTAGTAAGAGGGCGAAACAGATATTAGAACTTATGCACAATGATGTTTTTGGACCTGTGAAGTTTCCATCACTGGGTAAGTCTATGTACTATGTATCATTTATAGATGACTTCTCAAGGAATACATGGATATATTTCCTTAAGAAGAAATCTGAAGCCTTTGACAGGTTTAAAGAATTTAAGGCTCTCGTGGAAAATCAGACAGAGAAGAAGATAAAGGTGCTGAGGACAGATAATGGTGGAGAGTTCCAGGAATTTGAAGAATTATGTAAGAAGTGTGGTATAGCATGACATAAGACTACTCCATATACACCTCAGCAAAATGGAGTTGCAGAAAGAATGAATAAGACGTTGATGGAAAGGGAAAGAAGCATGCTCAGTGGTGCCGGGTTAGGACAGGAATTCTGGGCAGAGGCGGTGGATATTGTATGTTACCTTGTCAATAGGTCACCTTCATCAGCGTTGGAGGATAAGACTCCACAAGAGGTATGGACTGGTAAGAAACCCTCTCTTTCACATCTGAGGGTATTTGGATGTGATGCATATGTACACGTTCCAAAGGAAAAACGAACCAAGTTGGATAGTAAATTTGAAAAGTGCATATTTATTGGGTATAAGGATGGTTTAAAGAGTTATAAGATTTGGAACCCAGCCACACGGAAGGTTGTGTACAGCCGAGATGTGGTGTTTAGAGAGGTAAAATATGTTATTAAACATGAAGTCCAACCAAAGGAACCTGAGAAGATAGAGTTTGAGCTTAAGGAGGAGGAATAGACTCTACAATAGAGGAGGAATTAGAAGATGAAGAGCCACAAACTTCGGGTGTGAGAAGATCAGTTCGAGAAAGAAGGCAGCCATAAAGGTACAGTCCATCTACTTTTTGTTCAACTTTTGCTTTATCTATTACTAACGATGATCCCAGAACTATAAAGGAAGTAGTAGATTCAGAGGATGACAAACTCTGGAAAGAGGCCATGGTTGATGAAATGGCATCTTTGCACAAAAATAAGGCTTTGGATCTGGTGGAGTTGCCGGCTAGAAGGAAACCCATTGGCAGCAAATGGGTGTTCAAGAAGAAGACAAATGCAGAAGGAAAGGTGGAGAAATACAAAGCTCGGTTGGTAGCAAAAGGTTATTCCCATGTGTCGAGAATTGATTTTGGTGATATTTTTTCTCCTATTCCCAAGGTAACTTCTATTAGATTACTTTTATCTGTTGCTGCTGATTTTGATTTTGAGGTAGAACAGATGGATGTGAAGAAAACATTTCTTCACAGGCATATGGAAGAGGAAATATACATGAAGCAACCTGAAGGCTTTGCTGTGAAGGGTAAGAAAGAACTGGTATGCAAGTTAAAGAAGTCTCTGTATGGGTTAAAACAGTCACCAAGGATGTGGTATCAGAAATTTGATACATTTATACAGGGACTTGGCTTCACTAGAAACAAAGCAGATCACTGTGTGTATTTTAAATTAATTGGTGATGGTGTAATTTATCTGGTCTTGTATGTGGATGATATGTTGCTGGTTGGAAATGACAAAGAAATTATCCAGGATTTGAAGACCCAATTGTCCTCCAAATTTGACATGAAAGATATTGGTGCTACAAATTATATTTTGGGCATGGAAATTAAAAGAGATTGGGCAAAGAGGAAGCTTTGATTAAACCAAAGAAGTATGTCGAGGCAATACTACAAAGGTTTAATATGCAGGATAGTAAACCGGTGAAGGTTCCTATTCCTGTAGGTGTGAGGTTATCTACTGAACAGTGTCCCAAGACATAAGAAGAGGAAGAGGACATGTCCCGTGTTCCATATGCAAGTGCAGTTGGTAGCCTGATGTATGCAATGGTCTGTACTAGACCAGACATTGCACATGCAGTGGGAGTATTGAGTAGGTTTATTTCAAAACCAGGGAAGGAGCACTGGACAACAGTGAAGCAGGTTTTCAGGTATTTGCGTGGCACTAGTGATTATGGTTTGTGTTACCAAAGAAGATCAGGATTGGACAAAATTTTGGATATTCATGGCTTTGTTGATGCAGACTGGGCTGGAGATCTGGATCAGAGAAGATCTACAAGTGGGTATGTGTTTAACCTATTTGGAGGTGCAGTCAGTTGGATGAGTAAGAAACAATCTGTAGTGGCACTATCAACTACAGAGGCAGAATACATGGCAACCACTCATGCAAGCAAGGAAGTAGTTTGGTTGCAGAGTTTGTGTTAAAGTATGGGGTTAGTATAGGGAGCTATAAGAATAGACTGTGACAACCAAAGTGCAATTTTCTAGGCAAAGAACCCCACATATCATTCAAAGACAAAGCACATTGATGTTCAGTATCACTTTGTGAGGGATATGATAGAAGACAAAAAGGTGTTGCTGGTAAAGGTGGACACTTTGAAGAATACTGTAGATGCATTGACAAAATATTTGAGCTCTGAGAAGTTCTCTTGGTGTAGAGATACTATGGGTATTTCAGGGCTGGAAAAATGACTAAGCTCTCTTGTGGCCCCGTGTGGAAAGAAAACAATAAGTGGGAGAATGTTGGGTTGTGTTATATTCTTTCCACAACTAGCCCACGTAGTTAATCGGGGGGTTAGAGGGGGGATGGTGCCCCCTTTGTTGCACTGATTGTGTAGTGGGGGGCGGGGGGTTCATAGGGGGTTTGAGGTGTACCCGTAACTCCACTTTGAAAATTTTGGTTTTGGACCCTATGTTAGGTTGGGTAGACCCACCTATGGTTTTGTGCATGATTTTCACACATGTTTTTGGATGCGATGGTTTTCGGTCCATGGTATTGGACGAGATGGTTTTCGGTCCATGGTATTGGATGCTTCGGCATGTATAAATATGTATTATAACATTGAAAGGAACATAATGAAAAATCAAGCTGGTAGTCCTGATTTTGGGATCTAGGGGAAAATCTTTGTGTATATGTGTTTTATGTGTTATGCTCTTGCATTGTTTATTTTCTGTGTTTTAGAATTCGTATGCATGTAATTTATGTACGGGGTTAAAACCTATAGACTTCCTTCATTCTTCTTGTCCTCTTTCTCTTGTGGATTTTAAAGCTAAATTGGTGCGTTGTATTTGGAGTGGACAACCTATATAAATAGAGGACTGTCCCTTGATTTAGGTCGACTAGTGTTAAGTTTAGGTATGTTCTATGCTAGAGCAATTTATTTAAATTTTCATAGTTATCAATCACATCAGCATTAAAGTAAACTACAGATAGAACATAAGTATAAATCGCAGAAGACATGCCAAGACAAGAGGACACAATATGTAGCGCTGGCCAGGGACAAACCCCACAATGTGTGGGGAAACCCTTTGATCAAATCTTCTTTTATCTTCAAAGTTCAGCAGAGAAAGAGAGAGAGAGAGTACAATTACAACAGAAGTCAACACCTTGACTTATCTAGATCTAGCATAGATTATTTCCTATAACAATGATACATGAGATCAGTTGAAGACATTCTGCTTCAACTGATTCTCCTAGATGATGGCTTCTATCCATTTCGTTCATTTGCTGCACCTTACCGTGTAGCACCAACACGCTGCATCCTGCATCATCATGCTGCTCATGATCTTCATGCTGCCCATTCATCATGTTGCGCTGCACCCAAATATCACTGAGTTGATCTCAACATCATGGATCTGCACCCATCTGATGTGTACTCAATGACTGGTTTACTGCTCTCATTGATATACAGAGATTTCTATTATGACAGTCATTTCATTATGTCAACAAGGTCTCCAATGAGGTCTACAGCATGATGACTATATCTGATATCCTTATCATTACTGCGACAATGATTATTAGATTGTAGTAGCTTTGGTACTGCTTTTCCTTATAAATAGGCATGTGATCTATAGAATAGATCCATGACATGGTCATCCTTATACCAGGTATTCTATAGGAGTACCACGACAGCATATTGTCATACCTTATCCATGTAATACGAAGACTGTCATACCAAGGGCTATGTCTCCATGTAGTTCAGACCTTACTGCAGTTACTCCATTCGAGATCTATACTTCTTCGTTCATCCGAGCATGGATCCATAGGTAGAATATCGATCAGATATGCATCCATATCATACTTATGAGTTCTGGTCATGAATGCACCTCATACCCTAACCGAGGTGCAGTCAGATCCTGCTTCTCCATGCGAGATCTAGCATGTGTGCTTTCTGCGTTCTAGACTGCGGCTCCATTGCTGCTTCATTCCCTTAACAATATGATTATTATAGTGGACAGAGTTCCGACATTTATCTTGTAACTATTCTTCAAAATATCAGAAGTATCCGAGTTCGTATGACTGTCTCCGTGACTGCACATAGGTTTTCACTGCGGCTTCATTAACTGAGTACAACGCATAACGTTATCATGCTGTGCGTATATATATTGCCTTTATGAAAGCGTATGGACTGCGTCTTCATTCCAGCGTATAATCTCTACCATACTGTGCGTATATATATATATATATAGATATATATATATATATATATATATATATATATATCCTTCATTACAGCGTATGGACTGCATCTTTATTCTAGCGTATAATCTCTACCATACTATGCGATATATATATATATATATATATATATATATATATATATATATAGCCTTCATTACAACGTATGGATTGCATCTTCATTCCAGAGTATAATCTCTACCATACTGTGCGTATATATATATATATATATATATATATATATATATATATATATATATATATATATATATATATATATATATATATATATATATATATATATATATATATATATATATAGCCTTCATTACAGCGTATGGATTGCGTCTTCATTCCAGCGTATGGACTGCTTCTTTATTCCAGCGTATAGATTGCCTGCTCAGCGTATAGGAACTGCGTGGGTGTTTTCAATGTCTACGGGATTATGAATTCTGTTGATGCGAACATATATGTCTTCATTGCGTTGCCAGAATGACTGCGTATGTATATGTCCACATATCTCTTAAACTACGCTGCCAGATTTAGGGCCTGCGTGATATGGTTATTGACTGCGGCTAGGTCTTTGATGAGCAACGTATTTTATTCCTTCACGACTGCATATAGATCCTTAAACCACGCTGCCAGATCCTGCGTTGTTATGACAGATCCATTAGGGCAACATCTTAGGGCATCCTTCATTAGTGTCTCTCCTTCTCCAAAAACCCAAGACGTGGAGAGGAGAGCACATGAAGAATGTGCATGCCCAAATGACCTCAAGTCTTCTTCAATTTATACTAAAACATATATGATGAATAGACATGATGTTTGGGCTTCTAGAGCCTACATAAGAGCTGGTCGGCTTGATAATAATTACATAAACAAAATAAATTCATATCTCCATAAATACTTATCGCAATTGGATGATCTTTGGATCAATCCTACACCTCTCGATGAGAGGGTTCCAATAAAAATATCAGCTGCCATAAATAAGCCGACCCACATGGAGTTTGGCCCTAGTTGCAAATTTAACAACTAGAAGGTCAACTACTCAACTATTTGTAGGCCGAATTGTAGAGTGGACTTCAGATGGTTCTTTGGTGGAGTTGTATGCTTGAATGAGCTTCTTGATGATGCCATTTCTTAGGAGGAGACTTGACTTTGCTTGGAGGTTTTCCCTACATATTCATACATGGTGTAACATGCCTTCAACATTTCCTTTTGACTATTTAACTCACCTATAGCACTTAAACTAGTGCTGGACCTATTTCAATGAGCAAGAAACTCATTAACATATATTATAAAAATAATATTTCTTTTCTTGATTAAATACAAATACAAAAAGTACATTTATGAAGACTGAACCTAGTTAAATTTCCTTCAACAATGGAAACTTCGGAGTTGTGGAATGGATGCAAGGGAGAAGGTTCTCTTTCTGGCGAAATAGGAGTGGCCAGTGGAAGTGGAAGTGCAATGGAAGGATCAGAAGCGGTTACTCTGATGCACGAGGATATGGAAGGATTTTGGACGCCTGAGCCAGATGCCTGACTGACTAGAACACCAGATGAATATACTCCAGTAGACGATGATTTTAATTATGAGTTAAGGAAAATTTTCTTTGAGGATGAATCTATACCTGAATGTAGAACTCTGCAGCCTAGCAACACGACTCCTCCTCTCCCTGACCTTCCCCTGGTGCTATATCAAAGTCTGGATTTTATCTTTTCAAAGGTACACAAGTTCATTAAAGTTTAGTTATTTCTTAAGGGTAAAAGTAGTTCTAGTGGTGTTAGTCAATCAAGTACAACTAGTTGTTCTCAACCGGGTTCCCAAGGATTCATACTTGTTTCTTCAACACAAGAAACTATGGTTGGAGTCGTAGCCAGTTCACTTACCATATACCCAGAGTTTGTAGGAAAGGGGGTGAGGATGTTGAGCAGCATTGGTATTTGTGTGAAGTTGTTTGGAGAGCTTGTCAAACTCCAGATGCTACTAAGCTCATTGAATTCCAAACTACATTGTGGGATCGAGCATTGAGGTGGTTTATAAAATGGATCGATGCTAACCCCAACGTTGGTATCGATTAGGTTAAACAAGAGTTTATTCAAGAGTTTAAGTTACCATAGTCGAATCAACAAGGACTGGAAGAATTGTTGGATATTCACCAATAAGAAGGGGAATATGCTTGGCAATGCATGCAATGATTCAAATATGCTATTAGTAAATTATCTTATCCTATTGATGCCCATCAACATCGAGATTGTTTTTTCAAGGCTCTATGACTCATATTCCATTATATTAGCAGAAGGTCAACATGTTTCAAGATGATTTGGAGAAAGCAATGCAAATAGAGGCTATGGATGGTTATTCGTAAGATTGCAAAGTTAGTGGGCCTTTAACAGATCCTGCTATTATGGGCCTCCAGAATCAGATGGCTACATTGAAAGACATGATAAAATATATGGCACCTTTATGTCATGCGAGACCTCATGTTTGGTGTACCCACTGTCAGGGCAACATACGTCATCATACAGAGTTCTGGTGAATGAGAGGGCCATGACTGTGCAGTGCCTCTATGGGACCTCCGCCACCACAGTCTCCTTGAGTTGCTAACATATCCTCTGCTCTTCCCTATCAGGGTCATACACAATTCCAATAATTTCCCAGACCTCAAGGTATGTCTGCAAACAATTATTGTGAGATCTGTCGAAGTTTTAGTCATTTACCCCGGTTGTGTCCTATTCTACACAAGTATTCCAATATTTTGAATAACTTGTTTTGTGAGTTTTGTGGATCACCTAATCACCATACGGATCAATGTTGGTCCTTGGATGCTTTAGCAGACCTCCTTAACCATTCTTCTTTCTGTGTTAATGAGATTCCTCGAGGGCGAGGAGGAGGAGCTCCGAGGGGAGGAAGGATAGGTGGAAGAGGCCCGATTAGGTGCTATAAATGTGATTAGGAAGGCCATGTTGCAAGGGAATGTCCTTTTCTATGAAGACCATGGTGTTCATATTTTCAAGTAAATATGCATGCAAATGAAGATTGCCTTGAACTTATTGCTCGATGGGAGGAGAAAAACCGGGCTAAAGGAGCTAATTTAGTTTGTGTAGAACCCCGAGATCCTAGTCCTTCAATGCAACCCAATATCAATGTTGTCACGAGAGGAGGAAAGAAGATGGGAGATGATATTGGAACTCCTGATCAACCAACTATTATAAGACCTGCATCTCCAAAGAAATCATATGATCCAAATCAACAAAAGGAGTATTATAGGGATGTAGTCGAACTTTTCTATCAGTTAATGTCTTCACAAGGATCTCACAATGAATTGCAGGAGAAAGTAAAGGCTCATGAGGAGAAGCATTTCGTAGAACCTTCCCAACCTATAATGGATTGGTTTAAGATATTCTTACACATTATGAATGATGAGAATCTCACTAGTTAGTTGTGGAAAAGGTTGAAGAATATTGTTAAGGATGATGTGTTCTCTGAGGAACCGATTTCTACAAACTTACCTAAGAGGCATTCTAGATAGGTAAGGAGGAATAAGAAGCAGATTGGAAGGGAGTTTCAGGTAGATGCTTAGATTGCAGGGTTTCAAATCAAGGAATCCATGCTGTATTTGGGATTAGATGTTAATATCTTGCGAGGGAAGCTTGGGAAGCTCTTGGAAAACCCAAGTTGGTATATTCCCCTATTTAGTTGTGGATGGAAAACCAATACTACATTCTTCCTGTTGGTAGATTAGAAGATGTTGAGGTTGATATAGCCAGTGTTAAAACTTATGCATATTTTGAAGTTATTGATATTATTGGGGATAAAGATCCATACCCGGCTTTATTGGGCATTGACTAGGCTTTCGAGAATTATGCAGTCATTGATTTGAAGTGAGAGACTATGAATTTTGAAGTGGATGGTATGCACATTATACAACCTCTTGATCCTTATCAGGGTCTGAGATTTACCGAACCTATGGATGATGTTGAATCCCCTAATTTGGTGGACCAATTGTATCAACTGACCATTGGGAAGCGAGAAGATTATATTAACCCCACAACAACTAGTTCTATTAGTTGGAAAAGTATTCAAAGTACTGAAGTCGGCTTTGAGGCTGCAATGGAAGATTGGAAACAAGACACTCATGAAATCCACTCTTGACATTGTGCTAATGTTCAATGTGTACGTTGGATTGGTACTAAGGTACGCAAGTATCCTATTTTTAATGGTACTAATTATGTTGTAAACTTTATTAAAGAAATTGATTCTTGCATAGAAGAATGTCAGAAGATCCATGTAATGAGTGTTTCTTTGCAAGTGACTCCCACAAGATGGTGGGAAACTCACTGAGATTATATGCAAGAATGGAACACTATTAAGGTTGTTTTGTTATATTAATTTTCTCCACCAAATGAGCTTTTAAGCAACATTCCTATTTATAATGGTCGTACTTCTCTGCAAGACCATGTTGCGAATTTTTCTTCTATATGGAGGGTTGATGGGCTGGCAGTTGAAATGTGGCCGCATCTATTTATTCATTCTTTGGGAAATATTCTACAAGCTTGGTATTTGCAGGAGGAGCTAAAACACCAGACAACAGATTGGGATGTATTGACAACTCAGTTTTGTAGAGACTTTTCTTTTTCTGATGCTGATGAAAAGATGGCGCAAGTTCTTAGAGCTATTAGAGGAGTTTTGTTTCAAGTGAGGATGTGTTAGTAGAATGCAATAGGTATGGAGACTTTGCACACTAGTATGAATCGGGGTTTCATGATGCTGTTGTTTGTGGCAAAGTTAACAAAGACTGAAATGATGATTTAGAGGAGTTAAGACACTTATCTTTCTAAGAGTTTGAAGGGGAGCGAAAAATTAAAGAGTGTATGTGATGCTCCACATCTACAACCACTTAAGTTGGAAAAAAATAATATTGGCACAAAATATAGGTCAAAGCTTGCTTCTATTGGAGATTACTGGGATGATTAGACCATGCACGGAATTTTTGATATGCTTAAAGAATATGAGGA
Organism: Pinus tabuliformis; assembly: GCA_031772625.1. NCBI lineage: Eukaryota > Viridiplantae > Streptophyta > Pinopsida > Pinales > Pinaceae > Pinus > Pinus tabuliformis. The sequence goes on from CM062807.1 coordinate 267,621,787, forward strand.
TCTATTTCCTTGTTCTGTCTCAGAATTGAAGGGAATTAAAGGTGATATGGGAGAAATGAAAATAACATTGAAGCCATATGTAAAACTTGTTAAGCATTAGCCTTACAGGTTGAATCTATGAGTCAAGGAGAAAGTCAAGAGAGAAATTCACAAAATTCTTTTTGCTGTCCTTATATTCCTTGTGGATGAATCTGAATGGATAAGTCCCATTATCATCCAAGATAAGAAGGATTCAGATGAAATCAGGGTGTGTGTTGATTATTATAGTCTCAATAATGCATGTGTACATGATCCATTTCCAACCCCTTTTAGCAATGAAGTCTTAGACAATGTTGGGGGAAATGAAGCTTACTCTTTTACTGATGGCTTCTCAGGATATCATCAAGTACGCATTGTAGAAGAAGATAAGAAGAAGACCACATTCACCATTGAATGGGGGTCGTATGCATATAATGTTATGCCTTTGGATTGAAGAATGCTCTAGTTGTCTTCTCCTGTATTGTTATTGCTACTTTTCGTGAATATATACACAAGTTCCTGGAAGTTTACATGGATGATTGAACTGTTTATAGTTTGCTTAAGAATCACCCTAGCTTGTTGAGGGTTATGTTTGACAGGTGTAGGTAACTCCAAATATCATTGAACTTAAAGAAATGCATTTTTCTATGCCTTTTGGAACATTATTGGGGCATATTGTTTGCAAGGAGGGAGTCTGTGTGGATCCTGCTAAAGTTGCGGTGATATTGAATATGCCACCACCCACCTGGGCTTGATAGTTGTGTTCAAATTTAGGCCATATTGGGTATTATCGTAGGTTCATAAGGAATTATGCTTTAATTACAAATTCACTTGAGAGTCTCCTTAAGAAATCAGAGCGCTTTACGTGGTCCACTGAATGTGATGTTGCATTTGATACATTGAAGGAGAAGCTTGCAAGTGCACCTATTTTAATTTATACTGATTGGAACACGTAATTCCACATCCATGTTGATGCATCTGAGATCGCTTTGGGCACTGCCTTGATGCAACTAGGTGAAGGAAACGTGGATCATCCTATCTATTTTTCAAGTAGAAAACTTTCCTATGCGGAGAAGAATTATACTACCACAAAACGAGAAGTTTTGGAAATGGTTTATTCTTTCCAGAAGTTTCGAAATTACCTGCTAGGAGGCCCATTCAATTTTTTTCATAGACCACTCAACGCTGAAGTATTTAGTTAATAAGCCTGTGCTTGATGGAAGAATTTTTCGGTGGTTGTTGTTATTCGAAGAGTTCAAGTTTGAAGTAATTTGAAATCCAGGAAGGTAAAATGTGGGGCCAGATCATTTGTACAGGTTGGACTCATGAGAGTCAAGGGGACCGATTGATGATGATTTTCCAGATGCTCATTTGTTCCTCATTGAAGCTGTCCATGACTATTTAGAAGATATTGCTACCTTTCTTGCTACAGGTCAGTGCCCTTCTGATTACACTACGGTGTAAAAAAAACATTTAGTTGTTAGTGTAACATACTATCAACTTATCACAAGACAGTTATATAAGATGGGGCTTGATCAGATCTTATGCCACTGTATTCTTGATCATGAATGCGAAGGCATATTGTGGGAATTTCATGTTGGAGTTGCAGGGGGACATGTTGGAGGTAAAGATACTGCTCGAAAGGTCTTACAAGTTGGTCTTTGGTGGCCGAATTTGCTCAAGGATGTGAAACAATGTGCAAAGACTTGCAATGTCTGTGAACAGGTTGGTTGACCATCACATCGAGATGGAAGGCCCTTGCATCCGATGTAGGTGCTTGCTGCATTTGAAAAATGGGTTGTTGATTTTATTGGACCAATCCACCCTCCTGCTCGTCACACACATGCTTGATATATCATTTCCGCAATAGGTTACTTGAATCATTGGGCTGAAGCTTCTCTAGTCAAAGACCACACTGCTGATATCGCTGCTCATTTTATCTTTGAGAATATTATTACCAGGTTTGGTTTCCCTCGCAACCTGATGAGTGATCAAGGTTCCCATTTTATTAATGAAAAAATTCACACTCTATTGCAAAATTTCATGATACATCATAAAAACACTCCTTATCATCTGCAAGCCAATGGGACTGTAGAAGCATTTAATAAAATATTGGAGAGGGGACTTACTAAGATTTGTTCTGCAAATTGAGATGATTGGGATGAACGAGTTCCTGCTACTTTGTGGGCCTATAGAACTACTGTTAAACGATTGCATATGTATACCCATTTGAATTAGTTTATGGCAGAGAAGATGTTGTCCTTGCTGAGTTTATTGTTCCTAATATTTTCATTGCCCATGCAACTCAAATATCAGAGGATGAATATATTACTGATAGAGTGAATGAGTTATTGCAATTGGATGAATCCCAATTTCTTGCGTATTTTCATCAGACATTTGAAAAGGAGCACTAGAAGGGTTGGCATGATCTTCAAATCAAGAAGAAGTCCTTTTATATGGGAACAAAAGTACTAAAATATGACATAAAGTATCACAAACATCTTGGTAAGCTCCAAATGCACTAGCTTGGTCCATTTTATGTTGCGGAAATTAAATATTCTGGTGTTGTTTGACTTGCTCAATTAGATGGTACTCTTTTTTTTGGATGGGTGAATGGTGCTTGCTTGAAGCCCTACTTTTATGCTTCAACTTCAAAATAAAGTGTCCTCTCCTTGTGAGAGTAGTAGGTAGGAGTTAGGATAGTTGTGTCAATAAATCCTTTCTATTAGTTTCATGGGTTGTATTTTCCATCTTTTCCGCAAGCATAGTCTCTTCATAGTTGCGCCCTGCTACAACCAATTATGGTTGGGGATATTTTGCCATATCTTGTCTTGTCAGAGTCTTTAATTTCTTTCTTGTATATCAATATTCCCAATCATGCTAGAGTTAGTTACCAAATCCGCATCACAATTTCTGATAATATTTTATTCTTCCATTAGATTTCCTGTGACGTCACTGCATTCCTTCATACGTGTTAGGATCACCTGTCATTAATTCGAATTTAAGTCGCACTTCCCGCGCCTAATGGCTAAGTTCCCCTCTCATCGATGTTATATTTCTTCACACCTGTTGTCTTCACTTTCATCTTCTCCCATCGCGCATTTTCAGTTTTTTCTCTGGCTCCACTACCACCCATCCCCAAACCTTACTGTCCTTTTCGTCCTGTTCGATTTGTGTACACTGGGTGTCCCACAAACATGGTTTTCCAAGTTAAGTCTTCTGTCAATTTGTACCCTATTGATCCTTTATTATTGCGAGGATGATCTCTTGGGGAAGTATGACAAAGTCCACCTTGTCGATAACGACCTCTTTGATCCCACCTTGTTCCTTGTGCTCCTGACTAATGTTTTTATGGATCCGAATACCATCCCTAATTCTCACTCCACCATGAAAGTCAGAGCCATTTTCCGTCCACTAAAGAAGTCCACCCTTCTTCTTCTTCTTTGTGATTTACATGTATCTGGCACCACCGATGATATTATGCAACACACAAATTTCCTCATCAGTCGACTTGATGAGGGTTCCCTCTAGTTGGATCGCGAATACCCCATTCATGTAATAGATATCCACAAAGTCACTACTGTCTGCATATGGTGCTGATGTTAATTCAGCCTTTCAGAAAAGGACTAAGCATGGAAAAAAGAAAGATGAAAACAATTTGTACAAGAAGTATGGTACCGCCTAAAAAGGTCGGGGAGTTGTTTTAGATATGATAAAAAATATTCCATTTTAGGTTGTTGCTACATTTATCGCCACTATGTTCATGCACCACTATACCAAAGGAGAACGCACATTGGATGCTATTTCTACTGCAGAAGCTTGTTCCCATGGTGATCAAGTGAACTGGTCCAGCTACATCCTCCATTATTTGAAGCTTCCAATGATGTCTATGCTCGATCTACTTGTTTTGTTTTTGGATTCTTACTTATTCCCATTTCTATGTCTAAATGGTGTGGCCCAGAGGGTCGTGACCTTGTTAAAATTACAAAATATGAACCTCTTTCTTATATGTATGCACCTTGGCACAACACTGAAGACATTGTAAACAAAGAGTTTAATGACCTTGCCTTTGGCCACTGGTTCAACAAGATAGTCGTTATGTCACATTCTATTTCACGGGTGCTGTTCCCTATATTGGAACAATACTCTCCTCCGGTCTAGTTCGGGATATATCATAGTTATTTCTATTTTCGGCTGATGCATGTTTCTTCAGACACTTTTTCCATGCATCTACTGTCGTTCTACACTAGTGAGAATGATTTCCACTCTAAAGTTTGCACTTGGCTCGGGGCTGTATCCTGGCAGCAAGATGGCCAATTTTTCTATAATTTTGATGCAATGAAAATCGTTGAGGATGCCCCTTCAACTTCACGCAAGTATTATGAATATGTGCAGGAGGGTCTCCAACCTCTCTTGAAGAAAGCTAAGGAATGTGTGAGCTCCTCCGATGCTACTTGGTCTGAGGTAGGTTCCTATGTTCAACAAACTATTCAAGTGCATCAAGTTGCCCCTATGTCTACTGCATTGCCTGTTGTCGCATCTACCATTCCACCCGCCACCACTATTAATCCCCTTTCATCTCACCAGTTTCGTATCCCTATATATTCATCCACTTTCATTAACCTCAATGTTAAGTCCATATCCACTAACCCTGTTGTTCCCATTGATGAAGAACAACCCTTATCCCTGCATATAGCTTCTGAAGGAATGCCTCAGTCTTCCCCAACAACTCTATCTGACCGTCATGATTTTCCCACTTTCGCTTGATGAGCTAGGTGAAATGGAGACCAATTATGTGTTAGTTACTTCTATTAGTCTTTTCCCATTATCATTCTGCCACCATTAATCATTCCACCTCCTATTGATCCGCCACTTCATCCATCTTCATCCAGTTCGCCCATTTCCATTGAGCAAGTGGCATACTTCATGAAATACCCTGAGAAATGTCATAAAGTCATATCTCTTGCTACTCAGCAACATGATCTTATTACTTTCATCTTGGCCCTTGTTCTCCATATAATTGTGCAGAATAAAAAAGATGACATACAGATAGAGTCCTCGCCACAAGATTAGTCAGAACATTTGGTTGCTAGTGGCCAACCACTACAATCGAGGCTCCCACTAGCTGATATAGTTTCCATCGACACCCTCAGTGTCCGATCCTCATCACAGTTATTTGAGTTCATTCATGCTCCATTTTCTCAATTGGATCATCATTTGGTTCAAACATAGACTAGGTGCACTGAATTTCAGGCCACATGTGAAGAGAAACACTATCAGTTACATACCGCTGCCATGGTAGAAACATAATTGTGCCTTTAGAAGGAAGGATTAGAGATCCAGGTTAGTGTGGTTCATTCTCAATTGTAGTCCTTATGGCCTACTCTTGCTCCATATGCTGCAGAGCAACCTGAACATTTTTCTTCCTTCTCCCTTGCCGAATGTTGTGTTATGGTTGAAGCGACATGCCAACAACTTGTGTCCAAACATGTAGAGCTTCAGGACATTGTCACTAATATGCAGCGGTCATCCTCGAGTACTTCAGTAACCTATCACACTTAGGTTGCTGAGAAACTCCATACTTCCACTTCTATCCAAGCTACTCTACCCCAAGTCATGAAAGAATCTCAGCACATGTTCCGCCAAATCTCAGATGGAAATGGCATTGTCATGAAGAAGAATGCAACTATTGATGCCTTGCATGAGAACACCCATAATTTATTTCAGCAAGCACTGGTGACCTTCAATCTGGAAGCCAAGAAGCAACTTCTAGATCAATAAGATGTAATTGATGCCTAAATCAACCGATTGGAAGATGAAACCCAAGTAACTAAGCGAGTTCTCTGCGACCTCTGCTCGGAGGCTCAAAAACATTTTATTACTTTTAGTACTCTATCCACGGTTGCAGATCAACAGATTCAGGAACTTGTTGAGTCACAACCCAGTGATCTTAGTGAACAGACAATTACCGAGTTTTTAGATAAGGTTTGCACACTTTTGGAATGATGGAAATCCTCTGTTTTCGCATTCACAAGATTTAAGGAGTCGTCTCTTTAGACTGTTCTAGAGTTGGGTCCTTCGTTTGAAGGTACCACAACTGATGCTAGTGGAAGCCAACCTGCACAGGATCTAGAAGAAATAACATCAACACATTGAATCAAGGACGAGTGAATAGGATGTGGTCAGAGTAGGTTGGGTCCTTCTTTTTTGAAGGAATAATAGTTATATAGGACGTTTTGGACAAAACTGCTGGAAATAGAGCACCGAAAAATCAAAGCGACAGCGAGATGTTTCGGAACTTATTCAATGGAATATAAGGGCACGTGCCAAAGAGCTAGGAGTCTATTTTGATACAGTCAATGAAGAATTAAGGTAATGGCCATAGGTATTGGAAAACCACGGATCAAGCGAGCGAGGTATGGAAGACTAGATCAAGCGAGCACGGCTACAAAAGAAGACAAAAGGCAGTGAGGAACACATTTTGATAGTGCCACAAGGTTTAGATCAGGCCAGGAATATAGAAAGTGCCTTTATGTGTTGGGACTATGTTGCAGTGTTTAGTGTTAAGTGATATTTGAGATTTGAGCCTGTAATATTTTGCTTATGTATTATCTATCAGTTTTGATATCCATGCGCAAACTTGTAATTGCCGCAAGTTGTAATGGCGATGATATAATGTAATTGAACTCTGTTTCTTAATAATATATGGAGGATGGGAATTTTGATATTCAGTTTTGTATTTTATGGGTCGTTTTAAAATTTTCTACATATGTCTATTTTTTGTTAAGTGCATGAGTCGAATGGTTGAGAATGAATGTGATAATAGTTGCGAAAGTTTCCTAATTAATCAGATCTAGATCCCCTACATCCTTTTATGGTTCTGTCTCACCTCGGGTGAGACACTCCTTTGTTCCAAAGGAGTGAAAATTCCAGTGAAGTGCTAGAATACGAGGGCCTTTTTTTTTGGCACCATCGATCAAACCATGGGTCAAATGAAAATTAAACTTTTCTCCCAAGACATACATGAAGCTATGACTAAGAAAGTGGTTATAATCGAGAGGTGCATCAAATACTTCAACATCAATCGTGAAATACTTACCCACATCGGTGATGGGATAATTATGGTAGAGATTGACAGGTTGTAAGGGGTGACTGTCATATGCACGGAGAGTAATAGTTGATGGTGAAAGGTTAGGGGAACCAATTTTCTTCCAAACATTAGCGGACATCACACAGGTGGATGCACCTTAATCTACAATACACCATTAGACAACTTTGTTAATGTAGACCGATATTTGAAAGGCATCGGAGGAAGGAAGAAGAGGATGATATGATTTGTCAAGATTGAAGGTGATAATGTGATCATCAAAATGACCCATAGTTCCTAAAGTAGATAGTTGATATTTTTATTGATATGGAAACATCTAGAGAAATTCCAACATTGACATGGTGGAAAGAGACTGCTACTATGTTGTAGGTGTTTGGAAGGCTTATTCAAACTTGAAAGCCCTTTGGAGGGCTTCTTCCTTAGTTTGAGGGAAATGAGATGAAACATATTTACCAATGGGAGTGAGGAAGGATTGCAAAAAATAATCCATGTAAACATGGTATTTGAATTCCATAGCTTTTACATAAGCTCTGCCTTCTATGCCATTCATGAACATGATCATAAAGGTGGGTCGCATAATTTTTACAAAATGAGGTCAAAAGTTTGATACTGGTATTGTAACGGATAGGTAACTAGAAGTAAGATAAGAAGTCATTGGAAAGGGTTGAAAACATTGAATGAGATTCACAAGTTTGTTCTATGTACCATTTCCCGAAAATGCTAGTGAGGGTGCATTGAAAAAGGCGTAGACTGATGGAATCCTTGGTAATAGAGTTAAAGGAACACCACATGTGAAATGAGTGAATGTGGTTATTCAGATCCTCTTCAGAATTCCCTTTTAATTTTGGTAAATTCGATGGGAGCTTGGTTGGTTTAAATGGAAAATTCGGATCGTGGTGAAGAGGATAATTAATGATATGGTTTAAATCAGGGAGGCTTAAACTGGCCATATAAGGGAGTAGTGGTTGATTAGAAGCCGTTCCTTGTGAGGTTCCAATGTTACCTCCAAGAGGGGGACCCTGAGTATTACTAGTGTTATCGTCGACATTTCCTATGTTATTGGTGCCCATCTTGGGACTGAAATTACTACCAACATTAACACTTAACATGGCAGTGGCTCAAGGCTGAGAGGACATAGAATTAGAGGGTGAGCTAGAGGAACCTGAAAGACTAGAGTCCAATTATGGACTAGGGATAAGGACCCTGAATGGTCAAGTAGGTGTTAAAAGATTTCCTAACAGGAAATGAGGGTGAAGACCGCAAAGTTGCTGTAGCAAACGCTTAGGGGGCACAATGATGTCAGGACAAAGAAAATACAAAAGTCTAGAGAAAAAGTTTGAAGAGAAAGAACAATAGAGAGAAAGCAAACACTAAGTGCAACAGTGCAAAATGAAAGCTATCTATTTTGTATTGCTATTCTAATTCAAGCAAGATCTTCCTCTAAAGAGAAAAATCAATACTATCGTAAAGGTTAAATACACCTCAAACAAGTCCTAGTACTATGTTTTTAATGGCCTTCCAAAAACCTTATTACTTGCGGGAGCCGATATCCACAAACAAATCCGTCTAGTGGAAGGTAGGGTAGAGGGATGGTTGCTGCCCACAACCACCGCCTATAGGGTGTTTATCCTATGAATGGAAACTAAGTTACCTCCATCCAATATGGGCGAGTGAATCTTAAGCTTCTGGGTAGTCATCTAAAGACCAACATTCCCTACCAAGAGGTGGGTAACCTACAAGGGGAACCGCTAGTATCCTTAGACTAAACTTAACCCCTCTTAATCGGGTTCCCCTTGACCCCAATTTTAAGTATTAGATGGTGGAGGATTTTAAGCTCCCTAATTAGACAACCACTATGTCTCGATGTATGTGATTTGTGGGCGTTATTGAGATGCCTACCCCACCAACCATCCCCTAGCTAAAGGATTGATTTCCTAGGTGACCAAGTGAGATTAAATCTATGTGTGTTGAGATTAAGTGGTTTATTTTAAAAGCCTTGGCTTGGAGGTGCTAACCAAGCGCTCGTTTTCTTAGGATGTGTAATGTGCGTGAAAATGTGTGATGTGTAACTGATTTTACATGTAACATAACATGTGCTACTAGAAAGTAAATTTCAGAAATGAAAACTAAACTAAAATGAACAAAAATAGTAAACAAACCCACTCTAATTCCCACCCAAAGAAGCATAATAACAACACAAAAGGAGAAAAAGAAGGCAAAAAAATTGGATATCACAAGATCAAGGGCTAAAGGGGCTAGTATCTCTAGTTAAAAAGACCTACTTTAAGTAGAAAAAATAATAGAAAAGGACTGAATACTAGACTGAAAATGAAACAAACCACTAACTAATGAAAAAACACCTAGAGAGGACTTTCAAGAATGGTGAAACAAAGGCCAAAGAGGGGCTCAACTGCCTCTTCAAGATATTACAAAATGTGAGAATGGAAGGTTTACTCCACTGAAAATAGTGGCGAGAAACTCTGAAACAATAGACTCCCAACTTAGCTAAATCCCTAAAAAAGTGGAAGAGGAGTACTAGAAGCCCTATGGGGATTTTTTCTTTCCTTCTAAAAATGGATAAGCTAAGGATATCAAGGCCTAAAGTGTTGTGACAAGATCCAAAAAAACCCACTGAATAGGCAAAGAAAGCTGAACTTTCGGCAAAAACAGAAAAAATGCAAAAAAGAGAGGGTAACACGGGTTTCTAAACTATTACTGTGTTATAATGTAGGTTGTGGCCTATTTCCTACATTGGCCACTACAAGTTTTGCCCCAAAGAGTGTGTTGGCTGAGTTGGAGTGTCCGCTTGTAGGGTTTTTCAGATTATGCTGTCTCCTATGTGGATGGAACCTATGACCTGCAAAGCACATACATAAATAGAAAAATGAAAGTTTTTTCCAAAAATAACCAGTAATAAACAAAAATAGAAATCAAAACGAAATAGAGGAGAAAACACAAATGAAGAAACATAGTCACCAAGGATATGAAGATCTAAGCTCGTGGAGTTTCCATTTGTTAGTGGTATTTTTCGTAGAAGATGTGCCAAAAAAGTACTTTCACGGTTGGTGATGATCACACCTAACAACAAAGAACACTAGGAGAAATAAGTTGCCAAATTTCATGATCTTCAATAAGACTTTCAGATATGCAAGAAAAATGTTAAAAAAGCATGCAAAAGAGGCTGCAAATACTAGAAAAAACTTGCTAAAGTAGATGAAAAAGAACACAATGGAAATAACTTTCTTATTATTAATGAAAACACTTGATGGAGTAGACCACAAACTTGGGTCTGTAATGTGCTCCTCCGTGGGATGGGTCCTTTTGATTCCATACACTTCCTGAAACTGCTTTCTCTCTCTCTTCTTGGTTACAAATGGAAAAATGAGAAGGTTGGTTGAACTCAAGAAGGAGAGCTAGTGAGTAATTAGAACATAGTGACGATGATGATTATGATCAAGTGTAGAGAGAGCGGGGAAAAGTTCTCTATTTATAATAAAATGCTAATATAGATCTAGATCTAATCTAGCAATAAAATATTATTAGAGCAAATCAAGTTCTAACTATAAGGAGTATTTTATTATATTTAATAGAAGAAAATGTTTATGAAATAGTAAAAAATATTTATTTAGTAAACGAAATAAAAAACTAGTGATTAATTGAGTTAATTAAGAAAAGTGGTTAAAGTAATTAATAAATAAAAATGATTTATTAATTATTTTAAGGAGATATGGTCAAGGTGAGTTAGAAATAATTACTAAATAGTAATTTAATATAGATAGAAGCCTTTGAGATTAATCATATAGTTAGGATTTGGTTGACGTTTCAAACCAACTAATGTGGTTCATCCTAAGGACAAGGTGAGAAATCAATCGAACTGTAGGTATAAATAGCATGGATTCATCATTGCCTAGAGTTAGCCATTGAAAACTAGCCATTGGTAAGTTAGTTAAAAAAATTATTAAAGAATTGGGGAAGGGAGATATTTGTTAAAATATTAATTAATTAGTTAAATACTAGTTGTTATGCAATAATTAGATATAAAATATTATTTTTCAAAATTATCGATTTATATATTTAATAATATCATACTATATAGTATTATTCGTTAGGGGATGACTTATTCCCAAAAAATATATTTAGTTGAAAACTAATTGTTGGGATTAATTCAATTTAAAATATTTAATTACAGTATATTTTAATAATTATTTGTTTCTTATTATTATTATAGGAACATTGATAGATGGAGGAAGGCTTATTTCCACAAATTAGAAATATAGAGATTTCAAATTATAAAGAACCAAAGAAATAGGTTAAGAATTGTTACTAGAAAAATATCAGTAATCTAATATATATATATATATATATATATATCTATATATATATATATATATATATATATATATATATATATATATATATATATATATATATATATATATATATATATATATATATATATATATATATATATATATATATATATATATATATATATATATTTATATATATATATATAAAGGAGTTTCTAACTAGTAAAATTGCAGCAAATAAATTAAGAAAGAGGAAGGTCAAAAGGAAGAATAAGAACTAAAACCTAAGGGGACTCAAAAAACAAAAAAGGAGAAAAGAGAAATATAGAGAGAGGCTGCTAAAAAATATATACTAAAAAGGTTAAACACATGAAATTAAAGAAAGGAAATTAGGGGAAGAATGAAGAAACCCGAAGGAGATAAAGGTAAAAAGAAAGAGAAAGGATAAAAAGGAGAAAGGGGAAGAAAGGGAGGCATAATCATGAAGAGAGAGCTGGAATCTAGCTCTTACTCAATTTCCAACCATCATCCCTATTAATATTTCTAACATGCCTCTCAATCTCAATTTCTTCCCTCAGTTTCCTATGGTGGAAGTGATCAACCCTCGCAATGACTTTGGATTCTTCAATGCAGACATGGTGTTTTGATTTCTCTGCATGTTTGGCTAGGGCTGATGCGCATGAGCGATTGTGTCTAATGTATGCAACATGCTCATTGATCCTCTACTTAATAGACCTCCCTATTTCTCCAATATAGGGGATACCACAGGAGCATGGAACCAAGTAGACCCCCTTCGTGTCCTTAGGGTCAATAGGGTCTTTAACAGATCTAAGAGAATTCTTACTGGCGTTGAGGGGTTTGAATGAAGAAGAGACATTGGTCTTCCTAAGGATATGAGAAATCCTATCTGTGGTTGCTTGGATATATGGGAGATGAACCTTAGGGATAGGATCAGAACAAGTTGGTTTAACTCTCAGCGCTTTGTAGGATTTGTTAAAGGCCTTGAGGATTTGAGATCTACTATACCCATTATTCTTAAAAAGTTTAAGAAGATGAGATTTCTCTTGCTCAAGGTGGTTTTCATCAGAGATTCTTAGAGCAGTAGCAAGAGTGTTGAGAACCCCGAATTTCTAGCCGAGAAATGATGAGAACTGGCATGGAGATACTATCCCGTCTGAGTTTCACTTCGAAAAACTTGGTGACTGACGAAACCATCATCCATCCTAGAGAGGAGAATGTCAAGAAAGGGAAGGCGCCCATTCACTTCAACTTCCATCGTGAACTTGATGGAGTCTGATTGCGAATTAAGGTGGTTCAGAAATAGATCCAGCTTCTCCCGACCATGAGGCCAAATGACACAAATATCATCAATGAACCTTTTCCATTTTTTTTGGGAGAAATTGAGCCAAGGCTAAGGCCTTGGTCTTAAAATATTCCATAAACAAGTTTGTGATGATGGGGGAAAGAGGGGAGCCCATCACAATACCACAAGTTTTCTCAAAGAACTCACCTTGGAAACTGAAGAAAGTCAAGGTGAGGCAGAGGCTAACTAGCTTGACAGTGTCTTTGTCAGTGATGTGATTTATGATATCAATGGCCTCTTGGATGGGAATTTTGGTGTATAAGGATACAATGTCAAAACTCACTAACAAATATCCAAGCTCTAATTTGATATCTCTCCACTCTTGAACAAAAGAGGCAGAGTCTTTGACAAAAGAATCGGTGTGACCAACAAGAGGTTTAAGCTTTTGAGCTAAGAATTTAGCAAGAAGATAGGTGGGACCACCTATTGTGTTAACAATAGGTCTTAAGGGAGCCCCAGATTTATGGATCTTCGGAAGGCCATAGATTCTAGGGGTGAGGGGATTTCTCTCAATGAGCTTTCAGGAAAGAGGGTTAAGAGATGGAATCAATTTAATAGCGGATGCTACATCCTTAGAAATGGACTTAATGGGATTTTTCTTAAGCTTGATGTAACTCCCACTATTAGATAGATGGTCTACCATTTTCTGGACATAGTTAGATTTATCAAGAATGACAACTGCCCCACCTTTGTCTGCTTTCAGGATGATAATGTCAGGGCTATCCCTTAGGGATTTAAGGGCAAGAAACTCAACCTTGCTCAGGTTTTTCTTAGGAGGCTTATCCTTTCTCAGAAAAGTCTTAGATCTAACAGTAATTTAATAGTTATTTCATACGAGAAATGTGTAGAGATTAAGGAATAATAAATAAATAAAGGTTTATTTAGTTATTCCTAGTCAAAATGGGTTAGAAATAATTACTAAATAATGATATAATAACTATTTAAGGGAGAGAAGTTAAGGGATTGAGGAATAATAAATAAATAATTCATTTAATTATTCCTATGGATGAGCGAAAATACTTTTAATTATTTTCACAAAATGGATAAATATGAAAATAACTTGAAATTAATTAAATGAATTTATGGGTTATTTTCAAGTGGGTAAACAAAAATAATTTAGGAAGAGTGGTTGTCTAAATTATTTCCTAAGGTGAAAGTGGATTTCTATGTGTAAAACCTATACTACATGGTGTATTTTGATCATCCTAATGGAAAATTCCTAGGAGATCAATTTTTAAGTGATAAAAGATATAAAAAACCTCCTCATTTTCTCCTAATGCCTTGAGCCTAGAGGAATTGAGGGTCCCACCTAGTCAATTAATCTTAAAGAATTGTCTTGCAAAATCTAGCTAGAACTTGATTATCCATGACTATCCTTTGAGGACCTGAGATAGTGGAGATAATATGAAGAATGCAATTGGACTTGTATGACCAATCTAACATAAGGAAGAAACTCTAACCCTAATTCAAAAATGAAAAGGGACCTTGCAACTCTTCAACATACAAGGTAACTCTTAGAGAGAGATTTCAACTCAGTTTCTCACAATTTTGAGCTTTTCTGAGGCAGTGTAGTTCTACATTGACCCTCAAGATAGTGCTACAACAACAAGATAACATTCATCCCAATGCTATGGCCTTAGAATTAGCCTCACAACTTTATTTTGACCCCTCTAAAATTTTATGTAGTGCCCTCTTAGGTCTTGAGGTAATGTATAACACTCTATAACCCTCAATCCAATGTTACTACCTTGAAGGAAGCCTTATTTTATATATCTCTCTCAATAATTTGACTTGCTAAGCTATTGTATCCCTCCACTAAGCCCCAATACAACACTACAACACTAAATTATTGTGATGATCCCTCAAATATCGTGAGGTCTAACTGGGACGTCATACCAGAGAGAACCCCTTTACAGTTTCTAGGTCATTTACTCTTATCAACAACTAATTTTGTGCTAGAAGGAGGGACCAAATTTCATGGCTGATAGTATCCCTCGATCATACCATTTTGATGTTCCTCGAGAAGAAATTTATACCTAAAATCCTCATACCCCTTTGATCTTTGCCGATCATACCGAAAGGGGAAAAATATATAAATATGTTCTCTATGACCCATAACACTTTGTTTCTCCCCTTGAAGAAAAATTTCAACTATGTTCCCCACAATGAAGTAATTTTCTTTGGATGCTTCACCCATGCATATGATAAGTAGATTATAAAGCTTCCTATAGCTTCTCTCCTTCTATGGAAAAAGGCCACCAAGGAAGGATGTTTTGTTGATTTTGTCAAATACTTTGTTGAACTATCCCTTAACAATAGCTATAAATATTTTGATCAAATATCCCTTACTCCATCTAGTCCTCCTCATATTGTTCATAAAAACAATGTTGATGCCTCTTTTTATTTTGTATAAAAAGTTGCTCACACTTATGAAATGGTAGATCAACTTCAACCTGAGTGGTTATCGCAAGAGGCAATCAATTTTCAACTCCCATTCAAACATCTTCCTAGGAACCTTGAAAGGATCTTGAAATTTTTTTATCCTAATAACAATATTACTCTTGAAGATGATATACATAATTTCTATCTAGAATTGGGTCTAATTGATATGGGACATGAAGTTGCAATCTGCAAGTTATTTCTGTATACATTAGAGAATAAAGCATGAATATGGTACTGTAGTCTTATAACTACCTCAATATCTAGGTGGAATGATTTTGCAAGATCCTTCCTGAATAAATTTGGAGAATAAAATTCCCCAACCAATCTCCTTAAAGAGTTGATTTCTATCAAAATTGAAAAGAAGGAGAAGTTCAAAGAATTCAATAAGTATTTCACTACCCTATTATACAAGATTCATGTTTATTCTCAACCTCATCATGATATGGAAATCAAATATTATACCTTATCTTTTAATTCTTCTATATCCATATTTGTGAAGAGAGAAAGAAATAATACATTGGTTGACAACTTCATTGAAGCTTTGACAATGGAAAAAAAAATGTTGTCCATGGATGGGAACACAACATTCATGGGAAGAAGCCACTTTTATTAAAGAAACCAATAGAGAGAGATGTTGGCCTTATGGTTAATATGTTGTCCTCTATGGAAACCTACATGTAATCTATGACCTAGGATGTCAACCTAAATGTCAAATGTGTTGTACTTGATGTCAACTTGTCATATGATGTCACAGTCTTATTATGCCCAACTAGTCTATGGATGGATGATGACTACAAAGATTTGTTTAACTATTCAAATAATGTGAATTCTTGTACATGTATTGCAGAAGATGAGGAAGAATTTTTTCATCTTAGCATAGGTTGGATTTGAAATAGATGGAATAATTTGAAGTTTTAAAAATATACACTAATTTCCTTCAACAAAGTTGAGTACATACACCACTTTCCTTCAGAAAAGTCACATATACATTCTGAAAGTGAAATTCCCAATTTGTGCATGCACATAAAATACCATGAGAATTTTCCATGGTATCCCATGATTTTTTGATGCCAATGTCTATTTGATCTTGTCAACAAATACTAAAAAAATTACCAACGGATTTGCAGTGGTATTGGAAGGAGAGAAAAGCTATATAAGGAGAAGGAGATCAAGGAGTTAAGTATTAAATATAATGAATCATTCATGTGTGATCTGATTTGAAATATGTGTGCACAAAGGAGTAAGGAAAAGGCTTAGATCTGATAGATCTGAAAGTGTATTGAAGACTAATGGATATACTTTCTTGATCTATTTATGTTTGAGTAACTAACAATGCAATATCTGTGGTTATACTGATGGTATGATTTGAATGCCTTTGCAATGATATGTGATTTTGATAGTAATGAAAAAAGTATATTGTGTTTGCAATGATGATTTGATTCAGCAATTTAAGATTTGTATGCAATTTGCTTCAATAATGTCACACAAATACATGGGTTTGCTTTATATAGTCGCGTATACATGTTGGGTTAATAAGTTTTATTTTTTCTACATGATCTGGGTTTTTGATAGTTTCTGTGATGTTGGTTGATGATTAAAGATGAGATAAATTTTGAACAATATTTCTTATCTAAGAAGTATTCAGTGATTTGAAAATTTCACGCGGGTTTTATACATAAGAAGCATGTATATACATAGATCTATTTAATGGAAGTTGCGAATATGTTCTAGGTTTTGCAATTGCTACTTGGTTGATGAATTATGTATTGTTTTTTGTTGTTTTTTAATGAATTCTTGATAAGGATGAATGGTATTTGATAGTGTTGATTGAATTGACTTGGTTGTGGATAGATTATTGATTAGCGTTAATATTGCAAGAGTGTGACTAGGTGTTCAATGATTCAATATTGGTATATCTCTGATTGGTTATTGCAGTGTTTCAATATTTGTACTAAGTGGTTTAGTGATTCAGTTTGTCAGTATTAAGGGATTTGGGATATGCACGCAAGTTTTATGCACAATAAGCACATATATGTTAAGATATGCTTCAGAACACACACACACACACACACATATATTCTAAGGTGAATTTGATAAAGGTTTGTAATGACTACATATTAGTTCTATGTTGATGAAAATGTGGGTATTAGCATGAGTAGTTGATTAGTATCCTGATTTGGTGATTGGTATCTTGGATGTTCAATGATTGATTGATTGGTATCTTGGGTTGATTTGTGATTAATTGATTTCAATAATATTCAGTGGATGGTTTCATAGTGGTTAATTGGTATTGAGCACATTGTTGGGTGTGGGTCTAGTTTGAAAATTTGATGAAATGTGGGCTACAATTTTCATGGTTGATTGAGATAGGTGGATCCAGTATGAAATATTGTGAAACGTGGTCCACAAGGTGCTGAGGGTTGGAGCCTTCAGTAAGGGAGTCGTATCTTCCTTCCAATGGTAAATGGTAAACTCAACGAGGGAGTAAGAGCTTCCTTCCTATAGGTGCCGTAAAACTTTATTATGGGGTTGTAGCTCCCTTCCAGTGGGTGCTGGAGAATGAATGGACATTGTAGCGTCCTGTAGGTAGGAGCCTGCATGCTAGTAATATTTTGTGCTAGTACAAATTTGTAAGAATAATTTTCTTTATAATAAAAGAAGAAGACAAAGACGACAACAACGATGGTTTTCTCTCACATTGGGTTTCCACTTAAAATCCCAGTGTCCATATGTGTTGATGTGTTTCTTATGTGTTATGGTTGATCTTCTCTTTACTACCCATGAATAACGAATAATGAATGGGAAATGAAATAGTGATGGAATGGTTAAGATAATCATTGATGGAATTTGTGAAAAATTAGTAATCTGCACATACATGACTTTAATTCTCTAAAGGCGCCCACAGACGTGATTTTTCTGAATAACAATAACGTACAAAATTCTAAATTTGAAATTGAATATTAAATGAATTAAAAATATTGATTCACCCCCCCTCCCCCCCTCAATATTTTTCCTAACAAAAGATGCTATAGACTTGGAAAATGTGTTCAAACTTGTTAAAAAACTATCAAACGAAGTTGTGTATCTAAAGAAGAATTTAGTGCAAATATCATCAAGATTCATGTATTTCAGGTCCTTTCAAAAGAAGAAAAATAATCACTCAAATCACTTTAAAAGCTCCACTATGAACTTGAACTTAGATGGATTTGGCATGGATAAATTTTACTCATATCATTAGGATAACCATTTTGAAAATACATTCCCACAATGGGTCAATTCCATGACTTTGGTCATCAATAAGCTCTTGGAACAACAATCATTATCTAATGAGCTTGCCTAGGAAGTTGAAGTTGAACCTAGTGTTTATATAGAAGTTACTTTAATGCCCCCAAAACCATCTGCTAGAATTTTTATTGCACATGTTACCCTTTAAACCAATTTTTGCGATTATTTTTTGTATTTTATTTAATGTATGTGTGATATGCATAACTAAATGTGTTATACCATGCAATGCTATCATGCATAGTGGTATAAAGCTACAACTATACCATTATTTCCTATGCATATGCAAGAAACCTTTTTATATAATTTACTACAACAAAATTTCAATTAAATATTCAAATTAACCCTTTTTATTTATTTATAGATGCGAAATAGTTGTATGCGTTAGACATTAGCCTCCCAACCATATACCATGTTACTCATTTTCTCTTAACGAATAGTCACCCATGTTGGGTTGTGTTATATTCTTTCCACGACTAGCTCCCTCTGTACGTTGCACTGGGTGCTACCCGAGGGGGGGTATGCAGGGGGGAGGTAGCGCCTCAGGAAATTTTTTTTGGACCCTATATTAGGTGGGTGGACCTACCTATGGTTTTGTGCATGGATTTCACATGTGTTTTTCGGCACGATGGTTTTTGGTCCACGGTATTTTGTAGATCCGATCAAGGGAACTACGATTATGTTCTAATCCAGGGTTAATGGATTGGGGTTTATGGATGCTTCAGAATGTTTGTGTGTGTGTGTGTGTATATATATATATATATATATATATATATATATGTATGTATGTATGTATGTATGTATGTATGTATGTATGTATGTATGTAAGTATGTATGTATGTATGTATGTATTGTAACATTGAAAGGAACATAATGAAAAATCAATCTGGTATTCCCGATTTTGGGATCCAGGGGAAAATCTCATTGTATATTTGTTTTATGTGTTATGCTCTAGCCATTGTTTATTTTCTGTTTTTAGAATTCGTATGCAGGTAATTTTTGTACGGGGTTAAAACCTATATTTGGTATCAAAGTTATTTTTGCTTCAAGGGGATGCCTTTACTGTTGAGGGGTTTTTCTCGGGCCTATGGTAGACCCTGTTCAGTGGGAGATTTGAGGGATCGATTCTTGTTGTGAAAGAAGATGACGAGCAATGGAAAGATAGAGATCGAGAAATTTAATGGTCAGAGTTTAGTCGTGGAAACTCAAGATGGAGGATCTGTTGGTGGATAAAGATTAGTGGATTGCAGTATATCCATGTACTAAACCAATGACAATGTTTGATGAAGAATGGAAGAAGTTTGATTGGAAGGAAAAAAGCACAATACGATTATGTGTCTTAGATTCAATATTGTTGAACGTATTAGGGGAAGCTACGACGAAGGCTTTGTGGGACAAGTTAGGGACTTTGTACTAATCTAAGTCTTTGGTGAATAAACTGTTCCTAAGGAAAAAGCTGTATAACTTGAGGATGAAAGATGGAGACTTGGTGACAGAGCATTTGAATGCATTTAATATTGTGGTAATCCAGTTATTATCTTTTGATATTAAAATTTCAGATGAAGATAAGTGCATTAGTTTGTTGTGTTCTCTACCAGATTCTTGGGATAGTCTGGTTGTTGCAATAGGTATCAATGCAACCACCTTGCAGTTTGATGAAATAGTCTCATCCTTTTTGACATAGGAGATGAGATGGAAAAATATGGAGAGCTAGAATGGTGATGCCTTGTCTGTAGGAGGACAGTCCTAGAACAGAAACAAAAATAAGTCCTTGAGTGGGGGATCTAAATCTAGAGGGAGATCTAAATCTCCAGGAAAACCTGTAAAGGTGTGTTGGAAATGTGGAAAGGAAAGTCACTATAAAAGGGACCGTAAATCTAAAGCTCTCGAGAAAGGAAAGAGATATGGTGATGCTCCTTCTGCAAAGGCGAAAACCACCTCAGATGAAGGTGGGGATGTGTACTTGGCTTCTTCTTCAAGTACACATGTAAATCATGAGGCATGGTTGATTGACTCAGGTGCATCCTTTCACTTCACTCCCCATAGAGATTGGTTTTGTAAGTATGAGAAATATGATGGTGGTGATGTCTTCTTAGGGGATGATAGGAAGGCTAGAATCATTGGTCATGGAAAAATAAAGTTGAAGTTGCAAGGTGGAAGGATTAGAACACTTTCGGGTGTTTTGCATATTCTTGCATTAGCCAGAAATCTGATTTCTGTAAGCAAGCTGGATGATGCAGGTGTAAAAATAGTGTTTGAGAAAGATACTTGCAAGATGGTTCGTGGAGCACTGGTATTGATGTGGGGAGTTCGAATTGGAACTTTATACAAGCTGCAAGGTAGCACTGTTATTGATGGGTGCAACAGTTCTGTGGTTCCTGAAAGTGGATGATCTAGGTGGATGTTGGTGGCCACCCACCTATCCCATTTGGACACCCACAACTGCCTCTTTCAGCTTTTTCAGTTTCCTAAATTGTAGCACAGTTTACTATTTTTAGCAGTTTTTCGGGTCCTGAACTTCCGGAGCCGTTTTGAGGCCCTAAACGAAGTTTTTTGGGAAATATGGGGCAACATGGGTCCATGGACCCATGTTGCCTCCCAAAGTGGTAGTGCTCGGATAGATCTTTCTAACAAGCTATTGTACGCATCAAACGGAGATCGTATGCCAAAGTTACGACCTCAGGAAAATGATGTACCAATTTACCCAAACGGGGCCCACAATTTGGCGTTTCATCTTCTAGGGTTAGGTTTCGAGATGTGAAAGGTTTTCCATTGTTTCTCAACAATAAATAGGCCTTCGAGCCTCATTGTAACACAGTTTAGAGGCATGTAGCCGCCACATCTCTTCTCAGAGATAAGCTACCATCGCCCTAGCTGGTTTATTTCCATTTCTGTTTGTAAGCATATTTTAGTATTTTACAGTAATGAAATGAATTATTATTTCCACTGCATATCTGTCTTTATGGTTATCTCTGTATTTTATTGCGTTCTTGTTTAAATCTGGATCAATGGAGCAGAAATTCTAGTGGTCTCTGGAGAAAAGACCTTGTTATGGCATCAAAGGCTTGGACATATTGGAGAGAAGGGCCTTTTGAATACTTCATGGTAAAGGTATGGTAGAAGATATGTCTAATAGCTCTCTAGATTTTGATTTATGTGAAAATCGCGTATATGGGAAGCATAATTGGGTGAGTTTCCCCTCTGGTGGTAAGAGGGCAAAACATATATTAGAGCTTGTGCACAGTGATGTGTTTGGACCTGTGTCAGTTCCATCACTGGGTAAGTCTGTGTACTATGTATCATTTATAGATGAATTCTCAAGGAATACATGGATATATTT
This sequence comes from Pinus tabuliformis, assembly GCA_031772625.1. Lineage (NCBI taxonomy): Eukaryota > Viridiplantae > Streptophyta > Pinopsida > Pinales > Pinaceae > Pinus > Pinus tabuliformis. The sequence continues at coordinate 267,643,650 of CM062807.1, forward strand.
CCTCAATAAGAAATCTGAAGTCTTTGACAGGTTTAAAGAATTTAAGGCTCTGGTGGAAAACTAGACAGAGAAGAAGATAAAGGTGTTGAGGACAGATAACAATGGAGAGTTTTGCAAGAAGGAATTTGAAGAGTTCTGTAATAAGTGTGGTATAGCATGACAGAAGACTACTCCATACACACCTGAGAAAAATGGAGTTGCAGAAAGAATGAACAAGACGTTGATGGAAAGGGCAAGAAGCATGCTCAGTAGTGCCAGGATAGGACAAGAATTCTAGGCAGAGGTAGTGGAGACTTCATGTTACCTAGTCAACAGATCACCTTCATCAATGTTGGAGGATAAGACTCCACAAGAGGTATGGACTGGTAAGAAACCTTCTCTTTCACATCTAAGGGTATTTGGATGTGATGCATATGTACATGTTCCAAAGGAGAAAATAACAAAGTTGGATAGTAAATCTGAAAAGTGCATCTTTATTCGGTATAAAGGATGGTTTAAAAGGATATAAGCATTGGATCCTAGTAACATAGAAGGTTGTGTGCAATCGAGATGTGGTGTTTAGAGATGTGAAAGATTTTATTAAACATGAAGTCCTACCAAAGGAACCTGAGAAGATAGAGTTTGAGCTAAAGGAGGAAGAATCAGAATCTACAACAGAAGAGAAATCATAAGATGAAGAGGCACAAACTACAGTTGTGAGAAGATCCATTCGAGAAAGAAGAAAACCAGAAAGGTATAGTCCATCTGCTTTCTATTCAAATTTTACTTTATCTATTACTGATGATGATCCTAGAACTATGAAGGAAGTAGTAGATTCAGAGGATGGAAAACTCTGGAAAGAGGCCATGGTTGATGAAATAGAATCTTTGCATAAAAATGAGGCTTGGGATTTGGTGGAGTTTCCGGCTAGAAGGAAACCCATTGGCAGTGTTATCCCCCACAATGTCCCAGGTTGAGAGGAATCGATGGAGCTAACCACAGACCAAGATTTTAGTTTGGTAGCTAGCCCCGCCAAACCAAAGAGGGCTCTCTTTATGAAATTAACGTCAAGAGATGACTGAGATATAAAGGATTTTAGGCTAGATATCTAGGCTCATGTGAGTTTTGGGAGATTTAAGGTTTTGTTGTTGGATAAGGGAGAAAAACAAGGTAGCTAGGTTAGAGGGTCAAAGGGTTACAACAACAAAGATATGAAGGAGAAAGGTAGCAACACTTTTGTGATGGATTTTAGGTTTTGTCAGTGTAGTATGGTGTTGATAAGAAGCATAAAGGTCTTAATGAGCATGAAACATGAATTCATTAAGTAAGAGTAAGAGTAACATATAATAATTTTCCATCAAAACAGAGCTTAGTGAAAATAATTCTGTTTATAAACTGTAAGGAAAACTACTGAAGAGATGATGAATGGAAAGAGAAGATGAATATCATTCATATAAAGTAATAATAGAGGAAAAACAACACCAAAAACTTACTGCACATGAATTCCTGGATAATAGTTGCAAACTGTGTCCTTTTAATTCCTGAAATGTCAATTACAAGCTACAATAGTTCTCTCCTTAGATGTCCAACCTCTGGAAAATGATTATCTTCCATCTCATATAGGAAAATACAACATATGAAATCTCATCAGGTTGAAAATTCTATTCAAGGTTCATCATAAATGGCTTTGATGAGTCCTCACCTAAAAACTAGGATAGTTGAGACAATTTCCACAATTTAGGCTAAATTTTAGGAGAGCATATCTCCTCATTAATTACAAATTTCCTCATAAAGTGAGGTAAAAACCAACTAATAAAGTAGAATTAATAGATCACAATATCTCGAATTTGTCACCATTCAATGCTCAAGACGTTACTAGACCAGATGGGTCGTGCTAGGACCAGAAGGGTTGCACCAACCAGCAAAAAGGTAGCACGAGCATGCACCAAAACAAGAATTTTTTCAGAAGGGTCGCGCCTGTTGAGAGCTAATTTTGGCAGACTTTTAGGAGTCCATTATGCATTCTGAAAGCTGGGTCAAGTAGCCCCACGTGTCTACTTTCCAATGAGCCATCAATCTCCAAACAATACCCATGGGAAGGCCTCCAAAACTTGATTTTTCCAACCTTACTCAGAAGCGCTGCGCTAGTCCAAATTTAATGGCAGAGGCATGAAAAAGGTGAGGTTTTTGAGTTTATGATCAAAATAGGAAGCTTTCATGAAAAACTAAGCTGAGATTTGGAATGTACTCATCATTATGCATTCATCCATGTAGGAAATATTTCATTTGGATGTTCAGGGAAAAAGGGTCGCGCCTTTGCACGATGCTTCTGTGTGTCATTTCCTGCAAAATTTTAGAAAATTTTCAAATTGCTCCAAAATTTTTAAACTTTTCTCCTTAGATTCTATGGATGATAGGATAAACATACAAGGATGTTTTAGCCAACAATTTCACTCTTTTACCCCCTTTTCTTGACTCCCTTTGTTTATCTTGGACTCCTTTCAATATTGTTTTCAATTTCTCAATTTTGATTTGTGTAGTATGATTCCTTGTTTGATAGTGGTGGGCCATGTGCCTAAACATTTGATTGTCCCTGTTAGCCTTGTCAAGAAGCTTCTGTAGATGGCCATTGAATTTTCCTACCCAATATTCCCTATCTTCATTGATTTTCATAGCAATTCTGTCTTCAATACTCAAATCCTCGTTTAGTAGGTTTTGGTATCTTTCCTTCTGCAATGCCCTTTTGAGACCCATTGTCCTAGGCCTCTTCCTTCCAACCTTCTTTTCTTGGTCATCATGCTCATGATGCTCTAGCACTGCTTTACCTTTTACCTCTTGCATAATAGATTTAAACAAGTCCTTCTCTAAAAGCAGCTGCTTTGCCTTCAGCTGCTCGTTTTCTTGCTCAAGGAAGGAAATGATGAATTTGGCCCTTGCCAAATTGTCCAGGAGCTCCATGATCTGAGAATCCTTATCTTTGATAACTTGTTGCAGGATTTGATGATCATCTTGGGACTCCAAATACATTATGTGTATGTCATAATGAATGATCTCCTCATCCTACACATGTGATCCCTGTTGTACTAATGTAGAAGGCTTGGCCCCTTCCACAATTTGTGGAGAAAACACAAGCCTGTTCCCTCTTTGATATGTCTTGGTTACCTTAGGTCTAGGTGCCTCTAAAACCTCTGCATGTTTTCTTGTTGAACCATGCTCCATTGGCCGTGTGGACCTTGACCTTGATGGTGTTGTTTTGCTAGAGGAAACAATGGGGCTAATACAAGGAGCAGTTTTTAGTTTATCCAGAAATGTTTCCCAAGTGATTTGTGGGACTAAAAGCTGATGCATAACCATAATATTGTTCAAGCTATGGTGAAACAAATTGGTGATATGAGGCTGTCCCTTAATGTGATTTTTTTCAGTCATCTTCACCACACTTCTAAATAGAAAGTTACACAAATTAAGTGTTCTTGTAGAGGTGAAATGCATAAGTAACCTAACATGATACCTGTATAATTTGGAGAATATGCCTTCACATGTAAAATATTTCATAATAAGATTCATTAAAGGGGCATACTTGTTAAGCAGATGTCTAAAAGGAAAAACATGTTCAAAAGTCTCTCTGACATTAGGTTTTAGGAACATCTTATAATCATCAAGGTATAATTCCATGCCTTTGAACCAAGTGTCACCATGATTTGGAATACCTGTGGCTGAAGAAATAATATCTGCTGAAACACTGAACTCTATACCTACTATGACAACCTTGTCTATGTTGAAATTTTGGGCAAAAAGGCTTGTCAAAGGGACATGAGAACCAACCTCTGCAACCTTCTCACAAAACTTCATACAACCAACATTTTTGAAACATTTTTGGACAAATGGAGAAGCATTGATTTCTCTCAGGTTGGATGGCTCAAACCTTGAATGATGTCCTCCCTTGTGCACTTTCTTTTCACTCTCTCATTCACTCTCCATTAAATTTGTTGAAGGATAATACCCTAGCCAGATGATGTTGATAAAAATGATGTGGGAAGGCTAGGGTTTGATGAAACCGATGGAAAATGAGTAGTGAAATGATAGGAGATCTTAAGTTAGGGTTTCATGGATGATAGATGATAGTGGTAAATTAGTAGAATATAGGTTTCATTCACCAAAATATTTCTGCAGAAATCCGTAAGAAGAAATCAATTTATCTTGATGAAATTCTTTGAAATGATGGTGTAGATGATCACTTACTATTTGCGGAGGCTTAGGAGTTCTTGAATGATCTTTGGAAGATGGAAGAAATCGAAGATTATCTTGAAACCAAGAAGAAATCCAAACACTATGAATTTCCTAGAGGAGTTGTGCAATGGGTCGCACTGCCAAAAAGGTCTCACAAAGAATAACAGTGCTTATAAAGGTCACACCTCCTCAGAAAAGGTCGCAAGAAGTGTCACACCTCCTCAGAAGGGTCGCACTCCTCCCAAAATGCAACAAAACCCTTGATTTTCACAATTTTTTCTCCTTTTTGAGTTTTCACAATGATGACTAAGAGATCTTGAGATTTTTAAGAGTGCAAATGAGTTAAAAAAATCTCATCTTACCCTTTTAAACTCGAATTTGGAACCTTGACATTTTATAACCTTTGAAATTTGAACCTTTGTAACTTTATTGGCTTTCTTGAAACATTGGATCTTTTTGGAACTGTGAACTGCAACCTTTGGAACTTTGAAGTACTTATTACATATAAAAACATAAAATTACATTTGAAATCAAAATTCATTGAAGAGACTTGCTTATTACCACTCCTCCTTTGCCGAATTTTATGCATGAAATGAAAGTTTTAGTGACCTTGAAACCCTAATGACCTAATGGAGACACTGAACTGAATGAAATCATGATGGTGATGACTAACATGATGATGATAGTCTCTTAATGATGATACACTTAGCTAAGTGATGAAAGTGACTGACATGTGAAATTCTTGAGAGAGTAGAAATAACCCTAGAGACACTAACCAGTGACCAAATTTTATTCTGAAAACCTAGTGACATGATAAAATTTGACTTTGAGACCCCTAACAAAACTTGGTAAAAGCATATTTGACCATTGGTGATAGGAAGAACTGTCTGACACTAAAATTGGCTCTAGCTGGGGATGGAAGCTCCTTCGAGGTGTCAAGAACACAATAGACCTAGTAGCCTTATTCATTGGGCATGGAGTCAAAATGTGAAGACTAACTTGAATATGAAAACTGACTGACTGACTGACCTTTAAAAATAATAAACAAAGCAAACAAAATTTTAAACCAACAGCTGATCAAGAAGCCTTATGGTCTTCTCCTCGGGCTTCAAACTCCTAAAATAGCCACTGCAAACTCTGACATGAAATGTAAACTAATATATACAATGATCATGAAAATTTCCAGAAATTTCTTCAGATGTAGTAGTGCTTGAGAAGCCTACCATTGGTTGCTCCTCTTGAATAAATTTGGCCATTAATTTCTTCCAACACAAGCATTCCTCCCCCTGAAGGATGAGATTTTGTACGGTCCCTTCCATAGGTATTCAAACTTGCCATGTTTGCCCTTCTCTTCATTTCATGCATCCCAACAAAGAACCACATCACCCATGTTGAAGTTGTCTTCTTTGGTCTTACGGTCATAAATATTTTTAATTCTTTCCTGAAGATTGGAAGTATTTTGAAATACTTCTTCCCTAGTTTGCTGTAAATGGATCATTTGAATTATCCTCCATTGCACATCATTTGATTCACTGCTCACTTCCTACAGAAGTTTCATGACTGGAACAGCAAGGGATGAAGAAAAAATAGTAGTAATCCCATACACCAACTGAAAAGGAGACATGCCTATGGATTTTTTAGTATTGACTATATCTGCCCATAAAGCAGTAATGAGATTTTTGTGCCAGTTCTTTTTATTGACCTCCAGAACTTTCTTAGTGATGTTGATCAGAGATTTATTAGAGGATTCATCCAGCCCATTCCCTTATGGTTAATAAGTGGTAGAATGCTCAAATGTGATATGGTACTTCTCACAAAACTCCACCATCTTCTTGGACTTGAAAGAAACAACATTGTCAGTGATTATTTTCTATAGGCAACCAAATCTAGACAAGATATTAGTTTCAATAAACTGAATGACAACAGAATCAATAGCTTGCTTGGTTGGAATTGCTTCAATCCATTTCATAAAGTAGTTCGTGGCTGTCAGGATCCACTTGTGCTGTGCAGACAATGAAGGATGTATTTCTCCAACAAAATCAAAACCCCACTGCTGAAATGGAGCTGAGACCGAAACTAGCTGCAAAGGCAATGGAAAAAGTTTTATTTTCCCTTGAAAAATTTGGCACTCATGGCAGCTCATTATTGTTTTGTACACATCAGCAAAAAGAGTAGGCCAATAAAACCCAACCCTCAATATTTTGTTGGCTGTGTTTTTCCAAAAGAGGTGGCCACCACAATCTCCTTTTTGAAAATCAGTCATTACATCCTTGGCTTCATTTTCAACAAGATAGTTTAGTAATACACCACCCGGATCTTTCCAAAACAAAACACCGTCAAGAATGCAATATTTTGAAGCTTTCAATTTTAATGATCTACTTTTACCTTTGGGTACTTTCGACAGAGGATTTAAATGCTGCAATACATAAACTATGTCGGAGTACCATGGAGATGAAGTGAACATATCTAACACTTGTACTTGTGAATCTTTTGCTTCTTCTTCAGAAAGGGATACAATCAGATTGATATCTAACGCATGAAAATTAGATTCAACAATGAGCTTGGCCAAACCATGTCCCTTAATGAGCTTTGTTGACTTTATTTCCATATTGTATTCTAACATTGCTGCTATCCATTTTCCTCTCCAACCTTCTGGATGAGTCTGCATAAGGACTTCCTTTACTACTACTGTTGGAACATAAGTTATAGTATGAGAATGCAGAATATATACTTGGAAGTCTTTAAGCGATTTTACCAAAGCCAAAGCCTTCTTCTCAATAATGTTGTATTTTAGTGCTGCATCCCTTATTGTCCAACTAAAAAATGCTATGGGCTGTTCATTTTTCTGATCCTTCTTTTGCATCAAGACAACTACTAAAGTATTCTCCGAGGTGAATGAAAATATGATAAAATCTAAAGTGCAGTCGGGACTGATTAAAAAAGGAGCATTAGATAATGAAAATTTGACTGCATTGAAATAATTCTTGGCATCTTTAGACCATCTTACCTCGCTGTCCTTTTTCAACATTGTTGGGCAGCGGATCCCCCCGCGGAACAGTTTTAGGGCTTAAAGCCCAAAATTTTGGGTAATGGTATTGTAAAGGCTCTGCAAAGTGCACAGAGCACGAATTGTAAAGAGTCAAGTCAAAGGGTTGTTCGCCTAAAATATTTTAATTTAATATAGAATGGGTCGGCCTACCCATGGTCCGCGGACCATGGGAATGTATAAATAGAGAAAGGCTCTAAGTGTAGAGGTAGTCTTTGGCCAGTTTGGATCTAAAGTGTTATGGGTTTTTGAATGAGATAGTCTCTCTGAGTCTGTAAGCCCAAGTCGTGGTTGGTAGTAGTTAGAGTAGGCTCTGTAGCTGTGTGAGTAGAGGCCTAGTAGAATCCACAACTGTGTGCGCGGACCCCTACAACTGAGTGCACAGGGTGGAATTGGATTGTACTGGAACAAAAGATTAATAAAATATAAGTGTTTCTGGAATATTGTGAATTTGCTCACAGATCTGTGTGTTTGTTCTTCTGTTATGGTTTTATGCATCTCTTTAAGGTTTATGTTTATGCGCAATTGTCATGAATATTGAATGATATATAAAGACTATCAAATTAAGTTAGATCTCTAATAATAACCTACTAAGGGTAAGGGATCTATACAATGCCTCTTTGTGCTCGATACAGGGGCTACGCAAAGGTTGGATAGCTGGGCGGAACAACACAAGTGCACAGGATCGGATCGTGACCTTTACAGACCCCATCAAGACATCCCTAGGGTGTAGAAACCTGGTTCCAACACCCTCCCATACTACCTTAGGTGATACTTCAGTCCGCACTTCGTGGACTGTTGTTGAAAGGGCTAGTAATGTGGGATTTGTTTGGCTAACTCACTTCTAAACTTGGGTCAGGCCCCTATTAGCCAACAAATGGTTCCATTGCTGAGACAAGGATCTACCTAAGGGATGTCTGATGTCAGAACACTGGAACCCCACAAAGAAGGATATTGAAGAGTGGTTGGATCAGAAGCTTCACAAGTTCATGGTACAAGAAAACAAAACTCTGTAGATATCCGAGAAGAGGTGGCTGGATCACTACGTATATACGGAAATCCACGAGATCTTCTTCGTGACCTTCTCTTCAGAACTGTATGATTGGATTGTAAGGCTAGCCGACAGCCAGGGAAGGTACAAGCTCGATCAACTGATAGTGTGAACTCCGGAGTTAGTGCGTAGACTAGAGGCATCAGAAGATAAGATCGCACGAGCCGTGGAACACTAGCTCGACCAGATAATAGGAGGTTTTATCATTGAGTTCGCGATAGACACAACTGTAAGCTATAACGAAGAAGAAAGATGTTTTCTCAAGGGACTGCAAGGTAGGTACATAAAATCCTTGAATACCTAGTTTAAGATGTTGTTATGTGAAAAACAGGTTATGCGAATACATTAATGAGTGGAATGACGCGGAGAGGAAAAATATACAAGGGGATCGCAGGGTTAGGGAATAGTCCTTTAATTTCACCTTTGCGAGAAAGCGAGGAAGAGCGCGCTTGGGTTTCTCCAAGAAGTGCGGTTAGTTTGATAAGGTAGCGTATTCCGTAGTTAACACCTTCTCTCACGCCATCACCTACTTCACCTACTTCACCTCCATCTTCAACCACCCCACCTCCACCAAACCTGCAGTTCAGCATGGTGAGCACGATCAAGCTACCCGTATTCAGAGGAGTAGGGAATGAGGGCCTAGATCAGTTTTGGTTCGTAGTAAGAGCAGTGTGGAAAGTGCATGGGGTTACGGTTGACAACATCAAGAAGGCCACGTTGGTGAGCACGCTATAGGACCGCGCGTTGACATGGTATATCAAGCACTCGAACGATCACCCAAATGCAGGAATAGAGGAAATCTAGACTGCGTTGAATAGAGAGTTTAGCCGGTCGAAGTTAGAGACTCAGTCAATCATTGGGTTTAAAGAGATCATGATGCATTTAGGCGAAACCACCTGGGATCTCGATTAGAGACTGAAGAGTACGATCCGTGAGGCTAATATGACGCTAACAGATGTGCAACATCACACGTGGTTTGTGGTGTCTTTGACACCACACCTGAGGATGACGCTATCATAGCAGAAGCTTTCAACCCAGGCAGAAGCATTGGAAATGGTGATGAGTCTACATGAAACCCCGATACAGGATCCTGGGTTGGGAGTCCAACAGATCTACGCACAACTACGAAACCTATGCTTGGAGATGCAGAGTTTGAAGTAGGATAGGGCACCCCGGCCAGATGCGCGTGAAGAAGTGTGGTGCCTAAAATGTAAAGGCCAGGGCCACGATAAGGATCACTGCCCAATATTCGTGAATTATTTGGCAGGAGGGTGACCAATGCTGTTGTAGGGAAAAGTATCCGACTCGGATGACCCTATCCCACTCTAAGGGTGATAGTACCTCAGCAACAACTGTAAAGAAAACTACTTAAGGTTTACTTCTTTATGAAAGCAAGAGAGAATGAAGAAATGCACTAACCGTTGCCTTGCGCTTAATGTCGAATCCAAACTCTTCTCTTTGCTGCTTACTCCCAGCTCCTTGCTCTTTTGCTGGCCCAGCTACAATGAGATCCTGCAAAATAACAAAGAAAGGAAACTACAAGAAGCATGCAATCATAACTGATTCAAGGATTAGCATAAATCAAATATACAATTATCACAATACATCATTGAAACAAGTGCATATAGAAGAACCTCAATAGCTTTTATTAATGGAAGAAGTAAAGTTCTGAGAGTGTTACAACCATTGAAGGCCCCAATCCAGCAACACCTCCCAGCAGAAAGAATTTCTCCCCTTCACCTCCTTCAAGCAATCACCCAATAGTTCTATAGTGAAACCAACAACATATCATTACTTTGCACAAAATTCCAGCCTCCTGAGCTCATAGGAGAGAGCTCAATATATAGATGAATTGAGAAAGGATGAGTCAGCTTGCAACTGATGTGTAGCTGCCTTGTGTCCTCTCTCTCTTCAGTTGATCTTCAGTTCTTGAGTCCACTTGGAGAACCTTGCTTCCACTTGGAGAAACAGAGCCTCTGACTCATCACAAGGCGAAATCCCTGATCCAAGTGTCATTTTTGGAAGATTCCAGAGCAATGACTCAGTGTGCCACTTGTCCCATCTCGCTCAGCGCAGGTGGCCTTTGTTCTACCTGCTTTGCAACGCAGGTACACCATGGAGGAGTTGAGTTTCAGCGCAAAAGCCTAGTGGAGCACCTGCTTTGATTTCAAGATTGCTTGTTTTTGAGTGTTTTCAGGTGGAGAACTGATCTGAGAGCTGTTGGTTTGCTGACCTTGTTCCTCTAGGGGTAGGAACATCATGTTTAGGGACTTTGGATCCCTTGGATTATTGACAATTCATGCCTGATGCTGCAAGGCACAAAATTGTCTATAACAGATGCCCCCTAAAGTATGAGGTCGTTCATCGGGTGAAATGCTTTATTAGGAGGATCCGAAGTTCATTCAATCTGCCGAGAAGTGTCCTGTAATAAGATACAATACAATACATTATTTTTCATACTTTTTCATGATCTAGCTGAGGCGGGCATTCCCATGCTCAGCTTTATAAATTCATTTTGGTACATAGAACAGACGATCGTCTGATGGTAGACTGATAATTCTCTGCTGAAATTATCATCCTTTGAGAAGGATGATCATCTGCTGCAATGATGTACACATCAAATGTCTTTATATCCTGAATATATATCGCAGCCCGGATGGATGAAACTAGATCCGGGGTCTTCAATCTCTTTCGATCTTCACTCGATGTACAAGTCGATCCATGTGAGAATTTCTTGAAGTCGAACATGGAAAGACATCGCTTGATTACCGGTCAATGATGTAAACCGTTAACAAGCGCGAGAGGAATCACCGATAAGGATGATGACCCTCAAGGTACAGCTGTACAATTCACATGGTGGGAATAAAGGACTTGGCATCGACCACCATGCAAAATCCTCTGGTCGAAGGTCATTGATGTATACCTGTCGCCGGAAGTGAGAAACTTGCCATTGAGGCATGCAAGCTTCAAAGTACTGAAGGGGTTGTTCCTAGATCAACTCCTTGGATAATGAGCTGATGTCAACAAGGAGCGATCCGTCAAAGGAGGGCCTTAATGAATCCCACATCATTGACACGGAACGGAGCTAGTGATTGTGATGAGGTGAAAACAAACTGTGATGTATGATTCAGGGTGGCGGTCATGAAATGGATGAAGGACAATGTATGGCAGTGGATGGGACACGGTTGACTCTTTTCAGAACAACATCTCTTGAACATATAACGACACTGATGTGATGGATCGGTAGCATTACCCCACCTGTGGATGGTGTGGCGAGGACCATGGTGATGAGACCGGTGAATGAAACAACCCAACCCGATGTGATACGGAGGACAAAGTGTCATGTTCAAGAGCGACTTGCTACCATTAAAGCTATGAGGTTCTCCCAATTTTTCCCCAGTCATTGCTGACCAGTACCTCTTTATTTTTGTCAAGCTTGAGGAGGATAACATATGCTTGTTCTATAACCTGCCCTTCGGGCAAGCCCATCGCTATGTTTTTAACGAGCCTAGCGATAGGGAAACTCGTTCTCGTCTAAAGACAAGTTTGTCGCTATTTAATGAATTTAACGAGTCTAACGACAAGGATAACTCGGTCCTTTTCATTTTTAGAGAGTCTGAAAAGGTACATAAAGTCAACTCCAGAATTCCTTTTTCGTCATCTAATCCCTTAAGTCCGAAAAAGTATAAAACAATACAGAAGGGATGAGTTTTCGGTACTTTTAACGAGCCGATCAAAACAAGCGCTCGATCTTTTTGTGCAATAATCCCTCAGGTCCAAAAAGATTAAAATCTAGAGGAGGGATAGCTCTTCCGGTTGCTTTTAACGAGTTGGAAGGCCAAAACTCGGCAAACTTTTCATATTTTATGAGTCAGTGAAAAGAGCTCAAAGAAGACTCGTCTTTTGAGGAACGAGTGATGAACAGGGCAGCAGCAGATTCCAGGTACAGGTTGGAATTTTCCAATCACGGCAGTGTCACAAGGATGGCTAAGTGAAATCACTCTTCGCAGCTGTTCCTCAAAATGGGTAAACAATCATATGGAGATGAACGATTGGCCAAATGAACGGATGGAGGTGAGACTGCAAGAACACGACCAAGGGCTTTAATATGGCTGTCAAAGGTTACATTTACCAAGGTTATTTACCGGGATGGGTTCGTTTTTTAACGAGCTTGAACACTGCTCAACCTTATGTTTATTTTTTAACGAGCATGAACTATGTGCTAAAACTGCTCGGATCTTGCGTTTATTTTTTAACGAGCATGAACATTGCTAAAACTGCTCGATATACCAGTCATAATACAAGGAACGCCTCAGGTGAGGTAGTCATATTTAAGGAGCTATACCTCACTAGTTACTCCAATTTGGCAAGTTTTAACTTTTGCCCCACATCCTTTCTTTGTGCAAGCTGGAAACGGCTAATCCTACGAGTTTAACGGGTTAGACCTACAGGTTTAAAGGGAGGACCTAAAAATTTAAAAAAAATAAATAGTCGTCCCGTGCTTGCACTCCAAAAGGTTTGCATGCCCTCAGGTATAAAGTATAATTTCAAGGCTACCCCTCCTCTGTCCCACTTCTGTTTTTCTACTTGTCGTCTTGCTATATTTTTAACGATACTTGTCTTCTCGTTATTTTTCGGTGCCGACGGTGCTTGTCTTCTCATCAGTTCACTTTTTGATTTTTTCAAGATCGCAACAGATAAAACATTGGCGTTACGGAGGGAGGTTTGACTCTTACTTATTATCCGAAAAATGGTTTTATTTGCTGCCGCAAACTAAACTCTCTTTTCGGCGATGTCTATCACTAGGTTACTAAAGACGGTGACCACTTGTTGCAGCAATTTCATCTCTTTCTTTGGAGGCTGCCCCTACTTATCCTTCAAAACATATGTTTTAATGGGTGAGGCTTGCCTTCAAAGATGGTGGCTACTTGCTACCGCAAATGGCCCCCTTCCTCGGTATCCTACTTACCTAGACAAGGGGAGCGAGAAGCAGATTCTCTCACTCACATAACTTTGACAAAAGAATCTTATTCTAGAACAACCCTCTCTTCCTTCTTTCGGACGGGGTACGGACTAGTCATATTCTTCTGCGGAAATCAACTTTATACCCAAGGTTTCCTCTGCCCAAGGCAGGCCAGGGTGCATGCCCCCTGGGTCCCAGTTCTTTCTTCCGAATCACTCGCATTCATCGGGAAGTAGAACCGGGGGTGGAGGCATTCCTTGAGTGAATAGACCGTTAAGGGATGGTATTTGACTATTTGCGATGCGTGATCCTGGAAATGAAAGTTGGTCTACGAGCTTGACCATTCTTCCTTCGTGCGGAAAACACATAACTCTGAAGAGTGAGGACACTATTGCCTCCATGCAATATATATAGTCTCGTCCAAGGAGTAAGTTATAAACCAAGGGTCCCTGGACGACCATGACGTTCATATGAACTGTCTTCCCCTTCAATGTAATGGGAACATTGGGGAGAATCCCTAACGGGCGACTGGTTCCTTTATCAAAACCTGATAGATTTCTCATCTCAGGTAAAAGCGCTGGGGAACCCAGTGCTTTCCAAGCAATAGAGGAAAGGATACTCACAGATGCCCCTTCATCAATGATAGTTCCAGCCATTACCATTCTATAGATCTGGACAATGATTCTGAATGGTATACTGGCTGGTAACCGGGGTCTGCCTAGTTGATTCCAATCAAAAGATACAACTAGGTTGCTTGGTGGTGGGACCGAATACACGGCCGGATACGACCCTGACGATGTTCCTTCCTGCGATAAAGGAATGGGTGCATTTCCGTGATGCTCATCAGAGTCTGTGTTTATGAAAAGAATCTGGATGGTGTCATCCTTTTTCTCTTCAGTGAGGGTGTCATTTGAAGATGAATCTCCAACGACGGTGTCATTTGAGGATGAAACCTCTGAAGGAGGAACTGGGTCAACTGCCGTATCGACCTTTAGACTTTCGTCTGGTCTGGATTCAGTTGGTTCATTCTCAATGACTGACACTTCAGCTGACCACTTGAGCGGGCCAGCTGGATTTTCAACTATCGAGGGATTAGGCGCGAGTTTTTGGTATCCAGGAGAAAGTCGTAACGGTGAAACCGGACGATCTTCCAAAACTCTCTTTGCCTCATCTAATAATGGACAACGGTGGATGGCGTGATCGCCTTCACACAGCATACAGGGTGATCTTGGTCTCCCTTTTCGTCCTTCACTCTTGCTAGTTGATGGACTGCAATCAACATGACTACCAGAGGTTGATGCTACCGGATTGTGCAACCTGGGGGACCAGTCCCTTAGTATCCGGGGAATACAAGGACAATCACGATGGAAGTGGGTCCCTTTGCAAATGACACATGGCGATTTAGGCCCGGTCGGTGCAGTGTGTGGATTTTTGTCAGATGTCTTTTGCTTGCCCCCAGTCGCCTTCGCCATAGGCCCCTTCTGCTTCTTTTCTCTCTTCTTCTTTTCCTTCTTCTCCATGGGAGGCTGACTTTTGCCGGCTCTACCCTGCGAAGATGAAGGATCAGAGGAAGAATTGTAAGAGGTGGAAGGCTGGTGGGTAGCTCTAGATTGGTCTGACTGTTGATTCGACTGCTCAGGATTAGTGGCGATTTGAACTACATTAGTTGAAAAGAGCCATACAGGTAGGCCAATTGTCAATCCTGGAAGTGACAATGTGGCCATATGCGGCGCACCAACATCTCCCCAAGAGGAGAAGGGATTGGGACTTCCACCAAGGTGATTTCCTTGGTTGGTGGGCTCCATACTTTTCAACTGAAAGATCAACGTGGGAATAACAGGTGATTATGTTCCGATTAAAATAAATTTTATTAACGACGCTTTAGGCACAACTTTGCTTTTTCATGTTTTAAGAGTTGAGAAAACGCTAAAGATGACTCTAGTCTCCTTCGATGTTTTAACGAGCCCGAAGTGACAAATGCTCGGATGGACTTTTTCAGTTATAGAGTTTGAAAAAGGCCAAAATAAACTGCTCTGGAGTTCTAGGCAGAGGGTGTGCCAAACCTTTCGCAAAACCACGGAATATGTTTTACGGTACGTGTGGTCAATCTTCGTGAATGCTGTGTTCACTGCATTGCGATCAGTAGGGCGGTCGACACGGCTTCCTATGGATAAAGGCTTTTTTCCTATAGGGGTCTCCCAATATATACGCGACGGTACGTGGGAGCACAAGTCCGTATTAGCGCCACCGACTCTCAGGAGGAATCACCCACCTTCGTAGAGATCGACAGTCACTAAGTTTAACGACGCCGGAACACGTCTCTACCTAGACCTCTATGTGTTTGCGTTATGTTACAAAGCGTTGTTATGTAAATTGAATTTATTTTAATGTTGATCTTGTTTAGCAGTTTGCCTTTAAGGATCACCACGAGATGTATGTAACAAATTCCTGAATGCAGTCTAAGATGAGAAGCAAACTTTTCAATCTTTCAACTTTGAAAGTCTTAACTACTGAGGGAGAAGAAAGGCAAATATTTTCACACAGATCATAGAGCACACACTAATGCAAAATTTCCTAAATCATCATGCAAACAGTCAAATGCAAAATGCACAATGCATGTATTTTCTTTTCCCTTTCTTAATGTTGATGTATTACAAAAAGAAAGTTGTTATATAACTTTGATTTCGATTTAAAGCGAAAGTAAACAAGTTAGTCCAAAATCAAAAGAGACCTTAAGATTTACTTGTTTAATCACTGGAAATACATGAAATCAAACCATAATGACGAAAGTAAAAAGACTAATCAGCTATGGACAGCAAACAAGCTAACTCTTTAGACCAGCAAAATGCCTAACACAGGTTCAGATCTAAGAGGCCAAAGCAAGACTAGTTCACTTTCGTTATGGGAAATTGTAAATGATGGAAGAAATACAAAAGAACAAGTACAATTTCGTTATATAACAGAGGCGGAATGATGGCAAGTAAGGTTGGTTTCAGATAGGTACTAAGACTGACAACTGACTGCAAAACTATAGTGAAAACAGGCAGGAAAAAGGGAGGAAACCCCAACTGCACAAGGCAAAATTGGGCCAACGCAGGTGCTGCACAGCCAGTCTGGCTCTCAGCGCAGGTAGCCCCTTTGGGACCTGCGTTACAAAGCAGGTAGCCTGTGTACTACCTGCTTTGGAAAACGAAAGTTGCGTTTTCACAGTTTTCGGGTCACAATTTTCTCAAAAATTCACAGTTTTTGCTCAAATCAGAAGCTATCAGTCAAGCACACACTAAGGGATGACAAGGAAGGTGAAAAGCTATCACTAAGAGCTTACAAGGATCCTTGTAGATCAGCTCTTCAAATCATGAACATGCTCAGGAATGAGCTAGAGTAGCTGCCCTCTTCTTCGCTTTTGATATAGTCAAAAGCTTTTCGATTTGGTACTCTTTTGTTCAGGAAATGAATAGCAAAATACTACAAACAATCAAACAGATACGATCCCCAGCGGAGTCGCCAGTTTGTTGTAGGGAAAAGTATCCGACTCGGATGACCCTATCCCACTCTAAGGGTGATAGTACCTCAGCAACAACTGTAAAGAAAACTACTTAAGGTTTACTTCTTTATGAAAGCAAGAGAGAATGAAGAAATGCACTAACCGTTGCCTTGCGCTTAATGTCGAATCCAAACTCTTCTCTTTGCTGCTTACTCCCAGCTCCTTGCTCTTTTGCTGGCCCAGCTACAATGAGATCCTGCAAAATAACAAAGAAAGGAAACTACAAGAAGCATGCAATCATAACTGATTTAAGGATTAGCATAAATCAAATATACAATTATCACAATACATCATTGAAACAAGTGCATATAGAAGAACCTCAATAGCTTTTATTAATGGAAGAAGTAAAGTTCCAAGAGTGTTACAACCATTGAAGGCCCCAATCCAGCAACACCTCCCAGCAGAAAGAATTTCTCCTCTTCACCTCCTTCAAGCAATCACCCAATAGTTCTATAGTGAAACCAACAACATATCATTACTTTGCACAAAATTCCAGCCTCCTGAGCTCATAGGAGAGAGCTCAATATATAGATGAATTGAGAAAGGATGAGTCAGCTTGCAACTGATGTGTAGCTGCCTTGTGTCCTCTCTCTCTTCAGTTGATCTTCAGTTCTTGAGTCCACTTGGAGAACCTTGCTTCCACTTGGAGAAACAGAGCCTCTGACTCATCACAAGGCGAAATCCCTGATCCAAGTGTCAGTTTTGGAAGATTCCAGAGCAATGACTCAGTGTGCCACTTGTCCCATCTCGCTCAGCGCAGGTGGCCTTTGTTCTACCTGCTTTGCAATGCAGGTACACCATGGAGGAGTTGAGTTTCAGCGCAGAAGCCTAGTGGAGCACTTGCTTTGATTTCAAGATTGCTTGTTTTTGAGTGTTTTCAGGTGGAGAACTGATCTGAGAGCTGTTGGTTTGCTGACCTTGTTCCTCTAGGGGTAGGAACATCATGTTTAGGGACTTTGGATCCCTTGGATTATTGACAATTCATGCCTGATGCTGCAAGGCACAAAATTGTCTATAACAAATGCCATTAATACTAGAGGCTCAGGCAGGGCCAAGTGCAGTACCCGCACTCTAGTGCGCGATCTGTTAGGTGGGAGGAAAGCACACAACGGACAACTGTCACTTGTTGCAAAAGTATACATAGACTCCATAACAACTGTTTTGTAATTTCTGTAGATCGGTAGGCCACGATGAGTGAAAATATCAAAGTTATGAGCTGTTGATGGATCAAACACCTGCCTACAGGATGCAGACCGAGGCACGAGGTCAGGATCCAGCTGCAGCAACAACGCGCGATGGATTCCAAGGACGCGGATGAGGATGAGGAGGAATGGGGCCTGGATGAGGGCATAGACAGTTAATCTGCTATAATTGTGGAGGACCGGGGCACTACGCGCATGACTGTACGAATCTGACCAGAACATGTTGCCCGTATTGCTATCAGTTTGATCATGAAGTGGTATATTGTCCAACGTTGATCGCATAGATGCGCGAGAAAGGGGTACTACAACCCACTCTGACTTAGAATATCCAAATGATGAGGTCTTAACCACACGAGGAAGACCCCAACGTGAACATGGTACTCAGAAGTGGCGCGACCACAGGGGAAGATAAGGGAAAGCAACCTGAGGATGATACATGGGTTTATAAAGCTCCTACAAAGGAACCTGAGTTTGACTTGGAACGTGCAAGGGAAACGTTTATGGAAGCTAAGAAGAGCTTCGCGGAGGCCTCTACTTCAGGTAGTAAGGATCAACCAGAGCCGAGAATGGATCCTTCTATGCTTACTACCTTTTTAGATATGTGCATGAGGCTACTGCACGACAATAAGGTAGTCAAAGGACTACAAGAGATGATCACTAGGTGTGCAGGGTCGGGTGATCTACGCGTAGTCTGGAAATTGGGAAAGCATGCATTGCGCACCGGGAGAGAAATGAGGTTGATGACATAGATTGGAGAGTATGAAATGGATCAAGTGATCCTGGACCTAGGTTCAGATGTGAATGTGTTACCAAAATAGACATGGGAGCGCATGGGCAGGCCCATGCTACAGTGGTCTGTTATTCAATTATGGATGGCGAACCAACAAAAGATCTTGCCCATGGGAAGGTTGCAAGGGGTAACAATGGACATCGAAGGTGTGAGCACGCAAATGGGCTTTGAGGTAATAGAGATTGTTGATGATAGCAACCCTTACCCCGCGTTGCTAAGAATAGACTGGGCCACGGACATGAATGGAGTCATCAACCTGAAGAGGCGGAAGATGATATTCGAGAAAAAGTCTCTATGCGTGGTAATTCCATTGGATCTAGTTGAAGGAGCGTGCTACACTGAATCTGTGCGTGAGGAAGACAGTGACAATGAACTGGAATGCATTTACCAGATAACGGCACAAGACCAGGATCAGGTGAACCCGACAGCAGACGGGAGAGTCTCATGGGAGCGTGTTAGTTCCTGCACTTCAGATTTAGATGAGGAATTAGAATGCTGGCAGAACAAGTTGCACGAAGTAACAACGCTGAATTGCAACATGATGGTTAGATCACTGTGATGCGTGACGACTGAAGCAAGGGAACTACCAACAGATGATGGGGCAACAACCGTGGAGGAATCCTTAGACAAATTTGAAAGTGCAGTACAGGAACAACAACAGTGCGGTGCGCTAGAAGGGGTGTTGCATGCGGCACCCACACGATGGGGGCATACACCTCAGAAGACTATTGGAAACGGGCACAATGGCAAAGACAGATGCACATACGACTTGGAAGTCTCCGGAGCGATGAATGCGAGCCGGGAAGCCAGGATGAGGCAGTTTGCAAGGCCACCTGGGTCGATGGGTGTAGAAATGTGATGTGCAAACACCTCCCAGACTAAGAATAAAAAATCAAAACCTGACGCGGCAGCAGGGAAGGCGATGCACTCCACAAGCATTCAGTGACGGAATGTTCGAAAAGCTATGTGGACTCATGAAATGAGTTCACCAGATGAGACGAATCAACTGGGACCTACGCGTACCAGTGGTTTGATCGGCCTATAGGACCATAAGCAAAAAGAGGAGTGCAGAAATGACCCTATCATTGACAAGAAGAGATGAAACCAGGAGGATGGAGAGGAATCCCCAGACCACAGCTCTCGCAGTTGGGATAGGACACGAGGAACTGGGTGAAGGAATTAGGCAGCTACAAGAAATCATTTAGCGAGGGAGCTTGAAACTTCACGAACTCGATGAAGAGTGGGCATGACTGCAGAAGAAAAGCGTGACATTAGATGAAGAAATCAGCAAACTAGAGACTAGAGTCACACAAGTGGGCCACGAGGAAGTAAGAATGATGGGAACAAGCCTAGCTGGCCCTACTACTGCAGTAGAAAGAGTCGTGACCCTACTATCATGGCTACGACCGCACCTTATTAAACAAGGGAATGTACCATATAAAGAAGAAAATGACGCACTACTAGATACAAGGGTATTTGAAGGGTGCCCGCAACATGGGCTAGCAGGAACATCAAAGCCTCGCACTGGGGGTGTGACCACCTGACTATCCGTAGGAAGTACAGTCTCAGCATTCCAAGCTGTTGAAAGAAGGCACAGGACTAAAAACGAGCCTACAGGAGAGCTGCGCGGAAAGGCAGTTCCGCGCAGGGCTAGTATGTCACAAGGATCACAGTTGCGCATAAAGAGCTACGCTGCTGCGCGAGTAGGTGGGGAGGTGACCATTGATGTCACTATTCATGACAAGAGGGCTGATTTAAGATAGAAAGGAGTGGCTGGCAGGCCATTAAGATAGGTATTAAGAGTTAGATTCAGGACGATCTGCCACCAAGAAGGTATTAATGACTCGAAAGTGGAGGGAATGGTCGAATTCAAATTCAAAAATCACTATAAAGACTCTTGGGGTAGCTTCGAGGCAACACTTGGTGGTTTAAGATTTGTGCTAGTATAGAGCATCGAGTACCAAGCTACCCCGCCCCCCATGGGTACGCGACCAAGCGAATCTAGTATAGAAACGATGTCGGCTGCAAGGACCAGAGTGAGATTCATGGAAGAGCCCCGTGTGACCCAGGAGGAGCCTAGAGAGGCAACAGCTACACCAGAGGTTCCAAAGTCCCCTCACACATCGCGACCCCAGAAACACAAGAAGACAATGGGGCCAGTCTGGGTATCACCACAGAAACCACGATTCAGTCAATTGTCAATGGCAGAAAAGGGCAAAGCCGTCACCATTGAAACTGAGGAGGAAGAGGAAAATTTGCAAGCCCTGATCGCTCAAATTGAAGCACAGGATGATGAGGTGGAAAATGTTTCCCAAGTACCTTCAGCGATAATGCTATCCCCATACATCCTCCTGTGGAAAGGGATAGCCAAGATACCGAAGGACCTGGAGGCCACGAAGAGTGCGCTCCAGACCCTGCTTCTTCTAGATGAAATAGATTTGACAGTCCTCCACTAGGATGGATATCGAATATAAAGTTCAAAGATTGGGACCTCGCAGACAGTGAGAAGTTCCCACAATTGGTCGAGGAGAAATCACTGCAGTAAAAGTGGTTACAGGGTGTGGAGAAGGCTGGATTACTCCATCTGAGGTGGATACCACACTATCACCGTGCGCCCATCACAATTTTTGTCATCCGAAAACTACTATGTCTAGTACATGATGGGTATCTCTGGCTGGAGGAGTTGATTCCCATCATGGCCAATTTGATACACTGGATTTCTCGGCTACCTACTAAAGGAAACAATCCCACAACCATAGCAGGAAAGAGTAGCGACTTGGGCCTTGCGAAGCTATGAAGGCCAAATAAAAGTTGCAGAAGTAGAAGTGAGGGTATGTAATAGCAAGTATTAAGGACCGAGCGGTGCGTGTTGCCACTCAACTAATAGCTGGCAATCTCATGAGGAAATGCCGCGCAGACGAGGTGCCAACGTATGTAATTGCGTTGCAGAGGGGGTCTGGTTCAACTAGGCGCAGTTTCTTTGTGATGAATTTTTGACAAATTGTAGGGAGGCCCAGGAGGAGGGTAAGACCTTCCACTATGCGTGGTTGCTCTTATCCATCTTGTTGGTTGTAGGGGAGCTGCCGGAGGATAGTTAGTTCCCCACCATTGAGAAGAACCTACTTGAAGCCACGAGGTACACCACGCTTTGGGCAAGAAAGACGCGACGAGGGTTCACGAAATCAATGTGTTTTGGGTGTTCATGGAGGGGCACATTCGAACATGGATCAATCGTAGGCCATGTTTGTCCCCAACAGTATACAACAGTTTGCAAAGCACGACCAAATTCAAGATGGATATGCATAATTTGTATATTCGGGCGCGAAAAGATCCAGCCCGAACATGGGTAAAGCTTCCATTCATTGCAACGGATGATGCAATATTTGAGGTAATTGCAGCATGGTCTCTGGAGTGCGTTAATGGGAAAAGTGTCTATTCAGAATGACCCTATCCCACTAAGGTGTGACAGTGACCTTAGAAACAAACAGAGAAAAGTACTTTCGTATTCTTCTTTATGAACTATAAACGAAGAGGAATAGGATGAACCAACCTGTGTCTTGCGCTAGTCCTTTGATCCAATCTCTCTCCTCTTTGACAGCTTCCAGCTACATGCTCCCTTACTTGCCCAGCTTCACCAAGTTCCTGTAAGATCACAGAAGGAGAAAACTACACAAAGACATGGATTTATATTCATAAATAGCTTAGGATCAGATTTAAGCTAAACATACAAATGTAACAAACATCAATGATACACAAGCATGTAGGAGAAACTCAAATAGTTTTATTGATATAACAAGAAGATCCAGGAGGAGTTACAACCGATGATTCCTGATCCAGCATCAACCTCCCAGCAAAGAAGCCCCTCTTCACCTCCAACAAAGCATAAATCACCCAATACTCTGATATCTATCTCAAAACCAACAGCAATTCTCTGCAATGTACCAAATTCCAGCCTCTTGGATCTCTGGGATGAGGGATCCATATATAGATGTATGCAAAGAGGATGAGTCAGCTTATGATTTGACTAGTGTCTTCTCTCTGTCAGTTCTTGCTTCCACATGGAGACTAAGAGCCTCTTACTCATCCTTGGTCGAACTCAGTGAGGCAAGTGTCATTGGGGAAGATTCTGGAAGCTTCCATTGTCTTTCCACCTCGCGGAATGACACTGCCATTTGTCATTTCCCGCTCAACGCACCCTGGTAGTGCATTTAGGTGCGTTGCAACGCATCTAGCTAGTGTATTTGGGTGTTATGCAACGCAGCTAGCCAGTGGAGCAGCTGAAATGATCCTGATTTGACTGATTCTGAGCAGTTTCTGGTGGAGAACTTCTGGGAGAAGCTGTAATTTGTTGACCTTGTTCCTTCAGGGGTCGGAACAACACTTTTAGGGACTTAGGATCCCTTGGTTTATGGACATTTCATGCTTAGAGCTGTAAGGCACAAAAATGTCTATAACAGTTGCCCCCTAAAGTATGAGGCCGTTTATCGGGTGAAATGCTTTATTAGGAGGATCCGAAGTTCTTTCAATGCTGGGAGGAGACCTGTAATAAGATACAATACAATACATTATCTTCATACTGTTTTCATGATTTAGCTGAGGCGGGCATTCCCATGCTCAGCTTTATAAATTCATTTTCATGTACATAGGACAGACAATCGTCTGATGGTAGACTGATGATTCTGATAGAGCCATCATCCTTTTGGTAGGATGATTATCTGTGCTGCAATGCTGTACATTTCAATGTCTTTATTTTCCTGAATATATATCGCAGCCCGGATGGATGAAACTAGATCCGGGGTCTTCAATCTCGTCCGATCTTCACTCGAAGTACAAGTCGATCCATGTGAGAAATGTTTTGAAGTTGAACATGGAAAGACATCGCTTGATTACCAGCCAATGATGTAAACTGTTAACAAGCGTGAGAGGAATCACCGATAATGATGATGACCCTCAAGGTACTGCAGTACAATTCACGTGGTGTGAATAAAGGACTTGGCGTCGAACACCACGCAAAATCTTTCGGTCGAAGGTCATTGATGTATACCTGTTGCCGGAAGTGAGAAACTTGCCATTGAGGCATGCAAGCTTCAAAGTACTGAATGGGGTGTTCCTAGATCAACTTCTTGGATAATGAGCTGATGTCGACAAGAAGTGATCCGTCAAAGGAGGGCCTTAATGAATCCCACATCAATGACACGGAACGGAGCAAATGATTTTGATGGAGGTGAAAACAATCTGATGATATACGGTTCAGGATGGCGGTCATGAAAGAATGAAGTATAATGTATGGTAGTGGATGGGACACAGGTGACTTATCTGGATGACTTCTCTTGAACATGTCGGCGACACTTATGTGATGGATTGGTAGCATTTACCCCAAATGTGGATGGTATGGTGTGACCATGGTGATGTGACCGGTGAATGAAACAACCCAACCCGACTCGGACATGGAGTGGAAGTGTCATGTTCAAGAGCGACTTGCTACCAATAAAGATTCTTTGAGTTTTCTTCCCAATTTTTCCCCAGTCATTGCTGACCAGTACCTCTTTATTTTTGTCAAGCTTGAGGAGGATAACATATGCTTGTTCTATAATTTTCCCTTCGGGCAAACCCATCGCTATGTTTTAACGAGCCTAGCGATAGTGAAACTCGTTCTCGTCTAAAGACAAGTTTGTCGCTATTAATCTTTTTAACGAGTCTAACGACAAAGATAACTCGGTCCTTTTCATTTTTAGAGAGTCTGAAAAGGTACGTAAAGTTAACTCCAAAATTCCTTTTTCGTCATCTAATCCCTTAAATCCGAAAAAGTATAAAACAATACAAAAGGGATGAATTTTCGATAGTTTTAACGAGCCGAACAAAACAAGCGCTTGATCTTTTTGTGCAATAATCCTTCAGGTCCAAAAAGATTAAAATCTAGAGGAGGGATAGCACTTCCGGTCGCTTTAACGAGCTGGAAGGCCAAAACTCGGCAATCTTTTCATATTTTACGAGTCAGTTGAAAAGAGCTTAAAGAAGACTCGTCTTTTGAGGAACGAGTGATAAAAATGGGTAGCAGCTGATTCCAGGTAAGGTTTGGAATTTTCCAATCACGGCAGTGTCACAAGGATGGCTAGTGAAATCACTCTTCGCAGCTGTTCCTCAAAATGGGTAAACAATCAAATGGAGGTGAATGATCGGCCAATGGAAAAGTGGAGGTGACGGTGCAAACACAACCAAGGCTTTGATGGCTGAAGTACTACATTCACGGTGGTTATTTACCGGGGAATAGTTCATTTTTTAACGAGCTTAAACGCGGGTGGAAACATTTGCTCATGTCTTATGTTTATTTTTTAACGAGCTTGAACTATGTGCTAAAACTGCTCGATGTGGGTTTATTTTTTAACGAGCTTGAACCTTGTAGTAACACTGCTCGAGATAAGTTTGCATGCCCCCAGCATAATAACGCAAATACAAAAGGGATGCACGCCCCCCAAGCTTCATTGCATTCAACTTGGTGGTTGGAATGAAGGTTTACCTTTGAGATTTGGAAAGGGGGTCGTTTCATTTTTTAATGAGGTTGACACAGTAACAGAACTATCCTCATGACTCCTTGTTTCATTTTTTAACGAGGTCGACACGAGATAAGAACTATCCTCGAAATCCACCGTATTTACAATATTTGATAGAAAATAAAAAACTGATGGATGATTAAGGTTGATGGAATAATCTTCGTGGTAATCCGGAAGATGGGAGCGATGGTGGTAATCTTCCCATGGTGCCTCTCCTATCATCATTGATTGACTGATTCCTTCGTCTGTAAAACGTACATGCGACCAAGGATCTGAAGAGGTGCCATATTCTTTAGACCTATCTATCCAAACACTCGATGAGCATTGATTTGGGTTTTCCCCCAAGCCAAGAAAATTGATTGCTACAATATTTCTAAAATGGCGATGATCCATGTTGACAAAATGTTTAGGAATCTTCCGAATCCATTAGATATAGAAGATTTCATATTGCAGGTTTCCACTGTGGCCACTTCCGCCAAATTACTCGGAGGCGGTAGGGCAAAAGTACCCATTAAGGCAGGGTCTTTTAGGAGACCTACTCCGATATTTTGAAGCGCATGATTGCTTCCATGGATCATTGGAATGCTTCCCGTAACTTGTGAACTGTTGGGGAGAAATGTTTGTTGGTCGACGATTGTAATTCCTCCTTGAAAGGGAAATGCAATCTTCCTGAAGTAGGTCGACACAACTGCGGCCATGGCATATATCCAGGGCCTTCCTAGTAGGATGTTGTATTCGAGGTTTCCGTCGATTACTTCAACATCAGTTTCTACTGTCTTGCCCCCCAGTTCAACTTGCAAGTTACTTAAAATCCCGTATGGAGTGTATGATCATTCATCAAATGCTTTTAACGTCGTTGACGATCTCGACAAGGGTGGTGAGCCTAAATTTTTCCAGCAACTCATCGACATAATACATGTAGATGCCCCCTCATCAATAATTGTTCGATGAACAGTTTTGTTGAGGGCTTTCACTTGAATAAGGAAAGCTAGTTGAGCTGGTAACTGAGGGTCATATCCTTTATAATCAAAGGCCACAAGATTGGAATTCATTGGGTCAATCCCACCTATTGCTGATAATAAAGCTTGCTCTTGGGAGAGGCAATTTTGCGGTACCTCAAGTGTCGACATAGCGGACGACGATTGGGCCAGGTCCTCTATTATATTATAATTCTGTGCTATTTTTGCACGAGGATTAAATGTCGATTTGTGTACTACTCCCTTTGGCGACTTTATCATTGGTTCAGGAATGATGGGTGGCACAACTTCGGTCAAAGTTGTTGTCGAACTACTAGGTTGTTCATTAGCCTTGTTATTCGACAGTTGTGGATTCCCGTAATCTTTATTCCTTGTCAAAGCATCATTTTTGAAATGGATCGGTCAATACCGCTGAGGTTTTTGAACTCTTAAAGAGTTTCTTAACTTCAGCTTTATGTGGACAATCTCTCGTCCAATGATCCTCATCGCATATATGACACCCCGCAAGGGGTTTCCTTTGCCCAGAAGGGTTTGTAGAAGGTTTTTCAGGAGATGACTCATCCTGCTTCTTTTTTCTCCCTTTCTTTTTCTTCTTGCCCCCTGGTTGTTTCAGTTGTTTGCCCTTGTCGGTCGACATGGCATTTACTTCCGAGGCAAGAAGTTCCTCATTTGCATTTTGACTAGAAATCTTATGGGCCTTTTTAGATGTAGCCTTTGTCGATTTCGTGTCTGTTGCAAAAATCACGCCATCACCGGCATGAGAGTCATTGTTCGATTTAGGAGGAGGAGGAATTGAGAATTTTGGTCTAGGGATGTCAGGTATTTTATCGTAGAGCGTGATGGACTGAGTGTAAATCAAGTCCAGATATTGCGCACGAGCGATAACTTGCTCTTCTGTTACGACTCCCCCCTTTGCCACATCTTCCGTGATGGAAGGTAGTAATGACTTGATAAACCATTCAGCTAAGAGCTGATCGGGGACATAGGTCTTTACCATCCTACGACGACGTCGCCACTCATGTATATGATCAGATATGTGAGTGGCCGTTGTCTGCTTGAAGTTGGTAAGAAGTTCTGTTCCTGTTTCGTACCTTATTGATAACTGAAAATGGGTTAAAAAGGTTGTGGCTAGGGTACTGAAGTTGTCGAACGAAGCTCTGGGTAATTCGATGTACCATTTTGCCGCCGATCCCGTTAACGTCCTCTGAAAGAGGCGAAGTCTTTCGAATCATCATTTAGGGTGTTTGATGAACACCATAGATGAAAGGTCATCACGTGATTCGATGGATCTTCACCCGGATTTCCATTGAATTTAGGAATATCTGACGGAAGTTTATGCGGAATCTTTGGCCACCAAGGGGCATAAGCAATAGGATCATTCGTCAGCCGGTTTAGATCTGGTAATTCTAGAGTTGCTACAAAGGGCAACTGTTGATTCAGGTTAGGCGAAGCATACCCAGGATAAGATGGAATCACCTGAGCAGTGGGTCTTTGCATACCAGCATAATGTATTTGATGCTGGCAACTTTGACAAGGTTGATGGGCATAACCATTATAATATGGTTGTTGATAACCGCTTTGGAAATGCAATTGCCCATTACTTACAAAGACTTGTTGCTCAGGTCCTTGATATGATTGCTGGAATGGGGGTTGTTGAGTTTGAACTAGCTTTGGTTGTTGGACCATTTGCTGTTGACCAATACTGGATGATTGACCAAGATGAGGAGTCACAGTACTTGTTTGAGCCTGAGTCGCTCCAGATAAGGAGTCACTAACCTGAGGTTGTGATTGAGTCATTGAGACAAGAGGCTGTTGTATTACAACCTGAGAAACTTGGGGTTGACATACAACAGGTAGCGCTTGTACTTGCGACGCAGTCACCATAGCAGGTATAGTGGGAATATCCGACACAGGGTGGACTGGTTGCATTGAATATACAACCCTTGGTTGTTGAGGTAGTATTGGTACCCAACCGCTGGATGTAATTCCAGTTTGACCTGAAATTTGTTGTAAACTCCCATATGATTGTTCTCCGGTGAGGGAACAATGAAAAGGCATACTGCCCTCCATATGGTGGCAATCCAGTACTTAAAGGGTAGATTGGCCTTTGAAGACACATTGGATCAATTTGTTGAGTTTCAACATAAGAAATACCAGATGATAATCCGGATGAAGAAATAGGAACTAACCACGTCGTCGAAGCAGTCCCTGATTGGACTCCGGCTTGTTGTTGATAACTTACCGGGACAGATGGTACACCGGTGAACATCGTTGGAGTAGCAGCAGGAGGCTCTGCTGCTGCTACGTCAGATGACACAGTCCTGGATGTCGACGGTTGTTCAGACATATCTAGTCTATCCAAAAGATTTTCTAACGATTCTACAAGAACTTGCGATGAAGGGAGACTAACTTCGAAGACCAACGAGGGAAAGGTGATGATTATTCTGTTTAAAATAATTTTTTAGACGCTTTGACACAACTTGTTTTTTCAGTTTTTAAGAGTCGAGAAAAAACAAAAGATGACTCTAGTCTCCTTCGATTTTTAATGAGCCCGAAGTGACAAGTGCTCAGATGGACCTTTTCCGTTAAGGAGTCTGAAAAGGAACGAAAGGGACTGCTCTGGAGATCTAGGTAGAGGGAGTACCAAACCAATTGCAAAACTGCAGAATACTTTTTACGGTATGGCAGTCAATCTTCCCGAATGCTGTGTTCGGTGCATTGCGATCAGTAGGGCGGCTGACACGACTTCCTATGGATAAAAGGATTTAAGCCTATAGGGGTCTCCCAATATATACTCGACGGTACGTGGGAGCACAAGTCCGTACTGGCACTTATCGTCTCAAAGTGGAGGAATCACCCAACCATCAGTGAGGACAACAGTTACCAGGCTTTACGGCGCCAGAATACGTCTCTAGCCTAGACCTCTAAATGTTGTGCGTTAAGTTCCAAAGCGTTGTTAGATTCATTCAATTTATTTTAAGTTGATCTTTCTTATGAAGTTTGCCTTTTGGGTTCACCACGAGATGTAGATGTAATTCCTAAAATGCAATCTAAAGATGATAAGAAAACTTTTATCTTTTTTCAGCAATGAAAATCCTAGCTACAAGGGGAAAAGAAAGACACAATCTTTTCACAAAGAGCAAAGAGCACACTGTAAATGCACTTTCCTAAATCAAGCCAAACAGACTGTCAATATGCAAATGCACATGTGCATGTATTTGTTTTTCACTTTCTTAATATTGATGCCTAAAAAGAAATTTGATGTACAAATATGAATTTGCTTTCAAGTGACAAACACAAACAAGCTTCTTTTCGAAATCAAAAGGTAAAGATGATTACGACACTTTATGATTTTGAAATAAATACTCGTTTTGACACTAGAAAGTCACAAATTCAAACCAAAGGCAAAATTAAAAGCATAATCGACTGTCAACAGCAAATAAACTTTCTCCTAAGATCAAAATCGACAGTTACGACAGATCTAAATCAAAGGATGACAGTATGACTATTCTACTTTTGCAATGGAAAACTGTAAATGATGTAACAAACACACAAAAACATCTACAGTCTTTTTGTACAAAGGAGGCAGAATTAAGGCAAAGAAAAGGGGTTTTTAAACAGACACATATACTGATCACAGGCTGCAGAAATCAGAGATAAAATTGAAAAAATGAAGCAAAGAACCTCATCTGCACAGGGCTAGGCTGATCAACGCACCTGTTACACAGAGAAACTGGATTGCAGCGCAGGTAGCCCTCTCGGGAACTGCGTTGAAATGCAGAACCTCTTCACAGAGCCTGCGCTGGGGCAGAAACGAGAATTCTATCCGGGTTCTGGGTCACGGTTTGCAGTTTAATCTATGGTTTTTGGCCGAGTAAAAGCAATCAGTAATGCACAATCAGAGGGTAGATTTAAAGGAGGTCTAAGAGCTATCGCAAAGGGCAATCAGATCATTTGTGAATCAACTGTTCAGATCATAAACAGATCCAGTGAATGGATTGAAGTAGTAGATGTCTACTTTGCATTTGTTAATGGCAAATGCAGTTTGATTGCTACTTCTAAGTTTATGAAACAAACAACAAGAGAAACACAAACAAACTAATTAGACACGATCCCCAGCGGAGTCGCCATTTTGTTAACGGGAAAAGTGTCTATTCAGAACGACCCTATCCCACTAAGGTGTGACAGTGACCTTAGAAACAAACAGAGAAAACTACTTTCGTATTCTTCTTTATGAACTATAAACGAAGAGGAATAGGATGAACCAACCTGTGTCTTGCGCTAGTCCTTTGATCCAATCTCTCTCCTCTTTGACAGCTTCCAACTACCTGCTCCCTTACTTGCCCAGCTTCACCAAGTTCCTGTAAGATCACAGAAGGAGAAAACTACACAAAGACATGGATTTATATTCATAAATAGCTTAGGATCAGATTTAAGCTAAACATACAAATGTAACAAACATCAATGATACACAAGCATGTAGGAGAAACTCAAATAGTTTTATTGATATAACAAGAAGATCTAGGAGGAGTTACAACCGATGATTCCTGATCCAGCATCAACCTCCCAGCAAAGAAGCCCCTCTTCACCTCCAACAAAGCATAAATCACCCAATACTCTGATATCTATCTCAAAACCAACAACAATTCTCTGCAATGTACCAAATTCCAGCCTCTTGGATCTCTGGGATGAGGGATCCATATATAGATGTATGCAAAGAGGATGAGTCAGCTTATGATTTGACTAGTGTCTTCTCTTTGTCAGTTCTTGCTTCCACATGGAGACTGAGAGCCTCTTACTCATCCTTGGTCGAACTCAGTGAGGCAAGTGTCATTGGGGAAGATTCTGGAAGCTTCCATTGTCTTTCCACCTCGCGGAATGACACTGCCATTTGTCATTTCCCGCTCAACGCACCCTGGTAGTGCATTTAGGTGCATTGCAACGCACCTAGCTAGTGTATTTGGGTGCTATGCAACGTAGCTAGCCAGTGGAGCAGTTGAAATGATCCTGATTTGACTGATTCTGAGCAGTTTCTGGTGGAGAACTTCTGGGAGAAGCTGTAATTTGTTGACCTTGTTACTTCAGGGGTCAGAACAACACTTTTAGGGACTTAGGATCCCTTGGTTTATGGACATTTCATGCTTAGAGATGTAAGGCACAAAAATGTCTATAACAGAGTGGCACGCTCCGAACTTAGCAGAACTTGAAAAGATTGCCGCACGACAGCATAAGAAGGAAACCAAGCTGCACAGTGCGAAGTTGGTAGAGAGAAAGCACTAGGAATAGGAAGCAGCCACGCAACGGAAGGCGGTTGAGGTAGCAGCAACATCGCAGATGGCAGAAACCACAACCGCACCCACCTAAGAGATTGATGAAGGTAACGAAATTTCCATGGAGCAGGACATACAGGGGGAAGTGGAGACACAGGAATGCACGGACCTTACAACAATGTCGACCCAAGTCAAGAGGCCACATGTCCACGAGCAACCAACTACATGCAAAAAGACAAAGACAACGTAGACCTTAGAGGGAGATCTTCTTGATAGTAGCAGACTAGTTCGCGATGTCACTAAGGATTCTCTGGAGGAATTGATGACAGAGCAGATGATTGTGTTTGGGGCACTTAGAGAGTAGTTGCAGGAATTCCAAGTGCGAATCCTGGGAGTGAGCTCACCACATGGCGTGGCGGGGCCATCCAACGATACTCAGCTGATGCATGCCCCCCCCCAACCCATACCATTGGATTAACTGAAGGTGCACTTCTGGAAACAACTGAGGACGATGGGGCCATGACGAAGGGATGTGGGTTGAATTTGGCCGCCCTTCCCAGAGAGACCCTATACCAGCTGCAGGATGGGGTAACCGCTGAGCTCTGCGCCAGGGAAGGTCACGCCCTTCAGATCTTAATGGAGCAAAAGGGAAATCTGGAGCAGATCAAGCTACAGTGCGACAGCTTGGTTGCACACAACTAAGGATTGGAACAGGCTGTGGACGAGGCTTGTAGTAGTGTACCAGAATTGGCTGTGCTAGCGAAACTCACAGCAGTCGAAAAGATTCACCACATGGTGGCAGGATTCCATAGGGCCCAAGGGGAAGCCACGAAAGTTCAGTTGGAGTTGAACTTGTAGATCGCTAAGCTGTGGCTGAAGGTGTAGCCTGCTACACCCTCGGAAGTCCGAGAGCAACGCCACCACGCCATTTAATCAGGGTTAGGAGTGATAGAGTAGGCGGTGCAGGACTGCACATGATTGTTGGATCAGTCCCTCCTAACGCTCACTTCATTGTAGGAAGATCCAACCATACAACAGCTGGAGGCAGAAGCATGGTAGCTATAACAGGCATATGACAATGTTAGAGGGACCGCGCAAACAGTCACCCTTAATTAGTGCCTTACTAGAATGAAGGAGGCTCAGGCTCTCAAGGAACAGGTGGATGTTGTGTGCCAGAAAGAAGCAATGTTGAAAGCACGCATTCAGCCTTGGCTCGAGGAAGCCTTCCTAGTCACTGCCACAATCAAGGACAAGCTAGCACAAATGCAGAATGCATCTGGGGTAAGGCAAGAAGGTTCCCCAGACAATGATGCGTCAGAGGGTCGTGCTTAAAAGATATAGTGGACAGCGGAGGAGTGCGTTGCCAAGATAAGCGAAGCGCAGAAGTTGTTGGATGGACTCTGCGCAAATATCAGCGTACCAGCCAAGTGACTTGGGATGAGTCACGTTGATTGTGTTGGGGGTTTGTTGGGTAGCGGATCCCCCCGCGGAACGGTTTCGGGGCTTAAACTCCACAATTTTGGGTAATTGTATTGTAAAGGCTCTGCGAAGTGCGCAGAGCACGAATTGTAAAGAGTCTAGTCAAAGGGTTGTCCGCCTAAAATATCTTAATTAAATATAGAATGGGTCGGCCTACCCATGGTCCATGGACCATGGGAATGTATAAATAGAGCAAGGCTCTAAGTGTAGAGGCAATATTTGGTTAGTTTGGATCTAAAGTGTTATGGGTTTTTGAATGAGATAGTTGCTCTGAGTCTGTAAGACTGAGTCATGGTTGGTAGTAGTTAGAGTAGGC
Source organism: Pinus tabuliformis (assembly GCA_031772625.1). NCBI lineage: Eukaryota > Viridiplantae > Streptophyta > Pinopsida > Pinales > Pinaceae > Pinus > Pinus tabuliformis. Next base: position 267,677,045 of record CM062807.1, read on the forward strand.
TTTGTAACTGTGTGTGCAGAGGCCTGGTAGAGTCCGCAGCTATGTGCGCGAACCCCTGCAGCTAAGTGCGCAGGGTGGAATTGGATTGTACTGGAACAAAAGATTAATAAAATATAAGTGTTTTTGGAATATTGTGAATTTGCTCTCAGATCTATGTGTTTGTTCTTCTGTTATGGTTTTATGCATCTCTTTAAGGTTTATGTTTACGCGCAATTGTCATGAATATTGAATGATTGATAAAGACTACCGAATTAAGTCATATCTCTAATAATAACCTACTAAGGGTAAGGGATCTAGACAACGCCTCTTCGTGCTCGATACAGGGGCTACACGAAGGTCGGATAGCTGGGCGGAATAGCACAAGTGCACAAGATCAGATTGTGACCTTTATAGACCCCATCAAGACATCCCTAGGGTGCAGAAACTTGGTTCCAGCACCCTCCCATACTACCTCGGGTGGGACTTCAACCTGCGCTCCATGGACTGTTGCTGAAAGGGCTGGTAGTGCGTGATTTGTTTGGCTATCTCACTTCTGAGCCTTGGTTAGGCCCCTATAAGCCAAAAAACATGTCTGTATCTCTCTCAAATGTTCAGCAAGGTTGGGGATGAATCTCATTAAAAAGTTAATTTTCCCATTGAATGACTGAATTTCTTTTTTGTTCCTTGGAAAATATAACTGCTGAATGGCTTCAACTCTTGCAAGGTCAATCCATATGCCATCCTTGGAAATGATGTGCCCTAGCTGCTTACCTTCCTCCATGGTGAAAAGTCTCTTTTTAGGATTCAGCGAAATGCCAATTTTTTTAATCTCTAAAAGAAAATTCTTAGATGATGTAAGTGTTCCTCACTAGATTTAGAAAAAGTTGTGAGATCATCTAAATAAATAACTAGACAAACATCCTATTTTTTTGGAAAAAGTAATGTCCATAGCCCGATGGAATGTGGCTCCTGCATTCTTTAATCCAAACAAAATTTTGGCGTACATAAATGTACCCCATGGTGTTGTGAAGGTTGTTTTCAACTGATCATCCTTGTGCACTAAAATTTGATTGTAGCCCAAGTATCCATCAAGCAATGACATTTTAGAAGATCCAACTACCTTTTGAAGGATATGGTCCATCTTCGGTAGGGGATATTTGTCCTTTAAGGATACTTTGTTCAAATTTATGAAATTGATACAAAGACAAATCTCCCCAGTCTTCTTTCTCATAGGCACAAGATTTGACATCCATTCAGAAAAATGGATAGGAACTATATTTACCTCTTTCTTGATGGATGGAAACAACTTAGGATTAATCCTCCTCAGCTTTTGGTGAAATGGATTTTGATTAGGTTTGACTAGTATAGTGTGCTGAATGATGTTTTTATCATACTCCTTTAAATCTGAATAGTCCCAAGAAAATACATCAAAAAATTCTGTCAACAAAGAAATATACTTACTTTTGATCTCAGGAGATAGAGACTTTGATAATTTGACCATCTTGGGCTTATCTGTTGTACCAATGTTTACATCTTCAACACCTTTTTTTGTAGGGACCATGGTGGGCTTTCTAGCAACATCATCACGATCAAATAACTCTTCCAAAGGTACAAGACCTCGTGGAATGTTATTGTCTTTCAACTCCCACACTTCAACCTTTGTTGCTTCAATTTCCTGATCATCTTCATCACATGTATCATCAATATGAGAGTTTAGAAATTCATCCTCCATCTGCAAAAAGTTATTAATATATTTGTCATCCCAAAACACCTGCCAATATCTCATATTTTTAGGGACAGCTGGGCGGTGCTTGACATGAATTGAATACTTCTTACCTGAATGGGTAGGAATCTTAACCATACTTGCTACAGTAGCAAGAGAATCAACCATCATATTTTGAGTTCTAGGAATCAAAGACAAAGTATATTATGAAAAAGTCTTAAGAATGTCAAGGACAACATTTCTATAAGCTCGCATCCTTGGATGCTTAGCTTGGTACTCCCCTTTTACCTGTTTAATTATTAACTCAGAGTCACCATAAACTGAATTCTCTTTGCTCCCAGTTTTTTCAGAATTTTAAGGCCAGCAATCAATGCTTCGTATTTGGCCTCATTATTTGAGCAATCAAAAGCCAATTTATAAGAACTTAATCTTACATTTCAAGGAATTTTACATGACTGATGCAAGGGGCCATGAATCCACATGCCAATTCCAGCTCCTTCCTTCCCCAATGCACCATCAAAATCTATGGTCCAAATAGCTTCTTCTTCATTGGGAAACATAATTTTGGAAGACTGATCTTTCTGATTTTCTAGAGGATGAATTACTATGTCAACAATCTGAGTTTTCGGCACTGATCCAACAATATCTTCGAATGAATTTTTCGGCTGCAAACTTTCTGCATTATTTTCCTATTTTTCTTCAATCAAATCTTCCTGTACACTACTTATGACATCTAAAACTTCTGAAATCTGAACAATTTGACTATCATCATCAACTGGATTCAAATCACTATACAAAATGAAAGACTATAGATCGGTATGTACAATGTGGATAGGGTGATTATTTGGTATGTCTTTGCTACTAATCATTAATTTCATCTTCTTCTCCCAGTATAGTTTTTTGAGCTACCCAAATATCAGTATAGTAGCATATGAAAAATCAAGTTGCAAGGTTCCTTTCAGCTTTGCCCCCCAAGACCGTGAAAGAAATATGCCAAACCATGGAGGTATATTAGCGACCACTACATCCATCAATACATTTTTGGCTGGGATTTGGTCAAGGGATACTACTAGATATTTGATAAGGCCAAGGCATTTGACTCTCTTGGAATCAAAAGAATACAAGTCATGGTAAGGTCGAGTAATATCTAGTCCTAGTTTGTCCATAATAGCTTTTGGCATTAGGTTATGTGAGGCACCAGAATCTAACATGGCATTATGGAGTATAAAATCATGGAGTTTCAAACTAAGATATAAAGGGGGAACTTCATTATCCTCAGGAGTTCCCTCTATAGCAGGACCAAATAAAATTGTAGGCTCATCATCGAAAGCATTGACAGTATCTGACATTTGATCTACTTTCAACATTTTAGCAATCTAGATTTTGTACTTTTCATTTTTGAGTAGTTCAGTTAGAGGAATTGAAACCTTCAATTTGGAAATTTCATTCTCTAAGCTAAACATATTGGATTGTTTGTCTACCTCTTTTGCTACAATGTCCTTCCTTTCAGGCTGTCCTTTGGCTTGAGATTCATTTTTCTGACTTTTAGTTTGAACCTCCTTTTCCTTCCTCACATTGCTGGTAGAAGCTTCATTATTTTTATCCCAACTCAGAATGACAATTTATTTTTCTCTGTTTTGATCTGTAGGAGCTACTTCTTTATCCAATGTATATTTCTGAACATTTTTCCTTTTATGATGTAATATGGCAGGGACATTTCTTCTACTCAAGTTGTGTTGTTTCTACAAATGATTGAGGGAATTCTGATATCCCCTTTGATACTCTCCGATTTGCATTTCCCATGGATCATCATTGGTAAGGACAAGTTTATGATCAATTGGTGTTATTGATTCCTGAGAAAAAAGATCTTCGTCAATTAGAAAGGTAGGTGACTCTGTTGGCATTATGATATATATGTTGTACTTGATGGCAACCCACTCATCTCAGATGATAAATTATAGTGCAAAAAAGTTCACGCACTTTTATGCAGAGAAAAGTTTATTTCATGTAGAGAAAAGTTCACGCACTTTTATGTAGAGAAAAGTTTATTTCATGTAGAGAAAAGTTCACGCACTTTTATGCAGAGAAAAGTTTATTTCATGTAGAGAAAAAGTTCACGCACTTTCATGCAGAGAAAAGTTCCTTTCATGAAGAGAAAATTTCACGCACTTTCATGGTTGGCTCATGGTATTAGTCTGACAGTTTTTGATCCTATGGTTTTGGTCCGTGGTATTGCATCCAAAAGTGTTGATCTCATGCACTTTCATGGTTGGTTCATGGTATTAGTCCTATAGTTTTTGATCCTATGGTTTTGGCTCGTGGTATTGCATCCAAAAGTATTGATCTCACGCTCTTTCATGATTGGTTCATGGTATTAGTCCAACAGTTTTTTGATCCTATGGTTTTGGACAGTGGTATTGTGGAAGGCCTAAGACTATAAAAGAGGAAGGAGATCATTTGGCAAAGCATCATCGAATGAATTGAATATCTAATAAGTGCTAGATCTGAAATATTTGTGATTGGGTTATGGTGCAGATCTGGATCTGAATGAAGGAGGAACCTTAGCGCATAAAGAAGGATAAGTTCTTTTGATGGGTCATAATCTTTATGCTTGAATAATAGTATCTTTGCATGATTTTGATCTGTTATATGAGGCGCATGCTTGATCTATAAATCTGACAATCTGGGTTAATTAGTGTCTGAATATTTGAAAGAAGGAATTATCCTTTATAGATCTGCACGCAGGTTTCATGTTGTTGAAGTAGCGTATATCTTTAAATTATGATCTAGCTACCTCTGTCTATTGCTGCAGTATTCTGGGTTCAGAATTTGGTGTGTAGTTACTGTTACTGTGTTCTGGGTATAGCTGTCAGAGAAGTGTTTACTTGATTCAGTGCTAATTGGGAAAAAGAGATTGTTTGATGCATATATACTTGATGATTGATTGATGTTCATGGATCCAGTCTGAAAATTTATGAAACATGGTCCTGGAAGAAAGAGAAGGTTGTAGCCTTCAGTAGGCCAGCACCTACGTACTAGTATCTTGGCTAGTACAAGAGCTAAGGGGGTTGTAGCTCCCTTCTAGGAGAAGCTGGAGAACGAGAGAGGGTTGTAGCTCTCTACAGGTTGTAGCCTGCGTACTGGTAAAGGACTGCACTAGTACAAAATCATTGTAAAAGGAGTTTCTAATTGAAAGAAGATAGAGACATATTGCAGCAGGTGGTTTTCACCCACATTGGGTTTCCACCTTATATCTGGTGTTCTTTTGTGTGACTATTTGCTTTTCTTGTTCCTGCTCATTATTTTATGATACTGACATACAAAGTAATGATCAATATTTGAAGAATTATTCAAAGTATAAATAAGGAAGATAGATTGATAAGAATTTGATAATACTGATTCACACCCCCCCCCTCTCAGTATTATTTCCAACAGACTCATCTTCCTCAAAGAAATGATTAGCCTCAACAATTTCTTCTTCATCATATTCCGGGCCTTGTGTGTAATTTTGTTGAAATGGTGCTCTGATCTATCCCTGAGGATCCCGATTTTTCTGTTCTTTCTTCTTATTTTGGAACTGTGATTTCTATTGGCCCTTGTAGTTCACATTCCTTATCGAAGGCTCCGCTTGTCTATCAACAATAGTCATTTTTTCCATCATCCTTTCCATTGTTTTAATCAGAGTATCAAGCTTTACCTCAGAAGAAGAAGATGACTCCTCCTTAATAGTGACTTTCTTCTCAGGTTTCTCCGATTTGATTTTGGACTTTTTGATAAGAAAATTGGCTTCCACACTTATAGCATTATGCTGCATTTCTTCCAAAGTTGCAGGATCTCTCTCCCTAAGTTGATATGCCATGTCTAGATCAAAGGCATCAGGATAGTGGAGGAGGGATAAACCAGGGGGAGGTTTGATATCATTAGGAATGGAATTATAAACCAGATTGAACCTTGTTGTAAACTCCTACACTGTCTCATTTGGGTTTCTTTTCATAGCATTGTACTCAGCCAAAATATATAATGGATTTTTCTTCTCCTACCATCGGGCTAAGAATAAATCTATCAACTGTTGGGAACTATTGACAGAATTGGATTCCAAAATGCGAAACCACTTCTTCAAATCTCTGGAGAAATTTGGGCTATGATTCTCATATTTCCATCCTCCTCATCAACCTCTTCAAGGTCAATAAAATCAATCAGTTTGTTAACATGTTGTTGTGTAGTGATCTCCGATGTTCCATAAAAAAGAGGGAGTCTTTGACCATAGTTTTGAGGTAGGGCAACAAGTTGACTAGGTAATAGTAAAGGAGCAAACCATGCCATGACTACTAGAGGAGGTAGTAGATGTACTACAATGGGTTGTGTAGGTATTGCAATAGGCTGTGTTGATGGAGATGATGACACTAGCGAAGATAGTGGTAAACTAACAATGACAGATGATGTAGCTGATGTGTTTGGAGATGAAGTAGAGGATGAAGCAGTAGCCAGGTTTTCAAGTTGATATTGAATGTAAGCTTTCTCGGTAGTGATTTGAAGTTGGTCTGCTAGGCTTTGAAGTTTATCAAAATTTAACCACAACTCATGATCAATTTTGGAAAAGAGAGATTTAGCAGAAGGGAGGTAGGAATCAAACCTAATAGGGTCAAAAACCACTTTCGAAAGGGAAGACTTAGATTTAGATCGAAACAAAGATTTCTCAAACTGAATATCAAAATAAATATCTTCAACAATCAATAATTGATCAGGTAGAGATGTAGTTTTTACCAATTTTCTAGGTTCACTTTCAGGAATAGGAGTTTTGAGTTTCTTAAGAAACTTCTCTAGATCATCAACAATAGTAGGTGGATTTGGGTTAGGATTTGACCTCGTGTATCTTTTAGGAGCCAGAGTTTTTACACCTTGAACTTGATGTGATTTCTTAAATTAGCTTTCTTTAGATACTGGAATCTGTCACCCACAAAACCAGTCTTGAAAGCACTAATAGAACTAATCCCAGGAATGATATAACAGTCGTTTCCCCGGAAACGACGCCAAAATGTTATCCCCCACAATGTCCCAAGCTGAGAGGAAATGATGAAGGTAACCACAGACCAAGCTTTTAGTTTGGTAGCTAGCCCTACCAAACCAGAGAGGGATCTCTCTATGAAACTAAAGTCAAAATATGACTGAGATATAAATGATTTTATGCTAGATAGCTAGTTTTAGGCGAGTTTTGGGAAATTTAAGGTTTTTTTGTTGGATAAGGGAGAAAAACCAGGTAGCTAGGTCAGAGGGTCAAAGGGTTACAGCAGAAAAGATATGAAGGAGAAAGGTAGCAACACTTTTGTGATGGATTTTAGGTTTTGTTGGTGTAGTATGGTGTTGAGAAGAAGCATAAAGGTCTTAATGAGCATGAAACATGAATTCATTAAGCAAGAGTGAAAGTAACATATAATAATTTTCCATCAAAACAGAGCTTAGTGAAAAGAATTTTGTTTATAAACTGTAAGGAAAACTATTGAAGAGATGATGAATGGAAAGAGAAGATGAATATCATTCATATAAAGTAATAATAGAGGAAAACAACACCACAAACTTACTGCACATGAATTACTAGATAATAGCTGTAAACTGTGTCCTTTGAATTCCTGAAATGTCAATTACAAGCTACAATAGTTCTCTCCTCAGATGCCCAACCTCTGGAAAATTATTCTCTTCCATCTCATATAGAAAAATACAACATATGACATCTCATCAGGTCAAAAATTCTATTCACAGTTCATCATAAATGCCTTTGATGAGTCCTCACCTAAAAAGTAGGATAGTTGAGACAGTGTCCACAATTTAGGCTAAAGTTTAGGAGAGCATATCTCCTCATTAATTACAAATTTCCTCATGAAGTGAGGCAAAAACCAACTAAGAAACGTAAAATAGAATTACTAGATCACAACATCTCGAATTTGCCACCATTTATTGCTCAAAAGGTTACTAGACCAGATGGGTTGCAGCAAAAAGGTAGCACCAACATGCACCAAAACATGAATTTTTCAGAAGGGTTGCACCTTTTGAGAGCAAATTTTGGCAAACATTTAGGAGTCCATTCTGCATTTTGAAAGTTGGGCTAGGTAGATCCACATGTCTAATTTTTAATGAGCCATCAAGCTCCAAAAAATACCCATGGGAAGGCCTCCAAAACTTGATTTTTCCAACCTTACTCAGAAGTGTCGCGCTAGTCCAAATTTAATGGCAGAGGCATGAAAAAGGTGAGGTTTTTTGAGTTTCTGATCAAATAGGAAGCATTCAAGCAAAAATAAGCTAATATTTGGCATGTAATTATCATTATGCATTCATCCATGTAGGAAATATTTCATTTGGATGTCCAGGGAAAAAGGGTCGCGCCTCTGCGCGACGCTTCTATGTGTCATTTCCTGCAAAATTTCAGAAAATTTTCAAATTGCTCCAAAATTTTAAAAATTTTCTCCTTGGCTGATATGGATGATAGGCTAAACATCCAAGGATTTTTTGGCCACCAATTTCACTCTTTTACCCCCTTTTCTTGACTCCCTTTGCTTATCTTGGACTCCTTTCATTCTTGTTTTCAATTTCTCAATTTTGATTTGTGCAATCTGATTCCTTGTTTGATAGTGGTGGGCCATGTGCCTCAACATCTGATTGTCCCTGTTAGCCTTTTCAAGAAGCTTCTCTAGATGGCCATTGAATTTTCCTAGCCAATATTCCCTATCTTCATTGATTTCCATAGCAATTCTGTCTTCAATACTCAAATCCTCGTTTAGTAGGTTTTGGTCTCTTTCCTTCTGCAATGCCCTTTTGAGACCCATTTTCCTAGGCCTCTTCCTTCCAACCTAATTTTCTTGTTCATCATGCTCATCATGCTCTAGCACTTCTTTACCTTTGACCTCTTGCATACTAGCTTTAAACAAGTCCTTCTCTAAAAGCAGCTGCTTTGCCTTCAGCTGCTCATTTTCTTGCTCAAGGAAGGAAATGATGAATTTGGCCCTTGCCAAATTGTCCAGGAGCTCCATGATCTGAGAATCCTTCTCTTTGATAACTTGTTGTAGGATTTGATGATCATCTTGGGACTCCAAATCCACTATGTGTATGTCATGATGGATGATCTCCTCATCCTGCAAATGTGATCCATGTTGTGCTGATGTAGAAGGCTTGGCCCCTTCCACAATCTATGGAGCAAACACAAGCTTGTTCCCTCTTTGATATGTCTTGGTTACCTTAGGTCTAGGTGCCTCTGAAACCTCTGCCTGTTTTCTTGTTGAACCATGCTCCATTGGTCGTGTGGACCTTGACCCTGATGGTGTTGTTTTTCTAGGAGAAACAGTGGGGCTAATACCAGGAGCAGTTTTTAGTTTATCTAGAAAGGTTTCCCAAGTGATTTTCTTGAATGAAAGATGATGCATAACCACAATCTTGATCAGGATATGGTGAAACAAATTGGTGATATGAGGCTATCCCTTAGTGTGAATTTTTTCATTCATCTTCACCACACTTCTAAACAGAAAGTTACACAAATTAATTGTTCTTGTAGAGGTGAAGTGCATAAGTAACCTAACATGAACTATATAATCTGGAGAATCTGCCTTCACATGTAAAATATTTCATAATAAGCTTCATTAAAGGGGCATACTTGTTAAGAATATGTCTAAAAGGAAAAACATATTAAGAAGTCTCACTGACATTAGGCTTTAGGAACATATTATAATCATCAAGGTACAATTCCATGCCTCTGAACCAAGGGTCACCATGATTTGGAATACTTGTGGCTAAAGAAATAATATATGCTGAAACACTGAACTCTATACCTGCTATGAAAACCTCGTCTATGTTGAAATTTTGGGCAAAAAGGCTTGTCAAAGGGACATGAGAACCAACCTCTGCAACCTTCTCATAAAACTTCATAGAAACAATATTTATGAATTTTTTTTGGACAAATGGAGAAGCATTGATTTCTCTCAAGTTGGATGGCTCAAACCTTGAATGATTTCCTCCCTTGTGCACTTTCTTTTCACTCTCTCATTCACTCTCCATTAAATTTTTTGAAGGATAATACCCTAGCCAAATGATGTTGATAAAAATGATGTGGGGGTTTTCTCAAAGGTGAAAACGTAGTGGAAGGCCGGGGTTTGATGAAATTGATGGCAAATGAGTAGTGAAATGATAGGAGATATTAAGTTAGTGTTTCATGGATGAGAAATGATAGTGGTTAATCAATAGAAGCTAGGTTTCATTCAAAAAAATCTTTGCTGGAGAAAACCCTAAGAAGAAATAAATTTATCTTGATGAAATTATTGAAAATGATGGTGTAGATGATCACTTACTATTTGTGGAGGCTTAGGAGTCCTTGAACGATATTTGGTAGCTAGAATAAATCAAAAATTATCTTGAAACCAATAAGAAATCCAAACATTGTGAATTTCCCATAAGATTCATGCTGTGGGTTGTTCCTTGGGTCACACTGCCAAAAATGTCGCGCAAAGAATAACAGTGCTTAGAAAGGCCACACCTCCTTAGAAAGATTGTAGGAAAGGTCACACCTCCTCAGAAGGGTCGCACTTCTCCGAAAATGCAAAGAAACCCTCGATTTTCAAAATTTTTTCTCCTTTTTGAGATTGTACGATGATGACTGAGAGATATTGATATTTTTAAGAGTGAAAATGAGTTAAGAAAAAACTCATCTTACCATTTTAAACTCGAATTTGGAACCTTGACACTTTATAACCTTTGAAATTTGAACCTTTGTAGCTTTATTGGCTTTCTTGAAACATTGGATCTTTTTGGAACTGTGAACTGCAACCTTTGGAACTTTGAAGTAGTTATTACATATAAAAACATAAAATTACATTTCAAATCAAAATTCATTGAAGAGACTTGCTTATTGCCACTCCTCCGTTGCCAGATTTTATGCATGAAATGAAAGTTTTAGTGACCTTGAAACCCTAATGACCTAATGGAGACAGTGAACTAAATGAAATTATGATGGTGATGACTGCAATGATGATGATAGTCTCTTAATGATGATACAATTAGCTGAGTGATGAAAGTGACCGACATGTGAAATTCTTGAGAGAGTAGAAATAACCCTAGAGACACTAACAAGTGACCAAATTTTATTCTAAAAACCTAGTGACATGATAAAATTTGACTTTGAGACCCCTAAAAACACTTGATAAAAGAATATTTGATCAATGGTGATAGGTAGAACTGAATGACACTAACAGGAAATAAATGGGTGTTCAAGAAAAAGATAATGCAGAAGGAAAGGTGGAGAAATACAAAGCTCGGTTGGTAGAAAAAGGTTATTCCCAAGTGTTGGGAATTGATTTTGGTGATATTTTTTCTCTGATTTCCAAGGTAGTTTCTATTAGATAAATTTTATCTGTTGCTTCTGCTTTTGATTTTGAGGTAGAACAGATGGATGTGAAGAAAACATTTCTTCACGGGGATCTTGAAGAAGAGATCTACATGAAGAAAACTGAAGGCTTTGTGGTGAAGGGTAAGAAAGAACTGGTATATAAGTTAAAAAAGTCTTTGTATGGGTTAAAACAATCACCAAGGATGTGGTGTCAAAATTTTGATACATTTATACGGGGACTTTGCTTCACCAGAAGAAAAGCAGATCACTGCATATATTTTAAATTAATTAGTGATCATGTTATTTATTTGGTCTTGTATGTGGATGATATGTTGCTGGTTGGAAATGACAAAGAAATTATCTAGGATTTGAAAACCCAATTGTCCTCCAAATTTGACATGAAATATCTTGGTGCTGCAAACTATATTTTGGGAATGGAAATTAAACGAGATTGGGCAAAGAGGAATATCTAGTTAAACCAGAAGAAGTATGTTGAGACAATACTGCAGAGGTTTAATATGCAGGATAGTAAATCGGTGAAGGTTCCTATTCCTTTTGGTGTAAAGTTATCTGTTGAATAGTGTCCAAAGACACAAGAAGAGGAAGAGGACATGTCCCGTGTTCCATATTCAAGTGTAGTCAGTAGTCTAATGTATGAAATAGTTTGTACTAGACCAGACATTGCACATGCAGTGAGAGTATTGAGAAGGTTTATGTCAAACATAGGGAAGGTGGATTGGACTACAGTGAAGCGGGGTTTCAGGTATTTGCATGGAACTAGTGATTATGGTTTGTGCTACTAAGGAAGACTAGGATTGGACAGAGTTTTAGACATCTGTGGTTTTGTTGATGCAGACTGGGTTGGAGATCTAGATCAGAGAAGATCTACAAGTGGGTATGTGTTTATCCTATTTGGAGGTGCAGTTAGTTGGATGACTAAGATACAATCTGTAGTGGCACTGTCAACTATAGAGGTAGAATACATGGCAGCCACTCATGCAAGCAAGGAAGTAATTTGGTTGCAGAGATTGTGTTAAAGTATGGGGTTAGTACAATGAGCTATAAGGATAGACTGTGACAGAAAAAGTGCAATTTCTTGGCAAAGAACCCTGCTTATCATTCAAAGACAAAGCACATTGATGTTCAATATCACTTTGTGAGGGATATGGTAGAAGAAAAAAGGTGTTGCTGGTAAAGGTGGACACTTTGAAGAATACTGTAGATGCATTGACAAATTCTGTGAGCACTAAGAAGTTCTCCTGGTGTAGAGAAATAATGGGCATTGCAGGATTGGATCAATGTGTAAGCTCTCATGTGGAAAGAAAGCAACAAGTGGGAGAATGTTGGGTTGTGTTATATTCTTTCCATGACTAGCCCTCGCGCGGGGGGGTTACAGGGGGGGCTACTGTATGTTGCATGGGGCGCTCCTGGGGGTCGCTACCCCCCATGTCGGGGGGTAAGCAGGGGGGTGATAACCCCCCTACACGGGGTCCGAGGCAGTGCCCTAGGAAATTTTTTTTGGACCCTATATTAGGTGGGTGAACCTACCTATGGTCTTATGCATGGATTTCACACATGGTTTTGGGTGCGATGGTTTTCGGTCCATGGTATTTTGTAGATCCGTTCAAGGGAACTATGATTATTTTCTAATCCAAGGTTATTGGATTGAGGTTTATGGATTCTTCAACATGTATATTTATGTATTATAACATTGAAAGGAACATAATGAAAAACAATCTGGTAGTCCTAGTTTTGGGATCCAGGGGAAAATCTCTGTGTATATTTTTTTTATATGTTATGCTCTCGCCATTGTTTATTTTCTATTTTTAGAAATTGTATGCAGGTAATTTCTATATGGGGTTAAAACCTACAACCCACGAGTTCGGGTTTCGACACCATGGTGTTACGATATCTTTTGTCACTATGTATGTTGAGATGCTCTATATGGCCTATATGGCTTTCCCCTCTCTCTTGAATTGATCAATTTTGGGTCTTGGTGCATTCAGAAAGATATCATAGAGGACCCTATACTTTTAATATATTAAATAAGGCTGTTGGGCTCTAAAAATTACTTTTTCTTTAGTGTACACTCTAGAAACAAAGACATCCTTAGAAATTAGAATTTGTAATGGATTAAGAAACCACTCCAAGAGAATCTGGTCAGGGATCTCGACATTAATTATATGCTTTATTCTCTACCACTCTTGGATGTGATCGAAGGTGTGGGTAGCCTTATATTGTTTGAAATTTTCTAACAACTTAGTTCTAGAAAAATATCTTATGAGTAATTGGAAATGGTTTAGAAATACCATGGGAAAATCATTGAAAGTATAGAAGGATCCCCCCCTTTAATTATATATACCATTTTACCACGCTTCTAGTAAGTGTGTGACGAAAAAGTCTAATTTTTATTGAATCACCAATCAAAGAATTTTATGAGAACCAAAAATGGAAAGTGGGGATAAGGTTAGTTGGGTTTTCACAAAATTTTCCTTCAAATTTAGGGATATCTTAAGGAAGTTTGGTTGGGGCTACGGGATAATTTCTATCATACTACAATGGATCGTTAGCCAATTTAAAGAGATATAGCGTGTTCAATTTTTCCAGAAAATGTAGACTTGGCTAACCCATAAGGTTCTAATGTCCAAGAGGAGGACCTTTTGAAGGACCAAAAATAGGAAAAGAATAACCTGGATTTTGTATGGTACTAGGTTTCCATAGGTTGTTTGAAAATATATCTCGATTAATATCTAACACTTGAATTTCTGAGCTAAAGGAAGGTAAACCTTCACTAATGGTATTCCCATAAGGTTTGGAGGGGTTTCTCCCTACTAGCATTCTATAAGATACAATAATTCCTTGATAAGGTTTCTGAAAATTAGTAAATGGTATGGAGGTCACTGGAATATTTCAAGGATGGGTTACACACCTTCCATAATGACCAAATTTAAATGACACAATATCACCTATTGGACTACTATAAGGAGTGGAAACCAAAATCATCCCAAAAAATGCTTGGAAAGGATTTCCCCCCAAAGGCATCCTAAGGAAAGCGAAAGGACCACTTTCTAAAGAGGGACTAGAAGGAGGGTCATGCCCCTGCTCAATTGAAAACCTTAAAAAGGAGGTGATGAGTTCACCATGTTAGCTATGGAAAAAGGGAGGACAATAGAAAACACAAATGAAATAGAATACATTCAAACTGATGGCATCTTGAAAGTGAAAGTCCCAGCATAAGGAGCATAAGACTAGGTTCCTTGGTCATACCAAGAGCGAAGGAAGGACTAGTAGTCGCAAAGATCAAACTAGAGATAAAAACAATGGTAAACATAGGGTTAATTTCTCTACCACCAAAAATAGAAAGGGTATAGAAACATCCATGATTCCTACAATAATACTAGCACTTCTCATGTTTGACATTATGAAAGAAGGAGAAGATAAAGGATGATCTGGAATAGGAGTCCCAATGAATGATACAACAAGATGATGACACTTCATAAGGGGATTGACGTTAATTCTTGAAGTATCAAGTGTATCTTTGATCTCAAATCAGTTTAAACTACCATGAGAACTTGAATAAAATAATGTACAAATAGGAATATGGTAATTAAGGTCTTAGAGGAACCCTTGTGCTTCATGTTCTTCCTATGAAAATTTCCCCTCAAGAGGGGGTTTCAATTCCTTCATGTTATATTTAAATGATCTCAAAGGAATATTATCACCTAGCCTAGGGCTTTGAGGCAAAGGTTTTGCACTTGTAGGACAAATCCCGTGCAACCTTATCAATTAATGGAGCAACCAATTAACACCTTTAAAATATTAAAACAAAATGACTCAAAAGGCCTAAGGAAATCTAGGATCACATAAAACACATTAAAAACATACCTAACAATACAACTGATCAAATTATGCTCCAATATTTTTACTCTAAGTGATTAAGAACAGACATAAAAATACAAAAGTGTTAAAATTGGCAACCAGGGCAAAACTTCATGTGGGTCATCTTATTCATGGCTAATAATATTTTTATTAGATTCCTCTCGTCGAGAGGTGTAGGATTGATATAAAGATCATCCAATTCCGATAAGTATTCATGGAGATATGAATTTATTTTGATTATGGAATTATTATCAAGCCGACCTACAACTCATGTAGGCTCAGAAGCCCAACAGTCGCATCTATTCACCCACCAACGTTGTGTATAAATATAAGAGGACTTTTCCTCATTTGGACTCACTCATCTCATCAGATCTCTCTCTCTCTCTACTGCACAGATATGAGTCTCTTCTCTACTGCGCTGAAATGGGTCTCTCTCTCTCACACATGTGAAGCTGGAAGCTATTGAATTTGAAGCTGCAACTGCAGAAGTAAAGATTGACTTACGTGGCCTAGAAGATCTCCTCTTTGGAACTGCACTGTAGGTTCATCTGAACCTCCTCTGAAAGCCGCAACTTTTGGTGGTGGAATGAAGTCAATCCGATGAACGGTTTGCAAGATATCGACTGCCCTAGTTTGAAGCCGGAAACTGCTGAAATTGAAGCTGCAACTGCAGAAGTAAATATTGACTTGCGTGGCCTAGAAGATCTCCTCTTTGGAACTGCGTTGTAGGTTCATCTGAACCTCCTCTAAAAGCCACAACTTTTGGTGGTGGAATGAAGTCAATCCGATGAATGGTTTGCAAGATATCGACTGCCCTAGTTTGAAGCCGGAAACTGCTGAAATTGAAGCTGCAACTGCAGAAGTAAAGATTGACTTGCGTGGCCTAGAATATATCCTCTTTGGAACTGCGTTGTAGGTTCATCTGAACCTCCTCTGAAAGCCGCAACTTTTGGTGGTGGAATGAAGTCAATCCGATGAACGGTTTGCAAGATATCGACTGCCCTAGTTTGAAGCCGGAAACTGCTGAAACTGAAGCTGCAACTGCAGAAGTAAAGATTGACTTGCGTGGCCTAGAAGATCTCCTCATCTGAATTGCGCTGTAGGTTCATTTGAACCTCCTCTGGAAGCCGAAACTTTTGGTGGTGGAATGAATTCAATCCGACTGTCGGTTTGTGAGATATGGTCTGCCCTAGTTTTGATGCTACTGATCTAGGGTTTGCTACTGCTGATATGAATCAGATTTATTGTACTATTTCTCTCTGCTGAATTATTGAAGATAAAAGAATATTTGATCAAAGGGTTTCCCCACACATTGTGGGGTTTTTCCCTGCCCACATCTTGTGTCTCTTGTCTTGGCTTGTTTTCTGTCGATTGTTTAATGTTCTATCTGCACTTTACTTTATGTACATGTGATTGCTAATCGGTGGAATATAATAAGAAAAAGAAGTAAACTGTTATAAGCATAGAACATACCATAACTTAACAAAAAGAGAATATAAGAGGCCTTTTGAAGGCAAGATTGGTATGATGAGGGACTTGTACCACTAGATAAGGTATTAAAAATAGTTACACTAACCTCTTCCTATAACATTTATTGGTGCAAGTACCTCTTGTTTGTGAGGCACTCTCTAGGAGCACTATAACGGTGGTATGATGTTTGCCTTAGGTACCATAGAAACCCCCCCTATAGTCTCCTTTGTGGTACCTAGGAAAGGAAACTAGGGTCACCAATTCACACTTAGAAGTTGAAGGGACATTCATGGGCATGTGCTTCGACAAGTTGTGGAGGGTATATCTCCCCTCACCATCACACGACCTAGTGCTTAAATCCTAAGTTAGAGGAGCTTCCCCAAAAACCTATGTGATATTGGATTTAACTCTCATTAATCATAACTTCTATGTTTCATTTTGAATGGATGTAGAGAGTTTACTCTCCACACACTTATTCCAAGGCCCTAAATACCTAAATTTGTTAATGTTCTATGACAAAATATAATTCTAGTGTATTTAAGTAAGATTTTATTTTAATAGGTTGTTTACTACAGAAGGGTAACATATGTGCAACTTGATGATGTTTTGACCCAATGAAAATGAAGTAAAAATAAATAAATATAACTATATGAAACACATATACTTCTCTTTCCTTGCATGAAATCTTGATTTCTACTTTTAATGCATGATCTACGAACTTGTAAATAAATTTTTATTTTCCTTTTTGAATGTAAAGCAAAGAACTTTCGAATACTCTCAATCCAACTTGACTCGTTACACAAATTCAAACTATACAATGCAACTAAAAAGAAAAATGACCAAAATAAATCAAACAAAACACATACAAGGCCAGGTAAGGTGACACAAAGACTCAAAGAACAAGATATCCCTGAATTAAAATAAAAAAGGCACTTGGACACACTATACAAATGAGAGCAATTAAAACTTGCAAGGTCTATAATGTTTCTTTTCTTTTCATATTCAATTTAGAATGAATGCACTACTTGAAAGAAACTAAAACATAAGGATTTTTTTTCTAAGTTAGAAATAAATAAAAACAAAAAAGAAAAATATATCACAAGCAAAGCCACACAACAAAGAATAAGGGTTTGTAACCAAAAAGCTTGAATGAAAGGGTCGAAAAGAGTGCCTATAGGTTCAAAAGCTTGAAATAGAAATAGATAACCACCATAAAGATCCAACAACCAAATCCAATGCACGAAAACAAACCTACAAGGCTACAAATTGCCAAAACCCTACGTTGATGCATGAGTTACTTGTATAACCAATGAAAAAACTAAAATAATTATTCTCATAATAGGGGACAATCAATTCCTATAAATTATAAACATCTTAGAGAAAATATTCAACCAAATATCATTGCTCAAATCTAGAAGTGGAAGAATTTTCCACTTTCAGTAAAAATACATGACTATATGTACTGATATATTGCATGGTACGTGACTATAATCAAATATGTCCATGTATATACATGATTGTGTCAGAAGACATATGCATATATGTAATTAAAAATGGAAAAAATAAAATAATAAACTATGATCCAAAAGAACAAGTTATACACAGGTCAAAGCATGATAAATGTGAACAGATAATCAATAAAAAAACACAGAAAATATGCAAGAATAATGACACAACACTAAGAGAGAAACACAATGTGCTTCTCCCTAGTGAATTCACCAATTCTATGATAGGAAATTTTACCTAGAGGCTAGGGTTAAAACCTTAGCAGAGCAATCAATAAGAAACTCTAAAATTAAAGGTGAAACAACACATAAACAAGGAGAAAGACTAGATCTAAAAGTAATAGAAACCTACTTGGAGACGCTTAATTTTTTATGAAGACCAAGTACAATAGAGATATAGATATACATGTACGTTTCCAAATTCAATGCATAAATGAAATAGAAATCAGAAGAACATTAAAATTGTATTAGGAATATATTTTTATATAGATGAATGAATAACGAGATATAATACAACTTGATCCTAAATAGTAGGCACCAAGTGAACCAAATTTTGGTTTCCTTTGTCCCAAACCATTGAAGACCAACTCCAACAATCCTTGTCTCCAATATAGGGGATAATTCCACTAAGTGATGGAGAAACTAAGTGAGGATGTAAATACCGATTTCCTAAGTAGGAGGGTGCATAAAAGAAAGGATGATAGACTTGGATATCAATTGTTTTTGACAATGTGAGGATGCTATCAAATTATCTTAGGTTGGGATTACCGAATGACTTGTTTTATACAACAAAAATTTGGTTAGGTGGTTAAGGGATGGGCTGTAGAGGGTGGATTTCGATCTAACATGTAAACTCTACTCGAAAACAAATGAATTATATATATATTTTTATTGGCATATGCCACATGCAGTATAGGAAGATTGCATATATACACAATATGTCAAAAACACCTACATATGAAAATAAAAAAAAAATGATTTTCTAAAGGCTTTCCATGTGTTGGTTGCAACCCAACTTGGCCTAGTTTTTGACAAAGACTCCACATTTTATGGAGTAAAGTGCACAGTGGAGCGCACAACGAAGTGCAAAGTGGAACACACAACGAAGTAGTTGGAATATATCGTGTGGTATAATGGCGTCAGAGTGGGTCAAAGCCCCTCCTTCTTTTTAAAATCATGTAATGTTGTAAAAGATGAATTGTTTTCGGACCATCGTAGATTGTTTTAAGGAGTCCATGGTATATGGACCATGGTATTTCGATGATATATCCCTCGATGTAATAATATATATAGGGATCAATAATAAAGAAGAGAGACATTAGATCTTGAATTGAATGGTTGTATTCTTGTGATCTGTGGTTTGTGGTGAAGGAAGAGGCTCTGCAGCTGAGTGCGTAGAGGTTTGAGTTTGCAGCTGAGTGCATAGACGACTTGTAGCTTAGTGCGCAGGTCAAGTTTGTTGTATAAGAATTATTATTATAAGTAATAGTTCTTGTGGACGTAGACCCACTTTCGGATGAAACTCAGTAAAATTGGTGTCTTCATGTGTATATTTTCTTATTATTTGTTGTAGAGTACAAGTGTATTACAATTGCATTTTATTTCAGAGTAGTGATGATTATGGGTTTATATGATATGTTTATGTGATTAAATGAATGCAGAGAAGTGATTTACGAATATTAAGTATAAGAAAACATAATAGTACCACATATCCACATCCTTCAAGGTTGCAGAAACCTGGTTCTGCATCCTCCCATAGTCACTTCGGGTGAGAGTGCAATCTTCTTGCAGATCATTGCCGAAAGGGCTAGTGATTGAGGGTTTTGTTGGTGCACAGTATAGTTCGAACCTCGGTCAGCCCAAATCATAACCAACAAATGGTTCCATTGCTGGGACCAAGATCTATTTGAGGGATATGTTTATGTGGAATCCGTCGAAGAAGTAAATTCAAGATTGGCTAGAATCGAAGGAGAGAGAATTTGGAGACCAAGAGAACATAAACCCTTGTCTCACATCTAAATCTTGGTTACAGAAGTACATTTTCATAGATTAATACAAAATTTTCTTCACATCATTTCTTGTTGAATTGTACAAGTGGATGTCAAGGTTCACTGAAAGAAATACCTATTTTAAAGGCAGAGAACCTACAGTGTGGACTCCTAAATTGATAAAGTGACTCAAGAGCACTGAAAAAAAGATTTCAAGAGCTGTCAATTTTTTGATTGATAGCATCTTGGGAGGATTCATTCCTGAGTTCGCAGTAGACTCGACTGTGTCCTACAATGAAGTAAAATGACAATTATTCAAAGGACTGCAAGGTAAGTATTTAAAGTCTTTGAAACTTTGGATTAAGATGCTTCTGTGTGAAAATAGAGTTTTACAGATGCAGGCATATTGCTAGTTTACTTATGTTTGCAAGAAAAGAGAAAAAATCTGAGCCAGAGATTGTAGTAACGTGAAGTAGAAAAAGATAGAGAGTAGATACCAGAAAAAGAGCTCGTGGATAAGACCCAAATACCTTTGTAGAAACTGAATATAGTCCTTTGTTGAGTGAATCTAAAAGTGAAAGAGAAAATAGCCACCTTGATAAGCCCCAAGTAGCTTCACAATATGCATCTTCCAAGCTTGAGAGTTCGTAGAAGCTGGAATCCAGCAAGAGCAAGGGTATTTTTGACTCTCCCCCTCCCCCTCCTACTCCCCATCCCCCTCCCCTTACTTTTCCCCCTCCCGTCTCCCTCCCCCTCTAATAAGAAATATGGTTGATGATATTAAGCTGCATGTTTTCAAAGGAACTGGATTAGAGGATCCATAACAGTTTTAGTTTTATGTGAAGTTGTATGGACTGCGAAGTAGATCAATGATGAAAATATAAAGAAATCACAACCCATTATGATGCTCTGAGATAGAGAATTAACATGGCATATGAAGTATTCAAATAATCAGATCAGAACATGTGCATATATTAAAGTAGCGTTGATAAGGGAATTTAAGTAGCAAAAGTCTAAGTTGTAGTGCATCACTGAGTTAAAAGAAATTAAATAGAAGCCTACTGAGTCTATTTGGGAATTTGATCAGAGATTTAAGGAATTGTTGGATCTAGTGAGCTTCGAAATAGCTTCGCATCAATATCAAGACTACCATTGATGCAACAAAAGATAACAAATCAAGCCAAAGCTCTACAAATTGCAATGAAATTGGAAGCTTTGCCTATAGGAGATAGTAACGCAGGTATGCGACAGATTCAAAGTTAGCTAGTGAACCTAACCTTGCGGATACAAGATATCAAAAAAAGCAAAGAATCTAGAGAAGAAGTATGGTGTATGAAGTGCAGATCAAAGGGTTATTTTAAAGAATAATGTCCTATATTTAGGGATTACATGGCTAGTGGGGCACCGAATCCCTTAAATGAAGGATCCAGTATTTGGTGCGAGATATGTAGGTCCAAAGGCCAACATCGCTTAGAAGATTGTTACCTGTTACAGAAATATGTGTAGACTTTAAGGAACCTATATTGCAAATTCTGTAAATTAGTAGGACATGATGAGAATAATTGTCCTGCTTATGAACTAATGATGGTGTGCAGAGCTAACACTTATAGAATGAAAGCAGAAGAACATGGACATGAAGGCAGTGGAAAATGCGGTGGTCGAGGAGGCTACCAAGGAAGAGGTCGAGGTGCTGGAGTTGGTCATGGACGTGGACAGATCATTTGCTACAATTGCGGCTAGGTAGGTCATTTTGTGAGAGATTGTTAGAACCCTACAACGACATATAAGTACTGTAAATACTTTGACCATGTAATTGAAGAATGCCATGTACTAATGCAAAGATGCAAGAAAAAAGGAATCAACAACCAACATAGAATATTCAAATGATGACTGCTCAAAGGAGGACTGACGAACCTCGAATTAGTATTGTCACTAGAAGTGGAGCTGCGACTAGAAGTGATAAAGCAAATGAGAAGAAAGAATATGAAAGTACATGGGTTAGAGAAACTATTGAGAAAGCTCCTATTTTTGATATTTAGAAGGAAAAAGAAGTATTTTTGGAAGTTAAGTGAAACTTTATGGCTGTTGGAGCTTTGACCTCCAGTGCGCAGCCAAAGAAGAGAACTAGCTGTGATGTGTCATCAAATTTGACATAGAATAAAGCTTCGATGTAGAACCGATCTTCGGAACCGGATTGAGCTTTGACACAAGAACATGATTAAACAAATCAAGCAGGGATTTTAAAGTCTTTTATGCAAACTTGTATAAAATGATTAAGAGATCAAAAGGTGGTAGAAGGGATTTAGGAGTTGATAGATTCTTGTGCAACCAAAGAAGTAGTGCAAAGTGAGATGCACACAATAAATATTTTTCATCGACAAAAAAGAACTGGAAGAGAGATGATGCTTAGTGCGCAGATAGGAGTATATGAGATGGATCAAGTTATCCTGGATTTTGGATCTGATGCTAAAATCTTAACGAAGGAGACATGGGAGTTAATAGGTATGCCAAAGCTACAGTGGTCAACTATTCAGTTAAGAATGGAAAATAAACAAAATATTTTTCCTCTTAGGAAGACTACTAGGTGCAACAATGGACATTGAAGGAGTTCACACTGCTGTTGATTTTGAAGTAACAAAGATCGTTGATGACAATAAACCCTATCTTGCATTTCTTGGAATTGATTGGGCATTTGACAATATGGCTATAATTAATCTGAAGAAGAAACAAATGATATTTGAAGGGAATAATATGAGAGTAATTGTTCCCTTGGATCCATCAGAAGGGGTAAGATATACAGAACTAGTTAGAGAATAATATTGCGCAACTAATATAGATAATATCTATCAAATGATAGAAAAGGAACACGATTGGGTTAACCCTACTGTAGAAGGAAAGTTGACTTGGGACCATGATAGTTATTGCACCTCAGATTCAGAAGAGGAGTTGGAAAAATGGCAAAATAGGCTGCATGAAGTATCCACAAGGTGTTGTGCCAGAATTACCTAATCATTTCATTGTATGATATCTGAGGTATGTAATCTGCCTTCTTATGATGGCTTGGGTGATGTAAATACCTTTTTTGATGATTATGAAAAATAGGTTCCATAGAAGCAAAGGTTGTTAGCCTTGGAAATAGCCCTGAAATCTACCCCTGCTAAATGGTGGGGTGCACACAAAAAGAATATGGAAAGATAAGAAGAAAGTCAAATATTGATGTGGATAAGGTTTGGACAAATAGATATAGAAATAGAGATAAAATATGATGGTGAAACTAATCCTAGGAAGCATATCCATCTATGCACTACTGCATGGAAGGAGATTCCACAACAAGAATGGGTACATGGATTCATTCATACATTAGAGACAATCCTTAAGAATTGGTACTTAGAAATAGAGCTTCGATATGGTATAGTAAATTGGGCATACTTGGTTGAGGGCTTCATATAAACATTCAAATTTGAGGATGATTTTCCAAACATAGATTTGGCTCTTCAAACAGTTAAGAAGAGGATATTTGAGAATGCAACCTCGTTGACATGGAAACAACCTGATTGGGCTGCATAGATAGAAAATGCAATGGAATGCTATAACCTTATTGTAGAAGAAGAAGAAGATCCTCGCAACATCAACATAGTAGAATCAGAAGGATACCACAAAGTAAATGGAACTAAGTTAGAGATACCAGATATAACAAAGCCATTGAAGACAAAGAAGGTGAACATAGGATTAGAGAAGGAACCTAAGTTTGCAACTATAGGAAACTATTGGGATGAAGAGACAGTCAGTAAATTTACATAGTTACTTCAAGAATACCAAGAAATGTTTCCCACCATTTTTTTAGAGGTGAAGGGTATAATAGGAGATCTAGGAGTCATGAAGATTCCACTTAAGCATGATGTGAAGCTATTCAAACAAAGACCCTACAGGCTAAATCCGAAGTATAAGGGGAAAGTAAATATAGAGCTTGATAAGATGATGTCAACAGGAATTATTGAACCAGTAGAAGAATCAAAATGGGTGAGTCCTATGTTGGTGCAAGAAAAGAAGACTCAAGAAGAGGTTAGGATTTGTGTGAACTTGAGAAAGTTAAATGATGCATGTTTACATGATCTCTTCCCTACCCCTTTGAAAGATGAAGTGCTAGACAATGTAGGAGGTCAGGAATCTTACTCATTTATAGATGGATTTTCAGGTTATCATCAGATTAGGATTGCACTTGAAGATCGGCATAAGACCACATTTTCTACATAATGGGGTTCATATCAGTACACAGTAATTCCTTTTGGATTAAATAAGGCCCCTGCTATATTTACTAGAGTGGTGGTTGCATCTTTTAAGGAATACATCCATAAGTTTTTAGAAGTATACTTCGATGGTTGGACAATATTTGGATTGTTAAGCAAGCATGTTGGAAGTTTAAGGCTTATGCTCGACACATGTAGACAATATCAGAGATTCTTGAACTTAAAGAAGTGAATATTTTATGTACCTTTTGGCATATTGTTGGGACATATTGTTTGCAAGAAAGGACTAATGGTGGACCCTGCTAGATTGCTATCATTGTGGATTTGCCTCCACCTAAGACAGTCAGACAACTTCATACTACATTGGGACATACTTGGTATTACAGGAAATTCATCAAGGGGTATGCGCAGATCACTACGCCTATGGAGAAGTTGTTGAAGAAGGATGAAACTTTTCGGTGGAATGAATAATGTTAGAAAGCCTCAACATATTAAAAGAAAAAATGGTAGATGTGCCTATATTAGTGTTCCCTGGTTGGAATAAGGAACTCCATGTCCATGTGGATGCCTCTTATATAACTTTGGAAGTAGTACTAGCACAACTTGGTGTAGGAGAGATTGATCATCCTATAGATTTTGCAAGTAGAAAATTATCTAATGTAGAGAAGAATCACACCACTATAGAAAGGGAAGGACTGTCCATGGTGTATGCTTTGCGGAAATTTAGACACTATTTTCTGGGATCACACTTTAAAATATTTATAGTTCATTCTGCATTGACGTATTTGGTTAACAAGCTTGTCTTAGGAGGAAATATTTGCAGATGGTTACTGTTATTCCAAGAATATGAATTTTAAATCATTGTTAAAACAAGAAGACTAAATGTAGGACACGATCATCTATCAAGATTGGAAACAAGGGAAGAACCAACAATCATAGAGGATAATCTCCCTGATGCGCAGTTATTTGCAATTAGAGTTGCAGATGACCATTTTGCAGATATCATTCAATTTTAACCATAGGGATGACTCCTTCATAGTATAATACACATCAAAAGAAAGATTTAGTGGTTAAGGCAACTGAATTTTCATTAATAGCAGGACAATTATATAAGATGGGACCAGATGAAATATTGCACAGATATGTTCCTGAACATGAAAGACAAATGATTCTAGCAGAAGCTCATGATGGCACAACTGGTGGACACTATGCAGGAAAAGCTACTATGCAGAATATTTTGAGAGAAAGATTGTGGTGGCCTACACTACACAAAGATGCAAAGGAATATTGCAGAGCATGTGATATGTGTCAAAGAATAGGAAATCCTTCAAGAAGAGATGAGATTCCATTGGTACCACAAGTTACATTGCAAGCCTTTGATAAATGGGATATTGATTTTGTTGGAACCATCAACCTACCTAGAAAGAGGACTCCTACGAGGTACATAATTACAACAACTATTTATTTGACTAGATGGGCTGAAGCACAACTAGTAAGGGACTACAACGCTGATACTGCTGCGAAGTTTATTTTTGAGTATATGTTGTCTAGATTTGGATGTCCAAATATTTTGATGAATGACCAAGGTTCACACTTCCTAAATAATACTGTCAGGCCAGGGTAACTCCAGAATTGGCAGAAGAAAACTGATTGACTATTTCATTAGGTAACTATTGCTTATATACAGAAATGTGTCTGAACAGTTCATCTACTTGATGACTGTTCATATTCCGGGTACACCCAACCACTGAGGATTAGGTGTAAAAAATTCCCCCCTTAATCTGAAGGGATGTTGGTGAGTCCAAGCATCGTTCTGAATCTTTCAAGCTTTTCTCTTCCAAGCGCTTTGGTGAAGATGTCTGCAATTTGCTCATTTGTGGAACAATGACGGAGATGGATTTTTTTGGCCTCAACATGATGTCGGATCAGATGATATTTAGTATTGATGTGCTTAGTACGATCATGGAACTTTGGCTTCTTGGCCAACTTTATTGCAGAGGTGTTGTCAATCATGAGTGGAGTTGATTGTACTTGTTTTACCTGCAAATCTTCAAGAATTTTCCTGAGCCACACAATTTCTTTCGTTGCTTCAGCTGCTGCCACGTATTCTGCTTCTGTTGTGGAATCTACTGGAACTGATTGTTTGCGTGATCTCCAGGAGACAGCTCCTGATCCAAGACTCATAGCATATCCTGACGTAGATACCCCAGTTTCTTTGTATCCATCGAAGTCTGAATCAGAGTATCCAATCAAGCTGAAGTCGTCCACCTGTGTATACTTGATTCCAAGGTGTTGAGTTCCCTTCAAGTACCTTAGAACTCTTTTTGCAGCAGACCAATGTCCCTCACAAGGTTTTTGCATAAACCCGGAGAGGATTCCAACAGCAAATGAAATGTCTGGTCTGGTAGTAGTGAGGTAGATGAGACTTCCTACAAGCTGTCTATACTTTGTTGCATCCTCAAATTCCTTTCCTTCAATAGATGTGAGCTTTAAGTTTTGTTCCATTGGAGTAGAAAGAGGATTGCACTCTGTCATGCCAAATCTGTTTAACAAATCTCCAATGTATTTCTTTTGAGAAAGAACTATGGATTTTGGATGTTGGGTTACTTCAATGCCAAGATAGTAATGAACATAGCCCAAATCAGTCATTTCAAAACTTTTTCCTAATTCTTTCTTTATGGATGCAATATAGCTTTCATTGTTCCCTGTCATTAAAAGATCATCTACATATACCACAAGATATACAACTGTTTTGCCAACTTTCTTGACAAATAAAGTTGCATCATCAAGATCAAAATGATTGAAGTTGAGTTTCAGAAGATGCTCAGTTAGTTTTTCATACCAGGCTCGTGGTGCTTGTTTGAGGCCATAAAAGGACTTCACAAGTTTGCATACTTTATGTTCATGTCCTTTCACAGAAAATCCTTCAGGCTGGGACATAAAGACATTCTCTTTTAGATCTCCATTCAAGAATGTAGTTTTTACATCCATTTGATGGACTTTCCAACCGTTCTGAGCAGCTAGTGAAAAGAGTGTCCGGATGGTGGCCCATTTTGTTGTGGGGGAAAAAGTTTCCTCATAACCGACCCCTTCCTTCTATGCAAAACTTTTTTCCACAAGCCTAGCTTTGTGCTTGTCAAGTGAGCCATCAGCTTTGTACTTGTTCTTGTAGACCCACTTGCAGCCAATTGGTTTGGTTCCACATGGATGATCAACCAGCTTCCAAGTGCCATTCTTTATGAGAGCATTATACTCCTTTTGCATCGCTTCTTTCCATTCATCATGAGAAGCAGCTTCTTTGAAGGAAGTTGGTTCAAAATCTGTAGACAAGTTCAATTCACAATCATAAGTAACATCCATATCAACAGGTGAATTAGAGTCATCTACATCACCTCCATTTTGTCGGTTTGAATTTCTGGTTCCTGTTTTTCCAATTTCATCAGGATGAACACTTTCAAGTGTCTTTGTCAGCCACTTTGGGGGACCTTTCTAAGATGGTCCTGGCTGCTCTGTTGATTGAGTTGGGACTGAATCAAGATTGAGTCTCCCAATTCTATCAATTACATCACTTAAAGGATCATCCAATGTTGAAGTTTCATGCAAGGGAGATTGTTCTTCAGAAGAAGATTCCACATGTTGATCTAGTATAGGAATCCCCCCTTCAAGATGTGGAATCTGATTATCAAACTCTTGAAATGATTTCGTTTTTGTGAATCTATCCAAGCGATCAAGTTGCCGCTCAACAACATTGTCAGATTTGGATGATTCAAGAAAAATGACATCTCTAGATACAACAAACTTTTTATTTACTTCATCATAGAGGCGGTATGCTTTATATGTGTTTGAATACCCCAGGAAGATACACTTATGACTTCTAGCACCAATTTTGTTTCTATGTACCTTTGGTATCAAAGCATAACAGGTGGAACCAAAGATCCTGAGATGTTTTACCGAAGGAACATGTCCATACCATAATTCATAAGGAGTCTTGTTTCTTATAGCATTAGATGGACATCTATTCTTTATATATGCAGCACATAGAACAGCATCAGCCCAAAACATTATCTTTACATTTTTGAAGAAAAGCATGGATCGTACCATATTCAAGATTGTTCTGTTCATTCTTTCAGCTACACCATTATGTTGAGGATTATAAGGCACAGTTGTTTGATGTTTAATCCCATGTTGGCGAAGATAGTGTTCAAATTCATTTGATGTATATTCTTTTCCATTATCAGTGCGAATAGACCCAATATGAGATTGTGCATCATTTTCAATCCATTTATGAAAATTCTTGAATGTTTGAAAAGCTTCAGATTTGTTCTTCAATAAATAAACCCAACACATTCTGGTGTAATCATCAATAAATGTCATGATATATTTATTTCCATTTGCAGAAGGAAAAGGCATTGGACCACATAAATCTGAATGAATGAGTTCAAGCTTCCTATGTGCTCTTGAATGTGAATCATGAAAAGACTGTTTGCTATGCTTTCCTAGAATGCAAGCATCACATTGCTTATGTTTTCTAGGAATTGTAGGCAAACCAGCAACACCATTTTTCTTCAATAAGCAGAGACTGTCATAGTTTAAATGTCCAAATCTAGCATGCCATAATAAACTTGACGGAAGTGTACCTTCTTCATGATGAGAAATATATGAGAAATGTTGTGCATGAGCAGAGGTTCCTTGCAGTTTAAGAAGTCTTTCTTCTTCTATTCCCCTCATGACAAGTGAGTGGTCAGATGCTTTTCTTACCTCAAGCTTGCCATCAAATATATGAATGGAGTGACCTTGCTGGCGGATGTGGACCAAGGACAGCAAGTTTCTTTTGAGCTGTGGGAGATATAGAACATGATCCAGAAGAAAGTCTGGAAGACCAGGCAATTTAAGACTGATTGTGCCAAGCCCTGATGGCTTGATTTTTGACTGATCTGCAAAGTATACTGCTCCATCAACATTGTCAGTGAAATCTTAAAAAAATCTTTTCTATGAGTCATATGACAGGTTGCTCCTGAATCAAGCAACCAATCATTTTTCGAAGAAGCAAGTGAAGCATTAAACAAATCTTCATTTACTCCAATGTTACATTGTGCCTCAATATAGTGAGCGGATTCAGGTGCTTTACCTTTGTCTGTATCATAAGTTTTACCTTTCTGCTGGTTTCTTCTCTGCTCAATTTTGTCCCATGGTAGCTTGCATGTAGAAGCATCATGTGATCCATTTCGTTTGCAGCGAATGCAATGCAGATCTGCCTTTTCTGCTTGAGAGTGTCTGCCCTCCTGCCTCTGAAGTATCTTCCTCTTCCTCTTCGTCCACCTCTTCCTCTTGTAGAATCTTGAGCATGATGATTTTCTTTATGAGCAAGGCAAACAGTCTCTTCAGAAGATTCAGGGACTGTCTTCTTTCCAAAGGCTTTCTCTCTTTCAGCAAACTTTTTCACAAGAGAGTCAAAGGTTATATCTTTAAGATTTCCATTTGCTTGTAATGACTCAAGATAATTGGAGTAGGTAGGATAGAGTGCTTTGAGAAAGGCAATAAGAGGGATATCCAGCTCAACCTTAGTGGATTTAATATCATGCATTATAGACTTTACTTCAGATGCAAGAGCAAGAGGATCATTATTTTTCAGTTCAAGAGTGAAGAGTTTAATCATGAGCTGAACAACTTCAAGTGCAGAATGTGAGTCATAGAGTTCTTTCAGCTTTTATAAAGCTTCAAAGGCAGTGGAATAAGATGAAATATGACGACTTACTTCTTCATTTACAGATGCTGCGATTAATGCATAGGATTTGCCGTTCTTATTTTCCCAAATGGAGAGTTCTTTGTCTGATGTAGGCTGCATAGGGTCTTTGTCTTCTTCTCCGACACACACTCCTTTCCACAACTCATTGTAGATGAGGGTGTGTTTTACCATCCGGGACCATTTAGGATAGTTCTCCTTGCCAGTGAGAACTATTCCTACCATAGAGATGATTGAATGCATTCTGTAAAAAATACTTCTGCTAAAAAAAACTTTTGCTGATAAAAAGAACTTCTGCTGATAAAAACTTTCTGCTGATATACAGTGAAATTGTACTAAAAAGGGAAACATATTTCAAATTCTTTATGCACTAAGTTTTCTTCAAATGTCTCCAAAATATTATAAAATATCCTCCACAAAATATTCAAACAGCTTACAACGCATTCAAAACTTATTCAAACAGCTGGTCAATATATATATGCTGGTCAATCATCAACAAGGCATATACATGCGGTTTAATACCAAACTTTATGGAAACATATACCACTCGGACGGTGCTAATAGTTCTCTGACAGGAGCTTTCAGGCCTTCGAATAGTTGTAACCTTCGATGGATTGAATCGCTATGTGCCTTCCAAGAGTTTGGCATTGAGCACAGGTCGGAGGGTCGGGTCAGGGCACTCCAGCAGAAGCTGAAATACCTCGTTGACGCCGAGGAGGCAGCAAAAATTCAAGAAGCCGAAGCTGCTGCCTTCAAGGAGAAGACAGATATCGAAGCAACTCGCAAATGATTTCTGCTGGATTGACCTACTGACTGGACCACTGGTTCTTTGAATGCTTCATGTTAATATGGACGCGGAGACTATGACCATAAATGCGAAGGCAAATCATACACAGTCACCCTTGATTGGACTCTGTGCTATTCAAAACCCACGAATGGAATGTGAACAACCGATAAGGTTCCTTTTGGTGGCGCTGATAACCAGCTGAGCATTTCTTCTTCAACATATCACGCAAGACAGATTGTGCATCATCAATACAATAGATTGTGCATCATTAACACCTCGAATGTAGGGGTTATTCCATTAAAAGAGACGCGGTGTATGACTAGAGTATATACAATTTCTGAGCAAATAAATTTATAATTCTTCCATGTTGCAGCAACGTATAAATTAGCAATCACCTTTTTCTTTTCGTTGCAGTGGCCGAGTAGGTATATCAACCAAGCGTTCTACCTAACAGCTTTCATGTCTGTTTTCTCAATTTCGTGTTGCAGTGACATAGATAACAATAATGTTAAAGTTTTATTGTCACAACAAATTCAAGCTTCCGTGTAAGGCTTTTAGCCTTTTTGATACAAATAACCCAGCAGTCCCATACCACCATAAAGCATATAACTCTTATGGAGATACGGTTCCCAATCAAGCTTGTAATGAAGAACAATGTACATCAATTAAGAACTGCAATGCGAAAACAAAGATTTGTTAAAAATCGAAAACCAGGAATATACTTGGTAGAAAGCGTCTTGCGAAAAGATTTGAATCTGATACGCCGTTTCCTTTGAAATCTCCTCAACGGAAGGATTTCAGAGCCGGTGCATCAGGTGTGGACAGAGGCAATCAATGCGCAGAGAATCAATGACTTTTAACGGATGCGCATAGAGTCAAACGTTCAGGCAGATGCGTTATGGCCAGACAAACGTTCAGGCAGAGGCGTTATGGCCAGACAAACGTTTCAGGCAGAGGCGTTATGGCCAGATGCGTTATGAACAGAGGAGTTACAAGGAATCTGGGACCTGCACTCTGATACCATGTCAGGCCAGGGTAACTCCAGAATTGGCAGAAGAAAACTGATTGACTATTTCATTAGGTAACTATTGCTTATATACAGAAATGTGTCTGAACAGTTCATCTACTTGATGACTGTTCATATTCTGGGTACACCCAACTGCTGAGGATTAGGTGTCAACAAATACTATTGAAGCATTGACTGAGAAGTTCCAAGTTTATCATCAAAATAATACCCCTTATCACCCTCAGGCCAATGGAATAGTAGAAGCATTTAATAATATTTTGGAGAATGCATTGACTAAGTTATGCAATTTGAATAGAGATGACTGGGACCCTATAATTCTAGCATTTTTATGGGCTTATAGGATCACATGTAAAAAGTTGACAACTCAGACACCTTTCAGGTTAGTTTATGGGAAAGAAGTTGTGATGCCCATGGAGTACATCATGCCTAGCTTGAGGATTGTAGGTTTTACAGATATGGAAAACCCTGATATAATGAAGGAAAGAATGTCACAATTGATTTCTTTGGAAGAAGACAAATTTATAGCTGGATTCCATCAACAGGTACAAAAAGAAAGAGAAAAGACTTGGCATGACAGACATATTAAGCAGAAGAAGTTCTAGGTAGGAGACCTTGTTCTCCTCTATGACAATAAGTTTGTAAAATTTCCAAGAAAATTCAAGATGCATTGGTTGGGCCCATATGTTGTCAAGAATATTATTGATGGAGGCATAGTTCAATTAGAAAAGTTATATGGAGAATTGATTCAGGGAAGAGTAAATGGAAACATGTTGAAGTTGTACATGGGAAACCCTATCCCTATAGCCTCACTCTAAATAAGAAAGGAGAAAAGTCTTACTTCCACCTACAGTTGAAAGTGGGCACTGGACTATAAATTACACTGCAGAGAGATTCAACATAGGGAGTTACTTCGTTACAGTCTGAATAAAGTCGAAGTACATAGGAGATGCGACGTAAGAAGGTTGTTCGCTACAATATGGATGTGTCTAAGTTTGCTGGAAAAACAAAAATATGATCATTAAAAGGAAAAGTTAACGTTTAAAACACACGGAAAGTTACATTTATGAGGACATATTGACAAGATAAAGGGATATATATGCAATTAATGAACATAATCTGAACACAATCTAGATAAAATATAAGCTAATGATGGGGTTAGATATTCAGAATTGCTATAAAAAATCATGTCCCACCCATATTTGGAACTTTGTTGAATTGAGAGTTTGAGTGTTGATAGTGCGAAGAAGTTGCAGAAATTCTTGTTGTCATATGTTGTCTGAGCGTTCTTGGGAAGAAATTATTCATAATTTTTGTGAGAAGGGTTTATCTCGAATCATGGAAACTAGTATGCCTACAGCAACATGAACTACAACAACATCATCACAAAAAACATGAAGATCTCTACGGAAGAAACCAACCAAGGAAGAGAGAACAAAGAAGAAACAAGATAAGAAACCTGTCGAACCTCAACAAGAAGCCGAGAAAATTAGAGATAGTGAGGAAGAAGTGGAGCACGTAGAGTAGATGGAAACAGATGGTGCAAAATTCCCATCACCTACCACCATACATTCCACCAAGAAAACTAAATGCTAAACTAGTAAAAGACTCGAAGGATGCAAATTTTGGCACCTTCACACCCTTATTTCCATAGGAAGTACCATTTACTGGGGAATTACTTGGGAAAATAACGCAGTTGAAGTTCGCAGACTACAACTTCAATGATAGGAACAAATACCCACAGTTCACACTAGACCGTTATTTGAAACAAATAAACTACCAAGAGAGTGGCTTGATGAGGTTATAACCACATTAGTGGGCAAATGGATTGGCGCAGTCAGGATTGATAAACATGCTGAATGTGTCACACTTCTATAGAAGTCCGAGGAGCATGACTTGTGTGCGGAAGTTGCTCGTTTTAGTGCACAATGGATGCTTATGGATGGGAAATAAGATCCCTATAGATCCAATGTTTATATGGAGAATCAAAAGACTACCATATCAAGGGCAGAACCCTAGGGAAGAATTTGTTGGAAAATATCAGGATCGCACCATAGTTGAGAGCATGAAGAAAAGTTTGGTCTGATAAAAGGAAAGGGGGGATATGATATAAATTCAATTAGTGATTAGGAATTTCACTTCAAAGCACACATATTGGCTAGGAAGTTCATGAGGAAGTGTCAGGCTAATGAATTCCCTATAACAGTGGTTTCATTAGCTACGCAGTGCGCCAATGGGGTACAATATAACTCGAATGAATACCTTTGCAAAGAATTTTTGGACGACTGCCATGAGGTCTAGGAGAAAGGTACCACATTCCATTATGCATGGTTAATTTTTATTATAATGATGCTCGCATGGAGAGAACCAATGGATTCATAGTTCCCTTCGGTAGCCTCAGATGTATGTGAATCTGCATGGTATGCCTTCCTGTGGTATACCACCCAACCGTCGTGAGATATGGAAAATATGATGTTTTTTGTGTTATACCACATGGATTTACATATTTTGGTGAACTAGCACCCTCGTCTGTCACCGAGCCTATACGAACGGTATAACGTTGTTGCAAAGTTTAAGGTCGATTTCCATAAAGTATATATATAGGCTCACAAGGATACAAAGAAGAAATGGCATCCCCTACCATACTTAGTGACAAAAGATTATCTCCTCGCACTAGTACAATAGTGGCCAACAGAATGGATGACTGCACTAGAGGCATAAGCAGAGGAAAAATGTAGTGCAATAGAAGAGGACACCTTGCATCATGGTGAAGCGAGTGGAAAAGAAAAATATAAGGATGAGTAGGAATCAGAGGAAGAGGAACAAAATGATGAGGGTCACCAAGATGTTCCTAAAGGAGATGAGCAGAATAAGAAGGCCGAAAAGACATAAATAGAACAATCTATCACAGAAAAGAGGAAGGCACAGGATGAAGCTTTCACGAAGATCAAGAAGAAGCAGAAGGTAGATAAGATGAAGGATATCATGCCAATGGTCCTTACTGATGGGGACCTGGAGCAGATTGGGGATAGGATTCAGGAGGCGAAAATAGAGTCATGGAGTAAGTGGGAAGATCACTACGACACACTTCTCATAGGTGTGCAGGAGAAGATTGCAGAACTTAAAATTTTGGCACAGATAGTTAGAAAACCTACATACATAGAGGAGAACATTGGAGAAGAAAGGAAAATAGAACCTACACTCACAACGAGGTTAGCACCAATATCAGTTGGAGCACTACAGTTTGAATTTGTCGAAGTAAAACAATAAGAAAAAGGATGGAAGCATGCCAATATGAACATTACAGCGATACCATTTCCAAGACTACACAAGATGCACATGGAGATAGTCGAGGAGCTGAAGTTGTGCAAGTAACATACATCACAACTGAATATTCAAGTAGAAAAAGAGCGGGCTTTACTACAATAGAAGCTCGAACAGATGATCCAGTGAAGGGATCAAGCAGTTTAGCAGCAACAAAAGATCGAGAAGGTAATTGAAGAAACATGTAAAGAGATTCCAGACCTTGATGTCCATGAAGAAGAGTCAGTAGAGGACGAGGTCGTGAAGCTTGACCATGCAGTGAAAGGATATAAGTAGAAGATTATAGATGTGCAATTTAAATATTAAATGAAGATCATTGAGCTGCATCCAACAATGCCACAAGAAGTAAGAGAGCATAGGGAGACTGACCTGAATACTTCAATGGCCAACATCTCCGCAGTAGTGGCAGACTGTGGAAAACTGTTATATTGGAGTTCACAAATTTGGACTTCACTGTAGGAAGATCCAAATGTACAGAAACAATGGGAAGAGATTCGGTAGAAGAGACAACAGTGGGAAGAGATTCAAGCATCTGTGAAGACCTTACCAATCTCGCATAAGCTTGCCAAAGTTAATGAGGGAAAGGCCCTCCAGAAGAATATTGAGGAACTCAAGAAGGAAGAACAAGTTTTAATAGAGAGGACTCAACCATGGTAGGATGAGGCTCTCCAACTATTGCAGGCAGTAGATAAGAAGTTTCAAGAGCTTCGACAAAAGGAGACAATGATGGTGCATGTTATCACTCAGGTTGTCCCTGAAGGTTAAGAAAGGGATACGGCCGAGGTAACCACAAACCAACTTTGGACTGTAGGTTCTAGCTAACCTGCAATCAAAGAGGGCTCTCTCTTTTAGATTTAGCTTTGTTTGAAAGGATTTTAGGCTAGGTCTTGGGTCCAGAGGGTTTTTTGTTTTGTTTTGGTGGGAAAATTGACACTTTCAGGTAGAGAGGCAGAGAATAGTCTGGATGTTTCAAACCATTGGGCGTGGAGTCGAGGAGGGGAACTGCTGGTGTGTTTCCTTAATAACAGTGAGGGAACATGGAGCAAGATAGCTGAGCTTGAAGCAATTTTCAGGTTTAAAGGATGAAATGAATGCTAAAGAAAGAGAGGCAGTTAAGAATCTCTCCAACAGATTAGCAGAGAAAGTAACAAGGCGCTACCTAGGGGCAGTTAAGAATCCCTAGATAATTGGCCAACACAGGTGAATTGGGGTAAACATGAGCCAGAAGGAATTCAATATTCATAACCAATTCATTCAGAGGAAAACATCAAGAACAACAGAAATTGAGCATAGAGAGTATTTAAACTAATTCTAGGCTATTCTTTTTTCCTGCTATTTAGATAATGGCAAACACATAAACAGAGATAAGAGGCACTTATTGCTTCAGGCCGCAACACAAGAATTCCATCTTCAGTCTCCAAAGCATTTATCAACAACGGACAGTTCGCTCTCCAAGCTTTCGGCAATCTTTGATTACAAAAAAATTCAGGTGTACACAACGAGTCTCTAGTGAAGAATTCTCAATTTACCAACCCCTAAAACTATACAAAGGGTGGTATATATAGGGAAAAACTTTCTATCTACTGCTTTTATTACATCTTGACCTAATCAGGTCATAAAAAATAATTTATTGACCTACTCCTATCTGAAATAAATGCATGAAAATTCTCAGGCTGCGCTGGGGGCGGCCGTAAAAAAAATGAATAAATGATGTAGTCCTGGGTGCCTTGGTGCAATGTCTTCTAAAATAAATATGCATGGGTTTCTGCTTCCTTGCTGTCCTAGTGCTTTGAATGCCTTAATGGTGATTTGAAGGCAAGGATGGGCTGATGCTTATTGATTTGACTTTCTGGGGGCTTCATCAATGTTCAGGTGCTTCGAGCCCCTAAACAAATCTTTGCTGATACTCTTTGGCGTCTTTTCTTCCACTGATACTCTTTGACAAAATCTGGACTGCTGATCTGATGTGCTGCGGGTCTAATCACCAGTAAATGGCCGTTGTTCGGCCTCTGTATCATCTGGAATTGTCTTCTGCTCCTTTTGGTATGCTCTGTGAAGAAAACAGATCATTTTTGCGCCTTTTCGGGCTTCTTGGGGCCGCATGATGAGAAGATTCCCTAAAGATTCCTTGAAGATTCTCCATTTCGGCCTAAAAAATCCTGCAATCGCTCATCAAAAATTGCCTCAGAATTGGATTCTGGGGCTCCGAAGTGCGACTTTCGCGCCTTTGCGCCCAAAAAGTGCTGATGACGTCAGCAGGGCGATGTGGCGGGATGACGTCAGCATGACATCATCACGTACAGACGATGATGTGGCAGGTACGTTGGCAGGGACACGTGGCAGTGATGTGGCAGGAGGCCACGCAGGCAGGTGACTCATTGGGTGACTGGACAAAGGGGTGACGTAAGCAGGGACTGTGCAGGGGGTGACGTGGGATGTGACGTCACGGGTGGTAAGCGGTTTTGTGGCACACCGCTTATGGGCAAAGGCGGTCTCGGGGGAAGGGGCTCCGCCACAGCCCAACGCTTGATGCGTGGCGGGAGTACGGCGGGAATACCGCCCATCTCCCGGATGCTAAAGCTCGGGCGCTTTGGAGATGGGATGGCCTGCCAGTCGTAGATCTGTGGGGCTGTGGATCGGACGGCTGGTGGTAAAGGAAATACGGCGGGGAGATATGGCGGGGGAATATTCCAAGAATATTCCTTTTTTAATAATGCGCGCGGTGGGTTATGACTTAGGGAAAGCAGGTTTGGGGTTTTTTAAAATGGGCGCGATCAATATTTACAGTTGGGACTTAGGGTAAGGGGTAAAATATGGGTTAAAAGTGCGTGGGTTTAGGATTTTATGCACAAAACTTTGGTTTGGGGACGAAATAGGGAGTTTTGAGGGTTTTAGAGGGGTTTTAGGGCTAGGGAAGCGGTTACTAGCTGACCTGATGTCAGACTAGCTCCTTAATGACTTGGTGGGCTAAAGACAGCCCCAGATGGACTGTGATTTCCTGGACTTATAGGAAATATGGCTATATTGCCAGGGAGGGGTATTTACATAGGGGAGTTTTATATACATGATTTTAATAGGGGAAGGGGAAAATTGTTAGGGAGTTATATAATAAAGTTAATAGTTAATATGGAGATGAAAATAGGGCGCTAAGGTATGAGACCTTAGGCTTTGTTGGGGAAAAGAAGGCTCACAGATGATGAGTGAGCAGTCCTTGAGTGAAGCAGATCCTCACCAAGGCGAATGTCATGGAAATGATGAAACTGAGAAGCTCAAGCAGACCTTGACCCCTTGGGGTATGTTAGTAAGTGACTTGGGGGAAATGAGAAGAAGGGGAGGTTAGTGAGTTCTAGCTTGAGTACCTCCTTTGAATGCAAAACTGCCTGATAACTATGATCTGAAAGGATAAGACATTGTGAGATACAAAACTGATCATCAATTATCATTCTGCCACCAAACAGCTACCTACCCAACCTACTGTCTTAACATTTTTTCTTCCTTTTGTTTTGGGTGCACTTAGACTTGCAGACCCATGTTTGCAATTTTTTTTTTATTTTTTTCTATCTAAATCTACACTTATTTCTGCCAGGGCCCAGATTAAACAGTTGGGTCCCTTAGTTTCTCTACCTATCTACAAATCTGCCAAGCTTAGACTGTTTGGACATATATCATTCTCTATATTCTACAACAGGAAATTGAAACCTAGGGAGACCAGGATTAGACTGTTTGGACCTCCCTTTAAGAAATTCTTCAAAATTGGAACAACTCATCAAAATGGAATGCAATAGTGGCATTTGGATCAGCACACTTCATGGCTTCTTCTTTGGTCTATTCTGGAAATATGGAACACTGCAACTTGCAAAGTATGACATTTTTGGCATGTGAAAATGTCAATCATGAAAGATGATACCCTGTTGCAACAGGAGGCTAACAGTGGCTCCACTTGGGGATGGATTTTCCTTGTGAAAAGTCAAGAACAGCAGGTCAGACTGCCTTGATCTTCTGTTTGTTTCTATTAGCTATGAATTTCTTCTTTGTTCTGGCTGTTTTAGATATGAAACTTTGAACTATGAACCACTCCTCCTCAACAGAGCTTTCTGTGAGATGTACAGCAGCGCCTGCCTTCTTCTACGCGCTTGATCTTTATGTACAATTATTGAGCAACTATGCTGATATAAACTGAAAGTTCTTGCTCTGCTTTGATGCTTTTGAGATTGAAGAATTTGCATCGGTTGTGTCCTTTCCAAATTTACTGCTATTCCTTAACAATCGGCCTGTTTACAAAAATTTAAACTGAGTGCTGATATATACAAATAATATTGTACAAAGATATTTACAGAACTTGCATTGTTTCAACAACAAGGATCGTGATAATGTTTCAACATCCTGCCATTCACAGGGCCTTCTTCAACAGTGCTGTCCTCCATAGATCTGAGAAAATAGGTGTTGTTTCCTTGAACAACAGAAATTACAAATGGACCTTTCCATAGAAAGTCAAACTTGGCATGTTTGCCCTTGTCTTCTCTTCTTGAGTCCCACTTCAAAACTTTGTCACCAATACTGAAATCTTCAGCTTTAGCTCTCTTATCAAACATCTTTTTGAGCTTTTCTTGTAAGATTTGTGCTCTGTCATAGACTTGTTCTCTGGTTTGCTGAAGGTGAATTGTTTGATTAATTCTTCTTTGAATGTCATTTGGTTCAGCCTGAATTTCCTGTAACAGCTTGATAGTAGGAATGCCCAGGGATGAAGGAAATCTAGCCTCCATGCCATATACCAGCTCATAAGGGCTCATTCCAATTGATCTTTTGCTTGAAAGTCTGTCTGCCCATAGGGCGTTCACCAGCTTTTTGTGCCAGTTTTTCTTGTTTTCTTCTAGCATTTTCTTTATGATGTTGATGAGGCTCTTGTTAGATGATTCGGCCAATCCATTACCTTGAGGGTAATATGCTGTAGAGTGGCCCAGGGTGATATGAAACTTATGGCAGAAACTGATCATCTTTTTGGACTTAAAGGCAGCGGCATTGTCAGTGATGATTTTCTCAGGGCAGCCAAATCTGGAAAGGATGTTGCATTCAAGGAATTGGATAATGATGGTATCATTGTCTTGTCTACAGGGAATGGCTTCAACCCACTTGGTGAAATAATCAGTGGCTGTTAGGATCCATTTGTGCTGGCCTGAGGAAGAGGGATGAATTTCTCCAATGAAGTCAAGACCCCATTGTTGAAAAGGTTTTTTGGTGGAGATGGGTTTAAGGGGCAGGGGCAACAATTTTCTCTTGCCTTCAAAAATTTGGCACTTGTGACATGTCGTGGAAAGCTTTTTTACATCTGCAAAAAGAGTGGGCCAGTAGAAACCAGCCCTCAGGATTTTGTCTGCTGTGGACTTCCAGTAGATATGTCCTCCACAATCACCTGCATGGAATTATTTCATGACATTGTTAGTTTCATTCATGGTTAAACAATTTAACAATATACCTTCATGATTTCTCCAAAATAATGCCCCATCTATAACACAAAATCTCAAAGCCTTCATTTTTAAAAATCTTTTCTTTGTTTTGGAAAATCCTGGGGGAGCACACAGGTTTAACAATATAAAGCAAATATCAGTGTACCAGGGGCATTGCAAAAATATTTCACTGATCTGTGGAGTCGCCAGCTCCAGTTCATTGTCCCGCTGGTTAATGTCTAAGGCCTGAAAGTTTGTTTCGGACATCAGCTTGGCTAAACCTTGTCCCTTTATCAGCTTGGTTGGTTTTATTTCAATGTCATATTCAAGGATACTTGCAATCCACTTACCTCTTTTGCCTTCTAATCCGTCTTGAGTCAATATATCTTTAACAATAGCGTGTGGGACATAGGCAGTCACGTGTGAATATAAAATGTACACTCTGAAATCCTTGATGGCCTTAACAAGTGCGTAGGCCTACTTTTCCATTATTGGGTACTTCAGAGGGGTGTCTCTTAAGGCTCGGCTGAAAAAAGCAATTGGCTTTTCAGCTCCCTGCTCATCCTTTTGCAACAGGACAACAACGATTGTGTGGTCTGATGCGAACGAAAATATGATAAAATCCTTGTCAAACTGTGGACTGGTTAGAACAGGAGTTTGGGTTAATGCAGTTTTGATACTCTCAAATGCCTGGTTGGCCTCAAGGGACCATCTTACCTTGGCATCCTTCTTTAGCATGTTGCTTAACAGTCTTATTACTTCAGCTAAATTTGGAATAAATCTTCTCAAAAAGTTAATTTTACCAAGGAATGCTTGTAGCTCTTTTATGTTTCTCGGATGTGGAATTTGGAGGATGCCCTGTATTCTTTCAGGATCAGTTCTGATCCCATCCTTTGATATAATGTGGCCAAGTAATTTTCCTTCTTCCAGGCCAAATAAGGACTTCTTTGGATTCAAGGAAATGCCATATTTCCTGCATGTCATGAAAATTTGTCTGAGATGCTTGAGATGTTCTTCATCAGATTTGGAAAATGGGGTTAAATCATCAAGGTACACAACTAGGAAGTCATGTAATTCTTTGGCGAATGCAATGTCCATTGCTCGTTGAAAGGTAGCACCAGCGTTTTTAAGTCCAAATGGCATCTTTACATATTTAAATGTTCCCTAGGGTGTGGTAAAGGCAGTTTTGTCTTGGTCATTTGGGTGAACAAGTATCTGGTTAAAACCTGAAAAACCATCTAGCAGGGAAATTCTAGATGCTCCCACTACTCTCTGTAATATGTGGTCCATTTTGGGCAGGGGATAGTGGTCTTTTAAGGAGACTTGATTTAAATTTTTGAGATCTACACAAAGTCTGATTTCACCTGTCTTTTTTCTTGTAGGCACTAGGTTGGACACCCACTCAGAAA
This sequence comes from Pinus tabuliformis, assembly GCA_031772625.1. NCBI lineage: Eukaryota > Viridiplantae > Streptophyta > Pinopsida > Pinales > Pinaceae > Pinus > Pinus tabuliformis. The sequence continues at coordinate 267,718,931 of CM062807.1, forward strand.
ATCTGATAGGGGCTATAATGCCTGCTTCCCACATCCTTTTTACTTCTTTTTCAATCAGGGGAAGCAGCACAGGGTTGATTCTTCTCAATTTCTGTTTGAAGGGCTTCTGATTGGGCTTCAATGGGATCGTGTGCTGAATCACTGATGTATCATAGGATTTCAAATCCTCATAGCTCCAAGCAAATACATCTTGAAATTCTTTGAATAAGTCAATGTACTTACGCTTTTGATCAGGTGGCAAATTTTTGGACAGTTTGATCATTTTTGGGTTCTCTAGTGTCCCAATGTTGTGTTCTTCAATTTCCGTGTTTATTGGTTGCAGTTTTGGTTTTCTGGGAATGTCATTAGAGTTAAACATGTCTTCTAGCGGAGTTAGTCCAGCAGGCAAAAAATTATCTTTCAAGTCAATGACCTCTGCCTCTGTTCTGTCTACTTCTTCTGCCTATGTTTGTTTCCGTTGTTCAATGTTTTCATTGTCAAAAATGGTTGGCTTCAGAATCTGTTTGGCTGTTGCAGCGGTTAGAACTTGCTGACTTTCATTTCTCTGATGTTCAGAATCTGTCATGGCATCCATGTCAATGTGAATATTTGAAAATTCATGCTCGAGGGTTAGGAAATTATTAATCTGGGCATCATTCTCGAATACTTGCCAATCTTTGACATTATTTGGGATGGTGGGCCTATGTTTTATTTCGGCTATGAAGTGATGATTTGGGTCCAAAGGGAGCTTGCATGTACTCACGAAGGTGGCTAGGCTGTGTGCATGAATGTTGTGATTTCTGGAAATCTTGTCAAGCTTGAATTCAGTGAATGCCTGGAGTATGTTAGTAGCAGCAGTTCTATAGGCTCTCATTCTGTTGTCATTGGTAACAAAATTACCTTTCATCTGTTGTATAACTAGATCAGAGTCACCTAAGATAGACACTTTTACAGCACCTAGAGTTTTCAGCAGTTTAAGGCCTAACAGCAAAGCCTCATACTCTGCCATGTTATTTGTGCATTTGAAATTCAGTCTATAGGCATGTCCTTCTGCATGATTATCATGTGTATTGTGGATCCAGACACCTGCCCCTGCTCCTAACTTGTTGACAGAACCATCAAACTCTAAGAACCATGTGATTTCTTGCTTGTTGACAATGCTAGGAGTGTCATCCGAATCAGGGTTGGGCAGATTTAAAATTTCTGTTTGGGGAGGTTCTTGTAACATGCTGGTTGCATTTACTGTTTTGAAAATTTCTGTATTGTGGGCAACCGTTTCTTCATTGATGTGCACTTGTTGTTCTAGATGTTATCTCAAAATCAAGCCCTGGAAGGCTGCAACCCAGGAAGACTTCAAGTAACTATTTCACACCAATCTTTAGACTAAGGCTTATCCTCCTTAGCCTGAGAGGGCTCTCTCAAAGGATTATTGATTTTGACTATTAATAAGATGGCTAACTCTTGTGAATAACATTGACAAATAATGAAGGCTGGACAAACATTACATAAGTTTCCATTGGGCCTATGGAGTCAAACATACTACAGCAAACAATGATGATGCCTTACATAGAAGTCAGGGCATTTAGCATTTGGATGTTCAGAATACCACTTATATAAAACCACAGTTTACAAAGACATACAGGAAGTCAGAGCATGATCAATGAATTCTGAGTGATTATGCATTTGTACAACTGTAAAAGAACACTAAAGAAAATATACCATCACACATTCTGAACAAGAAAATCCCTTATGAATCCTGAGAAGTAAAACAGTCACTTATATTACTGAACTCTGTTTTTTTTACATAAGCCAAAACAGTCCTCTGTTTTATAAAATATCCAACCCTCATTACATCACTGTCTTAGCTATATATAGAATTCTTATTCTACCTAATTCGAGATTCCTCCTCCAGCATGAGGGGAATTCAACAACTACTTTTTATGACACCTATCTGCTTTGCAACAAACTATTAAATACAATTAGTGCTAACTGGAGTTCTAAAGAGTTCTAATTTGACTATGACTCTAACTCTATCTTCTTCGTAGAATGATTCCTTCTTGTTCTTTGACACGTGGTCTCCTTTCAGTTTGGCTGAGATGGCTGAGATGAGTATTTAATTCTCCATGTTGGCCTCGGATGCTGGATGCTTTAACTGCTCAGTGATTGTTAGATGATATCCCTTGCTTTTCGGTTCCAGTCCTCCATAACTTCGAAAATACAGCAGCATGTTTTTTAACCCTTTTAATAACCCAAAAATATAGAACACCACCATGTTCCTGATGTGTTGGAGGCTTCATCGATGGCCAAGTGTGCAAGCCAAAATTCCTTGTATTCAACTCATTCAATACCCTATGACCAGTAATAAAGTGGCTTTATAACAGAAACTTTAAACTTGAGTTAAAGCATTCCACCTTTTAAAGGTACAGCTGTCTTGATCTGAATGGTTGTGATGGCTTCATTTGGTCTCTTACATATCCTTCAGGTGTTTCCTTTTGAAAATTTCCGCACATATTACCAAACTGTTTGTTTGCGTTGAAAACACCACCTACAGCAGTTTCGTAGCGCGCTACGAAACTGCTGAATTGTTTACACAGCTTGTCTTTGCCCTGAGGTATTTACCGCCTAGACATTTGATTGCCAAAACTCCTTCTGATCTTTGATACATATAGCAGGGATCTACATGTCCTCAAAACAATAAAACTAAGCAAAATTTGACAAAATTTAGGACAAAACCTTTCTTTGAACAGCAACTTCATTTAGCAGCTAACTGGCCTAGCTGTGCCTTCAAGTCTTCAACTTTCTTCCTCATAGCTTTATTTTCAGCTCTTAGATGCATATTTATCTTTCTGATGAATTTAGCCTCTTTAATTGGCGGAACTGTCCATGTGTAAACATCGGCTACTGAATCCAACTGGTTTACTAGGTTTTCACTTCCTTTCCATACAGAGTTACGATAATTTGCATACCTGACTGCAGTCTCCCTAGTGGCATTCTTCACCGTAGCAATCTCATGTTTAGCTGCTTCTAGCTGTTTCCTTATAGCTATAATATTACCTCCTTGAGATATGATGACTGTTCTATTTGTGTCTTTTTGCTTAATTTTCTCTGCCTCCTCTGTTCTGGGCAATTCCTCGGCTTCCTCTGTTCTGGGAAATTTCTCGGCTTCCTTTATTTGCTTCCTTGTAATAGGTCTTCTGGGTTTGAAAATGAATTCTTCACCTGGCTCATCAAACTTCAGCCTTTTTGAGGCCTTAGACTTCTTGGTACTTTCTGGTGATGACTGTGTCAAATCAATATGCACTGGTTCAATTTTCTCAAACTCAATGGCCTCCAATAAATCATTCAGGCTTGCCTTAGATACTGGGCTTTCTTCAACAGCTAAGGCTTTACCTTTTTCTTTACTTACTTGGCTTCTTGTCCTTACCCTTGACACTGTTTCAGATCTACTTGCTTCAGGTACAGTCCTCTTATGCCAAGCTTCTTCTTTTGTTGATTGCTGAGGTTGTTCTCTAATGATCAGTGGCTTCACTGGTTTTCTTAGCTGTGACTTGGCTTGCTTTTTATCTCTTGCCTCTTTTTGAAGCTCAGCTATCGTGATTTCTTTGACTGGTTGTTCTTTAACTGGTTGTGGAGTAAGGCCAGTTTTGTTTTGGAAACCAGCCATGAAGATGAACGAATTCCAGTCTCTGCCTATCTTCTGGAGGCCATCTAAAACTAACAATTTAACCAAACCATGGTGAAACAATGAGGTTTCACAATCCTCCTTCCTCAGCTGCACCTTATCACACATTTTACTCAAACTGTGAAATAAGTAAAAAGGAATGTCTATGGAAGCTTTCCCTGTGAAATGTAAAAGCATCTTGAAGTGATAAGAGTAGACCTTATTGTATCTTCCTTCACAGGTCAAGTATTTCTGAATACAGGTGAGAAGAAGGGCATAATGCTCCTTGACATAGTTTCTGGGCACTGCTTTTGTTAGGTCTTCATTCACATATGCCTCTTTTAAAAACTCTTTGCATGGATTCATATCAAACTTAAAATTCTTAAACCATTCTTGCCGACCTCTTGGGATCTCTGTTACAGCAGCTATTGCCTCCGGAGACACTTGAACTTCCAACATAGCTATTTTTGAATTTAAACCGGTGAAATTTAAAGCAAAATCTCTGGTTACCTGCGCATGTCCTCCTTGCAGCTTTTTACAAAAGTTCCAGCACCCGGCATCTTTGAATGCTTTCTTCACGCCTTCATCTCTCAATGCTATGTCCAAACCTTCGGGTTCTGTCCTCTGGCATTTTCCAGATCTATGTTCTTTCCTCTCCATTTTGCTTTTGAAATCTTCACACACACAATGACCAACAGCTTCAATTGAAATGGTGGTTCAGTTCTCTTTAACTCGGCCTCGCTTGTAATCAGGCTCGCTTGAAAACAGCCTCGTTTGAAAACTCAAATACATCATCATACGAGCTTGTCACTTATGCATCACTTACGATCATCATAAAGATCCATGCACGGTAAAATCCATTGGAATGATATTTCTGTGCATTTCAACAAATCTATTGGTGGAGTAGTGACTAATGAGCGTTTAGACATGCTACGGGAGGTACACAAACTGACATGAGAGGACAGAATTGGTGACTCATCAACAGACTTGACACTTTGGGAAAGATTCGCTGCGAAATGCACGAATCTGCGATTTCGCAGCGCGGTTAGTTTTGAATTCTAATAATGCGCTGCGAAACGGCTTAATGATGACGCGCTGTGGAATGGCTAAACAATGATTACGCTGCGAAACTGGCCAATAGGAGATTACGCTGCGAAATCACGAAAAGAATCGGTGACAAGGATAAGACAAGACATGACTTATGAAACCATGATGGTGGAGGAGGACCAATAGGATTCGAGTATAATTTAAATCAAACACCTTTAAAGCTCCAACCCTAAGTAAGAAACATACAACGAAAATAATTTGCCATAGACTTTTGACATTGAACTAGGACAAAGGATTACATGCAATTTTTTTTTTTTTTTTTTTAAATTCTAAGTGATAACAGTGGCTCCACTTGGGATAGTGTGCTCCTGTAGTACACTAAGAACTCGTAGGTCCAGTGCTTTGTTCAATTTCTTAAAAACACACACAGAGTTGACAAGCATTCCTTTCTAGCTTTGTGGGCCTTCACCTCGGGCTTAAGCTTTCTGTTCAGCTTGTCATTTATTTTCAACAAGAAAGATTCATAAAACGGTTATATACAATGTTTGTGGGACACTTGGCAGAAATTCATTAATTGTAATGCTTTAAGAACCTGCCATTAACAGGTCCTCCAGCATATGGTGTTCCATCAACTTCCTGCAGAATGTAGGTGTTATTTCCATGGAAAGCAGAAATCTGATATGGCCCTTTCCACAAATTTTCAAATTTACCATGTTTACCTTTCTCTTCAATTTTGGCTTCCCATTTCAGGACTTTATCATGAATCTGAAATGTGACCTCTTTGATCTTTTTGTCAAATGCTCTCTTGACCCTGTTCTGGTTTTGTTGATGACTGTCAAACACCTCACTTCTTTTCTCCTGCAAAGCTATTAGCTGATTGATCCTTCGCTGTATAGCATTTGGTTCCTCTTCTAATCCTTGAATCATCTTCATTACTGGTACCCTGAGAGATGTTGGGAATATAGCCTCTACTCCATACACAAGTTCATATGGTGATGTTCCAATGGACCTTTTTGTGCAAATCCAGTCAGCCCACAAGGCATATTTCAGTTTCAGATGCCAAGCCTTTTTATTTTCTTGCAACAGTTTTTTAATGATTCTCATAAGACTCTTGTTTGAGCTTTCAGCTAAACCATTTCCCTGCGGATAATAAGCAGTGGAATGTCCAAGAGAAATATGATACTGATGACAAAAATTAATCATTCTTTTGGACTTGAAAGCCTGAGCATTATCTGTAATGATCTTGATTGGACAACCAAACCTTGATAATATGTTATTTTCTAAGAAAGAAATAATCACAGAATCATTTGCTTGCCTTGTGGGTATTGCCTCTATCCATTTTGTAAAGTAATCGGTGGCTGTGAGAATCCAGTGATGTTGTCCTGATGAAGGTGGATGGATTTCCCCTATAAAATCTAATCCCCACTGCTGGAAAGGTGCTTCAACATAAATGGGAACCAAAGGCATTGGCATGAGCTTTCTCTTTCCCTCAAACAGCTGACATTCATGACATGTGGCTATCTTTCTGTAGATATCTCTAAACATAGTTGGCCAAAAATAGCCAGCTCTCAAGACCTTGTTTGCAGTGGCTTTCCAATAGTGATGACCTCCACAATCCCCTTTATGAAACTCATCAATTACTTTATCAGCTTCTTCTTCAATGAGACAATTTAATAATATTCCTCCTGCATCCTTCCAAAACAGATTTTGGTCATATACAAAATATCTGAGAGATTTCAACTTGGTAAACCGAGCTTTGGACTTTGAAAGGTTATCAGGAGCTCTATTATGCTGCAAAACAAATGCTATATCCTTATACCATTCAGAGATCAGGAATTTTTCATTTATCTGGACCAACTCTTCTTCATTTTCAGAAATTTCTGTGCTTAAATTAATATCAATACAGTCCATATTTGACTGAGTCAACAATTTGGCTAGGCCTTGACCCTTTACCAACTTGGTGGGTTTGATCTCAATATCATATTCCAACAACTTTGCTATCCACTTCCCCCTTTTTCCATCTGGATCAGCTTGTGTAAGAATGTCTTTTATAACAGTATTTGGCACGTATGCAACAATGTGAGAGTGCAAAACATAAATTCTGAAATCCTTAACGGCTTTCACCAATGCATAAGCCTGTTTCTCTAAGATATTATATTTCAATTCAGCAATAGCCAATGTCTTGCTAAAAAAGGAAATGGGCTGTTCAGTACCTTGACTTCCTTTTTGCAATAAAACTCCAGCAATTGTGCCTTCAGAAGCAAATGTGAAGATCAGAAACTCCTTGGTAAAATCCGGGCTGATGAGTACTGGTGCTTGAGTAAGTGCTTTCTTAATTTCTTCAAATGATTTCTTTGCTTCAGGTGTCCATTTAAAATCTGCTCCTTTCTTTAACATCTTTGTTATGTTCTTAACCACTTCAGCAAAATTAGGAATGAATCTTCTAACAAAGTTAACTTTCCCAAGAAAAGATTGAATCTCCTTCTTACTTCTTGGTAAATCTAACTTTTGAAGTGCACTAACTCTATTAGGATCAATCCTAATTCCCTCTTCAGAAATAATATGTCCAAGCAGTTTGCCAGAAGTTAAAGCAAAAATACTTTTGGTTGGGTTTAGAGAAATACCAAACCTCCTACATTTCAGTTGTAGGAATTTACAGGGTAAGTTCCTCAGAAAGAATACCAAAAGGACACCGCTCACAACCAGATCTCAAATCAATACACCAGTATTTTTGACGTGGTTAAAACCCTCAAAGTGCAAGGAGGGAAACAGTCCACGGCCTGTCCCAACGTGGGTACTACAGGCAATTTATTAATCAAAGAATGAAAATTTACATAAGCTTCTCTCATGCACGGATTACCCGAACAATGACCCTCCATGTGCTTTAAATAGAACTCATGGACCAATCGGGTGTCAAGCCACGGATCAAGTGTCGGTAATACCGAGGTGAGAGTGAACCGTCGGATCACTACATATCGTGACCGTCGGATTGTAAGTTACAAAATGTACAACGGTAAAGAAACACACTTTACCTAACTCTAACCTAACTCTATACTAGACCAAGTTGAACTTAACTATATCCTATGTGTCGGAATATCCTAACATCCCCCCTTAAGAACAACTTGGGATAGGATTGAAGGATTTACAAATATGACACAATAGGAGAAGGAAGGAGGCACTAGAGCCTATCCCCCCTTAGTGACAACTTCCTGAACTCCAAGCATATATCGAAGTTTAGTGAACTTCGCCTCTGTGAGAGCCTTTGTGAAGATGTCTGCAACCTGATCATCTGTTGGACAATATTGCACTTCAAGAACATGGTCATGAATGAGCTTTCTGATGAAGTGCATGTGTAGTTCAATGTGTTTGCTGCGCTGATGCTGGACTGGATCTTTGCATAGCTGAATGGCACTTTGATTATCACACCAAAGTGTGGTTGGATGCTGCTGCTCAAAGCCAAACTCTGATAGGATCTGACGAAGCCACAAGGCTTCCTTACTAGCTTCCACGGCACCACGATACTCTGCTTCTGCTGACGAAAGAGAAATGGCAGCCTGTTTCTTACAAGCCCATGTAATAGGTCCTGAACCAAGAGTGAAGACATAACCGGCAGTAGACTTCCGATCATCAGGGTCACCAGCCCAATCAGAATCAGTGAAACCAACTAACAGAGGAGCTGCTTTGGCACTGTAATGAATCCCAAACTGTACTGTACCTCGAACATAACGAAGTATTCTTTTAGCTGCTTTCCAATGACTTTCACGGGGGTTTTGCATAAAACGAGCAACAAGGCCAACAACAAAGGAAAGATCAGGACGAGTATGGGTTAAATACAAGAGTTTTCCGACAAGTTGACGGTATAAGGTAGCATCAACTTCAGGAGAAGTACAAGAGACTGAAAGTTTGACTCCAGACTGAAAGGGAGAAGGGGCTGGCTTACAGTCTTCCATGTGAAAATGACGAAGAATATCACAAGCATACTTGGACTGGGAAAGGAAAATACCCTCTTGGGATTGCAAGACTTGAAGACCGAGAAAATAGTGTAAGTGTCCTAAGTCTGTCATTTCAAATTTCTTTTTAAGGCTGGACTTCACATGGTTTATAAGGTTGGGATCACTACCAGTAAGAATAAGATCATCAACATAAAGAACAAGGATGATAAGAGAGTTGCCCACTTTCTTGGTGTAGACAGTATTGTCAGAATGACACCTAGAAAAGCCAGATTCTAAAAGAAAGCTATCCATTTTGGCATACCAAGCCCGAGGAGCTTGCTTGAGGCCATAAAGGGATTTCTTAAGTCGACAAACAAGGCTGGAGTCTGTTTGTATGAAGCCAATGGGTTGTTCCATATAGATTTCTTCCTGCAAGTCCCCATGCAAGAAGGCAGATTTAACATCCATCTGATGGACTTCCCATTTTAAAGAGGCAGCAAGGGAAAGAACAAGGCGGATAGAGTTCATTTTGGCAACAGGGGAGAAGGTTTCAGTGTAGTCAATGCCTTCAACCTGTGAAAAGCCCTTAGCAACGAGACGAGCTTTATGTTTATCAACTTTCCCATCTGGTCCATACTTGGTTCTGTAAACCCATTTACATCTAACAAGTTTGCGTCCCTTTGGTAGAGGAACAAGATCCCATGTATCATTTGTCATCAATGAATGATATTCTTCATTCATAGCTGCTTCCCAATGTGGATGGCCTGAAGCTTCTGCAAAAGTGTCAGGATCATGATTTACTGGAGCTTGAGCCAGTAAAGAAGAGGCTCTTTCAAACTGAGAACGTGTACGTCGCTGATCTGTAGGATCACCGGCAAGATCACCTGCTGCATCCCGAGTAGCACGGACCCATCTTGGAAGTTGAGGATCCTGAGAAGGTGGGGGAGGATTATCATCCTCGCTTTCATCATCTGAAGAAGAAATGTTTTCAAAAGTAGAAGAGATAGGAAGAGGTGGCACATCCGCCGGACTAGGCTCGCAGGCCGATTTATTTTCATCAAATTTTACATCTCTTCTAATGATAACATTTTTGGACTTAAATGGAATAAGTCTATAACCTTTTACATCTTCAGAATATCCAACAAAAGTACATTTCTCACTCTTAGGTTCTAAAGCTTTATGCTTTTCATCTGGAATATGGGCCCATGCTTCACTTCCAAACACACGAAAGTGACTTACATCTGGTTTAATGGAACTCCAAGCTTCTTCTGGAGTGATATTCTCTAGAACCTTAGTAGGAGTGCGATTGATTATATAATTTGCACAATTAATTGCTTCGGCCCAAAAACTAAGACTGAGTCCTTTAGATTGCAGCATACAATTAGCCATTTCCTTTAAGGTGCGATTTTTCTTTCAGCTACACCATTTTGTTGTGGAGTGTATGGAACAGTATGTTGCATTTGAATTCCATTTTCGGTGCAAAAGTTGATGAATGTGTTTTTAACATATTCTCCACCATTATCAGTTCTTAGCTTAAGAATTTGATGTCCAGATTGTTTTTCAACAAAGGCTTTGAAGGCCAAAAAGTGTTAAATACTTCGCTCTTGAGTTTTAAGAAGTATACCCAAGTGCGTCTGGAGAAATCATCAATGAAAGTTAAGAAGTACTTGCAGCCAGAGAATGAAGCAACAGGAAGAGGACCACATAAATCACTGTGCACAAGCTGTAAAGGGGCTGAGGCGTGCCAAGAGGCACGTTTGTCAAAACTGTCCCGATGATGTTTTCCGAGTACACATCCGGAACAAACACCATCTCTGCAAGATACCATAGGAAGACCTGTCACCATATTTTCTTTACATAGATGCTGAAGGGAGCGATAGTTTAAGTGACCAAATCGCTCATGCCAAAGTTTGCTCACTTCATCATTATGAGCAACAAATACTGAGGGAAGATTTGATGACCCAAAGTTGTGAAACTTATACAACCTTTTGGAATCATCAGCAAGACCAGTAGCTAGAATCTGTTTAGGATCTTTTAGATCCTTGATTACAACATCATGAGGTGAAAATTCAACAATTTTACCTTCACCTGAATGAGTTATCTGATAGACAGATAGAAGGTTGCAGGATAAGGTTGGAACACATAATACATCATTAAACTGACCATTGTCTAGATGAACAGTTCCAGTCCCTACAACATTAAGAGATCTATCATCACCAATATATATATATTTTTGGTGTTACAATCATTTAAAGAAGAAAACATGGCTTGGTTTTTGGCCATGTGACAAGAGGCTCCAGAATCAATGAGCCACTCATGAGAATGAGAAGAAGAAGAAGATACATTTAATGCATAACCAGACTGAGATGATTGACAATGACATGCAGAAAGTGCCATTCCGGAAGTTGAAGTTGAAGTAGGCTCCACATGGATGTTATGTTTCTTCATTGCGGCTTCCAAGGCTTCCATCTTCTTAAAGCATTTAGATTCTAAGTGGCCATCTCGATTACAAAAGTTACAATGTCTATCAGTCTTCTTCCATTTGTTTTTATTGGTCTTATCATTTTGCTGAAATGATCTTTCATTTTGAGGCTGAGATGGTTTAGGACCATTCCTTTGAGGATATGACTTCTTAGGATTCTTTGAATTTGGTTGCTGCTGGGCGGCTAACGCTTTCGTGGAAGAGTTTCCAAGATTAAGAAGACCAAGGTGTAAGAGTTTTTCTTGTTCTCTTATTAAGGAATCACAAAAGGAGTCAAAGGAAGGGGCCTTGTAGTCTTGTCCTTGACAAATGAAAGCTTCCCTTGTAGAATGGAAAGTGGAAACAAATACAGAGTAGGCTGGTCCCAACTTAGTAAGGATGGAATAAATAAGGTTACCATCTTCTTTCTTAACTTTAACACCTTCCAAGAGATATCTAAGGGTCTTGAATTTGGACAAGAAATCTTCAATGCAAGAAAAATTATTAGGATCCAAAGTAAGCAGCTCATTTTCAAGTTGATGGGCTCTAATTTCATTTTTAATCCCAAAAACTTTAGCAAGTTTTTCTAATGCTTCATGAGGAGTCTCAAGTTCTGCAATGTGGAATCTAAGATCAGGAGAAATAGACATCCCTATCAAACCACGTGCTTGATCTTGTCTATTTTCCCATTTTGCCGCCTTGTCTTCATCTTTTGGTTTCTTCTCTTGGTCTGTGGCTATTCTGAAGAGACCTTTACTTCTAAGTAAATCTTCCATGTAGGCTACCCATTGGAAGTAGTTAGTGCTGTCAAGAATGACTTGGCATGGACTTTCCATTTTAAAAAAAAACTGAAGCTGAAGATGCTGAAAGTAAGTGTTCCAATGGATAGATCTCGAAAAAATAGGCGGTTTTAAAAAAACGGCTCTGAAAAAGGCTTCCGGATGAAGAAGTTATGGCTTTTTGAAAAAAAAATTGTTGACGTTGCCGGCAAAGTGCGCGAATGTGCGGGAAAAAAAAATCCGCCCCCACAAAATGGAGACTTGAACCCAAGACCTCTACTCTCTTAAAATAGCTTTGAACCAATTGATCTATACAAAAAATTTGAGAGAGAGAGAGAGAGAGAGAGGGGGGGGGCCTTGGTTTGCGTGCTTGCCTTGAGAAAGCTCTTTTTCCCTACAAAACACAAAACACAAAACCCAACACGAATATGCAAAGAAAAACGAACCTTGCGGCTCGAAGTTAGCTTTAGCCAAAAAACTAGAAATTTTTAAAAAAAATCTCAAAGTTAGCTTTAGCCGAAAAACTAAATATTTTTCTCAATGTTTCTGATTTTCCGAGATCACACTAAGGTGCAGGGAAAAGAGCATACGCATGAGAAAAATCCTTCCTTTCTGTTTCTGATTTGCCCAGATCGCACAGAGTCGCAGGGCAAAGAGCATACGCAGAAATGAAAGGTATAGATCCGGTTAAAAAAAAGGCTAAATAAACTGAGACCGAAATAAGCAGAGAGAAAATAACAGTAAACTGCAAAAAACACTGTATACCTCCCGATCTGAAAAATGACGCAGCTAGGGCTACCGGAAACCTTTTCGTGTGAAACGAAAGGGGTTCCTCACTGGAACAGATGCTCCGAACGCAACAGAGCAGTCCTCTCGGCCCGAAAGCAGTCAGAAACAACAGATCTAGGAAACGACAGCCGCATGCAGTTCTACCGGCTTCAGATTTGGATCACCAACGGACGCGGCCCTCAAATAGCTCTGATACCATGTAGGAATTTACAGGGTAAGTTCCTCAGAAAGAATACCAAAAGGACACCGCTCACAACCAGATCTCAAATCAATACACCAGTATTTTTGACGTGGTTAAAACCCTCAAAGTGCAAGGAGGGAAACAGTCCACGGCCTGTCCCAACGTGGGTACTACAGGCAATTTATTAATCAAAGAATGAAAATTTACATAAGCTTCTCTCATGCACGGATTACCCGAACAATGACCCTCCATGCGCTTTAAATAGAACTCATGGACCAATCGGGTGTCAAGCCACGGATCAAGTGTCGGTAATACCGAGGTGAGAGTGAACCGTCAGATCACTACATGTCGTGACCATCGGATTGTAAGTTACAAAATGTACAACGGTAAAGAAACACACTTTACCTAACTCTAACCTAACTCTATACTAGACCAAGTTGAACTTAACTATATCCTATGTGTCGGAATATCCTAACATCAGTAGGACCCTTTCAAGGTGCTTTAAGTGGTCTTCTTCCTTTTTTGAGAAAACTGTGATATCATCAAGATAAACCACCACTGATTTGTCCTTTTCTTCAGCAAAATCAATGTCCATTGCTCTTTGGAAAGTTGCTCCAGCATTCATGAGGCCAAAGGGCATTTTTGCATACATGAATGTTCCCCAAGGTGTAGTGAAAGCTGTCTTCTCCTGATCATCTGGGTGAACAAGAATCTGATTGTACCCTGAGAAGCCATCAAGCATAGACATCCTTTGTGAACCAACAATGTTTTGCAAAATGAAATCCATTTTGGGAAGAGGGTAATTATCCTTCAATGAAGCTTTGTTTAAGTTCCTGAAGTCTATACAAATTCTGATCTCCCCATTCTTTTTCCTAACTGGTACCAAGTTAGCAAGCCAATTTGAGAATCTGATTGGAACAATAATTTTGGCATCAAAAAGCTTTTTCACCTCTTTTTCAATCAGTGGCATTAGAAGAGGATTAATCCTCCTTAATTTCTGCTTAAAAGGCTTCTCATTTTGCTTAATTGGGATGGTATGTTGTATGATTGAAGAATCATACTGTTTCAAATCAGCATAGCTCCATGCAAAAACATCAATGAATTTTTTCATCATTTCAACATATTTAGTCTTCATATCAGCTGAAAGGAACTTTGAAATCTTGACTATTTTAGGCACTACTGAGTCACCTAAATTACAGCTTTCCACTTCCTCCTCATTAGCTTGCAGTCTTGGTGCTTTGAACACATCATTTTGATCAAATAATTTCTCCAAAGGAATGAGGCCTTTAGGGATTAAATTATTTTGTAACTGTAAGACTTCAGAACCTTCCTTTGATTCTACTAACATGTTCTGCTGATCTATTTGATTGTGCTCAAACTCTTCTTTTAATTCAATGAAATTTCTTACCTGCTGGGCATCCTCAAAAACTTGCCAATTTATGATATTATCTGGTATGACTGGTCTATGGCGAACCTCCACCTCATAACTATCAGAAGAGTGCTTAGGAATGACAAATAAACTAGCTGAAACAGCAAGAGAATCTGCAATAGAATTTTGGTCTCTAGTTTTGATGCTAAAAGAGTAAGTCTGAAATTTTTCTAACATCTCCAACACTAAATTTCTGTATGCTCTCATTCTTGCATCCTTGGTTTGATATGCACCCTCTATTTGTTTAATTACCAATTCAGAATCTCCACAAACAGCAATGTTTTTGGCTTTCAACTTTATCAAGGCTTCCAGACCTAAAACTAGAGATTCGTACTCAGCCATGTTGTTGGTACAATCAAAATTTAATTTGTATGAGAGAAACTTACTTTCTTCAGTTGGACTAGTGATCCAAATGCCAGCTCCTGCCCCTTCTTTTCCTGCTGATCCATCAAAGTACAATGACCAACAGCCCATGATATCCTTTTCATCTCCTTGCTGTCCTTCATGACTCTGATTTTCTGCAGGTTTATCTTCTAATTCTCTCCCAACTGATTCATTGAAAAGGATAGCTGAACCAAGACCAGTATCACATGAGTAAATAGGAAAATTCTGAGGCTTTTCTTTGCTGCTTACCATGTAGGCCATCCTTGTTTCACGATACAACCTCCTTTGTTCACCAAACACTGGGATGGTAGCATATGTTAGATCCATTTGCATGGTACCCTTTATTTTTGCTGCCCATGACCTTGAAAGGAGCATCCCAAACTTAGGTGGAATATCTGCAACAACAATGTCCATGACAGTTGTTTTTGCTGGGATTTGTGTGAGTGCCACAACAACATCTTTTATTAAACCAATGCAATGAACTCTCTTGGAATCAAAGGAAAATAAGTCCTTGTATGGTCTGGTTACTTCTAACCCCAGTCTTTCCATAATTACCTTAGGCATGAGATTATGTGATGCCCCTGAATCCAACATAGCATTATGTAAAGTCATATCATGAATATTAATGCTTATGTAAAAGGGGGGAAATTCATCATTTTGTTCATCCTCAAGTCTTGGTCCTAAACAGATAATTGGATTATCCTCTTGTACACTTAGGATATCAGCCACTCCTGGTGGAGAATTAAGCATTTCAACAATCTTGCTTCTGTATTTGTCTACCTTGAGAATTTCATTGAAAGGAACTGATATTTTAATTTTTGCAATCTCATTCTCAATGTTAAAAACAGAAGTAGACTTTTCAATTTCTTTAGAAGGAGAAGGAGTTTGAATATCCTTTTTATCAAGAGGGGAATCACCTTTACCTTCAACCACCTTTGATTTTTCCTTCTTATCCTCAACTGTCTTTGAGATATTCTTCTTGGGCTGTGCCTTGTTTGCTGTGATAGGAACATCTCTATTCCTAAGATTGTACTGCTTCTGTATCTCAAATATAGCATGCTGATAACCCTTTAAGAAATCTGAAGGCTCTTCTTCTGATTTTATCATGCTAGACTCATCATGTTCATCCTTAGTTAAGAAAATTCCTGAATCTTCTTCATCAAAGCAATGGATAGATTCCTCAGGGACTTCAGGTTCTTCTTCTTCATCCACCAAGTTTTGTTGGAAAGGAGGTCTCACTGGAGGATCTGCCTGCTAATTTCTATTGTCTCTTGGCCTTTGCTGATTCTGAGGCCTTCTGAATTGAGGGTTCCTGAATTGAGGTTCTTGCTGTGCTTGAGGAGCAGAAGTATTCCCAAGAGCTAATCGGTCCATCAATTTCTCCATGGTTTTCATCATTGTTTCAAACTTGTCTTCTTGAGCAGAGGTAGAAGGCTTCTCTTCTTCCTTTATCTTTGTCTTTGCCATCTTTGATTTCTTAGCAGCAAGCATATTCACTTCTACCTTAATTGCATCATTTTGCATGTCAGCAAGATTGGTAGACTCTCTTTCTCTGAGTAAAAGAGAGAAATCTGAATCGAATGACTCAGCATATCTCAACTGTGCCAAAGCTCCAGGAGGTTTCAAATGTGCTGGAATAGAATTATATGTTTTATTAAACCTCTTAGAAAATTTTTGGACAGTTTCATCTGGAGCTCTTCTTAGATTATTGTATTCGGTGAGGGCTTGAACAGGATTGGTTCTGTTTCCCCATTTCCTCAGAAAGCTATCTTCAAATTCAGCCCAACTACGAATGCTACCAGCCCCAAGGGCTTTAAACCATTTTCTGACTTCCCCAATGAAAGTTTGAGCAAACAGTCTTAATTTTACATCTTCATCATCTACCTCTTCCCTGTCAACAAAATCATTGAACCTATCTACATGTTCCTCGGCTGTAATATCTTCATCACCTCCCCATGTTGGAATCCTGGCAGCATATTTACTAGGAAGATCATGCAAAACAGCAGGGAGAGCTAGAGGGGCATACCTAGCAGGTATGGCCATAATGAATGGAGGAGCAGTGACAACAGGTATTGTATGACCAGTGGGAGCAGATTTAGTGTGAGACAGTGTCTGAGGACTATTTGGACTAACAGAGGCAGAAGATAAAGTACTGGTACGAAAAGGGCTGTTTGGACTTTGCAAACCACTGACAAAAGAACTCCAATTGGGGAGAGGTAAACCAGTTTTAGATTTGAGCAAAACTTCAAAAGGATCAAGTTCTTTGAGCTGATTTAAGTCCTCTTCCTCTAATAGCAATTCTGAAGTAACAACCTCCCAAAACTCTTCCTTATCTTTTTGTGACACTAAAGATGAAGTATCAATGCCTCTCTTTTGTAAATCTAAAATAATTCCAATAAGCTCTTCTTCGTTTTCAGACCTCAACAATACCTCTTGAATTTTATCATCAACAATTTTATCTTCAGGACTTCTAGAAAATTCAGGAAACAAAGATTTTGAAATGTTTGAAGTACCTGGTATATCAGAAAATCTTTGTCTACTCCTTGAGATAATGTTGGGATTATCCACAGGACTAGGTGGGTTTGGGTCAGGATTACTCCTTGTATATCTTCCTCTCGAAGCCACCTTTTTTAACTTTAAGATTAAATGGAGTCACCAAGGTAGAATGCAGCCTCGAAAACCTTTCTGAGCTCCTGCTACCTTCAGAAGTTCAGCTTCATAATTTCGGGAATGAGTAATCTTCAGGCTCCCGGCAGACGCACCAAAATGTTATCTCAAAATCAAGCCCTGGAAGGCTGCAACCCAGGAAGACTTCAAGTAACTATTTCACACCAATCTTTAGACTAAGGCTTAGCCTCCTTAGCCTGAGAGGGCTCTCTCAAAGGATTATTGATTTTGACTATTAATAAGATGGCTAACTCTTGTGAATAACATTGACAAATAATGAAGGCTGGACAAACATTACATAAGTTTCCATTGGGCCTATGGAGTCAAACATACTACAGCAAACAATGATGATGCCTTACATAGAAGTCAGGGCATTTAGCATTTGGATGTTCAGAATACCACTTATATAAAACCACAATTTACAAAGACATACAGGAAGTCAGAGCATGATCAATGAATTCTGAGTGATTATGCATTTGTACAACTGTAAAAGAACACTAAAGAAAATATACCATCACACATTCTGAACAAGAAAATCCCTTATGAATCCTGAGAAGTAAAACAATCACTTATATTACTGAACTCTGTTTTTTTTACATAAGCCAAAACAGTCCTCTGTTTTATAAAATATCCAACCCTCATTACATCACTGTCTTAGCTATATATAGAATTCTTATTCTACCTAATTCGAGATTCCTCCTCCAGCATGAGGGGAATTCAACAACTACTTTTTATGACACCTATCTGCTTTGCAACAAACTATTAAATACAATTAGTGCTAACTGGAGTTCTAAAGAGTTCTAATTTGACTATGACTCTAACTCTATCTTCTTCGTAGAATGATTCCTTCTTGTTCTTTGACACGTGGTCTCCTTTCAGTTTGGCTGAGATGGCTGAGATGAGTTTTTAATTCTCCATGTTGGCCTCGGATGCTAGATGCTTTAACTGCTCAGTGATTGTTAGATGATATCCCTTGCTTTTCGGTTCCAGTCATCCATAACTTCAAAAATACAACAGCATGTTTTTTAACCCTTTTAATAACCCAAAAATATAGAACACCACCATGTTCCTGATGTGTTGGAGGCTTCATCGATGGCCAAGTGTGCAAGCCAAAATTCCTTGTATTCAACTCATTCAATACCCTATGACCGGTAATAAAGTGGCTTTATAACAGAAACTTTAAACTTGAGTTAAAGCATTCCACCTTTTAAAGGTACAGCTGTCTTGATCTGAATGGTTGTGATGGCTTCATTTGGTCTCTTACATATCCTTCAGGTGTTTCCTTTTGAAAATTTCCGCACATATTACCAAACTGTTTGTTTGCGTTGAAAACACCACCTACAGCAGTTTCGTAGCACGCTACGAAACTGCTGAATTGTTTAAACAACTTGTCTTTGCCCTGAGGTATTTACCGCCTAGACATTTGATTGCCAAAACTCCTTCTGATCTTTGATACATATAGCAGGGATCTACATGTCCTCAAAACAATAAAACTAAGCAAAATTTGACAAAATTTAGGACAGAACCTTTCTTTGAACAACAACTTCATTTAGCAGCTAACTAGCCTAGCTGTGCCTTCAAGTCTTCAACTTTCTTCCTCATAGCTTTATTTTCAGCTCTTAGATGCATATTTATCTTTCTGATGAATTTAGCCTCTTTAATTGGCGGAACTGTCCATGTGTAAACATCGGCTACTGAATCCAACTGGTTTACTAGGTTTTCACTTCCTTTCCATACAGCGTTATGATAATTTGCATACCTGACTGCAGTCTCCCTAGTGGCATTCTTCACCGTAGCAATCTCATGTTTAGCTGCTTCTAGCTGTTTCCTTATAGCTATAATATTACCTCCTTGAGATATGATGACTGTTCTATTTGTGTCTTTTTGCTTAATTTTCTCTACCTCCTCTGTTCTGGGCAATTCCTCGGCTTCCTCTGTTCTGGGCAATTTCTCGGCTTCCTTTATTTGCTTCCTTGTAATAGGTCTTCTGGGTTTGAAAATGAATTCTTCACCTGGCTCATCAAACTTCAGCCTTTTTGAGGCCTTAGACTTCTTGGTACTTTCTGGTGATGACTGTGTCAAATCAATATGCACTGGTTCAATTTGCTCAAACTCAATGGACTCCAATAAATCATTCAGGCTTGCCTTTGATACTGGGCTTTCTTCAACAGCTAAGGCTTTACCTTTTTCTTTACTTACTTGGCTTCTTGTCCTTACCCTTGACACTGTTTCAGATCTACTTGCTTCAGGTACAGTCCTCTTATGCTGAGCTTCTTCTTTTGTTGATTGCTGAGGTTGTTCTCTAATGATCAGTGGCTTCACTGGTTTTCTTAGCTGTGACTTGGCTTGCTTTTTATCTCTTGCCTCTTTTTGAATCTCAGCTATCATGAGTTCTTTGACTGGTTGTTCTTTAACTGGTTGTGGAGTAAGGCCAGTTTTGTTTTGGAAACCAGCCATGAAGATGAACGAATTCCAGTCTCTGCCTATCTTCTGGAGGCCATCTAAAACTAACAATTTAACCAAACCATGGTGAAACAATGAGGTTTCACAATCCTCCTTCCTCAGCTGCACCTTATCACACATTTTACTCAAACTGCGAAATAAGTAAAAAGGAATGTCTATGGAAGCTTTCCCAGTGAAATGTAAAAGCAGCTTGAAGTGATAAGAGTAGACCTTATTGTATCTTCCTTCACAGGTCAAGTATTTCTGAATACAGGTGAGAAGAAGGGCATAATGCTCCTTGACATAGTTTCTGGGCACTGCTTTTGTTAGGTCTTCATTCACATATGCCTCTTTTAAAAACTCTTTGCATGGATTCATATCAAACTTAAAATTCTTAAACCATTCTTGTCGACCTCTTGGGATCTCTGTTACAGTAGCTATTGCCTCCGGAGACACTTGAACTTCCAACATAGCTATTTTTGAATTTAAACCGGTGAAATTTAAAGCAAACTCTTTGGTTACCTGCGCATGTCCTCCTTGCAGCTTTTTACAAAAGTTCCAGCACCCGGCATCTTTGAATGCTTTCTTCACGCCTTCATCTCTCAATGCTATGTCCAAACCTTTGGGTTCTGTCCTCTGGCATTTTCCAGATCTATGTTCTTTCCTCTCCATTTTTCTTTTGAAATCTTCACACACACAATGACCAACAGCTTCAATTGAAATGGCGGTTCAGTTCTCTTTAACTCGGCCTCGCTTGTAATCAGGCTCGCTTGAAAACAACCTCGTTTGAAAACTCAAATACATCATCATACGAGCTTGTCACTTATGCATCACTTACGATCATCATAAAGATCCATGCACGGTAAAATCCATTGGAATGATATTTCTGTGCATTTCAACAAATCTATTGGTGGAGTAGTGACTAATGAGCATTTAGACATGCTACGGGAGGTACACAAACTGACATGAGAGGACAGAATTGGTGACTCATCAACAGACTTGACACTTTGGGAAAGATTCGCTGCGAAATGCACGAATCCGCGATTTCGCAGCGCGGTTAGTTTTGAATTCTAATAATGCGCTGCGAAACGGCTTAATGATGACGCGCTGCGGAATGGCTAAACAATGATTACGCTGCGAAACTGGCCAATAGGAGATTACGCTGCGAAATCACGAAAAGAATCGGTGACAAGGATAAGACAAGACATGACTTATGAAACCATGATGGTGGAGGAGGACCAATAGGATTCGAGTATAATTTAAATCAAACACCTTTAAAGCTCCAACCCTAAGTAAGAAACATACAACGAAAATAATTTGCCACAGACTTTTGACATTGAACTAGGACAAAGGATTACATGCAATTTTTTTTTTTTTTTTTTTTTTTTAAATTCTAAGTGAACACTAGAGCCAAAGGCTCCTTATTAGTGGGCAGATTTGAATCATCATTGAATAAAATGGAAGAATCAATATCGGAATGAATTGAATAAATGGGAAAATTTTCAGGTTTGCTTTCACTACTTACTACATATTTCATCAGCGTTTCTCTGTACAGTCTCTTTGGTTGCCCAAAGACTGAAATGGTAGTGTAGGAAAGGTCTAATTGAAGGGATCCTTGGAGCTTTGCTCCCCATGATCTCGAGAGGAGCATACCGTACTTTGGTGCGATGTCAGCCACTACTACATCCATGAGGATGGTCTTGTTGGGATATTGGACTAAGGAGACACATAGATCTTTAATGAGGCCTAAACATTTCACTTGACTTGAGTCAAATGAGTATAAATCTTTGTAATGTCTTGTGATGTCGAGATTCAGTTTTTCCATAACTGCTTTGGGCATAAGATTGTGCGATGCCCCTGAGTCAAACATAGCGTTGTGTAAAACTTTGTCATGTATATGCAGACTGACATAAAAGGGTGGGACAGGTCCTTGTGTTGACTTTCCATTAACTTCTGGTCCAAACAATAGTTCAGGGGAATCATCCAAAACATTTACATCATCTTTGTTTTCTGGGAGTTGAAGTGACCTTTGAATTTGTTGCCTATATACATCGTGTTTAGCCAATTCTGAAAGAGGAATGGCTATCTTGAGTTTTCCAATCTCTGTTTCTAAACTAAAAGGCTTCTCCAATGGAGTCTTAGTATTGGCATTGGCAGTTTTTTCCTTTTCATTTGAATTTTCAGCGACTTGCTCTTGTTTATCAGTGCTATGGGAAGTATTTGCTTGCGGTTTGGCAACTTCAGGAGTACTTTTTGGGATGCTGTTTGAATTTTCTTTTGAGAAAGGAGGAGGCAAAGGCTGATCTTTGGAAGGCTGTATTTCTGTTATATCTTCTACAGTCACTTGATGTGGGTTTGGGACAGTCATATCAGCTGGTTCTGTTACAACAGCTTTGTTTTTAATCTTGTTGGGCTGTTTACTTTCCTTTGTCTTGCTAGGCTCAGAGATGTCAATGGTCCTAGTTCTGAGCTTATACTGTTTGTGTACTTCATACACAGCAGTATCATAACCTTGTTTAAAATCAAAAGACTCACCAGATTTAGTCTGAAATTGATTGCAGTCATGCTCATTTTGGTCTTCTTGTGTCAGGAAAGTTTGATGTTCACCCTTTAGATCCATTAAATTCATATGATCGTCTTCTATGGGTTGACTAGAAGTAGATCCTTCTACATAGTTATCTTGAAAAGGGGGTCTTATATCATGGTCTTGGTTAGACCTACCAGCATTTATGTTCTGCGTTCTCCTAAAATTGGGATTTTTTATGGGATTAGACTGTTGTCCTTCCCATGATGCCTTTCTCTCCACATTTTCTACCCTCTCTCCTAGTCTTTGCAGGCCATTGATGATAGCATCAAGCTTCTGGTCGAAGGCTGAGGGTTCTTCCTTAAAGGTGGTTCTCTTTTCCATTCAGGCTCTATTTCTTTTGGCAATTAAGTTGGATTCTACCGTGACAACAACCTTTTGCACGTCTTCAAGGGTTTCAGGAGCTCTATCTTTCAACTGATATGCCATATCAGGGTCAAAACCATCAGGAAATTTGTACAAGGCAAGGTCGGGTGGAGGCCTTAAATTCTGTGGTATCACATTATATACATTGTTGAATCTTGCACAGTATTCTAAAACGGTCTCTTGAGGACCTCGTTTAATTGTATCATATTCAGCTAGTATGTGCAAGGGATCTTTCTTTTTCTCCCATCTGTTGGTAAAGGATAGGTAAAGCTCATCAGGAGTGGTTATGGAATTTGCAGCGAGTGATCTGAACCAAGTTCTCACATCACCTGTTAGACTCTGAACAAAAATTCTGATTCTCACGATGTCATCATCTATTTCGTAGTTCTCAAAATAGTCTTGCATATTTTTGGCATGCTGAATGGCTGTGAAAGAACCAATGAAATGAATGCTAAAGAAAGAGAGGCATTTAAGAATCTCTCCAACAGATTAGCAGAGAAAGTAGCAAGGCGCTACCTAGGGGCAGTTAAGAATCCCTAGATAATTGGCCAACACAGGTGAATTGAGGTAAACATGAGCCAGAAGGAATTCAATATTCATAACCAATTCATTCAGAGGAAAACATCAAGAACAACAGAAATTGAGCATAGAGAGTATTTAAACTAATTCTAGGCTATTCTTTTTTCCTGCTATTTAGATAATGGCAAACACATAAACAGAGATAAGAGGCACTTATTTCTTCAGGTCGCAGCACAAGAATTCCATCTTCAGCCTCCAAATAATTTATCAACAACAGACAGTTCGCTCTCCAAGCTTTCGGTAATCTTTGATTACAGAAAAATTCAGGTATACACAGCGAGTCTCTAGTGAAGAATTCTCAATTTACCAACCCTTAAAACTATACAGAGGGTGGTATATATAGGGAAAAACTTTCTATCTACTACTTTTATTACATCTTGACCTAATCAGGTCATAAAAGATAATTTATTGACCTACTCGTATCTGAAATAAATGCATGAAAATTCTCAGGCTGCGCTGGGGGCGGCCGTAAAAAAAAATGAATAAATGATGTAGTCCCGGGTGCCTTGGTGCAATGTCTTCTGAAATAAATATGCATGGGTTTCTACTTCCTTGCTGTCCTGGTGCTTTGAATGCCTTAATGGTGAATTGAAGGCAAGGATGGGCTGATGCTTATTGATTTGACTTTTTGGGGGCTTCATCAATGTTCAGGTGCTTCGAACCCCTAAACAAATCTTTGCTGATACTCTTTGGCGTCTTTTCTTCCACTGATACTCTTTGACAAAATCTGGACTGCTGATCTGATGTGCTGTGGGTCTAATCACCAGTAAATGGCTGCTGTTTGGCCTCTGCATCATCTGGAATTGTCTTCTGCTCCTTTTGGTATGCTCTAAGAAGAAAACGGATCATTTTTGTACCTTTTCGGGCTTCTTGGGGCCGCATGATGAGAAGATTCCCTAAATATTCCCTGAAGATTCTCCATTTCGGCCTAAAAAATCCTGCGATGAGCGATTTGCGCTAGGTTCTCATCAAAAACTACCTCAGAATTGGATTCCGGGGCTTCGAAGTGCGACTTTCGCGCCTTTGCGCCCAAAAAGTGCTGATGACGTCAGCATGAAGTCAGCATGATGTGACATTGTACAGCGGGTGACGTGGGATGTGATGTCATGGGTGGTAAGCGGTTTTGTGGCGCACCGCTTATGGGCAAAGGCGGTCTCGGGGGAGGGGGCTCCGCCACAGCCCAACGCTTGACGCGTGGTGGGAGTACGGCGGGAATACCGCCCATCTCCCGGACGCTAAAGCTCGGGCGCTTTGGAGATGGGACGGCCCGCCAGTCGTAGATCTGCGGGGCTGTGGATCGGACGGCTGGCGGTAAAGGAAATACGGCGGGGGAATATTCCAAGAATATTCCTTTTTTAATAATGCGCGCGGTGGGTTATGACTTAGGGAAAGCGGGTTTGGGGTTTTTTAAAATGGGCGCGATCAATATTTACAGTTGGGACTTAGGGTAAGGGGTAAAATATGGGTTAAAAGTGCGCGGGTTTAGGATTTTATGCACAAAACTTTGGTTTGGGGACGAAATAGGGAGTTTTGAGGGTTTTAGAGGGGTTTTAGGGCTAGGGAAGTGGTTACTAGCTGACCTGATGTCAGACTAGCTCCTTAATGACTCGGATGGGCTAAAGACAGCCCCAGATGGACTGTGATTTCCCGGACTTATAGGAAATATGGCTATATTGCCAGGGAGGGGTATTTACATAGGGGAGTTTTATATACATGATTTTAATAGGGGAAGGGGAAAATTGTTAGGGAGTTATATAATAAAGTTAATAGTTAATATGGAGATGAAAAGAGGGCGCTAAGGTATGATACCTTAGGCTTTGTTGGGGAAAAGAAGGCTCACAGATGATGAGTGAGCAGTCCTTGAGTGAAGCAGATCCTCACCAAGGCGAATGTCATGGAAATGATGAAACTGAGAGGCTCAAGCAGACCTTGACCCCTTGGGGGATGTTAGTAAGTGACTTGGGGGAAATGAGAAGAAGGGGAGGTTAGTGAGTTCTAGCTTGAGTACCTCCTTTGAATGCAAAACTGCCTGATAACTATGATCTGAAAGGATAAGACATTGTGAGATACAAAACTGATCATCAATTATCATTCTGCCACCAAACAGCTACCTACCCAGCCTACTGTCCTAACATTTTTTCTTCTTTTTGTTTTGGGTGCACTTAGACTTGCAGACCCATGTTTGCAATTTTTTTTTTTTCTTTTTTCTATCTAAATCTACACTTATTTCTGCCAGGGCCCAGATTAAACAGTTGGGTCCCTTAGTTTCTCTACCTATCTACAAATCTGCCAAGCTTAGACTGTTTGGACAGATATCATTCTCTATATTCTACAACAGGAAATTGAAACCTAGGGAGACCAGGATTAGACTATTTGGACCTCCCTTTAAGAAATTCTTCAAAATTGGAACAACTCATCAAAATGGAATGCAGCAGTGGCATTTGGATCAGCACACTTCATGGCTTCTTCTTTGGTATCTTCTGGAAATATGGAACACTACAGCTTGCAAAGTATGACATATTTGGCATGTAAAAATGTCAATCATGAAAGATGATACCCTGTTGCAACAGGAGGCTAACAGTGCAGAAGGCTGTAAAACATGTGACGAAAGCATTTCTGGAAGAGGTGTGCAATGAAGAAAAGAAATTCATAGATACTCTAAAGAAGTTCAAAAATACTTACAATAGTATTTCAACAAAAATCAGAGGCAAAGCAGCTGAGTGACTCGGGATGAGTCACATGTGAGCGTTGGGGGCCTATTGGGCGCAAGCCAACTTGGCCTAGTTTTTTTGCAAAGACTCCACATTTTGTGGAGTGGAGTGTGCAGTGGAGCATGCAATGAAGAAATTGAAATATACTGCGTGGTATAAGGGTGTCGAAGTGGGTCAAAGCCCCTCCTTTTTGTAAAAATCATGTAATGTTGTAAAAGATGAATGGTTTTCAGACCATCGTAGATTGTTTTAGGGAGTCCATGGTATATGGACCATGGTATTTGGATGATATATCACTCGATGTAAAAGTATATATCATCAATAAGAAAGAAGAGATACATCACATCTTGAATTGAATGGCTGTATTCTTGTGATATGTGGTTTGTGGCAAAGAAGGAGTCTTTGCAGCTGAGTGCGCAGAGGCTTGAGTCTGCAACTAAGTGCATAGATGACCTACAACTTAGTGCGTAGGTCAAGAACTATTTGTTGTACAATAATTATTATTATAAGAAAC
Organism: Pinus tabuliformis; assembly: GCA_031772625.1. Lineage (NCBI taxonomy): Eukaryota > Viridiplantae > Streptophyta > Pinopsida > Pinales > Pinaceae > Pinus > Pinus tabuliformis. The sequence continues at coordinate 267,745,436 of CM062807.1, forward strand.
AATTCTTGTGGATGCAGTCCCACATTGTGATGAACCACGATAAAATTGGTGTCTTCATGTGTATATTTGCTTATTATCCATTGTAGAGTAGTAGTTTATTATAGTTGCATTTTATTTCAGCATAGTGATGATTATGGATTTATATGATATGTTTATGTGATTAGAAGAATGCATAGAAGCGATTTATGAATAATAAGTGTAATAAAACATAATAATACCACATCTCCACATCCTTCAAGGATGTAGAAACCTAGTTCTCCATCCTCCCATAGTCACTTCGGGTGAGACTGCGATATGATTGCAGGTTGTTGCCAAAAGGGCCAGTGATTGAGGGTTTTGTTGGTGCACAATATAGATCGAACCTGGGTAAGCCCAAATCATAACCAACACCAAGGGACATAAATTTTTTCAAGAGGGATGGGAATGTCATATAGGCCATAAAGTGATGAAGGTTCTATAACAAATGGGAAACAACTTACCTAAAACTAGGTACACGTCCAATACCATATATAAACATGGTCATGGTACCAAACACTAACATATTGCAACATGGTCATGGTAACTAAGTTATGCTACACGAAAAATATATTTGCATAAAATCACTGTAGAAAAGGAAATGGTACACAAATATATGCTATCTACAATGAATGGAAAAGCACACTTGCTGAAATAAAAGACTGAGAATCAAAACCATACTTTGTAAGAAAAAGAAGTATTCATAAACAAATTGACAAGGACATCTATGAGGTCTCTATACTTCCAAGTTTCATCATCAATGTACCAAAAGTGTTGTAATACATCAAAGAGGTCAAGCCATGAGTTTATTGTGAATCTGAGCAAGAAAAGAGGGTTGGTTACAATATGTTACATGATTCTATTTTGCTACAAGAGATAGTCCAACGAGCATGTAAACTTGAAGGAATGTGAGTATGAGATGAGGAAAAGTTGTGGAAATTTTAGGAGATGATAACATCCAAGTGATAAAATATTAATGCAACCTGGTGCAATCTTATCCTAATGAAATCAATCTATGTGTGTTTCTTGTGGCTGTAAAACCAGTTACACAAAAAAATAATGACTAAAAAAATCTATGAAAACAAGAGAAAAAATAAGAAGGAAGACTTAAAATTGTATTAATAAGTGCTACTATTGCTAGAAACTACACAAATAACCTATAAGAAATAATTGTTCATAAAATATTCTACTTAACCATACACAAGAACCATGAAAATGTAATTTTAAAAAATGTTGGAAAATGAACAAAAGCATAACACTAGCAGAAGTACAAGAGGGATATGAAGGTCATGGGGTGGGCCCAACCTAAGGATGCTTAGAGTTCTTAAAGTAAAACCAATCTTAGAGCTGGAATAAAACACTTCTTTCATTAACTGAGAAACCATCTTCACATTACAAGGCTGGAAAAATTGCTTGAAAATACAAAACTAATCTTATTTTATATTCTTCCCTTCTCTCTCTATATCCACTGGGTTACTCAAGCCTATTAATTATACATAGAGTGGGGATCATCCTCCCTGAGATAAGGGCTCCCTCCAAAAAGTTCTAGAAAATGGGACCTTTCTCCTACTCCACCTAATAACAATAGGAAAGGACATTAAATGCCATGTTCTAGTTGAGTTTAGGCACCTCCTACTATAGGGAATAAGTCCCAAAAATATATCCAAAGTCGGATCTCTTGAAATGTGCTCAACAAGTCTTCAAATATGGCACAATAAACGTGTAAGGCACATAAAATATGAAAATAACATTGAACTCTTCTAAGAACCCATTATGTTAGGAAAATGTATCATTAAGTGAAAAATGTGGGTTCAAACATAGTTTTCATGTGCTTAGGATCGGATTTATGAGCCTTATAATTTACCTATTATGGAGGCCCATCAATTGGCTTAACAGGGAGAGTTACAATGCTCCAATTAAACAACAAAAGAGAATTGAAGTGACTAGGTATGGTTGGGCGAATAGATGAGGGCACAAAAGTTAAAAATTGATTAGTTGTAGAAGATAAGGATGAAAGGAACATATCAAACATGGTCAACAAAGTGTTTAGATACATTTTATCACTCCTCCAAAGCCTTCTATATAAGCAATTCTCTCCATGGAACAAAGGGAGAAAAGTTTATGTAACAAAATGTTGTCAGAATGAGGACCTGAGTTCTCCTTGTGATAAGCTATATAATATTGTGTGACTTGATAGTAAGTTGTGGTGAGAGGAGAGACCAATAATAGGAACTACGAAGGGAGAAACTATTGTAAACACCATTGGTATAATGAAAGCATATAATTTCCTCCCCAACAACATAATTTTCATTGATATTATTTGTGTTTGTATTTTGGTTTTCATAATGTTAATGCTAACTTTAGTTTGCAGGAACATAATTTTTTTTTTTTTTTTTGTGTGCAGGTCACAGGTGAGGATATTCATGGATCCAAGATATCAAAGAATTCAATCACCACAATTTCTAGATAGCTACCTTCCATGATAATGTGCATGTGATTCTCCTTCTTGTTCACTGTTTTTGCACATTTTCCTTATGAATATTTTTAGTTAAGTAGACACCATCACACACCATATGTGATAGGTATTTAGTAGGCCTATGGGTTAAGAGTATTGAGCCACTGCTAAGGAAATTCCCGCTAACAATAATACCTTTATTTTCATGAGTACCTTTAGTCACATTATCAATTTTAGGGAATCTCTCTTTTGGGATTTGTATGATCTTATTATCTATCTATTCTATATTTTGTTCCATATTATTTTTATTTGATACTTTTATCTATGACAATTCAACCATCACGGTATAACTTATTTTCTTAACCTAATTCTTAAACTTGGATACCTAAAACTACACGTCTTCTATTTCTTTATGAGTTATAAATGAGATTTTTGGGGGTTTAATGGTGATGTTCTATATATTTCTTTAAATCCATGTAAGAAAAAGTTGATGGGTCCCAAGGATAGGGGAGTGTTAGGTTCTATAGATCTCTGATATACATATAAGGTCTAATAGTAATACTTGGCCCAATATCTCAACACACTATCTGAGGCTCAATCATGCCCTTAGTCGTACTACTAAACTACTTAGGTATTAGAGAGTGGTCTCCATTAGTGTTTTTAGTGTACTATATCAAAAATATGGTTCATAAGCATATCTAAATATATTTTTATGTATACTTAGGGGAGATCCTTTATATCTAAAGGTGCGTTGAAGTGATATTTTGTATATAGGCATTGTCTAATGTGGTACTACTATTATAGTGTTTTCTTCTCAATGATGTACGAAGAGACCCCACTTAAGATTGTGGATGACAAACAATCTCAACAATAGAAATGACTACTAAACATTGTAGATCTGCAGCTATTGATAGAAACAAAACCTACCAAAATTCTGATCTATGCTCCGATCATAGTTAAATAGTGAAAGAAAGAGTAATAATCCCAAACATCCAATGGAAATCAGATATGTAAAGAATAATTTAATAATGACATCTGTGAAGAGAACAAATAAATGTTACCAGTCCCCCTCTATGGGATGGGTTCTTGGCTATCCTCAAACGTCTTTAGCTCTTGTAGAGTCTCTCTCCTTTATAATGCATAAACCTAGAAAAAATATGGTGTGCAACAATGAAAATAATCAGAGTTACAATAGTGAGTGAACAATGAAAATAATCAAAAGTGAATAATGAATGGAAAATCCTTCTATTTATAACAAAATATTGAGTTATCCTCGAATAATGTGCAATAATAAAATATTATTGATCCCATTCTTGGAATAACCACCTAGAATATTTTATTATGTTTGTTTAGGAGGGAAAAAGTATTTAAACTTCTATTTAGAAATAATAAATAAATAAATGATTTATTTATTATCTCAAGGAATTAGTTAAGGAATAATAAACAAATAATGATTTATTTAATTATTCCTAAGGGATTTAGCCATATTTAACAAAGAATAGTAATTAATTAATGATTAATTAGTTATTAATTAATGATTAATTAGTTATTCTTAGAGGAAAATAAGAAAAATAATGATTTATCTATTTATTTTTCATGACTGGGTCAAATTTATCAAGGAATAATAATAAAACAATGTATCATTTTTGGGATTCAACTGCTTTAAGTAAGTCATTCACGTATGACCATTTCCATGAGAGGTAGTCATAAGTGACTAATTTCTCATGATTTGAAACTAGTGAGCATCAACCGATGCAATGAGTGCTAAGTGAACTATTCAAATCATTAGAAATTAGTCACTTACAACTACCTCTCATGAAATGGTCATACGTGAATGACTTACTTAACGCAGTTGAATCTAAAAAATAATATCTAATATAATGCATTGCGTAAACCCCCTATACTTAAATTCAAAAAGAGTGAAGGGATATATACTTGAATGGTTCATGAGGCACAATCCTTGCTAAGGTTTTGCAAATGGGGTAGCAAGATAAGTGGGCTTGATTTTGGGGAAAACTCCACAGTTAAGTGCACTTGAGTCAGAGGTGATCTGGGATGGGTGACCTCCCGAGAAGTCCTAGTTACCTGGTGCAAGCCTCGGAAGTGATGAATGACGCCATGTGATTTATTTCACCAGTTTCAATCCTACTTCTTCACCCCTGTGAGCATCACCCGATGCAATGAGTGCTAAGTGAACTATTCAAATCATGAGAAATTAGTCACTTACGCCTACCTCTCATGGAAATGGTCATATGTGAATGACTTACTTAACATAGTTCTCTCATGGAAATGGTCATACGTGAATGACTTACTTAACACAGTTGAATCCAAAAAATGATATCTAATATAATGCACTACGTAAACCCCCTATACTTTAGAAAAAATAAAACAATGGTTACGTGAATGAATTACTTAACACAGTTGAATCCCAAAAATGATATCTAATATAATGCATTGCGTAAACCCCCTATACTTTAAAAAAAATAAAAAAGTGGTTTAATTAATTCTTTCTAGAAGAAAATCAAATAAATAGTGATTTATTTAATTATTCTTCATGGGTTTAACTATAAATTACTTAATAAAGGTGGTTTATTAGGTAATTTCTCATAGTGAAAGCAATTTTACTGGGGTAAAATTGGCTTTACATGGTATACTTTGATTCATCTAGTAATTTAGGCTAGATGATCAATTTTTTGGTGATAAAAACTACTCAAAGGTTTACCAACAAGGGCTATAGGGGTTTCCAAATATATGAATCCATGTGTAGTTCCTACATGTATCTTTCTCCAACCATAGTTTTACTCATTGAACCAAAAATCACTATGTTATCAAAAAACATCTCTAAAAAATATTAAAAATGAGCTTGCCAACCCATGAAAAAGCTCTTATAATAACTAAAAAATAACAAGTAAAAAAAATTCCCATCTTCCACAAGATATGTATCGTAAAATATAATGAATAAAAAGCTAAAAATTTTCCACATGTAACTTTATGTCATCTTGAGATTCTAAAACTTTTAGCATCTGAAACTTCACCAAAAAAAGTTGTAAGTTCAACTTTCAAAATGCTTTGTTCAAAGTGATTTTAGGATTAGTCACAAACATTATCTTTCATAAACCATATATATAAAAGTATAGTGAATCCTAACCTATAATTTTTACCACCTATACTATGATAGTTTGTCTTAGACTATACAAAACTTCACTATATGAAACCTCCTAGAAAAAAAAGTTATAGCAAAAATAAATAGATGACTTCTTTGAAACTAATTTCAGGATTAGTCATAAACCCTAACTTCCATATCTTATATCTATGAGATTTTGGTGAACTAGAATTTGAAATTTTCACTTAATGTAGTTCTCTATTCCATATAGTATATTCAATATTTCATTATCAAAAACTTCTCAGAAACAAATTTATAGTAAGAATAAAAATATGAATCGTTTTAGACTAATTTCAGGCTTAGTAACAAACCTGAAATACCATATGTTATATTTATGAACTTATAAAAGATTAGAACTTGAAATTTTTACCACACGTACTTTGGTGGTTTTGATAAATCTTCCCAAAATTTTACTATTTGAAACTTCCCAAGAAAAAAGGTTATAGGAAAAATTCCAAAATGTCATGGTTAAGGAGAAAAACCTTAGGATCAAATGATCTTGATACCAAATGTTATGAAAGAAATGCTTTGAATATTATAATAAGTAATTATTACAATCCAGTTTGAGGGGAAAAATGTAACTGCCTCCTCCCACATTTACCCAATTTTACCGACTCTTCAGGGTAAACATGAGACGAGTGTCACTATGACATGATCTGACCTCCAAGTTCTAGTTATGGAAGTGGGGCTGACACACCGACAACTTACAAACATTCCTCAGGAACACTAGATCACCTAGAAGACAGTCCACAACCTCTAATGATCAGATCCTAAGTTGTAACTACTTTTTCACAAGCTTAACCCCCAACCACACTCACAACACAACATGCATGCGGTTATGAGCATCCAACCACACTCATAAGCCTACTTCCATGCAGTTATGACCCAAGAAATCTAGTTCTGAGCATGCGGTTCTAGGATCCGTTCCACCCTTTTAGGTTAGCCTCCTGACCACAACTTGCCCAAAATTGCCTATAACTTTCCATAATGCAATCAAAGGTAATGAAAGTGCTATTCAATCAAAACTCAAGCAATAAATTGACCTATAAATTCCTAATCCATGATATACATTTCATCAAACATATGGAAAACATATAAGCTACAGGCCATGAATGCATATTTTATCATAAACTAATAACATTCATATGAGAATCACCAAGAAGGATCTAAGCCCTCTCTAGATAGCTACAACAACACTTGTTAGGCCATGCATTCATTAACCATTCAAATACTTGTCAAAACATGTCAAGAGCCATAGATAGAATACATCATATAACCAAAAGTGAAACCACGACAAATCAACCATAACATCACCATCATAATCAATACAAAATCTTATAGATCACAATAGGAAAATATCTCATATTAACATATGAAAATTATAACCAAGTCAAGGACTTCCACATAGCACAGGACCGTAGATTGGGCTAAACCAAATCTTTCTTTCAACTAATCACCCTCACATCATATTAAAGAATGAATGTGGGATCTCATGGAATAAACCAAGACAAATCCAACCAGGGCCTCCAGAGGCCAAACCACCTCAACCCTCAACCATAGTGATTCCACCTCTATGGTCCAAAAATCACTAACATTGACTAGATTGGTCTCTACCTGAGTTGTCTAGGGTTTTATGGACTAGTAACTCAACCCACAACTAACTCAGGATTCTAGAGCATTTGTTACAACCGCAGTTCTAGGAACTAGTATCTCAACCCACCAAGGGCTCTGGGGTGTTTTTCCCAATCTACGACTCTAGGAACTAGTAACTCAACCCAAGCTATTGCAGGGCTTCCAAAACATTTTTCCCAACCCAAAATCATAGGGAACCTAAGTAACAACACAAAAAACAAGTGGGGAACCCACAACACCATGGCTATCAAGGAAATGACAAGGAAAGGCTAAAACCACTATCAATCCAGGGAAATATCTATGCTAATGAAAACACATAACTAGAGAATCAAATGCATATACCATGCATCCAAAGATCATTAAGGAAATTACACATGCAAACTGTTAGCTGCAAAGTATCCATGTTGTAGTTGTTGATCCAACTCTCTCCTTCAGCTTCCCTACTTTACTTTTCTTTCTTTATCTAATCCAAGTGAATGTTATAGTTCTCGAAGCATTTTCCAAGAATGATCTAAGTGTGCAAGAGTATGAGAGAATGAAGGAGAGCTCTACCAAAAAACTGTCAAAAAGTTGTGCCAAACACTGTCCAAAAGCTCAAAACTAATCGAAAGTTGTGCAAAAACTGTGAACATATTCTCTGAAGCCTTTTTATCATTGATGCCTCTATTTTCTTCATTTTCCTTCATTTTTAATCTAATTTCCCTTACCTACAAATCTATGTCTCTTCACCTTCCTTTTCTCCTATTTTCCTTTATTTCCATAATTAAATGCCAAGTATTACCTCTTTTCCTTTTCCAATGGCTTTTCAAATTTCCATAACCATAAATTAATCATAATTGATACCCATCGCTATGTTTTTCTCAACATTCAACTTGGAATACATGTCCCATGACCTTGGTCTTATTTTATTTACATAGAAAATCAACCAAGGGTTGTTACAAAAACCTCCTTTTACAATGAATCCAAATTATAAGACAATATAGGATGCTTCTAAGACTAGGACTCCTTGGTGTGTGTGTGTGTGTGTGTGTATATATATATATATATATATATATAAACAGACAAATGGTACAATGAAAGGATCAAGCCGACATACTAATATAACAAATAAATAATTATGAATTCTTATTAGGGAATTAAGGTAGGGGCCCATGGGCCTTAAAAAACTACAATACAACTAGTTTAAGTCAATACACACATATAAATTGTAAAACCACCATCCTTCAAGTAACTTCAATTAAAAACATTGAAGTGTAGACAAAATCGTATGATACATTCAATTTCTCATTATTCTCCTTTTCCTCTTTTACAAGAGTAAGAGATATTTTTTTATACAAGCTCCAAGGTGTATAAAATAAATAATGAAATGACCAAGCCGACCTACTAATATACAAATAAAAATGGTGCAATTATAATGAAATTGTACAATGAGAGGATCAAACAAACCTACTAATATACAAATAAAATAATTATGAATGCTTATTAGGAAATTAATATAGGGGCCAAGGGCGTTAACAAACTACAATACAACTAGTTTAAGTCAATACACACAAATTGCACAACAACCATCCTTCAAGTAGCTTCAATTAAAAACATTGACTTGTAGACAAAGTTGTATAACTTATTCAATTTCTCATTGTTCTCCTTTTCCTCTTTTACAAGAGCAAGAGATCTTCTTTTATACAAGCTCCAAAATGTATAAAATAAATATTTTTTTTGGAAACATGTTTGAAGACCAATAGTTCTCAAGTTTTTCTAATAATCATCTACTATTATATAAGTATATCACTAGAATTAATAAAAAATAGATTTGAAAATTTTCTGTTATGCAACCAGCTCACAAAATAGATCAACGAATTCAAAATCAACCTCTTTGAGGGGGAAAACTCCTTTACATTACATAAATGAACAATTATTTGATGATTCAAATGACAAAACCTCCTTTCTATGTATAGGAGTCTAAGCGGTCATAATAGAATCAGAGCAGGAAAAATAATAATAATGTAAGGGCACAACAATAACAATATGGAGACTACATGGGCACAACAATAACAATAAGGGGACGACAATAATAATAATGAGGGAATACACTAGTGCTATAGGGACCAAACATGCCCCTCTCGTTCAAAAAACTTTTTTCCTCAACGCTTGAGTAGTTCTGGATGCTTCTGTATAAAATTATCATCCTTTCATGTGGAATCTTTTGCGGGTAAGTTATTCCACTTAATGAGATAATTTGAAAATGATCAATTTCGTAGCTGTCGAGTTCTTTTTTCCATGAATTATTAGGGTTACAATATAATTTTTCCTTCCTCATCATGTTTGGCAATATACTTTGAATTGGGAGCTTGTCACCTATAAACTTCTTTAAGCATGAAATGTGGAAAACTGGGTGCACTTGGGAATATGTAGCAAGCTCCAATTTGTATGCCATAGTACCAATATTTTGCAACAACTTGTAAGGACCATAATGCATTGGTGATAATTTATGACCATAATACATTGGTGATAATTTATTATCCTTCTTAGCTTGCTTGAGGGACATTCTTTTGTATGGTTGTAGTCATAAAAATATCCAGTCACCTACATCAAAACTTCTTTCGCTGCGATGTTGATATGCCTATTGTTTCATTCTATTATCCACCAAAGTGAGGTTATCCTTTAAGAGTTATAGAACCTGTTGTTGATGCTCAATGTGATCTTCCACTGCTTGAACCTTATAATTTTCTCATAAATATGACGTGATGGATGGTGGATGATATCCATAAAGTGCCATAAATGGGGTCATTTTTGCTATAGTATGGAAGGAAGTGTTATACCACAATTTAGCTAGAGGTAACGACTTAACCCATTGTGTCTATTTATCATATACAAAGAAACAAAGATATCCTTCCAAACATTTGTTCACTATCTCAGTTTTCCCATTTGATTGATGATGATAAGATGAGCTATGAGCTAATTGAGTACCCAGACAAGAAAATAATTCCGTCCAAAAATTTCCAGTGAAAATAGGATCTCTGTCACTTACAATAATCTTTGGGTTTCCATGTAGCTTTTGAATTGTTTCCATAAATGCAATAGCAAATGTACTGGCTTTAAATGGATGAGATAATGCACAAAAGTGTGCATACTTGGTAATTCTATCAACTACCACCATGATGACACTCTTTCCTTCCGAGTTGGGTAAACCTGTGATAAAATCCATTGAAATCTCCTCTCAACATTGACTTGGAATGGATAAAGGTTGTAAAGGTCTTAATTGTATCAAATTTGTTTTGTTGGCAAACTAAACATTCTGCCACAAACTTTTGAATATCAAATTTAAGGCCATCCCAAAAAAATTCCTTCTTAACCCTCTGATAAGTTTTAAAAAATCCTGAGTGGCCTCCTAAGGGAGAGGTGTGCAATTCCCGAAGAATATTTTGTTTGAGTTGGGAATTCTTACAAAGGTACTAGCGATATTTGTACCATAATGAATCATTATTCCAGCTGAATGTATCAGATGTACTAGGATCTTGCTGTAACTTTTGAAGGAGTTCCCACACTTCTTCATCATTCTTCCATTCATCCCTTGCTTCGATTATCCAATCTGGTTGGATAATAGAAATGGTATAAAGAAATGCTTCCACATCCTCATCCTTTCTTGAGAGTGCATCTACAACAACATTTTGCTTCCCTTTTCTACAGATGATTTCAAAGTCATAACTCAACATCTTTTTGACCCATTTTTTCTGCTCTTTTGAAGATAATATTTGTTCTAAAAAGTATTTAAGACTATCATGATCTGTTTTTACCTTGAAGTGCCTTCCCATTAGGTAAGGTCGCCATTTCTTAAGTGCATGTAGTATTGCCAACATTTCCTTCTCATAAATAGCTTTTTGTAAATACTTTCCTTTGATTGGACAACTTTCAAAAGAAATGGGTCTTCCTTCTTGCATTAAAACAACACCAATTCCATTTCCTGAGTCATCACATTCCACAATAAAGGTTTTTGTGAAGTCTACGTAGCTAAGACCGATGCTTGGCACATTGCCTCTTTAATAATCTGAAAAGTCTTAGTTTGTTCTGGCGTCTAAGGAAATGCATCTTTCTTCAGTAATGTTGTTAGAGGTGATGTTATTCTCCCATAATTCTTAACAAACTTGTGATAATACCCTGTCAACCCAAGAAATCCTCGCAGATTCTTTATGGATGTGGGTATTTTCCATTCCTTAATGGCTTTAATTTTGTTAGGGTCTACCTTAACACCCTCATTAGATACAATATGAACCAAATATTCCACCGCCTGTACTCAAAAGAAACGTTTGGAGGTTTTTGCATATAATTGTTTCTCCTCCAATAGCTTGAGCACCCTATCAACATGTTGAACATGATCCTTCCAAGACTAGATGTGGATTAATATATCATCAAAACATACTAACGCAATTTTTCTAAGGAAGGGTTTGAAAATGGAATTCATCAAACCTTGAAATGTATAAGGTGCATTGGTAAGGCCAAAAGGCATGACCAAAAATTCATAATGACCCTCACTAGTTCTAAATGTTGTGTTTAGAACATCTTCAATCTTCTTTATGATTTGATGATATCCTAAATGATGATATAACTTGGTAAAGTAAATTGCTCCATGTAATTCATCCAATAATTCCTCAATGATAGGAATGAGAAATTTATCTTTAATAGTGAGATTTTTGAGCTCCCTATTGTTGAAGAAAGTCTAACTAGGTTTAGTCTTCATAAATGTATCTTTGAGATTTGTATTTATTAAATAAAATATAAATTACTTTTATGATGTTTTTCAATGAGTTTCTTGCTCATTGATGTAGGTCAAGCACATGTTTAAGTGCTTATAGGAAGTCAAAGAGTCAATGTATTTATGTAAGACCCTTTGAGGGCATGTTACACTATGTATAAAATGGTATAAAGGTCAAAGGAATACCTCCAAGCAAAGTCAAAGTCATGTCCTTGCAACAAAAACCTTCAAGCAGCAAAATAATGAAGAAATAGTCAAGTCAGCCTCAACTTGGCCAAAAGGAGGGATAATCCTCTATATATAGAGGTTGTCCACTCCCTCTCAACTTCCATCCAGCATATATGAAATTAGTGAAGACAGAAGCCGAAAAGAAGTGAAGGGAAAACAAGTCTAAAGGGTCTCCAAACTGCAGTGAAGAAAAGAGGAAGAACAATGAAGGTATAAGATTGTTTCTAGGGCTAGAAACAATCACACGTGCGAGGAAAAAGAGGGTAAATCTGAGGGTATAACAACAAATAGAGAGAAATACAAGAATCATCATTGTTTGGGTTAGAAATTAGGCCTACAAGGCCTCTCAAGTCAAGTGAATAAGTCTCTCTCTACATCAAAGGTGAAAGGACCCTAATTCTATAGGGTACCTATCACACGTGGAAAAACTAGGTCAACAAAAAAATATTACATTCATACCTTAAGAAGGATCTCGTTTGGTCAACAAAAGAAAAATTCTACTTGAGTAAAGGATAGAATAAGAACATCTCTTCTAGAAGGTTCACTCAAGGAAGGTCCATCTTTAGACAAGCAACAGAGAAGGAGGACAAAGTGCTGGGGAGAAAAGTGCCGGAAGGAGGAAGTCTATGTGTCGAGAACAAACTCCAAAATAGAGGAAGGACTTTAATTGTACTTGGATGACATCCTAGTCAAGGGTCTAGGGTTTGGAATTTATCAATAAGAATCTTAAATAAGAGAAACTTACCAAAGAGTTTTCCTCTCTAAGAGAGAGAGGTTTTGGCCCTTGCAGAGAGCCAACATCTGTGTTCTTGTCTTTATGTTTTTGGTAGCCATTTGATGAAACACACACACTAATAATAAGAAGAATATCAAGCTATGATAATTGTAAGAGTTCTTCACAATTTGTTATCAAGTCAAGAAGAATCCTAATATACATACTAACCCTTGATTCTTCAACATGGCAATAGAGCTAAGGTGACACGTCAAGGAAAGGGATACTCAAGAACACTCATTAAGGAAGGACATCTACAAAAGTTGAAGAATCTAGCCAAAAGGTCTCAACCATTTCAAGAAGGTCTACCATCTATCTTTCATCAAGGAAGAGTAAAAATCGAGAAGAGTCTTACATAAAGGCACCTACAAGAAGAGAAAATCAAAGAATGACCTACATCAGGCTACAAGTCATCAAGCAACTCTCATCATTAAGAAAGTCCATTTGGAAAAATAAATTTGAAGAACATCAATATCTAAGTAAGGCAAACCATCAATCCTTCAAGAAGAAACCAAGTCTACTACATCTAAAAAATTTATCAAGTAAGTATATGTCCCCTTTTGAACATACATTAATATGTTTTTGCAAGGAAAGAAATAAATTAGTAGGTACCAATAACTTTCTTGCATGGAAGAAGAGGACTGATTTATTTCTCAAGGAAAATGAACTCCTAGAACACATCAAAGGGAATGCTACTATTCCTGCTAAGGAACAAACTCAAGCCTTAGCCAAGCATAATAAGGATGAGGCAATAGCTCAAAGGATTCTAATAGAATCCATCAAAGACTCTCTCATTCCTTATGTCTCCAAGTTGGAGACATCCAAAGAAATCTATGACAAACTAGTAGAGCTATTCTCGGTAACCACAGCTGGAGAAGTGATATCTCTACGAAATGAATTGTACAAGATGAAGATATCAAGGCAAGGAATAGCACACTACTTCATGAATATCTTTGAGATGAGGGATCAACTTCAAGAGCTAGGGGAAGTCATGTCTAACAAAGAAATGACAACAATAGTACTCAATGCTCTACCCAAGGATTGGGGCAACTTCACATCAAGCATATATTCCAATAAGGAAGCCATTGCACTAAGTGAAATGTGGTATCTATGGAATATAGAGGAAACAAGACTTAAAGCAAAGGAAGATGTGGGATCAAAGGAACAAGCATTTTCTACCATGGCCAAGAGAAAGGGAAAATTTGGCAAATTTTCCATGAAGAACAAACAACAAATATATTTCCAAAATCTAATTCTATGGATGCCAAGAGTATGGAAACTACAAGAGTAATTTTCCTAAACTAAAGAATCACACCAAGAACAAAATAAAAAGGGAAGAAGCTCACGTGACTCAAGAAATGAAGGAAGAAGGCAAGAATCAAAAGAATAAATATCCTTTGGATCTCTACTATGACTAAGTCTACTTCTTTACTTAAGATCTTCTTTCAAATTCTTGAGTCGTATATGAGCATGTAGGAATAGAATAAAATTGCATGGCTAGATATATCTTCTAGAATATAGAATCATGATGTACATAAATTTCTAAAATACTCATGTAGAAAGAAAATTTATAAATAGAACTAAATGCATGGTTAGAAATATCTTCTAGAATATAGGAGCATAATAGATATAGCTCAATATATTCATGTAGAAGGAGTGTACCTTGTATAGGACCTCATCCAAAATTAAAGAAAATTAATCATGATAAAGAATCTTAGGAGACCTCCATCATCAAAAGGAAAGAAACATTTGTAGGGTATGGGTCTTCAAGATCCTATGATGGAATGCTCAAAAGAAGATTCATAAACAAAAGCAGATGTCTCATTGGGAATCCCATTCATGGGATTCAAGAAAAGGATGATATGCAGGCAAGCTAAGATGAAGCAAGAAGGGCCACACCAAGGACAACCAAATGAAGCTAAGATGATTAAAGGAGAATCAAGATGAGGTATTTATATATCAAAGTTCAGTCATGTTACATTATGTATATTATTGAGTCATGGTAATAGTTCTATGATATGGTCAAGTAGAAAAGAATCTCCTTCACCAATGACATGCTCGAAGGCATGTACTACAATGCAATGAAGGTCAAGAAAATAAATACTCACATAAGGAGTATAAGATTACTGACTAAGAAGCAAGTAAAGAAGGAATGCTGACTAGTCTTATAAATAAGCAATAAAGATGTGCTCTCACAAGGAGCATAAGGTGGTTGACCAATATATCCAAGAAGAAGCAAGTGAATAAAGAGATCAAGAATGTGAATAACACCATGATCACAAAGAATCACTATCTGAAAAAGATCTATTGAAGACATCTCCGGAAAGAAGGCAGGAAAACCCTGACTAAGAAAGGAAAATATCAAAGGACCCTTGACACCTAAGAAGGCATTGGAGATATGAAAGGTGCAGATAGCTGATTCTACTCTACGAATATGTCATGATGAAGAAGTCATCCAACAAAAACACCATTTAATGTTGAAGTAATATCAGGATGAAGTCATGAAGGGCTGCTAGATCAAAACATGGGAACAAGCAAGTACAATGAAGCATCCATGTGAAGAGTATTCCAAAGCATAGACAAGATGACAAGGAGTAACCAGATGACAAGAGAACTTGATATATGACAAGAAGGCTACTTTCGATGAAGGAAGCAATGACATGAAAAAGAAGGAAGGAAAGTGATCAATGGATGGTGCCCTACCAAGAAAAAGTTTGAACAAAGACTTCATGAAATCAAAGGAAGGAAGGAGATCAAGTAGTTGGAGGACCCATGAAGAAGAAGTTGCTGATGAATGAAAAAGTCCCTAGCTAAGAGGGGGTTATAACAAGTTACCAATTACAAAGGAACTTGGACAAGTACCATGTTAGAGGATACTTGGGCATGTCTTCCTCAATTGAGAGGAAGAGATAGACACAACATTCTTATCATCACTTGGGAAGAAAGAATGGGAATATTGGGTAATCATCTGGCATCCAATACTCTTTGAGGATGTGTAGGGCATCCAAGACAAGAGTAGGAAAGAGGTCCGATATTGTTTGAGGGATGAGAACCCAAGATAAGAATAGTGCTAGAAGTTCATACTCAGTGAACACTCGAGTGGGTATGTACCTTGAGAGACGATATCTAAGGTGTCTATAAGTCATTGGTCTCACCAACATTGTGCTCTAATCTATTGAGATATAGAGTTTTCAGTTAATTCCTTGCTATGGAAACAATCTTGGTTATTATGATGCTATACTAGATGGATTAGAAATCCGGTTTCTCTTATGTGAATTCTTTAATATTGAAAAATAGCCAAACACCTTGTAAATATTTATGAATACCTCCCTAGTTAAGAGGGAGTGTTGAAGAAAGTGTAACTAGGTTTGGTCTTCAAGAAAAGAGAAATTATTTTGATGATGTTTGTCAATGAGTTTCTTTCTCATTGAAGTAGGTAAATCACATGTTTAATTGCTTCTATGAAGTCAAAGATTCAATGTATTTATGTAAGACCCTTTGAGGGAATGTTATGCTATGTATAAAATGGTGTAAAGTTAAAATGAATACCTACAAGCAAAGTCAAAGTCATCTCCTTGCAACGAAAGGGTTTAAGCAGAAAAATAATGAAGAAATAGTCAAGTCGGCCTAAAGACAGCAAGTCAGCCTAAAGGAGGGACAATCCTCTATATACAGAGGTTGTCCACTCCCTCTCATGTCCATCAAGAATCTATGAAATTAGCGAAGATAGAAGCTGAGAATAAGTGAATGGAAAACAAGTCTAAAGGGTATTCAAAGTGCAGCGAATAAAGGAGGAAGAAAAGTAGAGTTATAGGACTATTTCTAGGGCTAGAAATAGTCACACATGGGAGGATAAAGAGGGTAAATATGCGGGTATAACAATAGCTATAGAAAAATCCAAGAATCATCATTGTTTGGGTTATAGATTATGCCTACAAGGCCTCTCAAGTCAAACCAAGAAGTATCTCTCTCTATCGAACGTGAAAGGACCCTAATTCTCTAGGGTACCTATCACACGTGGAAAAACTAGGGTAGTAGAACAATATTACAGTCATACCTTAAGAAGGATCTTATTTGGTCAACAAAAGAACAAGTCTACTTGAGTAAAGGATAAAATAAGAACATATCTTCTAGAAGAGTCACTGAAGGAAGGTCTATCTCTAGACAAGCAATAGAGAAGGAGGATGAAGTGTTGGGGAGAAAAGTGTTGGAAGGAGGAAGTCTATGTGGCAAGAACAAAGTGTAGAATAGAGGAAGGACTTGAATTGTGCTTGGAGGGCATCCTAGTCAAGGGTCTAGGGTTTGGCATTGATCAATAAGAAGCTTCAATAAGAGAAACTTAGCAAAGGGTTTTCCTCTCTAATAGAGAGAGGTTTTGGCCCTGGCAGAGAGGCAACAACTGTGTTCTTGTCTTTATGTTTTTGGTAGTAGTTTGATGAAACACACACACTAATAATAAGAAGAAGATGAAGCTATGATAACTGTAAAAGTGCTTCAAATTTTTTTATCAAGTCAAGAAGAATCCTAATATACATACTAGCCCTTGATTCTTCAACACCTATAATGCAGACACATGTGCCATGATCCATCCTGCTTCTGCACCGATACTACAGGAGCAGAGAAAGAACTTTGACTAGGTTGAATTTTACCAGCCTCTAGCATTTCTGCAACCATATGTTCAGTTTCACTCTTTTGGGCATAGGGATATTTGTAAGGCATTATGTTTGAAGGAATACTTCCTGGAATCAAATGAGTAGCATGATCATGATCACGAATAGGTGAGAGGCCTTTGGGAGTCTCAAATACCTTGGAATAATTTTCCAAGACTTTTTGGAGGTCTGGAGAAATATATGATTTCGATGTTTGAGCGTATAGTGAACATAATTGTGAAATTTCACCCCATTGTTATTTCTTTAGAAGCTTTTTCATGCCCTTAATTCAACTTCCTTTCCTTCCCAAAAAAAATCAAGAAAAATTCTTGAAAATTAAAATCTATCATACCCAAAGATTGTAACCATTTGAATCCTAGTACAACATCAGTACCACCGATTGGAATGGAAAGCATTGGACTATTCAATACATAATCTCCCATGGATAGCTTGATATTATGGCACTTTCCTGAGAAATTTATGGTTCCTCAATTTGCAACCATCACTTGACACTCTCGTGCTGGATATAGGAAGAAATTTAATTCCTTGGCTATCTTACAATGAATAAAATTATGGGTACTACCTAAATCAATCAACACTATTACCTTTTTATTTTTCATATGTCCTTCTATATTGAGTTTGAGGAGTGGAATTTCCTACCAATGCGTTACAATATATGGTTAGATTCATTTCTTCTTTCTCTAGGGTTGGTTCCTAGTGTATATCCTCTTCTTTTGATGCTTTTTGTTACTTTTCTTCCTCCTCTTCACAATATTTGTAAAATAATTTCTTCTCAGCACACTTATGACCTTTAGTGTATTTTCTATCACAACTGTAACAAATCCCCTTTTCTATTTTTTCTTCCAATTATTGTGGTGTCAACCTTGTAGGTTGTGGAAGGCTAGAAGCAACCAGACTTCCATATTTATAGTTGTGAGTGGTAGGATTCCTTATTTCCATAATTTTGCTCTCAATTTTCCTTGCCAACCTGAATGCCTTCTCCAATGAATCAGGTTCCCAAAAGCGAACCTCATGTTGGATGTTATCCTTTAGAGTCCATATGAAGACATCAATCCTATGCTCCTCTGGAATATCATTTACCCTTATATTCAATTTTTGGAAGTCCTCAATGTGCTCCACTATTGAACCCTTTTGTTTGAGATTTATCAATTGGCTAAAGAAGGTGTTGCTCTTTGTATCCTCATAATGTGCTATCATTTCCTCCATAAAAATTGACCAAGTGAAAATTTGTTTACGAGAGAAAATCCATTGATACCATACAAACTGATTGGGTTCTAAATATAAAGTTGCAATGCGTACCTTTTGTGTGTTTTGCACATTATGGAGATCAAAATATTGCTCCATCTATAGTATCCATGTTACGAGATCCTTGCCATCAAACTTACTCATATCGATATTTGGAATATGGTGGGTCTTCAATCCAACATTAGAGTCTATGAAATCATGATTAAAATTTCTTTTGTTCTCATCATGAGTTTCCTCTACTACCTTTTCGCCATTAGGAAGCATTTCTTGTAGCAACTTTGCCAAACCTCCCTTCAAACCTTCCATGTCTTTCTTCAAATATTCAATGTTGCCTTTGATTCATTTATGTTGTTCCTCAAACCATCCATCTTGCCTTCCATGCCATTCTTCAAACCATCCATACTAGTTTCTGTTACTTTTTGTGAGAGTGAAATTTGTTGCACTTGGTCTCGTAATTTTGATATATCATGTTGCATTTCTTCCTCTTCTTCATGAGTCATAGTAGAGATTTCAAGTTTCTTACTAGGTTTTTCCATTTTCTTTCTTCAGGTAATCAATTAATGATAATTATTCTTCACTATTCCCTTTGAATCACTTCAAAGTATTTTTTCAAACAAAACTTATGCAATTTTTTAAAAAGACTACACACCTTTTTTTTTGCTTTGTAAGAGCTCGATATTGAATCTGGGGTATCTCTAAAATTCTGGATCTCCAAGGTCTAAATTTGCATTCTGTTGTATCGCTTTGAGTCCTGTTTACAATGACACAAGTCTAATCAATATTGGATTTTCCAAGAAAGAGTTATGCCCAATTTCCCAAGATGACCTAATTATAGACTAGTTCAGTGTAAAAATCTTGTACGAAGTGCCACATGTCATTGTTTTGACCTTCGACTTTGAAAACGATACCCAAAAAACTAAAGTTTTTTTTTTTGGTCACATTTTACGGAATTTTCATCTGATGCTCAGAGAGAAAGTTATGACGATTTTCCCAAGGTCTCCTGTTTGAGATGGAATTCGGGAGCCTGCAAAAACCCTGAGTTCTTCGGATCATATATCTGAAACTATAGTGAGACAAGATCTAAAATTCG
The DNA here is from genome assembly GCA_031772625.1 of Pinus tabuliformis. NCBI lineage: Eukaryota > Viridiplantae > Streptophyta > Pinopsida > Pinales > Pinaceae > Pinus > Pinus tabuliformis. The sequence continues at coordinate 267,765,456 of CM062807.1, forward strand.
TACACAAGGTTCAACAAGATTTTGGATCAAATGGGTTTTAATTTAAGCTTTTGAAGCTTCATATAAAAAAATTATAGTGAAAATTTCACGATGGCCTATTTGAAGCAGCGAAACCCCATAATCCAAAGTTTTGATACTAAATGTTATGCAACCAACTCACAAAATAGAAGAAAATATAGATCAAAGACTTCAAAATCAGCCTCTTCAAGGGGGAAACCTCATTTACATTACACAAATGAAAAAATCTTTTATGATTCAAATGACAAATCTGTAGAAATTCTGTAAATCCTCTACAAATCTCACTCTGATACCATGTAGAAAATTTGTTATGTAGATTAACTCGATAATGCAATATAAACCAAAGAAAAATAATGTAACCTACTTCTACTATCAATTTGTGGAAGCTTAAAGATCGAGCTGAACAATATAACCAGAAGCATAAGAATCAATGCACAATACACATGAAAATACTTTTGGGGAAAGCCTCAGCTAAAAACCCCACTATCTGGATTATCATACAAGGTGCAAATACATAGGAATTATACAAAGCCTTAGCCCTCACAGCTAGCCAGCTCTCAGTACAATCCTCACAAATGCTCATAGGCAATCCTGTCTTCTCACAAGCCTTCCTCTCTGCCCTCCAAGCTCCTATTTCCTTGCGTTGTTCCTTGTGGATGATCTCCTTCAACCAAGTGGAAAAACTTGATTTACCAAGTGAATGATCTCCTGTCTCACACACTGTCAGAACTGCACAATCCTCAAGGAATGATTCCTTGCTGCATGCATGAGTTTTGTTTATAAGAAAACACATGTAACTGATAGTACATTTTCCTTGACATTTACCTCAACTGAGTCTTTCTCATACTAGACATGCGTGAGTTATTGATGAAGGAATCTTCAGTTAACTGGAGTACACTAGTTGAGTGCATGCATGCATCAACTCACTGTTAACTCTCTATTAGTTCCTCAAACAGTTTGGAACTAATTTAACTGGACTTAAATCAGTAAACTGAGTCAACTAATTACAACTCAAATATAACTCAATCTTATCTCCTTAATTTAAGGCTTATCTCCTTAATTTGAGGGATAACTCTTGCATGAATTCAGAAAGAATTCTAACTTGAATTTCTCCAACTAATTAATTCAAAATGAATTAATCAATTATTTCCAAGTAGCTGTTAAGACTAAATTCAATTTTAATTCACAATTTAATTCAAGGACAAATTAAATTAGAATATTCTTGTTGCCACATTTCAACACTCCCTCTCAACAAGAAAGGGATTATCTGCCACCCTGATCCTATCTCTATGGAACTCAAATTTAGACTTTGAAAATGCCTTTGTCAAAATGCTAGCATCTTGCTCCTTTGTCGAAATATACTGCAACAACATGATCATCCCATCATAAACAACTTGCTTTACCTTGTAAAGCCAATGGGAACTCACAACTAACTTGTTCTCCGGTCTCAGAACCAAGTCCCAAACACTATTACGAACCATGGAGTCATACTCCTCCACCATAGCATCAACCCAAATCGGCTGCTGCATTGCTTCCTCAAAGGAAGATGGCTCGGTCTCAACACATTCCCTAGCAAGCGCCATGTATCCAGTGTACCTCTCAGGTGACCTCCTCTGTCTGCGCTGAGAAGATGGTGCTCCCACATTCTCTCTCGCATCCTATAACAATTTTTCAACTTCTCTTGTGCTCTTTTGTCCATCTCTGGAAGACTCTACTTGATTGGATTTCTCCACTCTTGGAACCTTTGCATGCAGTTTCTTCGCATCAACCTGAGGCTCCTCCTCCTTAGGAACCAATAGTTCCTCCACAACCTTGTTGTAGGGAAAAGTATCCGACTCGGATGACCCTATCCCACTCTAAGGGTGATAGTACCTCAGCAACAACTGTAAACAAAACTACTTAAGGTTTACTTCTTTATGAAATCAAGAGAGAATGAAGAAATGCACTAACCGTTGCCTTGCGCTTAATGTCGAATCCAAACTCTTCTCTTTGCTTGCTTGCTCCCAGCTCCTTGCTCTTTTGCTGGCCCAGCTACAATGAGATCCTGCAAAATAACAAAGAAAGGAAACTACAAGAAGCATGCAATCATAACTGATTCAAGGATTAGCATAAATCAAATATACAATTATCACAATACATCATTGAAACAAGTGCATATAGAAGAACCTCAATAGCTTTTATTAATGGAAGAAGTAAAGTTCTGAGAGTGTTACAACCATTGAAGGCCCAAATCCAGCAACACCTCCCAGCAGAAAGAATTTCTCCTCTTCACCTCCTTCAAGCAATCACCCAATAGTTCTATAGTGAAACCAACAGCATATCATTACTTTGCACAAAATTCCAGCCTCCTGAGCTCATAGGAGAGAGCTCAATATATAGATGAATTGAGAAAGGATGAGTCAACTTGCAACTGATGTGTAGCTGCCTTGTGTCCTCTCTCTCTTCAGTTGATCTTCAGTTCTTGAGTCCACTTGGAGAACCTTGCTTCCACTTGGAGAAACAGAGCCTCTGACTCATCACAAGGCGAAATCCTTGATCCAAGTGTCATTTTTGGAAGATTCCAGAGCAATGAATCAGTGTGCCACTTGTCCCATCTCGCTCAGCGCAGGTGGCCTTTGTTCTACCTGCTTTGCAACGCAGGTACACCATGGAGGAGTTGAGTTTCAGCGCAGAAGCCTAGTGGAGCACCTGCTTTGATTTCAGGATTGCTTGTTTTTGAGTGTTTTCAGGTGGAGAACTGATCTGAGAGCTGTTGGTTTGCTGACCTTGTTCCTCTAGGGGTAGGAACATCATGTTTAGGGACTTTGGATCCCTTGGATTATTGACAATTCATGCCTGATGCTGCAAGGCACAAAATTGTCTATAACAGATGCCCCCTAAAGTATGAGGTCGTTCATCGGGTGAAATGCTTTATTAGGAGGATCCGAAGTTCATTCAATCTGCTGAGAAGTGTCTTGTAATAAGATACAATACAATACATTATTTTTCATACTTTTTCATGATCTAGCTGAGGCGGGCATTCCCATGCTCAGCTTTATAAATTCATTTTGGTACATAGAACAGACGATCGTCTGATGGTAGACTGATAATTCTCTGCTGAAATTATCATCCTTTGAGAAGGATGATCATCTGCTGCAATGATGTACACATCAAATGTCTTTATATCCTGAATATATATCGCAGCCCGGATGGATGAAACTAGATCCGGGGTCTTCAATCTCTTCCGATCTTCACTCGATGTACAAGTCGATCCATGTGAGAATTTCTTGAAGTCGAACATGGAAAGACATCGCTTGATTACCGGTCAATGATGTAAACCGTTAACAAGCGCGAGAGGAATCACCGATAAGGATGATGACCCTCAAGGTACAACAGTACAATTCACATGGTGGGAATAAAGGACTTGGTGTCGACCACCATGCAAAATCCTCTGGTCGAAGGTTATTGATGTATACCTGTCGCCGGAAGTGAGAAACTTGCCATTGAGGCATGCAAGCTTCAAAGTACTGAAGGGGGTGTTCCTAGATCAACTCCTTGGATAATGAGCTGATGTCGACAAGGAGCGATCCGTCAAAGGAGGGCCTTAATGAATCCCACATCATTGACACGGAACGGAGCTAGTGATTGTGATGAGGTGAAAACAAACTGTGATGTATGATTCAGGGTGGCGGTCATGAAATGGATGAAGGACAATGTATGGCAGTGGATGGGACACGGTTGATTCTTTGCAGAACAACATCTCTTGAACATATAACGACACTGATGTGATGGATCGGTAGCATTACCCCAACTGTGGATGGTGTGGCGAGGACCATGGTGATGAGACCGGTGAATGAAACAACCCAACCCGTTGTGATACGGAGGACAAAGTGTCATGTTCAAGAGCGACTTGCTACCATTAAAGCTGTGAGGTTCTCCCAATTTTTCCCCAGCCATTGCTGACCAGTACCTCTTTATTTTTGTCAAGCTTGAGGAGGATAACATATGCTTGTTCTATAACCTGCCCTTCGGGCAAGCCCATCGCTATGTTTTAACGAGCCTAGTGATAGGGAAACTCGTTCTCGTCTAAAGACAAGTTTGTCGCTATTTAATAAATTTAACGAGTCTAACGACAAGGATAACTCGGTCCTTTTCATTTTTAGAGAGTCTGAAAAGTTTCATAAAGTCAACTCCAGAATTCCTTTTTCGTCATCTAATCCCTTAAGTTCGAAAAAGTATAAAACAATACAGAAGGGATGAGTTTTCGGTACTTTTAACGAGCCGAACAAAACAAGCGCTCGATCTTTTTGTGCAATAATCCCTCAGGTCCAAAAAGATTAAAATCTAGAGGAGGGATAGCTCTTCCGGTTGCTTTAACGAGCTGGAAGGCCAAAACTCGGCAAACTTTTCATATTTTACAAGTCAGTGAAAAGAGCTCAAAGAAGACTCGTATTTTGAGGAACGAGTGATAAACAGGGATAGCAGCAGATTCCAGGTACAGGTTGGAATATTCCAATCACGGCAGTGTCACAAGGATGGCTTAGTGAAATCACTCTTCGCAGCTGTTCCTCAAAATGGGTAAACAAACATATGGAGATGAACGATTGGCCAAATGGACGGATGGAGGTGAGACTGCAAGAACATGACCAAGGGCTTTAATATGGCTGTCAAAGGTTACATTTACCAAGGTTATTTACCGGGATGGGTTCGTTTTTTTTTTAACGAGCTTGAACACTGCTCAACCTTATGTTTATTTTTTAACGAGCATGAACTATGTGCTAAAACTGCTCGGATCTTGCGTTTATTTTTTAACGAGCATGAACATTGCTAAAACTGCTCGATATACCAGTCATAATACAAGGAACGCCTCAGGTGAGGTAGTCATATTTAAGGAGCTATACCTCACTAGTTACTCCAATTTGGCAAGTTTTAACTTTTGCCCCACATCCTTTCTTTGTGCAAGCTGGAAACGACTAATCCTACGAGTTTAACGGGTTAGACCTACAGGTTTAAAGGGAGGACCTAAAAATTTTAAAAAAATAAATAGTCGTCCCGTGCTTGCACTCCAAAAGGTTTGCATGCCCCCAGGTATAAAGTATAATTTCAAGGCTACCCCTCCTCTGTCCCACTTCTGTTTTTCTACTTGTCATCTTGCTATATTTTTAACGATACTTGTCTTCTCGTTATTTTTCGGTGCCGACGGTACTTGTCTTCTCATCAGTTCACTTTTTGATTTTTGCAAGATCGCAACAGATAAAACATTGGCGTTACGGAGGGAGGTTTGACTCTTACTTATTATCCGAAAAATGGTTTTATTTGCTGCCGCAAACTAAACTCTCTTTTCAGCGATGTCTATCACTAGGTTACTAAAGACGGTGACCACTTGTTGCAGCAATTTCATCTCTTTCTTTGGAGGCTGCCCCTACTTATCCTTCAAAACATATGTTTTAATGGGTGAGGCTTGCCTTCAAAGATGGTGGCTACTTGCTACCGCAAATGGCCCCCTTCCTCGGTATCCTACTTACCTAGACAAGGGGAGCGAGAAGCAGATTATCTCACTCACATAACTTTGACAAAAGAATCTTATTCTAGAACAACCCTCTCTTCCTTCTTTCGGACGGGGTACGGACTAGTCATATTCTTCTGCGGAAATCAACTTTATACCCAAGGTTTCCTCTGCCCAAGGCAGGTCAGGGTGCATGCCCCCTGGGTCCCAGTTCTTTCTTCCGAATCACTCGCATTCATCGGGAAGTAGAACCGGGGGTGGAGGCATTCCTTGAGTGAATAGACCGTTAAGGGATGGTATTTGACTATTTGCGATGCGTGATCCTGGAAATGAAAGTTGGTCTACGAGCTTGACCATTCTTCCTTCGTGCGGAAAACACATAACTCTGAAGAGTGAGGACACTATTGCCTCCATGCAATATATATAGTCTCGTCCAAGGAGTAAGTTATAAACCAAGGGTCCCTGGACGACCATGACGTTCATATGAACTGTCTTCCCCTTCAATGTAATGGGAACATTGGGGAGAATCCCTAACGGGCGACTGGTTCCTTTATCAAAACCTGATAGATTTCTCATCTCAGGTAAAAGCGCCGGGGAACCCAGTGCTTTCCAAGCAATAGAGGAAAGGATACTCACAAATGCCCCTTCATCAATGATAGTTCCAGCCATTACCATTCTATAGATCTGGACAATGATTCTGAATGGTATACTGGCTGGTAACCGGGGTCTGCCTAGTTGATTCCAATCAAAAGATACAACTAGGTTGCTTGGTGGTGGGACCGAATACACGGCCGGATACGACCCTGACGATGTTCCTTCCTGCGATAAAGGAATGGGCGCATTGCCCTGATGCTCATCAGAGTCTGTGTTGATGAAAAGAATCTGGATGGTGTCATCCTTTTTCTCTTCAGTGAGGGTGTCATTTGAAGATGAATCTTCAACGACGGTGTCATTTGAGGATGAAACCTCTGAAGGAGGAACCGGGTCAGCTGCCATATCGACCTTTAGACTTTTGTCTGGTCTGGATTTAGTTGGTTCATTCTCAATGACTGACACTTCAGCTGACCACTTAAGCGGGCCAGCTGGATTTTCAACTATCGAGGGATTAGGCGCGAGTTTTTGGTATCCAGGAGGAAGTCGTAACGGTGAAACCGGACGATCTTCCAAAACTCTCTTTGCCTCATCTAAGAATGGACAACGGTGGATGGCGTGATCGCCTTCACACAGCATACAGGGTGGTCTTGGTCTCCCTTTTCGTCCTTCACTCTCGCTAGTTGATGGACTGCAATCAACATGACTACCAGAGGTTGATGCTACCGGATTGTGCAACCTGGGGGACCAATCCCTTAGTATCCGGGGAATACAAGGACAATCACGATGGAAGTGGGTCCCTTTGCAAATGACACATGGCGATTTAGGCCCGGTCGGTGCAGTGTGTGGATTTTTGTCAGATGTCTTTTGCTTGCCCCCAGTCGCCTTCGCCATAGGCCCCTTCTGCTTCTTTTCTCTCTTCTTCTTTTCCTTCTTCTCCATGGGAGGCTGACTTTTGCCGGCTCTACCCTGCGAAGATGAAGGATCAGAGGAAGATTTGTAAGAGGTGGAAGGCTGGTGGGTAGCTCTAGACTGGTCTGACTGTTGATTCGACTGCTCAGGATTAGTGGTGATTTGAACTACATTAGTTGAAAAGAGCCATACAGGTAGGCCAATTGTCAATCCTGGAAGTGACAATGTGGCCATATGCGGCGCACCAACATCTCCCCAAGAGGAGAAGGGATTGGGACTTCCACCAAGGTGATTTCCTTGGTTGGTGGGCTCCATAATTTTCAACTGAAAGATCAACGTGGGAATAACAGGTGATTATGTTCCGATTAAAATAAATTTTATTAACGACGCTTTAGGCACAACTTTGCTTTTTCATGTTTTAAGAGTCGAGAAAAAGCTAAAGATGACTCTAGTCTCCTTCGATGTTTTAACGAGCCCGAAGTGACAAATGCTCGGATGGACTTTTTCAGTTATAGAGTTTGAAAAAGGCCAAAAGAAACTGCTCTGGAGTTCTAGGCAGAGGGTGTGCCAAACCTTTCGCAAAACCACGGAATACGTTTTACGGTACGTGTGGTCAATCTTCGTGAATGCTGTGTTCACTGCATTGCGATCAGTAGGGCGGTCGACACGGCTTCCTATGGATAAAGGCTTTGTTCCTATAGGGGTCTCCCAATATATACGCGACGGTACGTGGGAGCACAAGTCCATATTAGCACCACCGACTCTCAGGAGGAATCACCCACCTTCGTAGAGATCGACAGTCACTAAGTTTAACGATGCCGGAACACGTCTCTACCTAGACCTCTATGTGTTTGCGTTATGTTACAAAGCGTTGTTATGTAAATTGAATTTATTTTAATGTTGATCTTGTTTAGCAGTTTGCCTTTAAGGATCACCACGAGATGTATGTCACAAATTCCTGAATGCAGTCTAAGATGAGAAGCAAACTTTTCAATCTTTCAACTTTGAAAATCTTAACTACTGAGGGAGAAGAAAGGCAAATCTTTTCACACAGATCATAGAGCACACACTAATACAAAATTTCCTAAATCGTCATGAAAGCAGTCAAATGCAAAATGCACAATGCATGTATTTTCTTTTCCCTTTCTTAATGTTGATGTATTACAAAAAGAAAGTTGTTATATAACTTTGATTTCGATTTAAAGCGAAAGTAAACAAGCTAGTCCAAAATCAAAAGACACCTTAAGATTTACTTGTTTAATCACTGGAAATACATGAAATCAAACCATAATGATGAAAGTAAAAAGACTAATCAGCTATGGACAACAAACAAGCTAACTCTTTAGACCAGCAAAATGCCTAACACAGGTTCAGATCTAAGAGGCCAAAGCAAGACTAGTTCACTTTCGTTATGGGAAATTGTAAATGATGGAAGAAATACAAAAGAACAAGTACAATTTCGTTATATAACAGAGGTGGAATGATGGCAAGTAAGGTTGGTTTCAGAATAGGTACAAGACTGGTAACTGGCTGCAAAATCTATAGTGAAAACAGGCAAGAAAAAGGGAGGAAACCCCAAATGCACAAGGCAAAATTGGGCCAACGCAGGTGCTGCACAGCCAGTCTGGCTCTCAGCGCAGGTAGCCCCTTCAGGACCTGCGTTGCAAAGCAGGTAGCCTGTGTACTACCTGCTTTGGAAAACGAAAGTTGCGTTTTCACAGTTTCCGGGTCACAATTTTCTAAAAAATTCACAGTTTTTGCTCAAATAAGAAGCTATCAGTCAAGCACACACTAAGGGATGACAAGGAAGGTGAAAAGCTATCACTAAGATCTTACAAGGATCCTTGTAGATCAGCTCTTCAAATCATGAACATGCTCAGAAATGAGCTAGAGTAGCTGCCCTCTACTTCGCTTTTGATATAGTCAAAAGCTTTTCGATTTGGTACTCTTTTGTTCAGGAAATGAATAGAAAAATACTACAAACAATCAAACAGATACGATCCCCAGCGGAGTCGCCAGTTTGTTGTAGGGAAAAGTATCTGACTCGGATGACCCTATCCCACTCTAAGGGTGATAGTACCTCAGCAACAACTGTAAACAAAACTACTTAAGGTTTACTTCTTTATGAAAGCAAGAGAGAATGAAGAAATGCACTAACCATTGCCTTGCGCTTAATGTCGAATCCAAACTCTTCTCTTTGCTTGCTTGCTCCCAGCTCCTTGCTCTTTTGCTGGCCCAGCTACAATGAGATCCTGCAAAATAACAAAGAAAGGAAACTACAAGAAGCATGCAATCATAACTGATTCAAGGATTAGCATAAATCAAATATACAATTATCACAATACATCATTGAAACAAGTGCATATAGAAGAACCTCAATAGCTTTTATTAATGGAAGAAGTAAAGTTCTGAGAGTGTTACAACCATTGAAGGCCCCAATCCAGCAACACCTCCCAGCAGAAAGAATTTCTCCTCTTCACCTCCTTCAAGCAATCACCGAATAGTTCTATAGTGAAACCAACAGCATATCATTACTTTGCACAAAATTCCAGCCTCCTGAGCTCATAGGAGAGAGCTCAATATATAGATGAATTGAGAAAGGATGAGTCAGCTTGCAACTGATGTGTAGCTGCCTTGTGTCCTCTCTCTCTTCAGTTGATCTTCAGTTCTTGAGTCCACTTGGAGAACCTTGCTTCCACTTGGAGAAACAGAGCCTCTGACTCATCACAAGGCGAAATCCTTGATCCAAGTGTCATTTTTGGAAGATTCCAGAGCAATGACTCAGTGTGCCACTTGTCCCATCTCGCTCAGCGCAGGTGGCCTCTGTTCTACCTGCTTTGCAACGCAGGTACACCATGGAGGAGTTGAGTTTCAGTGCAGAAGCCTAGTGGAGCACCTGCTTTGATTTCAAGATTGCTTGTTTTTGAGTGTTTTCAGGTGGAGAACTGATCTGAGAGCTGTTGGTTTGCTGACCTTGTTCCTCTAGGGGTAGGAACATCATGTTTAGGGACTTTGGATCCCTTGGATTATTGACAATTCATGCCTGATGCTGCAAGGCACAAAATTGTCTATAACAAACCTGTAGTTGGAGCTCCCTCTCAAGGGAAACTCACATGGTATTCTGCTCATCAAACTTGAGATCTTTGCGAACCACTATCCTCTGACTGGTAGGAAAGTACACCCGATAGTTGTGAGGTGTATCAGTGTACCCCACAAGTATCCCCAACTCTGTTTTTAGCTCAAGCTTCTTTCGTGCATCCTTTTTCACATGGAAATATGCTGATGAGCCAAAGATCCTGAAGTGACTGACATCTGGTCTCTTGCCAGAGAAATCTTCCTTTGGTGTCTTCATCCCAAGTATGCGATGCGAGCTTCTATTCTACAAGTAGACCACTGTGTTGCATGCCTCATCCCACAAGTGAAGTTGTAGGCCTTGGTCAAGCAGCATCGCCCGTGCTGCCCCTACAATAGTTATGTTCTTCCTCTCGGACACCCCATTCTGTTGTGGCTTATGAGGTGCCGTCAACTCTTGTTTAATTCCTTCTGTTGCATAGAAGTCCTTAAACTCTTGAGAGACATATTCTCCATCGTTGTCGCTTCTCAAGGCCTTGATCTTCTTCCCTGACACTTTTTCTACCAAAGCTTTGAACTCATAAAACTTTGTGAAGGTTTGGTCCTTCTTCTGCATGAAATAAATCTAGCATTTACGAGAATAATCATCAATGAAAATCACATAATACCTTTGCTTCAGTGTGGATGTCGTCGAGAATGGTCCACACACATCAGTATGAACTCGCTCTAAGATAGCCTTTGCTAGACTATCTCGATCATGAAAGGAAGACTTGGTGTACTTTCCCAAGGTACAAAATTTGCATGTGTCAACTCGCTCAAGTTTACCTCTGGGAAGTCCTGTAGATATTTGCTGCATTATCTTCAAAGCCCCATGATGCAAATGGCCCAACCACCTGTGCCAAAAATCACCAATGTCTTGGCTTAGCACCAATTTTGCTTTCGTACTCAATGCTACACAATCATATACCACCAGTTTATAGATATTCTTCAC